>OX123183.2:33816720-34467013 GCA_944739405.2 Euclidia mi
AACCCACCACGCACCCTCGAATTGACCACCCCAACTATTGCAATAGAAAAAGGTTGACAATATCGAACTCCTCTAAAAGGATAAGGGATATAGGAATGGTATGGGTTCCAGGAAGATACCTGACTTGCAGTATCCCGCTGTATGCGCCGACTATTCTTCGACACGTGTTTCGCCTCTGCACGAGGCATCCTCAGGAACGATGGGCAACGACTGAGCGTTTTCCAACCGTGGCAATTATCGCGAACCGTAAAACCAACGTCTTGCCTCTTCACCTAGCCAAATTTTTTTGAGCTTTTTTGTATCGCTATATTGGCAGCCCGACTGTGCGTATTATAATAATAAGGCGGATAATAAGGCGGATAAAGGCAACACCGTAGTAATTATGTCTAGATCGCAGTATAATAGCAAAGTACAAGATGTAATACACACCGAAGATTTCCAGCGTCTGCCCTACGATCCTACCAAACGATTTCATGCAGAATTAAAACTCAGTATCAAGTCAAGTACTTACCTTTTTCCACAAAACTGCTATTTAGCGAAAAGTCTTATACCGATGAACCCTCAGTGTCCGCTGTTGTATGGTTTACCAAAAATACATAAAGATCAGGTGCCCATCCGTCCAGTCGTCTCATATGTCAACGCTCCAGCTTATAAATTAGCGAAATATTTAAACGGATTGATTAAAGAGAAGACGTCATTCACCGCAAAATACAGCCTGAAAAATAGTTATGATTTGATTAGCAAAATAAAACACATCTGTCTACCTAGAAACACAAAACTCGTGTCTTTGGATGTAAAAAGCTTATTTACAAATGTCCCGTATAAAGAATGTTTAGTTATAATTAAAAATCTGCTGGGAAGAAATAGAATACACCCAGAACAGATTCAGAATATTTTGAAATTAACCGAGTTATGCAGTAAACAAAATTATTTTCAATTCAACAACGAGTACTACTTACAGAAGGAGGGTTTGGCCATGGGTTCACCGCTTAGTCCGTTGTTAGCAGATATCTTTATGAATAACTACGAACACGAGCATTTGGTAAAAGAACCGAACATCTTATATTATTATAGATTCGTGGACGATATTTTGCTGGCTTGGAAGGGCACAGAACGTCAGCTTCACTGTTTTCTTACAAGAATTAATAGTATACACCCCAAAATTAAGTTCGAATTGGAGATAGAACAAAACAGCTCAATAAACTTCTTAGATTTGACTATCAAAAGGGAGGGTACCTCACACTCATTTGAAATTTATCGTAAACCGACGTATACAGATAGTACAATACCAGCATCGTCCTGTCATCCATCGCAACACAAAATGGCAGCATTTCACAGTATGATTCATAGATTATTAAATGTACCACTGAATATAGAATCATATAACAGAGAATTAAATATTATTTATCATATAGCTCAATCCAACGGGTATAGTAAACGTCTAATTGACAAGATGATTAGAGGAAAACAACTTAGAATGTCCAAGTCACTTTTATATCCCTCTATAAAAGAACCTATAAATAATACCACTGTTCTTACCTATTTTGGAAGCATAACTGACCGTATGGCGCGTATACTGGGGAGGAACGGTATCAGATCAGCCTATAAACCATACAAAACGTTAAAATTTCTTTGCAATGGTAAAGATAAAGTATGCAAGAACAAAAAGTCCGGTATTTACTGCTTAACATGCGACCAATGCCAAAATAAGTACATAGGACAGACGGGTCGAAGTTTTGAGCTGAAATATAAAGAACATTTAGCGGCGTTTAGAAACAACCAGCCGGAAAAGTCTCATTTTGCCGAACATTTAATTGAATCGGGTCATACCTTAAATAGCGGACATTCATTTGACGTCATACACACTTGTCAAAAGGGTATTAGAATGTGCGTATTGGAACAATTAGAGATTTTAAAGCGGGACAAGCATACATTACTGAACGATCAAACCAACTTTAACGGGTCCCCGTTGCTGAATATATTCGCACACCGTCATAATGACTCACATCAGTCGAGCAACGGAGGGAGGGGATTAGAAAGTACAATCGTTTATAATACATGCCCACGGTTGGAAAACGCTCAGTCGTTGCCCATCGTTCCTGAGGATGCCTCGTGCAGAGGCGAAACACGTGTCGAAGAATAGTCGGCGCATACAGCGGGATACTGCAAGTCATGTATCTTCCTGGAACCCATACCATTCCTATATCCCTTATCCTTTTAGAGGAGTTCGATATTGTCAACCTTTTTCTATTGCAATAGTTGGGGTGGTCAATTCGAGGGTGCGTGGTGGGTTCCTCTTTCCTTCCATTAGGTTAGAATGCTATTTTAGTAAAGTTTTGTTATTGGTACAAATATAATTACAATACTCGGCGCAGTTATAAAATACGAGGCGATGCCTAAACCACTGTGCCATATATATTATTATAATAGTTCGTCGGCTAGTCCTTAGTTGCATCTAGCGGCTTGGATATAGTTACGCTCCGATATCGCGGACTCCCTAAAGACGTAGAAGTCAGGTCCACGTCACGTCGTATAAATTTACAACTAATTATTTAATATTTTATGAATATTTTTATAATAGTGAATTTTATACACCCATTTATATTTAAAGTGCGCAGTTGCTCATGTCGCGACACGAAAAAACGCATTGCGCACGCCCATATTTCTTCCACCGTCAATTAAAAAATGATTCATGCTGTGCCATTGTCGTTTTTATTATCAAGGTTCTAGGAACATGAGCCTATGGTAATTTGGTCACTTACAACAAATGTGCAACTGATCGTGATTTCTTAGTTGAGATATTTTTTCTTGACGACTTTACAAGCAAGCTGAGGTTACGGTTTCACTTGCGTGGAATTGTATTCAAAATAATTAAATAATATCCTTTCTTGGGTTTAAAATCAACTTTTGAGAGCTTCGATCCAATCAGCTATAGCTTAGTAGTAAATATTTGATACTCTATTCGAAGCAGTCCCATCTAGAAATTCGAAAAATATTGCCTTTCACAAGTCAGTCATAAAAAGCTTTAAAACTCCAACTCCGACTCTTGCAATATATCTGTCACTATTGAGACGAACGCTGCAAAACACGCAAAGAGCATCTTAACTTGATCAAACAACCTTAACCCTTAAATGGTAGCGGGGACAAAATTGACCCCAAAGCTTCATATTTTTAATCACACCTTTTCAGTAAAAGCACCTACACTCTTGCGCATCGGGGTAATCTCATTACGCCTCGGAGTGCGGTGAGTGACGGACGCGCGTCACTTAAGTGCTAGTGAGAACGGAGATATGTACACTGCTGGGGTCAAATTTGACCCCGATACCGGCAGCGTAAATTTTATTGTATGATTTATGTTATAATGTTTCACTATTTTATACTTAATATATATATTATTTTTACGTGACGGTGAAATCTCACAGCTTTTGGAAGATTAATACGAAGAATCTGGCTCCGAATTTATTCAGGACGCCACAAATGCTGCTTGTGACCAGAAAATTATCAGCGTTTGTGAGGAACAAATAGATTAATCGTTTTAGATTGTAATTTTTTATTATTCGTGATCTCATAGGAAGTTCCGATTTTTTATTATATTAGTTATATACAAAAACGAATACAAAATGTTTTCTTGTATTATTTTTCTTTTTATATATAAATAAAAATACCTAAAGTAGAGTCTTGTCAAATAAGAAGATACTACCTGTTTTATTTATTAAATATGTGATCTCTTGTTAAAACATGATACAAATTTAATAAAACATTACATTGTAAGTCCTTTTTTCCTAAATAAAAAGAAAATTTATAATGTACAGTTGTATCATTTTATATTACTGTGTACTAATATCTGGGGTCAATTTTGACTCCTATACCACTTACGTTGCCTTTTTTAGCGAAACTAGCTAAGGGTTAATTTTCCCTCTGAAGAAGTGATGTTTTTGTACGAGAAACTGTATGGTGCTGTATGCGGTCATGGGATTGTTCACTGTTTCGCCATCCACCCGGTGTGTAACATGATACTGCTGACTCAGCGTCTACGAAGAAAGCATTAAAATCTATTAGTTTCAACGTTTGCGTGCCACGAAAGATAAGGAAATAAACTTTGCTTTTTCTAAAACCAATATGGGCCATTCCCTCTCCCACGATAAAGCAGAGTAAAATAACCGATATAATTTTATAAGGCTACCCTCTTTTAGTTAATGTTATTGCAGTTTTAATATCTTTGAAGGCAGGATGTAAGGACGTGGCGACAAGCCAATTTACGACTATTAAGTTGCTCAAGTAACCTGTAAAGTCTGTATTGTTAGTGTTAAAGTTATTAGAGCGAGTACAAGATTATAAATTTACAGGAAAATGTTTGAAGTGATATATTCGACGTGTATTTCTTATTACTTGCGTTAGGTATCTATTTATCTTTTGTGTTCGTTCAACTGAATGGCTGTTATTAAAATCATTATTTAGAATATCTAACAGCCTTGTTATGCATGGCGAAATTACTTAATTTGAAATTAGTAATATTCAAGAATTTATTATCAACTTTGATAGGAGTAACCAAAGGTAGGTACAATACACTGGATGTCACGCGTCATAGCAGAGGTAGGCTGCCCGCAAGGAGGGCCGACGATCTCGTTGGGATTGCAGGCAGCAGATGGATGAGGGTAACTCAAGATCGGTCTATGTGGAGAGCTTTGGGGGAGGCCTGTGAGTGTGTCCAGCAGCAGACGTCTTTAGGCTGATATTATCCTCTTGAGCGCCCAAACGTCAAATGTCATATAATCGATAAGCGCCCACGTCAAATTTAGCGTATGTATGAAAGTTGGCGGGCAGCGTTTAAATGCCGATTTCGAGGTTTATTTACTTCAGACCACTAATCAATACATATATATTTAGAATCTACATGAAATTTGCTTTATTGTGTATATAGAATTAACTAACTTTGTGAACAAGCGTAAGTAATTCAAACGGTTTTATCAAACAAATGTGTAAAATACATGTTATTGTAGAAAAATTAATGTATTGACCAATTAGAGGCATTCATAGCGGTAGGAAAATTCTAATAATACTATTTATGAGCTATTCTATTAATTAAAATACGTAAAATAAGAAATATATGAAAAAAAAATGATTTGGAAGCGAAATAGTGTAAGCACGCCTCGAAGTGTCCTAACAGCTGATGAGTTTAGCTGACTGTTTGTTTTTACTGACGTTGAAAATAAGCATTTTTATTGCATAGATCTGTCAATCGTTTCATACGCTTCAAAATGGTATACATTGAAAAGAGACAAATATTGTTTTGGCGTTTCATTTGAACATTGAATGGAACAAGTACGAGACCACCGTATAACGGTCAGCGGGCGCTTATCGGGGGTAAAGGTGTCCACCGTAAAACGGTGGCCTGGCGCTCGAGAGGTTATAATGATAACGATGAAATTGTATAACATTGTGATTTACCTAATGCCAAGTACGTACTCTCAGATAATTTAGTCTCTATATTCTATATTCGTTCTAATACTACCTAGTTTAAGGTCAGAAGACATTGTGAATTGTGCCATGAAATAATTTAAAAGAAAATACCACCTGGTTGGCCGACTATCACAACAAATGATTTATTACATAAATATACCAAATGTTAGTTTATAAATCAGGTGTTTCATATAAAATGTAAATCGGTAATACCAAGAGTCATATTTATAGTTACTTAGCCTACGTAGTCTAGACATTTCATAAATTATTGATACTCGTCTATAATGGAAATCTTTCCTAGAACAAAACAATCTTCGAATACAAATTATTTTTAAATAAAAAGAAACCGACTTCAAAAAACACTAAGGAACTAAAAAACAAAAAATAATTGGTTTTGGAGCAAACATTTTTGGAGTCTGTGCCAAGCCAAGTATTTCTGATCTGACTATAAAACCTCTACACATTTTTATACAACTTTTGTTGTTGATAGAATAGGTAGTTTGTAATTTAGTAACTTTTTGCGTAAGTGCTTGGCACCGACTCCAAAAATTGTTGCTCCAAAACCAATTATTTTTTGTTTTTTAGTTCCTTAGTGTTTTTTGAAGTCGGTTTCTTTTTATTAAAAATTATTTTTATTTTTTGCTTTTTAGTGGTATACTGATAAAGTATAGTAATAGGTGGTAATTAGGTACATAGTATAGTGTAGGTAGTAGATGATGGGGAGGCCTTCTTTACGTGCCTCAATTCGGAAATGTAGACCTGTACCTTTCTGGCAATTTGAAGTATTTTTTTTATCAACTAACTAGCCTAAACACGTTCAGTTCCATCATCAGATCCCGGAAATCATCCAATACCAAAGTGATTGCCAAGATAAAACAAACGAGCCTAACATGATGAGATTGCGTTATTGTATTACAAAGATCCCATGGCCACCTTCCTGCTCCATCATCAGACCCTGCAAAATATCCAGTACCAAAGTCCATGTAAAGACGAATCAAACAACCCTAAACTCGATGAGATTGGGTTATTGTATCACAAAGATCTCATGGTTACCTTCCAAGTCTATCATCAGTCTATGGAAATCATCCAGCATCAAAGTCTATGTAAAGACGACTCAAACGAGCCCAAACTCGACGGCATTGGGTTGTTATCGTCAAATCCCTTCAAGTGTGCTTATAAAATTTAAAGAGTTCCTTCGAGTTTTTCAGGACTCCATGATCATATCCTGACCTGATGATCATGACACCAACTAGGAGGTATACTCTTTCAATCAAAGCAAGAATTTTCGAAATCGGTCCAGGCGTCTTAGAGAAATCGGGTAACATACATAAAAAAAGATTCCGACGAATTGTTAACCTCCTCCTTTTTTGAAGTCGGTTAAAAAAGGACGTAAATAATAAAATGTCATTATAATCCCTTTTAAACAACTAGCTAGTAATTTATTCATGAAAAATTATGAACTGAAAGCTTCAAGTAAGAATACGTCAAACTGTGCCAACCTTCAACTTAAGATGCAAAGCAAATCGAGTGTTTAAGGCATCATTAAATTGATTGATTACAAGTCGGAAAAATCTGGAGGCTAATCGAATCTTCTCTCAACTGAAAAGATGTGGGTTGTAATTAATTTGTCATGTCAATAAAAAGAGCATCCATGTTTGTACAGAAAGCTATGTTTAACTTCCATGCTTGAAATCATACGAGTCAAAGAGGATTTTACAGACATTCAAACAATTAATAAATTAACGTAAATAACATTATCCTAATTTGGTGACATTATTGTATGAAGACCACATTTTTGTCCCAAATCGGGATCGATGATGGAAAAATGTTTGTTACAGCAATGTGACCGACTATATTTAGATTCTGAGATTTAGACTATTACATAATCTATGAGTTTTCAATGCGTAAATTATTTGCCAACCAGTGCCGAATCTTTAGGGCAAATCTTAGGTATTATTTCAATTTTATAATTGTTATTGTTTCCACAGCCTGTTCTTTCACTGGATGTCATCCCCCTTATGCGGAAGGCTTTTAACTTTAAACTTTCGTGGTCATTTAAAATTATTTTAAATTTTCTTCGGGATATATATACCACGTACCTTTGTTTGGAGTAACCGATATTTCGGCACTGTTGCAAGCGCCATGTTCACGGATGTACTGAGGTTATTGCGGGTGTATAAGTGTTACGAGCAAGTATAACAGTCTACCCACTTTCTTACTCGTTTTTTGCGTACATAACCACTACCACTATTTTCACTATCGCACTGTAGCCGATGACGACATCCTACACTCACTACGTCAGCTCGCGGTTTGACTTTTTTCTTTTCACGGGTTTAACATAGACGTACCACTGGATGCCAGATACTCGACAGTTGAAACCCAACCTCTCTATTGAAATTTTTGAACTTTTAAATTTCAATAGCCTCCCTAACCATTCGAGGTATGTAGTGGCGTTCTGTCAAAATATCTGTTACTCCAAAGAAAGGTACGTGGTATATATTCCGAAAGACAATTTAAAATAGGCTTTTAACTTTATTTTACAAATATGCAAATTGTGCAAATGAGACCCATTGCATGAAATAATATAAAATACTATATTCCTATAGATATCCCAAAAGTATCAAAAAATATATTACAACCTCTATTCACGAGATACTCATGAATTCACGAAAGTACCTACTTTTACTTTCTTGGCATCTTTAGAGCATTGATCACTAGCCATGTTCATTTCACATTGCATGCTATTGCATGGAATGTTGAGTTTTACGCTACCGTATTGGGTAGCGTAAAACTCATACAAATGATATTATTCGCAACAAATAGGTTAACATTACCTATTTCCTCTATGGTAATGCTTCAATTTCAGTGCTGGCTTAGTGTTTTGACTCTATGTGAAATATCTCGCTTAAAAAAATCATTAACATCGTCCTAATGTAATCCTGGGATTGGTTCCGCTTACTAGTTTAACTCGTACCTTCCAGATTATATATAATGTTAGCTGTTCCACAAAGCGACTGACGTCTGATTGCCGCAACATAAAGGCATAGTTTGAAAATTATAATTACTTATATTGCCTTTCAACAAGTATTTGTCAGTGAATAAGTCATATTTTGGCAGTAAGGCAATAAATCAACTTTGACTCTAGGAAAATTATATATTTTAAAAATACTTTGACTGTATTTGCTTTGTCAGAAAATTCGAGAAAATAGAAATTTTGCCCGGATTGGTTATTAATTTCATCCAGTCTTTATTCACTTTTGATTGGTATTTGCTAGCGCGATATTCATCCCTCACGCGACGATCCGAGTGGCGAAATCCATTGATCATATCGCCATACATTGAGCAAGAGCTGCTTTGATTGATTGATAGTCGTGGGACGTAATAATTAAACTGATGGCATTCATTAAGATTTCCCATGCTATGATGTAATATAGATAGCTCTTTGGTAATATGTCATCACTTTGGAGTAGTTGCGACAGAGCGTGTAATACTTGTAAAGGATTGATCCATACCATTATGTTCATTGCGATTCGTTCCTAGTTGCTTGAGTGCGATTTGAGCAGAGCTTGACTGGGTCAGATTATAATAACATATACAAGAGTATTGTTTCTTGTTGAATATACATAGTATGGTTTTACCCTGCGTATTTTCTGTTTTATTTTTATGAGCAGCAATAATGCACAGGCTGTCTTTACATCTTCGTTATCTTCTCTGGAACTCATCTTTCCTACTCATTTTCTTTTCCTTTTTCATGCAGGTTTTAAAGGGAGGTTGAAAAAAGAGGCTTGGCTAATCGAACAAAAAGCAACAAGAGGAATACTTTATTACACTAGAATTTCGTCTATATGGGAGATGTTATATTCTAACGTCTATGCCGGTTCATTTATACTAAAACCAGCGTAGTAACCACACCGATTCGTCCTGTAACAACTGAAAAATTGCTTTATCTACTATCTTCGTCTTGATAATAAGAATTTGTTTACACAGGCTATATTGATATTGTCATCACCGTCCTAGCATTATCTAGTTGCATCAAAGACAGCTCTGTCTTGGATCTTGGGGTAAAATTTGTTATCTTGCCGGATTTCACAAAATTTTATCTCCAGAGCGAAATGCTTAGGCAGTGTTAGTATTTGCTAGGGTGCTGATCTATCATAATGACTGTCAGACAATTTTATGATAGCATAAAGTGACATCTTAACTGGCTAGGCCAAGGCACGGCAAGCAATAATCAAGAAATAAAATCATAATTCGAAAAGGCAGTTGAACGCGCCGTAGGTTCAACCCTTAAAAACTCGTAACAAAATAAATCTGTAATTAGTCATTAGGTTGACTACAAAATACTAAAACATACAATTAAATGTAAATTTGTGTCATAAAAGACCACTGAATTGCTTTTTAGGTATCTATAAATGTGATAAAAAATTAAGACCACTCCATACAGGAGTTGGATAAATGCCAGAATAGTTTTAAATTTAGTTTAAAAGACTACTTCAAATTGAATATATTGTAATAGTCATTTATAATCAAGAATCTCTTCTCGGAATAAGACCCTGTATTATCTTAGTTCGTAAAAGTCTTCTTGATAGTGCTTACATTGTAATACGGTCCATTACAATGTAATCTGTGAATCGGGATTTCATTACTGTGCCTTTGTATTCAATTGAAGTTCTTGTCAATATTGAACCGCAGCTCATGTTATATTAATTGGACAACTAGTTCATAGATATTTGTAAATTACTATTTTATTGAATATCGATATAAATCAAAGCTATTTATTCAAACCAATCTGCTTCTGCAAATTGAAATCAGTGAGGCTTCAAAGTACTTGAACTTATTAATGTGATTGCATGCAAGTTTTCATTCAGAAATTTGAGAAACAGCTTCCATAGGGAAGTTATTTGCCCCTATATACCTAACTTACTACACTTGGAATAATGTAAGTAAATTGTTGACGGATTAACAAATATCTGCAACAGTCGTTTATTTTACAATAAATGCTTATCGCCTTATCACCCTAGATAACCAACCAGGGTATACAAGACAACTATCTGAATCATAATAATTTCTAAATAAAATCTACATTCAATGTAAATAATCACCCTACTAGGACTTGTCTAGTCATTTCTACAGATATTCATACGTGTTCCGGGGAAAATCCAGTTAATTTGTATAGGTCTAAGTACGAATCATAAATAAATAATCAGTAGGTACAATTCATAAAATAAGGTGAATTCGGTCTGGTTATATCAAAATATGATTATATAATGTAGGGGGACGTTTTGTATCTAATTTAGAAAATGGAGCATTTTAAGATACTTTACAAAATAGGACTGACAACTAACATTAAAATAGACTGATAACAAAGACTCAACCGGTTCATTAACTATGATCGATGATGTACAAAAGTAAAAAGAAGTAGATATGTTATAGGCGTACCAAAAGTAGGACGCTAAAGATCCGGGAGAGCATGTCGCACATCTGCGACGCTGGCATGCCCCGAGTCCGGCCGTTACCATCCAGGCGTCAAGTGTACTGGTGGTCGCAGACGATTGCGCAGTTGCGCATTGCTTGTGTGCACGTGCGACGCCGGTACGCAAGGTACCGAAGAAGACGCCGTCGCCCCTTTACAGCGGCGGCCGAGCAGGAAGAGGCGGAACTATATAACCGCTATAGAGAGGCGAAGAGTGCCCTCCAGTTGGCCATTGTCCGGGCAAAGGCCCAGGCCAACGAGGAGCTGCTGGAGACTCTGGACCGCGAGCCGTGGGGACGCCCCTACCTTATGGTACGGGGCAAGTTGCGCCAATGGGCTCTCCCATTGTCCCGGAGTCTCCAGCCACAGCTGCTGGAGGAGGTGGTGTGTGCGTTGTTTCCGTCGAGACCGGAGCACACACCACCGGCTATGGTACCGCCTCGCAATGTGCCCAACGCGGAAGATGACATTGACGACGACGTGCCCGAAGTAACCCGGGTAGAGTTAAGAGTGGCGGTAGCTCGCATCAGGAACACCGCCCCAGGGCCCGACGGCATCCCAGGCCGTGCATGGGTCCTGGCCATGTGGGCTCTCGGGCCCCGACTAGCGGGGCTCTTAAGCGCATGTTTGGAGCGCGGCCAGTTTCCAAGCCGGTGGAAGACCGGAAAGCTGGTCCTGCTTAAGACTTACGCCCCTCCTGGGCGCCCAGCAGACTCACCATCTGCGTACAGGCCAATCGTGTTGCTGGACGAGGTTTGTAAGATCTTTGAGCGAATCATCGCCAGTCGCCTCATCCAGCACATGACCAGGGTGGGGCCGGATTTGGCGGACAACCAATTCGGTTTCCGCCAGGGACGCTCCACGGCTGATGCGATCATCCGCGTGAAGGTCCTTGCGGAGGAGGCAGTCGCCCGGGGTGAGGTGGTCTTGGCGTTGTCGCTCGACATCGCCAACGCTTTCAACACCTTGCCCTGGAGTACCATCCGAGAGGCACTCCGGTACCACGGGGTGCCGCGCTACCTCCAAAGCATTGTCGGGGCCTATTTGTCAGAAAGATCAGTGGTGTACCCGGGTCGAGAAGGATGAGGTCGGCGAGAGACATCGTGTGGCGTTCCGCAGGGTTCGGTGTTGGGGCCGCTCCTGTGGGACGTAGGGTACGACTGGGCTCTGCGCGGTGCGCTTCTCCACGGCGTCGGCGTCATTTGTTACGCCGACAATACGCTAGTCACAGCGCGTGGGAAGTCGTACCGGCAGGCGGCCATACGCGCGACTGCTGGTGTCGCGCACGTCGTGGGTAGGATCCGGCGACTGGGCTTAGAAGTGGCATTGCACAAGTCTGAGGCCCTGTGTTTTCATAGGCCGAGGATGAAGCCGCCTCCGGGGTCCTGCATCATAGTAGGAGGGGTCTCCATCGCTGTTGGGTCGACGATGAGGTACCTTGGACTCGTTCTCGACAGTCGGTGGAACTTTGGGTCGCACTTTACGCGGCTCGCCCCCCGGTTGTTGGGCGTCGCTTCTGCGTTCTCGCGCTTGCTGCCCAACCTGGGAGGGGCCAACTCCCCCTGCCGGAGGCTCTACATGGGGGTCGTACGGTCGATGGCGCTATATGCCGCGCCAGTGTGGGCGGACGCCCTGACGGCCCGCAATGTCGCTGCGCTGCGAAGACCCCAGCGCGCGATGGCGGTCAGGATTATAAGGGGATACCGTACGATCTCCTTTGAGGCAGTGAGCCTACTAGCCGGATCCCCGCCCTGGGACCTTGACGCAAAGCTCCTCGCGTCGCTTTATTGATGGCGCGCGGAGGCGGTCGAGCGGGGCGAGCGCCTGGTGCCACGACAGATTGAGGCACGTAGGGCAGAGCTCCGCCAGGTCTTAGTGGCGGAGTGGCAGACGCGCTTAGCGCAACCCACGGCGGGGCATGCCGCTGTAGTGGCGGTAAGGCCCGTTCTAGAGGAGTGGCTCAATAGGAGCCACGGCGTCCTCAGCTTCCGGCTGACGCAGGTGCTTACCGGACACGGGTGTTTCGGGAAGTACCTGTGTCGTATAGGCCGGGAGCCGACGTCCCAGTGCCACCATTGTGATGATTGCCGCGACGATACGGCACTGCATACGCTGGCGGAGTGCCCAGCTTGGGCCGAGCAGCGCCATGACTTAGTCGCGGCCGTAGGTGCTGCGGGAAATCTCTCGCTTCCGGCTGTTGTATCTACCATGGTCGGGAGCGAGTCAAGGTGGAGTGCCGTCGCCACCTATTGCGAGGCCGTGATGCTTGCAAAGGAGACGGCGGAAAGGGAGAGAGAGGCTGCCTCCTCTCTCCCCTCCCGCAGAAAACGCACTGGGTGTCGTAGGGTGGCCGACTTCCGGCCACCGTAGGGCGCGGCCTGCGGACGGCAGACTCGGGGCGTCTTGTCGTCCGATCAGCAGCAGGCCTCGAGACGGCGGCGTCGTGTTCCGCGCGCGCCTCATAGTGGAGTCCTGCGGCCGGGGTGGTGGCCGCAGTGGGTGACGGGGCCCGCCTGACTATATGGCGGGCCAATACCCGTCGGGGGGTAGCGACGAATGCTAAGGCGATACCCGCCCCTCCGACACACGGGTACATGAGGAACACGGAAAAAAAAGGAAGCTAAAGATAAGTCAGTTGGCAAGTCGGACATATGTGTGTGTATGACGTCGCGCGCCGGCGTCAAAGTGAAACTGACACATCTTGTCAACCAAAAATGCCGTCGTGTGTAATAAGATATTGCACAACTTATTCCAATATTAAATTATAATTATCACATTCCACTCGTAAGTATAAATACCATTCATCTTATTTTTACACATATCAAATAATATATTCGTAAAATATGGTGATAAAGATAGATACTCATGATTGACAAAGATTAAAATTATGCCAGAGAAACAGATAAGTCAGTTGCCTGACAATAGTTACAAAGGTACTGTAACGGGTTCTGGTAGTAAAACGCAGAAAAGGTTCTATGCGTTTATTTGCCGAGTATTGTCTCACTTACCTTGCACGAGTATGACCGACCAACAACACGACACTGGCCTGAACACTAAAGGCTGCAGTCTCCCACGCTGTTCCCTCCGGTAGTGTGCAGGGTAGGTTGCTTGAAGGGCTGCGCGAAGCGGTGCAGGTCCTCGCTGACGTTGGCTTAGCTGGCAGGCGCCGGCGGTGCGAGTATGATGAGCAGGGCAGGCCAGACTCTTCTGCAGAGGTGACGCCGATGGCGATGCCGGAAAGTGTAGCGGTCTAGGAGCGTAGCCCAGAGTCTTAAGGTGAACCTGGAACCTGAAGGAAAGCAGCATTAGGAGAACCACAACCAATAGAGTCAGGCAGGCGGCGTCAGCCGGCCTCAGCTAGCAGGTAGAGAGATGGGCAGTACGCTAACGCAGTAAATGTAGTGCTTACCCGTAGCTGGGATCAGGATACATGTAGATACGACGTAGAAATTTCAGTTTGATACCTCCACGCATTCCTGAGAAAAAGGGTCTTGACAGACGGACGGACAACAAAGTGATCCTATAAGGGTTCCGTTTTTTTCCTTTCGAGGTACGGAACCCTAAAAACGTACACATTTTAATGAATACCTCCCACTTACATTGCTTTGCATAAATATAGGATTTATCGCGAGTAAGACCCGCTATGTAACCTTGTATAATTTACACTAAACGTTTATTACCAAAACGCGCGTGGTCTAAGGACCAAAACAACGACATTTTACCGTAATATTTGCGCTAGTAGCTACGATGTCGTAATTAATACGGAAAAATGGCTGTTGGAGGGTGTATTTGATGCCGACTTGTTCGACGACCGCTTCGTTGTTTAGAGGCGGGACAGGAACTATGGTGCTACGGGACGAGTGTATGGCGCTGGCGTGCTTGTAGCCGCCCGCAGGGAACTTGTCTTTCGTTTTCTTGACTTTTCGTTCTCACATGTCTGGAGACTACTGTTTTTAATATGCCGAATGATATATTTTTGATAGCGGGTGATTTCAATCTTGGCAACATATTGTGGATGCCTAGCGGTGACCTTGACAATTCTTATCGCCCATACAACTATCGCACAAGAGACGAGATTTTGTTGATCGATGAAATTAATTCCCTTAAACTTAAACAATTTAACGGTACTTTTATTTTATTTTATTTATTGTGGGATAATAAACAGCTTCAACAAATATAATAAAGAAATTTAACAAATAAGTAAGACAGTGTTGCAGCCCACTGCATTATCCACAGATTAAAACAAAGAACATTAAGAATGTGTTACAATGACAGGAGAATTATAATAGAAATAAATATTGAAACATGTAAAATAATAAATTAAATTTGGATTCTAAATCGGATTTGGATTTATACTTATAATTAGAGACAACATTTAAAAGTTAATAATAGGAAAAATAATATACACTTACACATATTCAACAATAAATAAAACATATCAAATTACACATAATTGGAGGTAAGAATTTTAATTACGTTCAATTTAAATTGTGACTGAGCATGCAAAAATATCGAGATCTGTGAATTGATTGTTATAGGACTCCAACATTCGATGAATAGGGCAGCGAAGATCAGAATTAGTGCGACATGTATTTAAGGCGAAAAGTGTACCAGCACGAACCTTATGTTTCTTGACAGTTCGAGGAACTGTATAACATAAGCCACTTGTGAGCTCAATGGCATCAAACTTATTGTGGACAACATCATAAAGTATGCTAGTCTCCAACAAAGTGCAACGGTTCTACAAACTTAGCAGTTTATACTCACGAAGTAACAAAGAATAGGACAAATATGAACTATTTCTATGACACCTGTAATGTATGGCTCGAAGGAATTTTTCCTTTGCACCTGCTCAATCCTCACAATATATTTCTTGTAAAAGGGGTTCCAAATAGGAACGGCATATTCCAACTGGGAGCGAACAAGCGTTTGATATAAGTAAAAATATGTGGACGGGCGCTTAAACTTGGTAGAGGATCTCATCACAAATCCATACATTTTAAAAGCATTACTAACAATCTTCTCTATATACTGACTTAAGGAAAGCTTATTATCAAAAGAATACCAAGATCTTTAACAAGTGATATTTGATTCAATGCAATACCATGTAACTTGTAGTTAAATTTAATAACACAATGCTTTTTTGTAAACTGTATGTAATTACATTTTGGAATACTTAGGTGTAGCTTATTCACGTTACAATAGTCTGCTAGTCTATTAAGGTCTTCTTGAAACAAATGACAGTCTCTAATTGTACGTATGGACCTTAAAGCTTTTAAATCGACAGCATACATCACAAACTTGGAGTGTTTGAAATATGTTTTAATATCACTTATGTAAATGATAAATAAAAGTGGCCCCAATATTGAGCCCTGTGGAACTCCAGAAGTTATGTGCACTTCACATGACCGGTGTCCATTCATAACCACTTTTTGTGTCCGATTTTTGATATATGTAAGAGGCAAACCAACGCAACAAGATGCCACGGATACCATTAAATGCAATTTTATTCAAGAGAATTTCATGATCAACCTTGTCGAAGGCTTTCTTGAAATCTGTGTAAACAGCATCTACCTGCAAGCGCTTATCCATTTCGTTAAATAAATAATTGGCAAACATACACACTTTCGAATTTATAATATTAGTAGGGATAAATCATTTTCTCAAAGTAGCCTACCTATCCTAAAATATTAAATTATTGACCAATAATGAATAATATTACAGATAACTAGCTAGTACATTGTATAAAAAATTCTAGGCTTGGAGATTTTACGTTGTCTGTGAATGAAATCGTCAGAATGAACTTAAATTAAAAATGAAATGAACAAATCCATTAAAAGTTACGGTAGTCTGAAAACGCAATTTCTTTTTTAGGTATAAATAATTTGCCGCGCGACTAATAGTTTGCCATCTGCTATTCTGCACCCGCTTTTTCGAGATGCCGGCAGCGGGAAGAGCGTTGCGATCGTATAAACTTGTATGTATTTTTACATTTACCTCTTATTGACAACTAAATAATTTAATTTTGTCCTCTGATAAATGCATGTTAAGCCCAGGAATGTAATATTTCAATGTGAGCTAAAGCCAAATGTTGACATTCTAGGCAAGTCAAAAGATCCTTTTGACAGCGCATAACATCGATAAAAACTCGATCCATTGACATATTACTTTCCAATGACACGTATCTAAGTACCTTTGCGCTCATTGGATTTGACATTATTTGTTTTTGACAGAACTATCGCTAAGTCACTTAGTAGAAATTCTTTGTTTTAAAAAGTCTATGTTCTCGTGGCACGGACTATAGCTCGGAATATATCTTCACTATGGTTGAAAGGTTAAATGTTAGTGGACAAGTGAAATATTCTCTGATGCAAGAAAGCTTTTTTTACGTTACTTTTTATAATGCGAATATATTCACACCACGATTAACACCATATTTTGTATAGCGATTATGTTAAATATCTATCTCTAGTACCTAGTCATAAACATCGTCTATCTATCGATGTTATATTCACTAATGCATATTGAAAACGAGCGTTAGTGCTAACTGTACTGAAAACCGTCGTTGAGTTAAACCTGCCAAGTAAGAAATAGGTGTTGCTATAGATAGTAGTCACTAATTATTATACCTACATGTGGTAGCTTAACATAATTTTACTGATTCATGATAGCATTGCAAATGATTGTGATGTTATCTTGCATTATCATTGAGCAAAAGTATATAAACACGATATAGTTAATAGCTTTACCATATCTGGAACATTACTTTCGTATTAATTACATACATACATATAAATTAGATATATAACAGCACGGTTGACGTAGTGGTTTAAGTGACCCTGCTCGCCGCTTGACACTGCGCCGAGTGTTAGGGTTTCGATTCCCACACGAGACTTTTTTGGAGCCAAAAATTGTTGTATCGGGTCTGGCTGTTCTTTATGTCCGATGGTAGTATGTTTGTAAAGTTTCCTCCATGACACAGAAATCATTCCTGCTATGGGAGAGGTCTTTAAAAAAATTGCCTAAATACTTCGCTTATATGAAACACAAGTAATGTTGTCCAGATTTAATGTACCTTAATATTATGATTGGTTGATGTCCAGCCGTAGAAGGAATCCCGAGAGGTTTTATCGTTCAGAAACTTTCAGGATAATAGTTTGTCCGATAAACGGAATATTAATATTTTAACTTACTAATCTAAAATGAAAATGGAACCTTAATAACATGTTTGTAAGTGTTATTATCACTCTGCAATTAAAAACACAACAGGTTAATTCATTCATATCATAATACATCATTATGACATAATGACTGATTTGATAAGGGTATTTTGTATAATAAAATTTTCACAATAACCTGAATGTATTTTCATGAGATTAATATAACTGACATATTAAGATCAATATGGAATAAAATTAAATGGTATTTCCTTTAAATGTAAATTAAATGATTTAACGATAGGTACACATTATATTGAATAACATATATTCTATTCAAGTTTCATTTTAGTGGACGACATGTATAAACATATTAAATCCACAAAACATAATAAAATGCAAAACAATAACAAATTATTCTTTATACACAGTATTTATGTTACGCTTCAATAGTGTTCCGTTGTCGGTGACATATGAAGAGCCTGTAATCGCCCTCACACTATCGCTAGCTAAGAACAGCGCCAGGTCTGCGATCTCGTCAGGCTGTGATACTCTTCCAAGAGCTGTATTCACAGCCCATTCCTTCCACGTTTCATCTCTTTTAGCATCAGAACCAACAACAATTTTTATAATGTCAGTGACTACAGGCCCAGGGTTCACAGTATTTACTCTAACGTCTTTTGGAGCCAAATCCAAAGTCACTCACCTGGTGAAGTGGTCTATCCCTGCCTTCGAAGTGCAATATGCGAAGTGGCCAAGAGAGATGGGAGCTGCGATGCTAGAAATATAAACAATCTTCCCTTTGCTCTCGATGAGATGTTTCGAAGCAAGGTGAGTTAAGTACACGACAGATCGAAGATTTGTCGTCATGATTTTGTCGTAAGCCTGCATCGCCTTCTTCATCAATTGCCGCAATGCCTACTATGCCAGCATTGTTAATCAAAATATCAATTTTGCTACGTTGATCAATTGTTGTGTTGATAATTTTCTTGGTATCGCTGTCTTTGGAGACATCAGCAACGATTAAAAGTGGACTCACGCCATATTCTTGACTTGCTGCAGGGACTTCTTTCAATCTTTTTTCATTCCTTGCAGCGAGAACCAATTTAGCTCGTTCTTTAGCGAAAACAACAGCTATGGTAGCGCCAATTCCAGCACTAGCACCAGTAACTTTGTCACTAAAATCCATGATTCAATTATTGTTAAAATGGCAATAGAAGCGCTTGTAATAAACAACAATACGGTAAAAGTAGTTTATATACAATAGTATATCAACAATCAATGGTCGAGTAGGCACTTAAGAGTCGAGAGCAAATATTGCAAGTAATCTAGTAATCGGTTGAATTAGTCTTCCTAGTGTGTTGTTTGCCTCATAAAAATAGATTAATATTTTTGCGTATGCGTCAGAATGATCTCGGAATTTGAATTGCAAAATATTAGTCATATAATAAAAACTAATATTCCTAACATCCATTTTACTACGAGATCACTTACATTTATCAAAAACCTGAATAACAACCAGTATAACAATATGTCGATTGCAATTTGTTTAACGTTATCATCTTCGTCCTAACTTTATCTCGGTTGCATCTAAGACTTTACTTCGTCTTGGATGCTAGGGTCCACTTTCTGCTCTAAACAGAGTTGACAGTCATTAGTTTTTCTACGTAGTGACTGCTGCTAACCGCTGCAACCCAAAGGGACAGAGATATTCCATGGCTGAGACAAGTGACAATATTTTTAAGGGTACTAACCACCTATAATGACTGTTAAACATTCCCATGACAGCCAGGACGTACAGCTTAGCGTGCTCTTCAAGGCACGGGGCAAGCGATAATTAACTTTACTACGCACGCAACCTCAAATTATTATCATATATATATATATATGTATATATATATATATATATATATATATATATATATATATATATATATATATATATATATATATATATATATATATATATATATATAAATCAGTGCTGCGCGCGCGCGGTTTGACCACAATACCCCCTACAAGGCAGCCTGTTGATATTTTGCCTATACTGTCGCTGTCCTCTGCGAAAGAGCATTCCATATACACGGTGATTGCATGCAATTCAGTCAAAAATGATATGACTTAGAGGATAATTCTAATAGGTATCTATGTAAAAGCCACTTGATTTCACTATACATAGTCAAACGTAAAACATTTGTTTCGAAGAAGGAAATATTGTCATTTGAAACTATCTTAAAGAGTGTAACGGGTTCTGTTAGTAAAACGCAGAAAAGGTTCTATGCGTTTATTTGCCGAGTATTGTCTCACTTCCCTTGCCACGAGTATGACCGACCAACAACACGACACTGGCCTGAACACTAAGGGCTGCAGTCTCCCACGCTGTTCCCTCCGGTAGTGTGTAGGCAGGCTGCTCGAAGGCTGCGCGTAGCGGTGCAGGCCCTCGCTGACGTTGGCTCAGCTGGCAGACGCCGGCGGTGTGTGTACGATGAGCAGGGCAGGCCAGACTCTTCGCCAGAGGTGACGCCGAAGGCGATGAAGGAAAGTGTAGCGGTCTAGGAGCGTAGCCGGAGTCTTAACGTGAACCTGGAACCTGAAGGAAAGCAGCATTAGGAGAGCCACAACCAATAGAGTCAGGCAGGCGGAGTCAGCCGGCCTCAGCTAGCAGGTAGAGAGATGGGCAGTACGCTAACGCAGTAAATGTAGTAACTTACCCACAGCTGGGATCAGGATACACGTAGAATGTATAAAGATATAGCGGTACAGAATAGAGTAACGGTAGTAGGTTAGTGTAGAGTAGCGGTGACGGCCCTCTCTGTCGGCCCCTTTATATACCGGCCCTCCATCAGCGTTGGTGTCGGCGCATTACCAAATAAGGGCAAAACTTACGAGCGTGGACGATGGCCTTCCCTGATTGGCCGTGCGTATGGACGGTATTATGACGTACACTCGGTAGGTACCGGTCATACGCTACAAGAGTTTTGGGAGATAAAACCGACAACAAAAGTTAGCACACCTACATATATTAAAAATGTCGTAACAATAAAAGCGGTATCGAAGGACGTTGTACTTAGCACGTAGCGAACTTATGTAAACAGTCCCCTGGAGACTCACAACGTAGATCGGTCTGACTATACTAGCCATTCAACTATAGCCCCTCTAGTCTTACTTTGCGTACCAAATGTGACTTAGAGTACTAAAACAAAATGTACAGAATGAGTTACGAGATCTTCCTCATACTGACAGAATAGATGACGAATCGAAATTGTACCGCTATTTTATCATTGAGATTTTGCTTTGTGCTATTTTCAAAATCGTTATTTTAAACGCTGTAAATGTTTTTTAAATATTTGAACAATTTAATTAAAATATAAGATTATAAGAGAACGTCAGAAGAGATTTCATTTCAAAATAATATCGCAACGACAGGTGTGTAAATTAAACAAATAATAGTAAAGTTGACAATAATACTTTAAAATACGCAAGACATTAAAAAATATTTAGCTGTGTATTTTGCAGATTATAAAGAAAAAGTAAAAGACGACAATATGATAAAAATCATAAGTGTTTAGTAATGTTTTTATATCTCTAATAATAATAAACTTTATAGGTAGATACAAATCCACCCGCTTCATCAGCTTGTGTTGATTGGGTATTAGCGCCCGCACTCATTTTCCAATACAGCTTTCAAAGTAAGCTGAAAAAGGCTATTAAAAATGCACCATCGCATTCAAGGCACCTTGAGATCTTAAACACCGTGTACATTAAAGGCTTTCTATAATGTGCTTCTTGTTTCCACACAGAGTTTTGTTTTGTTTGACACAAAGAGAACCCAATATTTTTCGTCACTCGAATTTATTTTTCTTCTTGTTAACTTATTGTCCTATCAGTTGCCACATTTTAAGGCAGTAAATTTCCAAAATAAAATAACCTCCTGCAATATATTTTTTCATTCAACACTTTGGTCTTGTGACACGTTTAATGCAATTTCAAAATTGCTTTGGAGAAAGCCTTTTCAGAATCCAAAGTGTTGTTGAAAAGATTTTGCCTCCATATTTTTCGATGAAATAAGTATTCCTATACAGAGATATCATTATAATAGATTTTTTTATAAATCTCATGAGAGATCAAGGTGTAAGGAAAAGCTTGATTTCTCTAAGAGAAAATAAAGCTGACCGGAGCAAACACAAGAGTAATAAGTTTAAGACAATGACACAGTTTGTCGGTGACAAACAATTATGATACCTACGTAAACGTACTTAATGCTTAAGTTACGGACAGTTCTAAGTAACTTTCGTGATAATAACTCAATCCCCTATCGGCAGTATAGTGTAGCTTCAAGATATAATATGTACGTTGAGAAAAATAATGTGGTCCTGCTTTAATGACTTTTGAAGGCTACCTGAGCCAGAGATATATACCTAATAGAGAGAATTTGACTTTTTAAAACACCTTCTGCTTTGTATGTATGTAAGTGTTTGTTTGAAAGTAGTGCCACACTATAAATGAACAGTTTTAGTGGGTAGAAACAGTTATTTAAATTTAAAACATCGCGACTAACCCCAAAATATAGTTAAACAACAAAAATGAGGTGGATACCAGAAGTCAGTTCACATAAGCGCGTTGTAATAATTGCGCGATAGAGCAAAGTTTGCACCTAATTTAGTTCCTGAACTATCCCGGGGCAGTGCTAGGCGATTTACATGTCTGCTCCCGTGAATTTGAATTTAGAACTACCGTACTAGTTCGAAGCTTTTCCTATTCGACTTTAAATGGCCGCCAAGCCTCACCGAATTCCGAATTACGTGGATACTTTGCATTTTTTCTACGAACTTTAGTACTTATATGGCCTTCGGTAAACTATGGTTGGATCGTGTGAAGTTTAGGACTTTTACATGGACAGGTAAATGTACCTATATTGTTCCTCGTTTTACGTTCTACGTTTATCTATTTTTATTCCCTTTTTATTGACTACGCTAATGGCGCAGTGTTTTAAAAGCTCCTTGCGCAACTGCCAAGCTGTAGGACGTAGCAACAGGAGGGATGCCAATTCATTCTATGTTCATATGTAAAAAACTGATCCACTGATAAAGGTTCTTTTTCTTGCGTGCTAGCTGGCGATGGACCACAATGTTGTCCCTTGTTGAGTAGTAATGTGGTCGGCAACTAAACGTGGTGCTGTGTAAGGCTCAATTCAGAAGCGAAATGAAAACATTGATGTGAAAAACTCGAATAGGATGTACCCAACCGCCAAATTACAAAACATTTTGCCTATTTCGTGAACATCCCTTCTATATTTAGCGAAATATCCACTAAGTATCCATGATGTTGACACTTTATTCAAGTCATCTTAGGGTATATTGAAGGAAGAGGATATAACTATGTTAAATCTTCCTAAATAAAGATTTTACTGAAAAGATTGCCACTGTAAACATTTTATGATAATTGCTGTATTCCGAAAGATAATATTCTAACATAATTATAATAATAATTTAACTAAGAAAGTATGGTAAACTCTCGTTTTATTCGAGTTAATGCTATCCAAGAGCACCTGTATTCGGCTATTGGTACCTTACTAGACTATTCCATAAAACTAACATTCACCATTTTCCAACATGACGTTGAACCATCACCAAGAATTAATCAACAAAACTAACTGTGAAACAAGGAAAAGTTGAGCGCTTTTTTAAATTTTAGTAGACACAACCATCAATTTCCGTCGGCTTAATGTTCGGGCTCACAAAAGGGGTTCAGTTACATATTTCCTATACGTAACTGGGTAACGTAACGTACCTAATACCTTTTGTGAATATTTTCTTGGGTTTACGCGAATGTTACACATTGAAATTAAACTTATTCTGCGTAGCTACTAACACCAATAGTTGAAAAATGTTCGGGTATTTTGAGAAAACTTTTAAATTCAAGACAAAGACAAATATCACCTCAGTCTGCCGTGAACATGAATCCTGTAAAGTATTCGAAACGTCGGCTAGTAATAAAAATGTATTTTCTAGATCATTCGGTTTAAATGTAATAAGTAACCAGTGAAACCAATATAACGCGATAAAATCCGTAAACAGTAGTTTAACCTTTTGTGAACTTCATATACGCATCATGGTTACCATAAAAACGGGATCGCTTCCCCAAAAATTTTTAACATACCAACTCTCGAGGTGTTCATTTTTTACGCTCGGCAACATCCTATTTGCGCCGTGAGAACTCTTTTATGTAATTCGCTTAATTTGGAATATAATTTCCTTGTTAAGCAGAAAGGGTTATTGTTTAAAGCTAAGTCAGATAATATAATACAGCTATCTTTGAGGCCAATCATTGTTTTAAGTTTTCGCAGTACACATTCGCTAGGGTTGTTTCCAACTAGTCAAATCAAGCACTTTTAATGAAATGTCAAAAACGACCTTTGCTACGGCGTTTGTATGAAATAAGACCTAGTGACGTTATAGTTTTTTGCTGTCAAATAGAATAAAATTAATAGTTAATAATTAATAGAAAATTTACTGATAATACATCAGTAAATTTTCGATAAAAAAATTAAATAAAGTTTTAACATTAATAAATGAATGAAACTACCATTATTTTGACATATTTCATTAGATAAAAATACTTGTATAATTTATTTCACTTGCGGGAAACTTCCCTACATGGGGAGATGTGATAAATCACACTGGTATCAAACACTGAAATGCGACCGTTTTCGTTTAGGGCAAGTAGGGCGTTTCGTTATATTGTAAGGAGCATAAATACATATAACGTAAAGATTTACATATTAAGGTGACTATAAATAGTGAATCCGTGTACTTATATTTATCCACCCACTCTTATATTATAATGCAAAAGTGTCTGTTTGTTTGTCTTTAATTACGTTAAAATAGAGCATCGCAACTACGTCACTTTTGACATTGAGATAGTTGAATAGCAGGGGAGTGACGTAGGGTCTCGCGGCAAAATATACCAATTCCACGGCAAAAAGAGGTTTTACTCAAATAAGCGCTCTAGTTGGCGTTTCGCGCGCTGACGTAGGCAGATTTAGGATTCATTTGACCGCGCAGGCAAAGCTGTGGATAACAGCTTGTCGTAAATAAAAAGTATTCTATTACATCATCAGCCTTTAACAGTCCACTGCTGGACTAGGCCTCTCCTTTGAAAGGAGGAATTGGCCTACTATACCTCGGTGGCCAAACGGGTTGGTATAGGGTTTGTATCAAGTTTTCCTTCTCTTACAGTGCTGTTCTCTGCATAATATGCTCCCTCTGTCGGCTCTTACAACACCCATGGGATGATATGGGGTGGTGACATTCCGTATTCTTAATCCGTCACCACACGGACAAACCAACTCTATTAAACTGTCTCAAAGCTTAGCTTTCACAGTTTCCTGCAAAAAAAATATATTTTTTTATTTATAGACACGCCTGTATCCCTGAAGGGGTAGGCAGAGGTGTAATATAACACCCACATTTCGCCATGAATTTTTGGGTCCCACGTAATAGAGGGCGAGCCTATTGCCGTACCGGGCACATAACCAGACTCCATGCTGCTACTGAGAATTTCCTAACAGAAAACCCCAATAACACTTTGCCCGACCCGGGAATCGAACCCTAGACCTCCCAATCCCGCGAGCACATTTATGCCGTGAGACCAACGAGCTAAAATAAAATATAAATTCAAATTTAAAAACATGGCTTTCCGGGTAAACACGCGTAGGCATATATATTTACAAAGTTACTGAAATGAACGAGATTATACACCAAAATCGATATCCCTGAAACTGTCCACCTCAAATACAATCAAATAGCTATTAATAGACCAGTGAATAAATACCAACTGAACAAATAATTACGTAAAAGTTATGTAATATCACTTCTGTTTTTAAAGTGATTCTGAGTACTGGAACTATTTTGTATATTAAGGGTAAACGATGGTTAGTCATTTGCGCTGGTTTACATAACGTTAAGAATGTAGAGGCCTGGTAGAAGACTATGATATCTTTAAACTTGGTAATATACACATTCACTTTAGAGACTACACAATAAGAAGACATGAGTAGAGTACCCTATTCCATTGGGATCTGTAACTATACTCTGTAACTATGATAAATGGCGAACTGTGGGTCTGTAATACACCTCTGCCTACCCCTTGGGGGATAAAAGCGTGAAGTTATGTTATGTATGTTTGAGTAGAGCCAATAACCATAATAAGCCATAAGCTGTGTCCTACCTTGCACATTCTAACCTAAAATGAAGTAAAAGATACAGAACATTGAGATTGAAGCCAAGATATCACAAAGCTTGATCTGAAATATAAGCCGTATACACCACTTTGAGTAACTTTTTTTCTTTACATAATCATGATCAGCTTTATTTGTAATCTCTCCCACTGTTGAGAACAAGCCTCTCCTCATTAAGAGAAGGGTTAGTGCATTGACCAACATGCCGACCAAGTGCGGATTCACAGACATCACAGTATTTCAAGAAAATTATGAAGAACTCTAAGACATGCAATTTATTTTCCTTACGATATTTTTATTTACCGTTGAGCAAGCGATAATGAACAATATAATCCACTCATCGCTTGAAAAATTAGGCTCCACAACGTAGTTCAATATGAATACGTACATTATAATACTAAGTTACCCAAATAGTAACAAATCATAGGATTTTTTTAAACTTGTATTCCGGATTCATAGCAGAATTTTACGTAATATCTCTTTACATAGTTCTTATGGCTGTACAGATACCTCAAACTTTCTCGTAGTCGACAATGTGTTTTATTCTTACGCCGGAAGGAACCTCCTAGCGGCTTTTGTTAGTCATCTATTCTTGCCAGAGATAAAAGGGAAAACCGTTGAAGAAATCGAAATGGATTCGAACGAGGAACGAAGTGATTTCAAATAAATTGCTTGATTGCTTTTTTCGCTTGTTTTATGAGTGGACATGGGAAACATGGCCTAACATTTGTGGTTGATGTGTTTTGGGGGGTTTTAATTTAGTGTAATAACAAGGTTCGTTGAAATTATCTTAAGTACAAATGAGGAAATTAAGTGTTATTACAATGGTTCAACCATTGTAATTACACTTAAGCAACTTGATTTTAAACATAAAGTTACATATAATTGTTCTTCACATTTCCCGTTGAACAATAAATATAAACCAACCACGTCACAAAGTCTCGCTATTTAATATCTCATATTCGATTCCTGCACTGAATAGCAAATGAACCATTTTCTACTTATAGGTTGGCGTAATGTATACTCAGAAAACATGTTAAGTGTTTTCCTCCGACAAGTAGATATTTATGGAATCTTGAGTTGTTCAACTATTTGCTATATTTCTACAGGTTAATAGTTTGCTAGGATACACTTCGTTTACGATAGAAAATTTGTACGACATAGAAATAAGTTCATCAGAAAGGATTTTTTCAAAATCATATTTAAATAGTAGGTAGCTGCATTTAATTATTTAGCCAATTTAAGATCGTATTTGCTAAAAAGTTAAATCACATAATATAAATATGTACCACAAATAGAGCCCATTTTCTCACAAATTGATAGTATAAAACTTTCTGCACGCAAACACTACTCATATGTAATGATGAACCAAATTGTATAATAAACGATGTCAAACACTGTCGATACTTATTACTTGTAACATTACAATGACATATTAACTCATTCATTGTTTATTGTAAGTCTTTTTGCTGCAAAGCTTCTGCACTCATTGTTTTATTTAATTCGATGGTTTGCAATCGAATTTATTTAACTAAATATTTATCATTTCCAATTTTAGGATCAACAAATACGATTCTTCTTTTAAAGTTATCACTTTATTCAAAACAATCATCAATGCCTTTTTATTCTTAAAAACCACACAACTACATGCAGTCTGCCAAATAATATTAACATAGAACCCAATACAATCGTATTATCAACACCCCAATATATATTCATTCAGAATAGCACCTTTGCCAGACATAAATTTGGCCAGTGTTTAGAGTTAAAGGCTTAAACTAATTAAAATTAAAATAACATTATGTTTTCCTTGTCGAGTTTGCGAGCTTAGGCTGCTTTTCATCATTTAGGCCGTTTTATAAACTGAATTATATGAGGATATTTCATTCGAATGTAGGCATATTATTGTATATTGCTAATTATACAGTCAAATTATTGTATACTCGAATATTGCAGCTGTGCATCTACGCTCGCACTTTTTTTTAAATTATTTTTTCTGACTTATCCCGTAGGAATTCCCGAAAATGCCTTCTTAGCGTACCCCTACGATCCCCAAGCAACACAAATTTCAGCATGTTGCACCTAATAGTTTTTGCTGTGCGTTATACAGAAAATAGGACGCAGTATATAAACAATAATGAAGTAGACTGATAATTCTAACACATTATAGTAAAATCTATACTGTATAACGCAGTCAACATAATAATCACTTTCATATTGAGTAGTTACAAGCACTCTAATCTTAACTCTAATAATGCTAATGGAGATTGGAACCTCTTAGTATCTTCATAGTCATCTTGCAAGCAAGGGATAGAATTTATTTTAATGATTAATAGGTATAACATTTTTCTACGTTTATATTCTTTAAGTTTTGCTTTTCTGGGTCTTCCTTAAAGGAACTTTGTTTTCTCCTTATTTATATGGAATGGTTGTCTAAGTCTTAGACGCGTTACTAAAACCTATCAGATCATTATAAATTAAGCGACTTAAGACTACACTTCAGTCGTGGTTCGTCGATAAATGTTTAAATACATACATACATACATACATAGACTCACGCCTGTTTCCCCGAAGGGGTAGGCAGAGGCATATTAATCGCCCACTTTTCGCCAGTGTTTTGATCCCACGTAATAGGTGGCGAGACTATTGCCGCTTATCGGGATATTTTGTTTGCCAGAGCCTCGTCCGTTGATCGGCAGATGCACCACTTGCAGGTGAGGTTGGCTTGGGACCCTAAGTTCTTGGAGGGAACCCTATGCACAAAATGTTTAAATAATGCAACTATAAAGACATTGAAGTTACAAAATTACATATTCTTTATATTAATGTTATTTTGCAATACTTTTAATTTACTAATTCAACATAAACGTTAACTTTAATAAATTTAATGTTTATAGCCAAAAATAATACACGATTTCATTCATAAGAGTGAAATAAATGGTCTTAAATTTAAAAATAATTGAGCCACTTATAATTAGATTATATGGTAATCAAATTAAAATTCATAGTTCGTATTTCGAATTATTTGCCGACGAAACAACTGAAACTCTTGTTTATTCGTACTTTAAGAGTTTTATGTACTTTTTTTCAGTAGAGATAGGTATTTATATGGAAAAATCAAATCAACAATGTTGTAAAAATGCCACTTTTGAATAGAAGATGATAATAACCACTTTTGATAATTATAAACATTAGTGATAATTATTCTGTTTGTTGCCTTAGAAGTAATAAAATTTAAATCAAACATCTTTAACACTAGTGTTGGTCTAGCGTAGGCATTCGATGGAAACAGCATACGCCGCAACAACGCGATGCTTGCGCCATGTTTTCACGGCATCTCCGTTGGGGAATATGAGTACGCTGCGCGTAACATTACTAAACGTTCAATGAGTTCAATGAACTGCAGAGGATACCCCGCATTAATACAGCGCAAGCGTAGCGTTTCGGCGGCGTATACGCTGTCCAAGTGTGCATACGTCTATCAAACGCCTACGCTTGTAAAGCCCTCGTGTGAAGGCGCCTCGTGTTAGGCTAAGACAATCAAATCACCATCGACTTAGCTACAAAAAGATTAACTAACCTAGCCAACCGACCAAAAGATCTTAAAATGACATTTTACTTTGTTCCATTACAATAACTATTATGTACGCGCGAATTGATCGAACCGCGAAATGAACGATCTGCAAAATGGACCAATTTCAAATTGGATCAACCACCATAAAGGCATTTGGTACAATCGCAAATGAGACCAATAGTGATAAAGGTTATCAATACGACATGGTGGCATATTTTTTAATACTGACAATTTCTGTCTGTACTAGAAAAGTGGCTTATATTACGCGGAGAAAATTATCAATGACATTCTTATATCTAAGCCAATCTTCTGGGCACACTTGCAGTCAAACGGCATTGCTAAGGAGTTTTCGAAACTTCAAAGCTTATATTTTACACAATATTTTTTCATCATTTCTTCTGTTTTATATTTTTATTCATAGTTTTAAATTGGTTCGCTTTATTACTTAGCGCTTAAGGTCAGCTCAAAAATATGTAAATATGTTGTAAAAATGTATTTAAACAGGATAATAAAAAAAATATCTACTTACCGTAATAATAGTTTAAAATGTAAATAAGTATAAGTAAAGTTGTAAAATAATTGTATTGAACTATGTTACATAAATAAATGATTATCTTACCGCATCATTATTGATGAAGAACGACAAGTTGGCGGCTGGCACTGAATGACGGCTGATGCATTACACTTTGACCCTAATAACGGGTCTGTATCGCCGTTTTAGCCCATGCATCACGGGGCCTGACTTTGGTAGTACTGGAACAATAAAGATTTCCTAGTTAACATTTGTCCGATTTTTTATCATCAGCCCCGTGTTTACACTGTCCTACTGCTGGACAAGGTTCTCTTCTCATTATAAGATGAGAAAAGCCATACATAGACCACCAAGCTGGTCATGTATAGGTTGGCAGACTTCAGGTACATTTCTTTCGAGAGCATCATGGAGACGCTCAGATATTCAGGTTTCCTCACAATCTTTTTCCTTCCCCGTTTAGCAAGCGATGAATAAAAATGATACACCCACAAAACTTCGAAGAGTTATTTATGAATGTTCGCCGTAGATTCAAATCCGAGACCCTCTACGTAGAACCTTTACTACGAACCGACAAAACCGTAGCTATATACTTGAATAAAGTAAAATTTTTTATAACACACTTATTAGGAATTATAATGTGGGGTTCGCTACAAACATTCAACCAACGGACTCACAAGTCAGACTTAAAACACCAATTTGTAGGTCATAAAAATAATTATTCGTATGGGGATTGAACGAAAGTACTCAGCACAGTGCTAAGCAAGATAATAGAAAGAAGAAGTAAAGAGTAAGGCGAAAATGTGAGCCCTGGAGCTCTAAAATTTTTATTGTAATCTTATGTATTTATTGCTCAAAACAATATAATAATGTATATTATCGAATACCGTAATTGAGATTCTTATTCCCAAGATTGTGAACAGTCAAATGTTCTATATAGAAATCACGTTTAAAATATAAATCTGTTCTAACTTTCTTAATAAACATTCTGATATGTCACTGAAATCTTTGATATTAAGAAAGTTATGAGCAACTAAGTTTCAGAAGCGATTATTATAAATCTTTTTTCACCGTTACGTAAGATAAAGTTTTTCTGTCAAACTCTGTAACTAATTCAGTGAACATATCTTACTTTAGAGAAGGGTTACGACAAGTCACCACTATTTAAAAAAGGAATGTCTGTGCTGTCAGGCAAAATGCAAAAGGAGCCATTTTCATGCTACGCAGGTTTACGCCAGCGTGCATACTATTTCTACTCTGTATCTTTTCTACTCACAAACTAGTTGCCACCCGCATGCCTTTGGTACGGAGGACGTCATATACTTTTACACTATTATGTGGCAAGAGTTCTATACTAGCCTTATGAAAGGGATACCAAAATTAAAACGGCCTTCCAAATGCTTAATCAAACTTAGCTATTGAAATTAAACTACAGTTTACGGATTTTATCGCGTTATATTAGTACACAGGTTATTTCATTTAAACCGAACGATCTAGAAACTACATTTTTATTACTAGCCGACGTTTCGAATTGTTTTAGAGGATTCATGTTCACGGCAGACTGAGGTGATATTTGTCTTTGTCTTGAATTTATTTTGACATAACCTTTGTTTTGAGATAACTTTAAAATTCAAAACCTCTGTAAAGAAGTAGTCTGTGTGGTAACGGATTAAGAATACGGAATGTCACCACCCCATGTCATGCCATGGGTGTCGTAAGAGCCGACAGAGGTAGCATATTATGCAGAGAACAGCACTGTAAGAGAAGGAAAACTTGATACAAACCCTATACCAACCCGTTCAGCCAGCGTGATGTAGTAGGCCAATTCCTCCTTTCAAAGGAGAGGCCTAGTCTAGCAGTGGACTGTTAAAGGCTGATGATGAATGGCTAACTGCGAAACATAGCTTTGAATCTTGGACTGAGTGCAACGTAATCTGCCGATCGAGAATTTCCTTGTTTTACGTTCACGATTTATGTTCAATCTGTATACATAAAATTCTTGCGTTACTGAATACTAACAGACACCTCACAGCCAAATCTATTAAGTGCAGGAAGCTGAAATTTGGCATGTATGTCCCTTGGGGATCATAGAGGTGCACTAAAGTTGCCACTGCATCAGGACGAAACATTTCAATTAAAATATAGGTAACTAATAAGATAGACGCATGACGTTCTACTATACTTGTTTTTGTTTAACTTTACACATAAATCTAAACCAGTGCCTCTATTTCGCATTGTGCTGCCGTATCGGTGCCTCACATCTTATATCTATTTGCATAAAAAGGGAAAGAAAATGGATACCTATCAGCGATCAACTGTGTACAATATCCATTTTGTATGCATGCTTAGACCAACCTTTGTTCGTTATAATCCCGAAATTATATGTACTTGTAAATGAGTGAGATACCAAACGTATCCTTTTCATAGCCTCATTCGTTATAAAGTTTTGAAGTTTTGTGTTTCAACTTGAATTTGATTACGGTGATGCCACTTGTGGTTTGTGTATTGGTTGCGGTTATTTAAATATATTGACCCTTGTTTTATTTTTTGGACAGGTAAAAATAGTATTACTGGTTTATATTTGTTGAAAACACGTGCTTATGTATTGAGAAAAGATTGAACTTTCAACTCTCGACTCACTTTTTGTTGACGTTTTAAGTTTTTACTTTGCGATTTACAAGCACCGTTATTATGGCGCTTGCAATAGTACAAAAGTGGGAGCCTAGAAACAAAGATGCATAGTACACATCCCGAAAGAAAATTTAAAACTAGCTTTAGAAACATCCTGAGTTATTTCTCACAAATTTTGTCGGCGGTTCCGCCCGCGTGTATTAGGTCATCGGGACAAGAAAGCACATATTGTGCACTTTTATCTATGGTTTATTACTGCAAGTTTCATCAATCAATCTGTTCACTGATTTTTTCATGATCGAACCATCCATGCATACTCATAAACTTTTGCACTTATAAAAATAGTAAGATTATATCGGCGTACTACAATCGATTACAGATAGTTCTATAATCCACGAAGATACAACAAAACCATTATCCGTATAGCTTGTGTATTGAGAACGAACCTTTACAGTTATGAAACCAATTTATTTGAAGGGGGTTAGGCAAATAGCCGAGCATTTCTGCATATAAATTGTGAGATGAGTAAAGGGTTATAAGTAGTAGTTGAGGGGGTTGAGACGGGCACTTAACGCATAAATGTGCTGTTTAAACTGCTTCGTGATACAAATTGCGGTAATTATGGGACTAAGTTATTTGCTGTTGTGGTAATCACCGGATGCAAGAGGTTTTAATCCTTTTAAAGATGATACTTAGAGCTTTTTTGTAATGATACATGATAGCTTTGGGTTGCTGTGTTAAATAAGTAAGTTATTTTTACCCAACTACGGCGAAGCCAAAGGAAGGGTTATGTTTTTGGCAGTCTATGCTTGTATGTATGTATGTAAGTATGTACACACATGTATGTTTCACCGTAGCGCCTAAACTACTGAAACATACATACATACATACGTAGTCTCACGCTTATATCCCCGAAGAGGTAGGCAGAGGTATGTTGCTACACCCACTTTTCGCCAGATTTATTTTAGTCCCACGTAATAGGGGGCGAGCCTATTGCCGTACCGGGCACAAAAGGAGTTGTACCATTTGGCCATACATTATGGGCCTGGCAGGGACAAACACGAAACCATATGTGTTTTGAAGATAAATGACTACTCTATTACCCTGTACATATATTTTTTAAATAACACTTGGTGGAAATAAGATACGAGATATTTGAAATGGAAATTATTCCACAACTAAATATACCTCAAAATTGAATTTTAAGATAAATATAATACCTAGATGTAAATAAAGGAATGTCTTTGTGTCATATTGAACAAAATCCACATAAAGAGAGCCCAATAATAATGAATAATCACCTGTGTACTAGGGAGCCTCGTAGGTACTATACTCGTCCAAAAAAACTAACCACAATCACAAACACCGCTGCATATTCTTAGCATAGGTAGAAGGTAGTGATCATTATTATTGAATTTATATTCAATTACATTACAATTAAAACCGTTCGAAAACATAAGATAAGCCAGATACGTCATACGAAAAAAAGTTTTTACTTCCCTCGGGCACTATTATTAATAATAATCTATTTTTGGTAACGATCGTCAATATAAAATTAATGAGTTCAGTGATGAACTAAATGTACTTATATTTTGGAACAAGGTATTTTATGGTTCGTTATTGGCATACTAAAAGCAAAAGTATTAGTGTATCGATCTGGGTCATTATCAGTACGTGGTCAACCGGTGGACCGACGAAAGTTCAGCCACAGCTATCTTCTGAAAACCAACCTTAGTGTTGATTGAATAAGTATAAAAAACCTTAGTCTGCAAAGCCTGTCAACGTGCATCCAAGTTTATTGTGCTGAAAAGTCATCAAAATAAGTGTATTCTAGAAATATGGTCCTAATACCGATCCCTGGGGACAACCTGCCGCATGCAGTAGAGTATACGTCATACAATATGTTTCAAATTTTAGCTCTGCTGTTCTATACAGGAAGTAGAAACGTTCTACGTATAAATGAGAGAATGGATGGTACTGTAGCACCCATGAGACTTCAATTTTAGCAACAGCATTGGCTACCTTGCAGTGTCGTAAGCGCTTCAAATAGCTAAGAATATTCCTTGCACATATTATAATCTCGATGACGCAACTGTCTTCGGAACTAACCGATAGAAGGGCGTTAAATGTTGGGTCATCTACCGTAAAACTAAATTTTCTAACGCTAAATCTGATATCACCCGGCACGAAGCACTTCTAGAACTACGGGACGTTCTAAAAGCATACCTAACGATGTTGTTGGCATATATTACTTACGTGGAGTGCCGGATTAAAAGAAAAATTACAATAGCCTATTTCATTTTATGGGTGTCGTCAACTTAGGAAATACACGAAGCAAATAGTATCTTTGCAAAGAGACAGAAGACTCGAAATCAAACCCTGTTCCAGCCTGTCAGGCCAGCGTGGTATAGTAGGCCAAATTCTCCTACTGACTCACAGTGCTCCTGTGAAGTCAATAAGGAAAAACTCTAATCCAGCAGTGGACCGGAAAAGCTACAACCTTTTCCGGTCTACTGCTAGATTTGAGTTTCTACAGCGATTTATTTTCTACACAGATGTAAATATGGCCATCAAACGGATTATCGATACTTTTTAAAGGGTATGGTGCTTAATAATGTAGGCTATCTACTGCACCATATAAGGGAAATACCTTCCGTCCCATATAAGCAAAAGCAAATCAAGGTATCAGATCCTTTACGAGGTTTTTTATCTTCTCTTTTTTCTACAAGTTATGTGAACACCTTACAAATTCAAGAACATCTATTTTATGAGTCTATAAAAATAAACTAACTATATCCAATATTCAAACACTTTCTTCGGGCATCTTTTGCGACAAGGTACGCGCGAAATCGCATAAATACACCTTACTATAGAATAATTTCCTAGTAGCCCAGTCTATTAGAAAACCATTTTTGTTGCTATATAAATATTCGTTAATCTATCAATATACGGCCCCATGTTCTGAACAGTGCCCACATAAAACAGTGTCACCCTTAAGGTTTTTTACGGCCCTATAGGACCTTCAGATTGTGTTGTCTATAAAGTCCACAGAACAGTAGTCTGACGCTTTTGAAAGGGTCGATTGAGGCCCTGTTTTATCGGGGCAAGGTGTATTACGAAAAAAACATACACAGGTATTGTATTAGATATCATCTTCAGTTACTTTATATTTATTTTTATTTATAGACTCACGCCTGTATCCCCGAAGGGGTAGGCAGAGATGTAATATTACACCCACATTTCGCCAGGAATTTTTAGGTCCCACGTAATAGGGGGCGAGCCTATTGCCGTACCGGGCACATTACCAGACTCCGTGCTGCTACTGAGAATTTCCTAACGGAAAAACCCAATAACACTTTGCCCGACCCGGGAATCGAACCCGAGACCTCCCAATTCCACGCGCACATTTATGCCGCGAGACCAACGAGGCAGTCTTCAGTTACTCCTTTCGAAAATTGGTTTAAGATTGAACGTGAATAGAAGCGGCAGACAGGTCATAAAGAAACACCTTTCCACCGTCTTCAAGTGGGACACTTTAGTAGGTATACACACATGAAAATCATTATTCTCCTAGCATTATCCCAGTTTCAAACTGGGGTCCGCTTACTAGTCTAACCGGATTTGGCTGAATATTAGCTTTTCCACAGAGTGACTGCCTGTCTAACCTCCGCAACCCGAAGGGATGAACCTTCTAAATAAACTGACACTGGTTTAGACCAGTGTCAGTTTATTTAGAAGGTACTGACGCCCTATAACGACTGTCAAAGATCTTCATGACAACCGGGACCGACGGCTTAACGTGCTCTCCGAAGCACGGGGCAAGCGATAATTTATAATTCAAGACGCACATAACTCCAAAAAGTCATTGGTGCGCGCCGTGGATTCGAACCCGATACCCTCTGCATGGCAGTCTGTTGGTATCTCCACTAGGCTATCGCTGCCTTAGGTATACACACATAAAAATAATTCATCTAAAACCAAACTCTTGCATCTTGCAAAAGTAATTGTAGGATGTTTTTTGGTTTGGTTTTGTATCACTGTGTGAGTAGTGCAATTGCTACTATTAAGAGCGGGGTAGCCACTATGAGCAAATTTGGGACAGCAATTTTCTACTTCTCTTTTGGATGATTAAATACTAAAGCCAACGACTGACCCGATGGTGACGCATATGGAAGAGACACAGGATGGTGTCTAGAAAAGAGAATGTAATTTAGTAGCTCTATACAAAAGTAAAAAATCATTAAACTAAAAAAGACTTGGTTAGACTAAAAAGGTGGATCCTTGGCTCCATAGAGATAGCTTTGGATGCAACCATGACGGAATGCCAAATCCGTATCCAGTCATTGCAGTAACGATAATTCTGCTATATCATTCAACAGGTATGAATTTTAGCGTATGAAAATCTGTAGTCTTATTAAACAACAAAGAAGTAAGCCAAAACACGTTAGATTTTAAACGAGATACTGCGTCAGTTAAACTTAACTAAAGCTTGCTATACTCCATGTATTTTATTTACCAATCAGCCATTTCGACATTTTACTGTCCTTGTACTTCAATATAATCTAACCTTCGTATTCAAATCCCGGCTTATGCATGTATCCGTCCACCTGACAAGAACTTAGCTTGTGAGCACGTCAATCGTTGACTACGTCATCAAGATCCAGTTATTACATTTTGTTCGCATTTTAAAGTTCATGTAGTATTCAGATGACCTTTGACAATACAGCGTCTCGGTTACCTACCTGATCTACTAGAAATCTACTATAAGATCTTATTTGTAAAAGTTAAAGTTCACAAAACGACTGGAAGATTACTATAGCAGTAATCTGCCAGTCGTTTGCTGAACTCTAAAAATAAGTAAAGCGGGGAAAAGATCAACTGTGTATCTAGTATAACATTGGACGCAGTGCGGATCTAGTATGTGACTTCAAGTTCATCCTAGAAGGTATGAAACGGATATATATGTATTTACAGATTACAAATCATTGTATATGGCGGCAGAGTTACCTTTCGTGCTGTAGGTAGTCATATACTCGTATAAGATTTAACTTGTCTTACCAGATAATTTGTGAAAGAAGAGAAAGAAAAATAATTGCAAACATTCTGTAACTATTGTCGTTTCTTGTAGAAAATTATTAATTGAGATATCCTTCTTAAATTCATCGCGGCAAATAAGAGCTTTTTTACATTTATTTTCAATAAATTACACGATATAGACCCGTTATATGAACATTTATATGTGTACAAATTGAGAAAGATTGAAAATATGTATAAAAATGTAATAACTATTAAGGTTAGTAGATAAAAGATGTGCTGCAAGGTGTTGAAAGCGTGGTACATAAATACCTAGCTCTGATCTGTGGCTATTTTTGTGTGAATTGTCTAATAGTCATATCGATATACCTAGTACAAATATAACTGTTAGATGTAGTAATAAAATTGATATCATAATAATCCTATCAAACATAATAATTGGTCTGAATAAAGGCGTAAGTCTTTGTGCAGTAAACAACTTTTAAAATATATTACATCATTACTGAAACAGTTCTCTTCAAATTAAACTACTAAACCTGCCCAAATTATCATCAATACTAATTACTACCTTCAGTCTGAGTATATAGTATACTGTAAAATACATTAGCAGCGACACATCAGGCAGCTAATTACCATGCAAATTGGTGGAAGCGTTACTATCGGTCTGATATCAGTGTCTATATAATATAGCAATACTAGGCGTGCAGCTTTGTACATGGGTTAAAGCTGGCATTATATCATAGAAGCAAATGAAAATAACCATATGTATATCCCTACTGAAAAACGATAGTTATAGTTACTTCATACTAAATTCCACAACATAATTACGTATTTTTCCACAAAACTAGTTTATGTCTAAGTCAATCATCAAATTTGGTTGAGCCGTTTTGACGCAAAAACGTAACAAAGGCACACACACTTTTGCAACTACAAAAGTAGAAGAAATTTGCATTTTTAATAATCGGTTACTAAACGAGATGGAAAACATGGTGAGGAAACCTGAACGTCAGAAAATTTGCCATAATGTTCTCAAAAGACTCGTGAAGTCTGCCAATTTGCACTTGGTCTATGTGGTGACCTCCCCCTTCTCAAAGAGAGAAGAAACCGTTACGCAGAAGTGGGCCAATTTCATTATTATTAATGCTATATACGTGGCGTATAGGGGTCGTAAACAAGCTAAACTTCGATCGTGTTATATTGGTATAGATGACTCACCTACGACATTCATATGTTTGTGTACTTGCGCTGTCTGGAAGGATGGCTCGTCGGCGGACACTTCGCAGGTATATTGCCCGCTGGCTGTTTGCGTAGCCGCTTCTATTGTAAGTCGCTCTGCGTCGCTCGCTTCCCGCTGTTGAAGAAAACACACGTTATAAATACAAAGACGAAAGACAAAATAAAGTACCAGTCTTATTGGCTAATCGATAAAACAGCTTATATCTTTCTGTATATCAGAGCAGAGCTAAAAAGGTAAAATTAAAAAACGTGCGATCGTAGCTGCGGGCATCCTCAAGGACAATATGTATTCTGTGTCGTGATGACCAACACCAATGCCACTAATCATAAACTCTGCTTCGATTACTCTCAAGGTATTACTAATATTTTGGACGATTAGAATGTAATGTCACAATTTTTTTAATGTCAACAAAATTGATCTTCATTATGAAGCTCAATTTTTATTGATAAAGACGTTTCAATGCCTTCATAAATTTTATGCAAAAACCACAAAGATAACTTAAAGGGCAAATAAAAAATGGAGACCAATCTACTCGTATTTAATCTGTCACGTTAAATCAGAGAAAAAATGGGTCGATATTTATTAATTGTTACGAATTGTAAATACAAGTTTCATTTCTGATTTTTGCCCAGGCGTGTATGATCATAAAATGAAATTTACTTTAGAATGAATTACTGCGAATTTTTAATTGGTTCAGTTAAACCAGCGAGAAATATTTTACAATACATAAATACCATTTTAAATGTGTTGGCAGAGCATTTTAATTTCATACGCAATATGAAACATAATAATAGGATTTTATAGTAACAATCAATAATGTAGCGATAGCCTGGTGGAGATACCAATAGATACCATGCAGAGGGCATCGGGTTCGAATTAAATTATTATTTAGAGCATGCCCGAGTCTACGAAGGCACGTTAAGCCATCGATTCCAGCTGCTATAAAGATCTGATAGTCTCCTAAATCGTGAAATATCGCTTTTCCTATATTTTGCTGAGGTCAGACGGTAGCTGCTGTGTGAAAAAGCTAAAATTGCGTCAAATTTGGTAAGACCAGAAAGCAGTAGATGACTAGCTTTCTGGAACAATTATCCACACACGACTAGCTTATATAAAACTAGTTTGAACCCGTACAACTAATAAAATTCTTTTTTACTACTCTTTTCCTGCGGCTTCGTGTGATGGTTCACACATCCTCAGAAAACACCTAAACCATCCTCAGAAATCACACTAATTATATTTAATGGAAATATATCTTTTTGTTCTGCTTTCCCACCCTACGTTACCAGCTAGACGCAATGTAATGAGAAGGTATATAACCCATATCAACGGTGCAATGCGTAGTAGTCGAATCTTATAGTTGGAATGACGTTGCCTGCAAACTGCAATGCGTAGAAGTTAAATCTTTCGATCGGAATTCCTTTGTCTCAACTATTCATTCCGTTGGCGATAGTATAAGTCGAGAACGAACGTTAGAACCAGTTGTATGTCTGAAAAAGATATATACATTTTGCACAGAATCGATAAATTTCAGCTTCACATTATTAAATCGCTGAGCGCCGGTAGACACCAGGTGTCCACGAACAATAGTTTTGCATTGTTTGCCGCACGGCATTCAAAATTTTGATTAGTCATGGGTTTGTCTTTGAGAAGGATTTTCAATTTTCATGTACTTACTTTTTACTTTTACTTCGGTTTTACAGGTTTTATTATGTTTATATTTTGCTGCTTTATGCTGGTTGATTACATCTGCAAATAGCATAAATATATTCTGCTACTTTATCAAGCCAACTTTTTCAGAGCATTGCCGAGCAAAGATTTAAATATTAATTTACTCGCTTTGAAGTGTTGGTGGTCACAGGGCGCAGCTGATATTCCGCCTTACCCCCGTAAAGGGCTCTGCGGGGGTGGACAGTCTAGATCCCTACATCCGTGGGAACGCTAAGGGAACAAAATCTACTTCAGAAGAAACATACGGTGGCGGCGCGCAACCCATCACGTCTCGTTCCCCGCGAGGGCGAAAAGCGGCCTACGGAAAGCCGGTTTGCAAAGTTGAACGTTGGAGGAGGGATGGACGGCAAATTGGATGAAGTATGTCAGATGATGGATGATAGTAAGATTGATGTTCTTTGTGTGAATGAAACAAAAAGGAAAGGGTGTGACACCACCCAGCATGGCGCATATACGGCATATCGGTCTGGGTTAGATAGTACCACAAGAGCCTGCCAGGGATTTGGTGTAATACTATTTGCGCGAATGAATGAGTGTGTAAAAGAGTTTAAATGTGTAAATGCTAGGCTACTATGGATGAGAATGAAAGTAGGACTTGCTCGTGTCTTTATTATTGGGGTGTGCGCCCTGGTCAATATAGTTATAGGTATGTCACAGCAAGAGCAAGACGAAAGGCAGGAGTTTTGGGAGAGTTTAAGAGATATTTTGAGGAAATGTAAGGAGAACGAAAGATTGATCTTGTTAGGGGATTTCAATGGATGGGTGGGAGTAAAACGAGACGGATTTGAAAAGGTGTTAGGTGCATTCGGTGATGAGAGTGTGAATGAAAATGGAAAAGCACTGCTTGAGGTTTGTTTGGAGTGAGCCTTCGTGTGACAAACACCATGTTTGATCACAAAAGGATACATATGTATACGCGTAAGGCGAAAAGTGTTACAAGAAGTATGATTGATTTTGTAATAGTAGATGAACGATTGGGAAAGAATGTGTTAGATTCAAGGGTGTATCGAGGGATCGGCATCCACACAGACCACTTCTTGGCGTTGAGCTGGATAAGTGGACTCTTTAAAGGATGGCGACACCAAGAGTATAATGAAAATAGAGTCTTGGAAAGAATAAAAGTAGAAAATCTACAAGAGAAAGATGTGGAAGATGAATATAAACGAAGATTGATAGCACGATTTGAGAGGTTCAATGGCATAAATGATATGGATGAATTGTGACAGTCCTTTTAAGACGAGGTAGTATGTGTAGCGTTTTAAGTATGTGGTGTGATCAAGAGAAGGAAAAAACGAACGGTTAAGAATACATGGTGGGACAAGGATGTACAATCAGCAGTGTCAAAGAAGAAGAAAGCATAGTTAGATTGGTTGGCTGTCAGAGCAAATGAAAGAATGGGAAAAGCAACGAGCGAGGACATAGATGAAGTAAGAAAGGAGTTTGTTAGGTCAAAAAGAATAGTTTCAGAAATGGTTAAAAGGAAAAAAGAGGAAAAGAAAGATGAGTTTGATAGTAGATTATCTGACGATTTCCGGAGAAACAAAGTTTTTCTGGAAATTCATTCGTGCAGTTCGAGGAAGAACTTAATCCTCAGAATACACGTCAATCAGAGACAAGAATGGAAAGATACTGAATGGTGAATCATGTGTGCTGAAGAGATGGAAAGAGTATTTTGAAGGGTTATTTGAAAGAACAGCGATAGAGACACCGATCGATGAAATGAATGGTAACGATAGCAATGATGAAAGCGTTATTGGCGTGGATGAGATCGTGAAGGCATTGGGAAGTGTGAAAGTAGGCAAGGCTGCAGGATATGATAGGATTACAGTCGAAATGCTGAAGGCTGGACAGGACAGCATAGTTGGTCAGTTGCAGCGGTTATATAACTTGTGCTGGAGCACTCGCCGAGTACCTAAGGACTGGGCCACAGCTGTTGTTGTGCCTCTTTATAAAAGAAAAAGCTTGCAACGAGACTGCAAAAACTATAGAGGCATTAGCCTTCTCAGCATTATTGGCAAATTGTATGCAGAGGTACTGATTGAAAAAGTTATGAAAATAACCGACAAGAAAATATGGGATGTACAAGCGGGATTCCGAAAGGGTATGGGATGTACGGATCAGGTTTTTCCTTACGAAGCATAGCCGAAAAGTTTTTGGCCAAAGGTCAAAAGGTCTATTGCGCATTCGTGGATTTGGAAAAGGCTTACGATAAAGTTGTGAGGAATGAAATGTAATCGGTGCTGTCAATGAATGGGGTGGACAGCAGCTTCATTCGAGCTCTGAAATCCCTTTGTGAGGATTCTAAAGCTTGTGTGAGGATAAACGAGGCATACACTAACTGGTTTACCATCGAGAAAGGTGTTAGACAGGGATGTGTAGCATCGCCGGGGCTGTTTAATCTCTTCATGGACAGTTGTTTGAAATATTTAAAACATAGTGACTGCGGATTAAGGATGAATGGGTTACTCGTCAAATGCCTCCTTAATGCTGATGATCAGGTAATACTTGCATCTTGAGCGGAGGAGTTGCAGGAGATGGTAACAACCATGCATGGTGCGTTAGAGAGGAAAGGAATGAAAGTGAATGTAACTAAAACGAAAGTTATGGTTTTTGAAAAGGAGGAATACGTTACGGCTTGTAATATTTTGATCGATGGACAGCGAGTGGAACAAGTGAATGAGTTTGTTTACTTAGGTACGTTGTTTACAAGAGACGGTAAGAATGAAGAAGATATTGAAAGAAGAGTTAATGCAGGTAATAGTGTGAATAGAGCCCTGAAGGCGTTTATGAACAGTCGAAACGTGTCCAAAAAGGCACGTTTGGCTGTGCATAGAGGGGTGTTAGTGCCTACCCTTATGTATGGTAGTGAATGTTGGGTATGGCAGAAGAGACTTGAAAGTAGAATAAATGCTGTAGAAATGACCGCACTGAGAAGTATGTGTGGTGTGTCTTTAACCGACAGAGTAAAGAATTCTGTGATACGAGAGTGGTGTGAGGTAAAAGAAGATGTAGTGACAAGCATCGAGAAAGGTATGCTAAGATGGTTTGGGCACGTGGAGAGGGACGAAAGATTGACCAGGCAGATATACAAGGCAAGTGTGAATGGGACAGGACGAATGGGAAGACCTAGGCGGACGTTCTCTGACCAGATTGGAGATATCTTAAAAAAAGGACAGGTCAGAAGTACCCTAAACGAAAGAGCATGCATGAGAAACTTGATGGGAGTGAATGAAGCAAGATAGGTATGTCAGGATCGTTGCAAATGGCGTTCCATAGTCTCTGCCTACCCCTCCGGCAAACAGGCGTGTGTCTATGTATGCATGTATGCCAAGTATTCATATGATGTCATACAAGTTCTCGTATAACGTGGTATACTTCAAAGCGAGAGAGTGTTGAAAAATCTTGTAAACATGTCCATATTTACAATTTCTTTTTATTTTCTGTATCTAAAAGTGTATATATCTACATACACAAACAGTGTGACCAGCACATAAACATGTAGTTTCTTTACTCAACTCAGGAAAAAGGGAAAATTCGGCTTGTCTGACGGTTATGTCAGTTGGGAAAAATACCATTTGTGTCCGAAGATACGTGACTAATAGCAACCCAGGGCGTTGTAAGAGACCCGGCACGAATGAAGCTTTTATCTGCCCATGGAGACATGCACGCACTATTAACAGATGTGTCCTTTTAAATAAGAAACTCTCTAATTATTCGCATGTGTTCGAGGACATGAAATACGGGTTCGTTTTCCTCATAGAACCTTTTTGTCGACGCTCAATCTCGTAGGAGTAAAAAGTAATGTAGATGAACCGAAGGCTGTGGTATTAGGTACGTGACATACTTTTCAGGAACAAATTTTAGTACACTGCTATTTCATTTGTTTGGATGGAAAAAATATGTGCGCAATTTGATTAGAGGAAATAATTTAGTACTTCGTATTTATATCTTTGTTGACAATATCTTGGATATGTTTTGAATGTACGTATGGCGAAGGCTTAAAAGAAAGGTTTAAATGATCGCCTCGACACTGGCAGTTTATCACGTCGTGTATTATGGGTTTATTTCCCAGACGAGACAGTAGACGCAGGTTTTGTGATCCGTAATGGAACTCAGGGTGCTATTCGTGTCCGTTGTTTGGATACTAGAGAAAAAACCATTACACAGAATTGCCGAGCATTTTAGAAAAAATACATTTATGACATAATAATATTTGAAATACCACCTAATTAACAAAAATGCTTTGTCCTATGTCATATAGAAGAACTCAAGGTTAAACTAAGGCTCAACAATAGATGATTCACATCGGCAGTGCAACATTCAGGACTCGTACTTGCCATAACTCCATTTATACCTGAACAACGCGGCCCAAATAAGACTGTAAATATTTATATTGGCCAACCAAATCCAGTAAAACATCTCAATATAACGCTAGAGTACACGAAACATGTAGTAGGAGAGAATTTTTGTATTCTTTACTTAAAGCGTTCCCAACGTACTTAGCGTTTGTATGCTAAGAGATCGAGATGATATAAATCCACAGACATAAATCTTCTCTCAATCGCCTCAGGGTCTTTACTTTTTGCTTTGGCATGACTATCAATATGTATATCGGGTTATAAGCATTGATTATTTCACCTTGTGGAAGATGCTTTCGTTTTAGTACTCAAGACGTGAGTCGGAACAAGAATTTCGGAGCTACGTATGTTAAAGCCAGGGTTAAAACGCAACCTGCTTGCGACTGACATTCGATTATCTAACGTAAGTATACTGTGCAGTGTAATAGTCTGTTCAACCAGCCGTCTGAAGGCCAATTCTCCTATTTTATCTGACATTGAAACTATATTTTGAACGAAATGAGATTATATTTTGAATTGTATTACAATCGGTATTCTGCTAACTTAATGTCATTATCGTTTAAATAGTTCGTCGTTGACACATATTCTGACACATTGTTAAATGTTCGATCTAGTCGCGATATCTTTCGAATATCAGTTAATTTAGGAACATACCATTTATAACATAAGTATGACTCTGACGTTCTGTCCATGAAAAATAAAGCCGCACGTCTATTAAGTCCTAGCGAGCTCACCTTATTAAGCTGTGCATTGAACAAGACTGCCAAAGGCGCTTCAAGAAATCATAATATCTATACTACTATAATAAAACAGAAGAGTTTGTTTGATCGCAGATTATTCTCAGAAACACTGGTTCGATTTGAATAATATTTTTTGTATTAGATAGCTCATTTATTGAGGAAGGCTATAGCGTATATAACTGAGCTAGTAAATTATAAAAAGATTAATTTTACGACTTTACTCATAACTCAATACAATTGCTCGTTGCCGTATAGATAATATCTACTGAACTGTCATCAGCTATATTTGTTACAAAATTCTCCCTCACGGAAACATGCGGATATCCATCAGCAATACGCAGCAATTCCGTCGTATTGCTGATCGATATCCGGATAAATGCAATGGACAACGTCACATTGAGCGTAATTTTCGCCGTTTATGTTCCGCGGCAGAACGTCAATGCAATTTATTTCGTGGTAATTAAACGATCACGCTGCACGATGACAGGTGAGATTAGTTACTGTTACACTGAAGCGAAAGCTCGGCAACGAATATACTGTTCAATGAGTATGGAGGCCTAAATCATACATCTATACAGAGTCCGTTCCAAATAGGACTGGTATATTAATGGATTAGGTTTGCATCATTGAATCAAATGAGATTTAGTAACCCGATTAATTACTTCGGTAAATGATCCTTGCTATACACGTGTGATACTAAGCTATTTGTTAAAAAGGATCTGAGCTGGAATTATTCTAAATGAAGATACTTATACGAATTATTCTTTCGACATTATGCCGTTTTGATTTTTTTTTGACTGTATCATGTATTACAGTCTACAGTACAGTATCATAGAAATTAATTTAGCGGGTCTTAATCGCGTTAACTTAACTTATTTAAGGTATAAATACCTATTTGTTACCGACGTTTCGCTCGTCTTGCACCGAGCGTGGTCGCGTCCGTCACGTCAGTCTCTCCGCGACCACGCTCGGTGCAAGACGAGCGAAACGTCGGTAACAAATAGGTATTTATACCTTAAATAAGTTAAGTTAACGCGATTAAGACCCGCTAAATTATTTTCTATGATGTATACAAATCGCGAAAGTTTAAAATCGATTATTACAGTTCAGTATGTATACAGTCACAATATCGGACTGAGTGTTAAAATAAACACGATTTATTCGTATAATATAATTTTATTACAGGCAAATTCAACTCAGTTTTAAGTATTCATAATCAATTATTGGACAAAACAATAAATCTTGCTACGAATGAGAGTTTACTAAGTACTTTAACAAAATAAACAAAACCAAGCTGCTTCCAGAAACCGATTTATATATAAGAACAACTTTTTATTTATAAACCCTTAAAGACAGTCAGTCTTTTAAGATTCTATGAATAGAACGAAAGACACGTCTTAGTTTTAAATAGCTAATTCAGGTGTTTTTATCCAAATCTTTATGACGCAGTAGGTATTTCGATGTATTTTAACAAAACAATTTCATTAGTGTATGTCAATGATTAACTTTTTAATGACTTATTTTAGAGTAATTATTACTTTAATGATAGGTACTATTTTATATTTCATTACTTGAGCTTCGAAGCTCTTGAAATGCGAGTATATATAAATAAATTATGAAAGAACAGAGCAGGTTCTCTGCTTATTAATGTGACCAAAATGTAACTTGAGTGTTTAGTTCGTCGGCAGTAAGGTATCATTTAAATTAGATTATAACACAATGTTAAAAGAATTTCTTGGAAGAAAACTCAAATAAAAATGTTAGTACAGGTTACCATAAATAATTTACTTTTTGTTGAGCGTTATTAAGTTTATGGTAGGCATAGCTTGAAGCAATGACTAAATTATTAGGTTCCAAGAATTTTTTCTTCAAATCATTCTTCTTGTTGTGTCTACATCTGTAATCTCATTCAATAATAATATGTTGAAGTTTTATAAACAAAATTAATTTTAATGTTCTTTCTGAACGGACATTTCTTGTAAAGTTCTGTAGTATACATTTTATATTCTGTGTGTATAATTGCTTCTCGTCAGGTTTTGTGTACCTTAATAGAGCCAATGTTTAAAATTAATTATCGTCTGCGAATATTTCATCACATTTTAATCTCAAAAGAGTGGCTATCTAGAAATTAGAATAATATCTGATCGAAAAACTTATTCTGCTTGAAGATGTACAGTAAAATAGTCAGTAAATATACAGCTTAAAGATTCTAGGCCGTGTGTCGCGCCAAACACCAAGGCCTTCATGAATAAGGATACAAAAGCCAAGTCGAAAGTCAATTCGTTAACAAAATATTTTAAAAAGTATAAAGAAGTATGCACAGATCAAATTAATGCAAGATTTCAAAAGCAGTGCGCATTATCTTTGAAGATTTCTTGAACTAAATTATGAAAACTACGCATAAAATAAAATAAAAACTGTTTTTGAAGTAAATGATCAATGCTTCATATAACTATCTCGTCGGTCCACGGTCAGTCACATACTACGTGATTTTATGTGCACACGTAGTTACACATTCTGTATTTACCTCTAACAAGTTGAATAAACTGAACTCTCTTAAAACAACATTATGCAGAAAATATGTTCAATAATTTGACACGGAGTAAAAATTATTTAAAATTTACGATTTATTTAGTGAGTGCCGCGCGCCGGTCGTTACCATCTTTAAAAAGTAGCTGAAAGTATGTATTTTTTTTAGACTTCCGTCTGAATCCCCGACGGGGCAGGCAGAGATAGGGAGAGGTAGAGGCAGGGTAGGATTATATTATACCCACATTTCGCGATTAATTTTTAGGTCCCACGTAATGTAAAATCATCTTAATTTTAACAACACTTTTATTTAATAAAATTTTGCTAAGTTATATTATCTAATTTGTCAAGAATAATTAATCAGCATTATAATTTCATCATTTTTGGAGACTGCATGATAAAGATTTCTGAATTACTAATTTGGGGGCACGGTGTTGCCCCCGCCAAGTCGAGCAAAAAAGCGGCACAGCCGTACCCACCTTTTCTCGAAACAATTCAGGTCATTTTCGACCGCCTAAAACTTCGTTTTGGATTAAACTAGAAACCTGAATTTTGAGTAATCAGGCAGGCATTTTATGAACATGGTTGGTATTTCATATTTCATTCAATTTGAATCAGTAGATTCAGAATTATAACGAGTCAAATTTCTTAATTTTGTCACTCACTGACCGATCATCAAAAGTCTAAGGCACTTCTTGCAGACATAAAAGCTTCAAATTTAGAATAAAATTAGTGTTTAGTGTATGAATCGAGGAAAAACTAAAATATTTTCCAATTTAGGTCGAGTTTTTCGAGATAAATCAACTGCATAAATAACTTTGTAATACCCAATAAATATAAATATAGAGGCAGCGACAGCCTAGTGGAGATACGAACAGACTGCCATGAAGAGGGTATCGAGTTCGAATCCACAGCGCGCACCACTGACTTTTCGAAGTTATGTACGTATTGAATTGCTAATTATTGCTTGCCCCTTGCCTCGGAGAGCACGTTAAGCCTTCGGTCCCGGTTGTCATGAAGATCTTTGACAGTTCTTAAAGGGCGTCAGTACCTTCTAAATAAACGGACACTAGTCTAAACCATGGAATATCGCTATCTCTTCGGGTTGCGGAGGTCAGACAGGCAGTCGCTCTGTGGAAAAGCTAATATTCAGCCAAATCAGGTTAGACTAGTAAGCGGACCCCGGGTTGAGACTGGGATAACGCTAGGAGGATGACCCAATAAATATATAAGATTACAAAGTTACATTTGCAGTTAGGGCTTTAAGAGAATTCGTTGTTGGCATACAAGAAGTAAAAGGTACCGGAAAGGAAAAAAATTAGGACAATCTACAAAAATAAATGAGATCCCATGAAAAACAATACTTGTCAAAAAAAGGAGGTCTCGCAACTCATTTCTTCTACTGTAACAAGTTATGAGATCCATGTAATACCAAGTCGGTAATTAACACGTTTTAAATTGTTTTTATGGGATATATGATTTGTTATTACTGGACTGCATGGTTGGCGTAGTGGTATAAGCGGCCGCCTCGCCGCTTGACACTGTGTCGTGTGTTGTGGGTTCGATTCCCACACAAGACAACACTTTATTTTATCCATAAATTGTTGTTTGAGTCTGGGTGTTCATTGGGTCCGTTGGTTGTATGTTTGTTAAGTCCCCCGCGACACAGGATTTATTGCTAGTGCGGGAGTTGTCTTTTAAAAGGATAAAAGAAGAATGAAACTATGTAAAAAACATTTTAATATACAAATTACATATTAAAAAATAATATAATCAATTTTAAACTTTCGCGATTTGTATGCATCATACAAAATATTTATAATTTATACCTTAAATTAGTTAAGTTTACGCGATTAACACCCGTTAAATTATTTCGTAAGAATATTTAATGTTTTGAGGCGGTAAAAGTCTGTTACTAATATTAATACATTTTAGAAGAAACTTTATAAAACCTATCACAGTAGGTACTTACAAGCGCACAGCGACAGTTCTCCATTGAAAAATAGACTAGTGTTCACAACGTTAACTGCAGCTGTGGAATTTCTTATATGCAGGTATACATATAGAACAATCTAAACAAAAAGTTAAAAGAACAGCAGCCTTGACAAATCAGCAATAGAACCTCTCTTGAACTCTGGTATCGAACACTGGATTGCGTTACACATCCCTAAGATACTTTTGACAGAACGCGTATATCATCATCATCATCATCAGCATAGTCCACTGCTGGATATAGGCCTCTCCAATGGCACGCTACTGAGCCCGATTTTCGGCTTTTCGTGTCCAGCCGCTGCCGCTGCCAGCTACTTTGCGTAGGTATATCGTCACTCCACCTAGCCGGAGGGCATCCTATACTAAGTTATAATAACGCGTATATACCGGGAATAAAATTATAAAGCATAAAAATTTCAATCACAGGAATGGTTCTCGACAATTCAACAACTGGCATCCAATGATTCGACTATATATATAAAACGGCGCCCCGCCCCCATCGGAATTTTTAGCAATAGTGACGTCAGCTATGCTGACGTCACCAACTTCGTCCACAGGATCACTCATTACAAATGATGAAACACCACTTTACAACGTGAAGGTTTATTCTCACAAACAACAGATTAAAATAAATCTTTAAGTTTAATCAGAGTATTCTATTCTACGGTCGTATGACCGTTAACAATTTTAAACGTACTCACAAAATACACGACCGCACAGCTCGAGCGCTCCAACGAAAGTGATCCAACATCGCCTGACCCGAGCACTCCGAAACAACGCCGCCATCTTGGCCGCGTGCCTCAAAGTACTCGAGTCAGTATCACTACAACTTATAAGAAAAGGCTCGTTGGCCACCCTTAAACTACACGACAATTCATTTCTTAATTTTAACGTAATTTTAAAACAGTTGAACATTGTGTAACCATTAAAACAGCAAACCTTGATGTTTGCCGTTTTAACGTCACACCGTACAGACCAACATACTTACTATTTTAACATTTTACAGAGAAGATCACAGAATCATAAGAAGCCGTTACTTACGATTTATAAATAAGGTTATGAATTTACAGTAGTATTTTAGAACTCAACACTCGTTTTTAAATAATCACAAGTTAACACAAATCCCGACAGCTAACCGTCTACTAACAATGTTGTAAAAATTCGAAATTGAACCCTAGAATCGGCTATTCATTATATTTACAGTAATTTTACAATTGTTTCGCTATCTCATATTGCTAAATAATGGTTTCACTAGTTAAAATTAATTAGATTAAGCTAAATAATCGATCTTGCGTCGACACGGCCATTCTGCGAGGCGGTGCGCGCTCTGCACCAGCCGCGGTAATTCTGAAAACAATTTTTATTTTCTGAACTAGGTATCCATTCATAAGAACACTAGCTGATAGTTGGGTTTAGTTCGAGAGCTTTAATTTAATTCATCTCAAAATATTTTAATTCTGGTAGTCTTAATCTACAGAACCAGACCCAGTTATCGCCTTAGATTATTATGTCAAGTAAATAAAGAAATAAAATTGCTGTACCAAGGAATGTGAGTGTGATTTGTTTATTTCTTTGCCAATGCCCAACGCATACTGACAAGAAAGAATTTTTGTGTTTTATTCAATGCAAATGCACCACGCATAATTGCATGTTTTTATAATCTCATAGAATATGGTTGATGCTGTGGTCATGAGCGGTCTCGTACGCCGTGGTCCACAGGGCTCTAAAGGAATTGGGTACTAGGTCGATGCTGTGGTCTGGGCCTTGATTTGACCGTGGTCCACAGAGGCTCTGTAATACAAATGGTGAAGAAACTATTGTCTCAGTGTCATTACACTCATGACAGTGATTATAGTAATAACTCACTAGGATTTGTTGCTGTGGTCATGAGCGGTCTTGTACGCCGTGGTCCACAGGGGCTCTAAAGGAGTTAGGAAGGACGATGCTGTGGTCTGGGTCTTTATTTGACCGTGGTCCACAGGGGCTCTGTAAATGACTGACGTGGGCGAGGATTGAAGGGGGATATTAAATGGTTTGTACAGTCTTACTATTACAATTGAAACAACAAAACTTTTGTCGTCTTAGAGTCATTCAATCATTTTACCACTCTTTGACTTCTACACGCATGTACCATCCATCTGTTGTAGTCATAAACGTAAATGCGCACACACTTATACCCCCGCACTAGGAAACCCAGTGTCGCGGGTGGCATGGACACACACAAATCCACATACGCACAGCATCCAAAACCCGCGAACAAACATTTATGCTCGTCATACAAATGTTTGCCCCGGCCGGGATTCGAACCCGGGGCATCGGGCTTCGCAGTTATGTAGCGTAAGTGACGGAATGAACTCACCCGTTTACTAGGCATCCTCCGCCTGGGCAGTTTGTGATGTGGATGGTAACGGCTCGGCAGGCGCTGGTGGCACGACTTGTAGAGAAGTTCCCTGCTGCTGCTCATCTTCTTCGAAGCTCGTCGACATGGCCGGTTGGTCGCCTGGTTGCGGAGCTCGGCGCAGCTGGTCGTGGGCCACCTTGCGTGGTCGTCCTCTGCCTGTTACACGCTTCACCATGTAACGATCGTTGTCCAGGACTCTGTAGATCTCATAGGGTTCGCTGTATTTAAGATCTAGGGACGTTTGATTACGTGGATTGTTCTTGATAAGCACGTAATCTCCTCTTTGAAATGGACGTATCTTCGCTCTGTTTTTATCAAATCGCTGTTTTTCATATTGAGCCGCAGCAGTCATTTTCTGCTGCACGTGCTGTTCCAGTAAGTCAAAGTCTACGCTTTCTTCGTCGATGTTCACCAGCCTCAGGAGTTCTGGTGGAACAGTGTGCTGCCGACGTGTCAATAAGGAGAGCGGAGCGATACCGGTAACTCGGTGTGGAGTACAGTTAAAGGCTAGCTGCAGTGCTTCCAGTGCTGTTTGCCAGTTCTCGGTGTCGTAGTTCTTTACCATGGTAAGTGCATTTTTCAATGTACTCATTACCCGTTCAACCTGCCCGTTCGCTCGGCTTACTCCTGGCGCTATTGCGTGCACATTAATACCGAAACGATCACAGTAGACCTTGAATTCGCCGAGAAATTCTCTGCCTCCGTCGACTATAACTTGGACTGGAGTTCCGAACAGGTGTACCGTACGTTTCAGTGCTGCTAAGCTGCTGCTTGGGCTTTTATCATTTGAGTAATTGAGCAGTATATACTTTGTATACGCATCTATTGTCACGATCACATATTCGTCCCTGCCCACGGAATCCTTAGTGCCTAGCTTTCCCGTGATGTCCATATGTATCACCTGGAACGCTGCGGTGGGTTTCTGGATCGGGTGAAGCTCTGCTTGGATCGCTCCTGATGGGCCTTTAGAAGTTCTGCATATGACACAGTTATCCACGAACCTTCTGACGGATGTGTTCATTTTTTCAAACCAGTAGGATTCTTTCAACTTTTGTAAGGTTTTCTCTCCGCCCGCATGTTGCAGTGAAGTGTGATAAGAATTGATCAGACTCCATTGAAATGATTTAGGTACTACTACTAGCTTGTGTGTACCTAGTGTCGTGGTCGTAGTAATCTTCTTCAGTACACCGTCCTCCATTACGTAGCCTGGCGCTGGGTTGTCGGTAGTCATGCTGTCGATCAACGGACGGAGAGTGTCATCGCGTCGCTGCTCGATTTGCAGCCAGTCTGTGTTCCTTGTCATCACGTTTACTGTGCTATCAGCTGTAGGATTCCTACTGAAGAAATCTGCGTGTTGCAGCCTATCGCCTTTTCTGTATTCGACCTCAAAGTCGTAATTTTGCAGAAAGGCCCACCACCGGTGGATTCGTGGGAGCAAATCCTTCTTGTATGCCGATGCTTTTAGAGCGTTACAATCCGTGATTACCTTAAATTTGCGTCCGTATAGGTACTGCCGAAAATGTTTGATAGCCCTCACTACCGCCAATGTCTCGAGCTCGTAAGAGTGGTAGCGGCTCTCCGCGTCGGTGGTGCGTTGACTCATATAGGCGACTGCATGTTGTCTGCCCTTGATGATCTGGACCAAGACGGCTCCATAGCCGAGGCTGCTTGCGTCTGTGTAGAGCTCGATGGGCGCATTCTCCTGGAATAGCGTAAGGGTAGGCGCAGTAGACAGATGTTCGATAATACGATTGCGCGCCTCGTCATGTCTTTCGTTCCATTCCCATTTCGCATCTTTTTTAGTGAGTTCATAGAGAGGTACCATGACGCGCGAGAAATTGGGAATGAACCGCCTAAAGTAACCAGCGAGACCGTTAAACTGTCTCACTTGTTTAGCGGTTGTTGGAGTCGGTGCCTTCGTTAAAGCCTCTACCTTCCTCGGGCTTGGACCAACCTGTCCGTCTGATATGATATTGCCCAAGTACTCTATAGAGCGTTTAAAGAAGGCAGTTTTCTCAATGTTAATCGAGAATCCAGCTCCCTGTAGGGCGACGAGTATCCGCTCAATGTGCGATAGTCCCTCGGGAACGTCTCTACATTTTGAGAGGACATCGTCGACGTAAACCTGACACACTTGTTCATTTAACATAGGCGCTAACGCTTTGTTTATACATCGCTGATACACTGAGCAGGCATTACTCAGACCAAATGGCATGGCTAAGTATTCGTAGAGCCCATCGGGCGTCACAAAGGCAGTCTTTTCAATAGAATTTTCCGAAATTGGGATTTGGTGAAATCCCGCTGCCATATCAAACGTAGAGTAGAAGACTCCGCCTGCCAGTTGGTCTATTTGGTCAGAAATTATCGGCAATGGATAATGGTCGCGTAGGGTATTTCTGTTTAATTCACGGTAGTCGACACACATGCGATCTTTGCCATTTTTCTTCTTAACCAAGATAATCGGGCTAGAAAACGAAGATTTACTTTCCCGGATGATTTTATGCTCAAGCAGTTCGCTAACGATATCCCGTACTTTCTCGCGTTCGACCGGACTCAAACGGTACGGCCGACGCTCGACACATTTAGTAGGGTCTTTTAACCGTATTTCGAGCTCACCAGTGTTTACTCGCGTGCTTGGGTATCCGTGGATAAATAAATGTTCGTATTTGTTCAGTAAAATTTTCAATTCATTAATTTGGTCATCATCAGTCAAATCGCAATCTAAATTATCAAATTTTTGGCTCTGTGATCGCAAGTGGTGGACCGCCGGTTGACGGAACAATGTAGCACCCCTTGAAGTGACCAGTACAGCAAGGTTTGTGTTTTCGATGTGGTTCATTCCGATCAAAATATCTGCACATACTTCATAATCCGGAACCACGTGAAATTGAAGTTCAACGCACAAATCATCGATAACACATACCGTTGTTAGCATTGCCAATGATACTACAGTAAATTGACCGATACCTTTCAGATAATTTACAATACTAGTTCTCTTGCCGGGTAATTTAGCAGCTGCCGACTCACGTATCAATGAACATTCTGCTCCACTATCAAAAATCGCGTGTAATTTCAAATCCCCAATAGTGATTCGCATAGGGGTTAAATTTAGTGTACCCACACAATTAATCTTTGAAATAACAGCCCGTTCCCGTTTATAACACGTTTCGTACGTATGGCCTATCTTTGAGCAGAATATACACGTAGGCTTATCGGTATTTTGCGACGGCTTACTCCCATCATGACGCGGTTGAGAGTTATCACTTTTAGTAGCGAAACGACAATCCCGCGTATCGTGGTTAGATCTTTTGCAAATTTGACAATAAAGTGAAGCTTTATCCGAAAATCGAGATCGTTTGTTAGGAGGACCTTGTTGTACACTTGATGTACCCGGGTTTGATCGTTTAACGCGGCGTATAGATGATGCAACCGAAATTAGTTCTGGGACCGAGGTAGCCCGTGAGTTAAGCAATTCGATTCTTAATCTCTCGTCCGTAATACATCCTATTACAGCCTCAACTGCGTCATCATTGGATAATTTATCCTTAGTTATACGTCGCCAGAGCACCCATGCTTGCGACAGAAACTGCGCGATGTCTTGTGTGTTATCGTAGTTATGCTGTCTAAACCGAACTATGTCTCGAGAATATCTGTTTTCGGGCTCGAACGTCGTAATTAACACATCACGCAATTCCTGCCACGTAGCAGTAGATACTAGCCAGTTGTCAACCCACAACCTGGCGCGACCTTTTAATAAACTACCTGCTTTCATTCTAACCTCATAGTCGCTCAGGTTATAAGTTTCCATGGCAGTGGTGATATGCTGACACCATTCACGTATTCCAATGTTAGCGTCCGGATCGTATGACGGCAGGAAAATATCTTTGATCTTGACTTTAACATCAGGCTGTGACGTAATACGATCGGACACGTGCTTCATCATTTGCAACATTTGCGTAAAAAACTCGGTTGGGACACCATTAACAGAAGTGTTCTTGTTACTATCAGCATTTAGACCGGAAAGTTCATCGGAAGTGGGCAAGGATCCCACTTCTGAAAACGGCGCCCCGCCCCCATCGGAATTTTTAGCAATAGTGACGTCAGCTATGCTGACGTCACCAACTTCGTCCACAGGATCACTCATTACAAATGATGAAACACCACTTTACAACGTGAAGGTTTATTCTCACAAACAACAGATTAAAATAAATCTTTAAGTTTAATCAGAGTATTCTATTCTACGGTCGTATGACCGTTAACAATTTTAAACGTACTCACAAAATACACGACCGCACAGCTCGAGCGCTCCAACGAAAGTGATCCAACATCGCCTGACCCGAGCACTCCGAAACAACGCCGCCATCTTGGCCGCGTGCCTCAAAGTACTCGAGTCAGTATCACTACAACTTATAAGAAAAGGCTCGTTGGCCACCCTTAAACTACACGACAATTCATTTCTTAATTTTAACGTAATTTTAAAACAGTTGAACATTGTGTAACCATTAAAACAGCAAACCTTGATGTTTGCCGTTTTAACGTCACACCGTACAGACCAACATACTTACTATTTTAACATTTTACAGAGAAGATCACAGAATCATAAGAAGCCGTTACTTACGATTTATAAATAAGGTTATGAATTTACAGTAGTATTTTAGAACTCAACACTCGTTTTTAAATAATCACAAGTTAACACAAATCCCGACAGCTAACCGTCTACTAACAATGTTGTAAAAATTCGAAATTGAACCCTAGAATCGGCTATTCATTATATTTACAGTAATTTTACAATTGTTTCGCTATCTCATATTGCTAAATAATGGTTTCACTAGTTAAAATTAATTAGATTAAGCTAAATAATCGATCTTGCGTCGACATATACAATATCCGTGAAATCACAAAATGTAAACCGCAACTTGATGTAGTGAGTACAATAATGTATCGAATCGAGATCTAATTAAAACTGACAGCTCAAACAGTGGTAGTGATGACGTGTGCAATAAAGGAATAAGAAAACGGGTAGACAAGTTTACTTGCTCATACTATGCATCCACCCACAATACTTTAATATAAACGAGATCATAGACCGCTTACAACTGTGCCAAAATATGGGTACTGGAAACATTGGCATGTGGTACATATAGATAGACAGTAAATGTTAATGACCTAAAATGCTTAAATTCCTATACACCTTTATTTTTAATTAGTACAAAAACTTTAAGGACAGATTATCGAAGACATTATTATCATATACGTGACGTAAGAATTTCATAATATCTATAAATAGCAAAGTTATTATCATTTGTATATTGAAGAAAATCTCACTTAAATCATAGACATATTTTACAATCTATTCACTAATTCATTAATAGTTTTCAATCCTGCTCATTCGCATTCTCTCTGTCGCACTTATGACGTAGGTAACCTTACACAATAAAATGAAACAAAATAATAAGTGGTTTTTTTTGTTTTTTTATGGTAATGGTAATGGTTAAGGCGGCAAACGAGCAGACGGATTGCCTGATGGTGAGCAATTACCGCCGCCCATGGACAAAAGTAACACCACAGGAGTCACCAGTGCGTTGCCGCCCCTTGGGGTTGGGAAAAGGGATAGGATGAGGGAGAAGGGCCTCCGGCACTCTCACTCACCGAATGAAACGAAACAGTTTAGGTACTGTGGCGGCTCACTCACTACTTAGGCAAGTTAACTCGCCCGTTTGAACGAGCCACAGGATCACACCACTACTACGTCACATCGTATGATGTTAGTGCCGCGTGCAAACGCTCAGGCCGTGTGCGTAACTTAGCGCCGCCCCTAACAAGATGGCGACAACCATTCTTTTGTTCACGCCACAGGTAAGCAAGATGGTCGCCCGCGCATCTTTTTTCTTCGCGTCGGCCACCATGTTGTGGGCGTTCTACTCCTGCGCAAAAGTGTCAAGCGCGAACACTATTTAGCGTTATTACTATTAATTATATTTTTGTATAAATACTGCTTGTTTTGAAAATGTAATTACACTTCGCCTTACTTACTCCTTGCGCTAATCTAGCTTAGATCCTTGCTTACTGTTCTTGTTTAGCGTAATATTAATTGCTGTAATTTAATTTAATTTGATTTAATATAAATAGTTGTTAGTTGTTTTCTTGTTTATTTTATTTTTTTCCCTTGCTCAAGAAGTTCCTAGAGTAAATAATTAGTAATAGTTAGTTAGTTAGCTTAGGGTTAGGGAAACATATTGCAGCAAGAAGATAGGCAGCATTCTTGAAGCCTACACTGGTGACCCCGAAAAGAACAGCAGATATGAAGTGAAGAGAACAACAGCAGTCCAGCACATACAAGGACGTTTGCCACGAAGCGTGCAAGGTTGCAGTGAAATCTCCGGTATTCAACCCAGACGACCCAGTACTATGGTTTGCCCAGCTTGAAGGTCAGTTCGTTTTATCCAATATTACAGTGGACAGTACGAAGTTCTACCACGTACTAGCACAACTGGAACCGCAGCATACAGCGGAAGTGAGAGACCTGATCATCACCCCTCCAGCTACTGGTAAATATGACAAGCTGAAGGCTGAGTTGATAAAGAGGTTGTCGGCGTCGCAGGAACGTACAACTAAGCAACTCCTACAGCACGCAGAGCTTGGCGATAGCAAGCCGTCACAATTTTTACGGCACTTACAGAATTTAGCTGGCTCGAATATACCCGACGATTTCATCCGGACCATCTGGGCAAGCAGACTACCCACTAACCTGCAAACCATAGTCGCATCGCAGCCAAATATGTCATTGAACGACATAGCAGAGTTGGCTGATCGGATAAATGACATCGTTCCAGTGAACAGTCAAGTAGCTAGTACAAGCACTGGAACGCCAGCAACTTCTGCATCTACAGGTAACGCTTTGGATGTACTTACACAGACAGTGGCTGAATTAACCCGCAAATTAGAAGTGATGAGTACAGAGCTTCGTGAACACCAACGTTCCCGGTCCCAGGACAGAAAACGTTGGCCTCCCAGGCGTTATCGGTCCCGATCTCGATCCCGACCCAAGGATCACCCATATTGTTGGTACCATTACCGATTCGGCGATCGAGCTACGCGATGCACGCAACCATGTACGTACCAAAAGTCGGGAAACCCCAAAGGCAACCAGTAGTGGCGGAAAGTGGTTGCCCAGCTACAACGAGCCGCCTGTTCATTACGGATCGCAAATCGAAAGTGCAATATCTCGTCGATACGGGTTCAGACCTGTGCGTCTTTCCGCGATCCGCCGTTCGGGAACCTCGAGTGAAGATAAAGTACGAGTTGTTCGCAGCTAATGGGACAGTCATAGCTACCTACGGTGACCTCCCACTGACTTTGGACTTAGGCCTTCGTCGAGCATTCACATGGCGCTTCATTGTCGCCGATGTATCGAAGCCCATCATCGGCGTCAACTTTCTCGGCTATTACTACCTACTTGTCGACGTCCGAAACCAACGTTTAGTAGACGGTATTACAGCACTTACCGTCGCGGTAGTATGTCAGACCACTGCGGAGGACATATCATCAGTGCGCACCATCCACGATGATACACCATACCACCAGCTGCTGAAGAAATTTCCTGAAATAACACGACCAGCTGGCAAATCAGGTAGTCCTAAACATAGTACTGTTCATCATATACGTACTACTCCCGGTCCGCCCGTATCCAGTCGACCACGACGCCTTGATTCAAGACGGCTTAAGGCGGCTAAGCAGGAGTTTGAAGAGATGCTGCAAAACGGCACGGCACGTCGTTCTGAGAGCGCCTGGTCGTCTCCCCTTCACTTAGCTCGCAAGAAGAACGATGGATGGAGACCTTGCGGGGACTGCAGGGCTTTAAACGCGCGTACCATTCCTGACCGGTACCCTGTCAGACACATACAGGACTTTGCACAACAGCTGACGGGTAGCACCATCTACTCTACGGTCGATTTAGTTAAGGCCTATAACCAATTGCCAGTGGCGGAAGAAGACATACCGAAAACCGCAATTACGACACCTTTTGGCTTATATGAATTCCCGTTCATGACGTTCGGACTTCGTAATGCCGCGCAGACCTTCCAGCGCTTCATGGACGAGGTCTTACGAGGGTTGGACTTCTGCTACGGTTTTTTAGACGACATTCTAATCTTTAGCAGTAGTAGCAAACAACATCTGGAACACCTGCAGCAGTTATTTACAAGACTATCAGAGTATGGAGTACTGATAAACACCAACAAATGTATATTTGGTGAATCACAGGTCAGTTTTTTGGGCTATACCGTTTCAGAAGCCGGCATCCAGCCTCTCGAATCCAAAGTACAAGCCATACAAGAGTTCCCGGTACCTAGGACCATAAAGGAACTCAGAAGATTCCTGGGAATGATAAATTTTTATCGCCGGTTTATTCCAGCTGCAGCATCTATGCAGGCACCTTTAAATGAACTGTTAGCAGGTCCTAAGGTCAAAGGCTCGCACCCTGTGGAGATGACTCCAGCAAGAATGGAGGCCTTCAATAACTGCAAGCTTAGTCTTTCGCAAGCAACTCTCTTAGTGCATCCAGATCCACAAGCTGAGTTGAGCATACAGACAGACGCTTCGGATTCAGCAATTGGCGCGGTACTCCAGCAAAGAAAGCAGGAAGAATGGGAACCACTCGCATTCTTTTCAAGAAAACTGAGTCTCTCTCAAAATAAGTACAGCCCTTACGACAGAGAACTCTTAGCGATATACGAGGCGATTAAATATTTCAGGTTCATGGTGGAGGCAAGGACATTCACGGTTATCACAGACCACAAGCCGTTGACATATGCCTTCACGTCACCTAGAGAAAACTGTTCTCCGCGTCAGTTCCGCTACCTGGACTACATCAGTCAGTTCACCTGCGATATCAAATTCGTAGCAGGCAAAGATAATGTGATCGCAGATGCTTTATCACGTATTGATGAACTCACTTTGCCCATAGATTACCAGTGCTTGGCCAGTGAACAGCAAAACGACGCAGAGCTGCGAGATTTGATCGAGAACGGTTCTTCCCTGAAGTTGGAAAAGATGAAGCTGTCTGAATCAGACGTGGAGGTCTACTGTGACGTGTCAGCAGGTCTTCGCCCATTCATCACCAGGTCATATCGGAGACAGGTATTCGACACACTACACAACCTGAGTCACCCGGGAGCCAAAGCAACGGTTCGTTTAGTGACCCAGCGGTATGTATGGCCTGGCATTAGACGGGACTGTCGACAATGGGCCAAGGAGTGTCAGCAATGTCAAAGGAGTAAAGTGTCACGACATACAAAAGCACCATTGACAACTTTTGAAACACCGTCAGCACGATTTTGCCACATCCACCTAGATTTAGTAGGTCCTTTACCAGTTTCCTCTGGCTTCAGGTACTGCCTCACTGTCGTCGACCGAACTCCGCGATGGCCTGAGGCGTATCCACTACAGGATATAACAGCTGAGACCTGCGCAGCGGCCCTAACTTCAGGCTGGATCGCGAGGTTCGGCTGTCCCGAGCGCATCACTACAGATCGGGGCAGGCAGTTTGAGTCGCAAACCTTCAAAGAACTCACAGCCTTAGTGGGAGCTGAACACCACTTTACCACCTCTTACCATCCCGCAGCTAACGGCCTAGTGGAGCGACTACATCGACAGCTCAAGGCCGCCATCACATGCCATGCCACCTCCAGCTGGACAGAAGTTCTGCCTTGGGTCCTCTTGGGCATCCGCAGCGCATGGAAGGAAGACCTGCAAGCATCAACAGCCGAACTGGTCTACGGTGAAACGCTCCGCCTTCCCGGGCAGTTTTTCACGTTAACACCGGACGAGCTGGTGAACCCGAGCAGCTTAGTCAGCAGGCTGCGCTCCCACATCAGCAAGCTAGCCCCGCAACCCACGTCGTGGCACACTGGTACAGGCCGCCAATTCTACGTGCCCAAAGATCTGGAAACTGCAACCCATGTCTTCCTACGTCAGGGTCCAGTCAAGAGGTCACTTCAATCACCTTACCTGGGTCCCTACAAGGTGTTACGTCGGGATAAGAAGACCTTCGATATCGACATAAACGGGAAGCAGCAAAGGGTTACCATAGACCGATTAAAACCAGCCTACGAGGGACCCTGATGAGGGAGACTCCAGTAAATACCCAAGTACAGCAGACCGGAGAAGACCAGAATACCGTCAGAAAGGCGAGGAGTGGACGTGTTGTCAGATTCCCAGACTACTTTCGCCCGTAGTCACGGTCTCACGGGGGGAGTGGTGTGGCGGCTCACCCACTACTTAGGCAAGTTAACTCGCCCGTTTGAACGAGCCACAGGATCACACCACTACTACGTCACATCGTATGATGTTAGTGCCGCGTGCAAACGCTCAGGCCGTGTGCGTAACTTAGCGCCGCCCATAACAAGATGGCGACAACCATTCTTTTGTTCACGCCACAGGTAGGCAAGATGGTCGCCCGCGCATCTTTTGTCTTCGCGTCGGCCACCATGTTGTGGGCGTTCTACTCCTGCGCAAAAGTGTCAAGCGCGAACACTATTTAGCGTTATTACTATTAATTATATTTTTGTATAAATACTGCTTGTTTAGAAAATGTAATTACACTTCGCCTTACTTACTCCTTGCGCTAATCTAGCTTAGATCCTTGCTTGCTGTTCTTGTTTAGCTTAATATTAATTGCTGTAATTTAATTTAATTTGATTTAATATAAATAGTTATTAGTTGTTTTCTTGTTTATTTAATTTTTTTCCCTTGCTCAAGAAGTTCCTAGAGTAAATAATTAGTAATAGTTAGTTAGTTAGCTTAGGGTTAGGGAAACATATTGCAGCAAGAAGATAGGCAGCATTCTTGAAGCCTACAGTACTATTACTTTACGTCGATTTTCTGTGAGAGGGTAGTACTTCCCCGGTCGAGCCAGCCCATTCATGCTGAAATCAGCAAGGCTCTACTACCTATGTAGTTACTTATTTTATTTAATTTTCTCAATTTTAACCTCTCCTTCATACTTCATCCGGGCTTAGGACCGGCAAAATTTACCTTTTTACAAGTAATTAAATACGTACGGTATGTAATTACAAAGCAAACAAATATCAAAATAAAAGAAGGTATTCTGTAATAAAAGAAAAGAGTAATTTTGGCGTATTTATGAAATAAGAATCATCTGCTATTTACAAATATTATTTCATCATCATCATGTCAGCCTAGAGACGTCCACTGCTGGACATAGGCCTCTCTCAAGCCCCGCATCAAATTATTATTTACTTAAGTAGGTATTATTTACTGACTTTACAAGTATTTCCATTGTCCTTCGAAATTTCCACCACCATTGTCAAAACACAGACGGGTACGTTTTATTAAATTGTTTTTTAACGAGAGAAGTACGCTTCCGTCTTTTCACTTCGTCAAAAGCGTCTAATATGTGCTCCGCTGAGCTATGAGCGCCGGCTCACTTTTGTCCACCCACAAAAAGAAGTCCATGGGTACACAGCTGCACTCGCGATTCTTCCACTCAAAAAGTACGCACGAAGCAAAGCTACATACTCCCATGATGTGAACTGATACGCCATCGCGTCGGGCAAACGTAACCAAACAATTAACTGTTGCGGCGAAAAATGGATGCGCTCACTTCCGCTAACAATTTAGCACTGTTACTCGCATCGGGGCGCGGCGCGGGCGCAGAGGAACAGGAGGAAATTTATCAATGGAGCAGTTTACTACTATTACTATTCATAGTAATTCATAGTTTTAGTTATGCATTTACCAATTATTACGTATTTTTTTGGACAGTTTTGAGACAGTTTTGGGACTTAGTGTTTTTATTTTTTACCTAAAAAAATATGATCAGTTATTGATACTTAGAGCCCCGTAATTTGTTTTGTACTAATTTAAAAATAGTAGTGTATTGTAGTAAAAATTACCACGTATATTTTTGATATTTATATCGTCAAAGTCGTTATAATTCTCTCAGCTGGAGTGACTCAACTACTCATAAATTATTATAACGTATTACATCGCATAAAAATGTCAGATGAAAACTAAAAACTTCTCGACATACTACGTTCCTACATGAAGCTATTTTCGAAAACTGTACAAAACGATTTTGCTATCAACCATTAATCACTTCTAAATGAAAACTATTTCATTGCAAGTCAAACAAACAAACAAACATCAAAAAAATTAAACTACACACGATTCTAGAATATCACGCAATGATAGTATGTTTATTTAAAAATCACACTAAATGTAATGTAAAATAATAAAAGTAATGTTCCATAATTTTATTATGAGATTTCTGTAAAATATAAACATATAATCAATAATATCAGCTCTAATTTACGAGTAGGTATATACTGGCCCATTGGAGGCGGCTTATAAGACAGGTTTAAGTATAATTTACCACGCTGCGTGGCCTAATTCAGGTTCACATCTATTCTGAAAATTACGATATTTTCCTTCACAAAACAAAAGTAAAATAAACAGAAAAGTAATACAATTAAATACTTTCTTCACAAAACCATACCAAAGAGTAAATTAATTCAATGAACTGCGATCCGAAGATAATTCCGCCATCAGCAAGCCGTGGACAATATATCCCTAGAAAGATGAAGCTTCTCTCTGGAGATAAGATAATAGAGTTACAAACAAATTAATTTTTATCCCTCCTGAATTAAAAAGCCCGTACGCGTTTTTCGTTTACTGTTTCTTTTCTTCGAAAATCACTAGCCACTATTTATATGCCTTGAGGTGTAATATAATTGGAATAAAATTAAGTAATTTTTTCCATTAATATCAGCTTTCCAGTTTATGATGAACAAGCTTAAATAAATTTAAGTTGTTGTCTTAATTAAGTTTTAATAATGTAGTCTATGTTTAGTTTATTTCAATACAAGCTTTGTCAGCGGCTTCGCTCGTGGCGTATTCCGATAAAATATTATTTATAGAACCAGATAAAAACGGGCGTACATAAAATATTATACAATTTTCATCTCCTAATACGTCCAAGCAAAACTATCGTTTTAATTTCAGAATTGGCTCAGCAGGTTCGTATTTATAATATTAAGTATACAGTACGTATAAACTTTAAATTTAGGTGAAACTGTATTATACTATTGATACAAGACGGCCAATTCTCGTAATTATATTCGTGCAAAATGCAGTTTCAATCTAGTCTCCGAGTCATAAACGGTATTCTGCTAAATTAACTGACACTTGAATTATATCGCGACTAGAGCGAATTGAAATTGTAAATTGAACAAAGTGTCATGTATCAACGTCCATCTGTACATACATTTATACATAGACTCACGCCTATTTCTCGGAGGGGTAGGCAGAGACTACGGAACGCCATTTGCAACGATCCTGAAATACCTCTCTTGCTTCATTCACTTCCATCAAGTTTCTCATGCATGCTCTTCTGTTTAGGGTACTTCTGACCTGTCCTTTTTTTAGGATGTCTCCAATCTGGTCAGAGAATGTCCGCCTAGGTCTTCCCCTTCGTCCTGTCCCATTCACATTTGCCTTATATATCTTCTTTGTCAGTCTTTCGTCATCCATCCTCTCCATGTGCCCAAACCTATGGTGTATGTAAGACAAAGAAGAATTAATAGTCATGTGATGATGATGTCAGTTATCCTAGATTAAGACTCATGTGATGATGGTGTCAGTTATCCTAGATTAAGACTATATATTCAATGTACTAATTATAATTAAATGAGTATTAAATCATACTTGAAGCGATTACGTTGCTTCTCTTGACTCACCGGAATCGAACCCTTATACCATCTTAACATGCCTTTCTCGATGCTTGTCACTACATCTTCTTTTACCCCACACCACTCTCTTATCACACTGTTCTTTACTCTGTCGGTCAAAGATACACCACACATATTTCTCAGTGCTCTCATTTCTACAGCTTTATTCTACTTTCAAGTCTCTTCTGCTATACCCAACTTTCACTACCATACATAAAGGTAGGCACTAACACCCCTCTATGTTAGTGCCTACCCTTATTTATTTTATTTTTATTTATTTATTTATTAAACTTAATACATACACTGTAGAGATATATGTATAGGCGGACTCAATGCCTAAGGCATTCTCTACCAGTCTACCTTTTGGGTGGTGCAGAGATTGAACAAAGTAGGTGTAAATTGAAGTTACTATAAGTAGAGAAGGACAATTTTCGTATTAAGTAAAACTAATCAAGATAATATATAGGTAAAGATAATTTATGCTAAAAATATATAAACATATAAATAATATTCATAAATAAGAATACGCTATATACATACACACATGCACTTATATATATATATAACTACAATTGAATAGAGATGTCAACTCTGTGATGATCCTGCCAACTCGTTCTGCAGTAGTTGCCGCACTTTCAATTTAAATGTATGTCTGCTAGTAGCCATCCTGATTTCCAGAGGGAGGGCATTCCACAGAAGAATAGATTGCACAGGAAAAGAAGAATGAAGGAAATCAGAGTTATGTGTCGGACAGAGAAGAAGTAGATTGTTAGAAGAACGTAACGTTCTGTCGTCGTTGGAATGTAGAGACTTAAAATAAGGGGTTAAATAGGTAGGTGGGTTAGGACACATGAGGATAGAGTATAGTGTTGTGAGGGCACGCATACTACGGCGTTGACGGATAGGTAACCATTTCAAACGGGAGCGATAAGTAGACACATGGTCATACTTGCGAAGATTAAAGACGAATCGAATGCAGTTATTGCGAAGACGGTCAAGTTTATTGAGAAGGTCTGCATTCAGGTCGAAATAACACACATCACCATAGTCGATTATGGGACAACACAAGCGTTGTCTTGGTCCTGGTTGGTAGAAAGTTTTTCAGGCGATAAAGAGCACGCAAAGTACCGGTGACTTTTTGACAGACGTGAGTCACCTGAGCACGCCAATTTAGAGTAGAGTCTACATGTAGGCCCAGGTCCCTAACTACTGGACAATATTCTATAACTGATTCATTGAACATGATCGGCGGTAGTGCGGTCATATCAAGTCTACTCAAAATTCTTTGACTGCCCACAACTATTGCTTGACACTTACTGGGATTTACTGACAGACCGAAAGATTTAGACCAACTATGCAAATATTCAAGATCCCTGTTCACACGGGCTACAGCAGAAGATATGTTATCAATACTTGCTTGAGCATAAAGCGGCAAGTCATCGGCATACAGATGATAGGCGCATTGAAGATTCTGGGTTAGAAGATTGATAAAAATTGAAAATAGAAGTGGGGAAAGAATACCGCCTTGTGGAACGCCAGAGCTGATCTCACGCCAGTGTGACGAGGATTCGCCGACGCGAACCGACTGCTGACGTCCACGAAGATATGACGAGAACCATTCCAGAGCTTCGGAAGAGATCATAAGGTGGGAAAGGATAGCTAGCAGGATGTCGTGACTGACGACATTAAAGGCATTAGAGAAATCAACTAAAGCCAACACCGTGACTTTGGTGTCCTCCATGCCTGACCTAATGTCGCCAGTCACTTTAAGGAGAGCGGAAACAGTACTGTGGCCAGGCCTAAAGCCAGACTGCATGGGACTTAAGAGATTATTTATGTGAATATGGCGAGATAACTGCTTATGGACACTGGCCTCAAGTACTTTGGACAGAAAAGGAAGAACGGAAATTGGACGGAAGTGATTGGGTAAGGAAGGATTCTGGATCTTGGGCAGAGGTGAGACAAAGGCTTTGCGCCATAAGTCAGGGAAAACGCTTGAGTCAAGGGAACAATTGATGATGTGCGTGAGCACAGGGATAAAATGTTCAAGGATAGTCATGATCATGCGGCGACTGATCTGATCACAGCCCACCGCATTTGACTTTATGGAGCGGATAATCCTTTTGATCTCGTCCGGAGCTATAGGAGAAAAACTGAAAGATTCGATGTTTGGGTGGGTCAAATTACCGAGGTAATCGATAGTGAGACACTTGGTTTGATGATCAAGGAGAGTAGTTGTGGTGAAATGTTGATTTATATCATTCAAACCAAGTGTCCCCTGGAAATCGATACGACGCTTCCCGCCAATGCCTAGAGTTCCAAGGAACTTCCAGACATCAGCAGGGGATGAACAGGAGATATTTTCATGAATATGTCGGCGTTTAGCGTTGCGTATCATCTGGTTACACCGGTTCCTTGCAGCCTTATAATCCATCCAGGTGTCTTCACATCGGTCTCTCCTGTACTTGCGAAAAGCCCGGTCCCTGCGCCTCATCGCCATCCGGACACCTCTCGTTAGCCAAGGTGCTGGAGGACGTTTGAGCTTTATTTTCCTGATTGGAGCAAGTACGTCATATAGGCCAATGAGATTGTCATTGAAGGCTTTGACTTTGTCGTTTACTGTGGTAGCCTGGAACACATTGCCCCAGTTAAGTAAGGCAGCGTCTTGACACAGTTTTTCTACGTCCATGCGACCAAAACAACGCCTCTGCACAACTTTAGGTGGGGATTTGGGTGGTTTTAGGATGTCGGAGAGGAAAATGAGGTCGTGATGAGAGAAAACAGGAGCTATGTGTTGACCGTAGGAAGAGGCTAGGGTAGGATCAGAGGTTAGGATCAAGTCCAGCCAGGTGTCGTCACCTACCATGTTGTGATGGGTAGGTTGCAGAGGTAAGATGTGGAGACTGGCTGACTTAACAATGTCCAGGAGTTTGGAAGATCTTTGGGTACAAGGGGACAGGAGATCGGTGTTAAAATCGCCCATGATGATATGATGTGAATACTCCGACCCTAAAGATTCCAGACTCAATTCGAGACTGGAGAAATAGTTTACAGAAGGAGGACAGTAGACGACACCAAGGACCAATTTGGACCCTTTAACGCAAACTTCGATAAAAAGATACTCCGCAGTGGCCGTTGAGGTGAGAGAAGATGAAGAAAGAATTTTAAAGGGCAAGTTACTGCGGAGATAAATAGCAACACTTCCCCCCCTCCGGTCGACTCGATCATTATATAAAGGTATTATTCACCGAGATTCACGGTTGACCTTGTGTAACAGTATATATGCCTAAGCGCTGCGTGCTCTCCGCTCTTTATCTCGAAAAGGGTTGAGCGTACAGAAAAAGAGTTGAGACAAAAGTTGTGGCAATTTTTTTTATCTTCAATTTTCATAATAGGTGTTGAAGTGATTGGAACCATAGAAACGGAGATAATTGCAAAAAAACGATTTTCGTTACCTTTGACCTCAAATAACTTACGACACAGACACGAGATAATATGAGACTTCTGAGACAACTTTTAGAACGCCAAAATGAAGCTGTATACGAGTTTCCACCTTATTATCTCAAATTCCGAGGTGAAACCCTAAAGTGACTGGACTAATAGTATTTTCTTTAATTGAGAATATTTGTCAAAATTAATATTTGATGTGCAATTTATTTATTACATACAAACTGGCCAACCGTCGTACACGTTACGTTGTAGTGCTGTGAACCGTTGAAGAAAATTTTGCATCAAAGATACCATTTTTGTTAGTATATTTTGTAAAATGAATGCTGGAGGCAGACTCTATGTCATAGGCAGAATATATACGTTCCAAGGACACATTGACCTTAAAGACATGTATATAAACTTTGCCTCGTTGGTCTCGCGGCATAAATGTGCGCGTGGGATCGGGAGGTCCCGGGTTCGATTCCTGGGTCGGGCAGTGTTATTGGGTTTTTCTGTCATGAAATTCTCAGTAGCCGCACGGAGTCTGGAAATGTGCCCGGTACGGCAATAGGCTCGCCCCTTATTACGTGGGACTAAAGTATATCTGGCGAAAAGTGGGTGTAGAAATACACCTCTGCCTACCCCTTCGGGGATAAAAGGCGTGACGTTATGTATGTATGTATGCAAATGTGTAGTTTACACACGAACTTTCTTTTTTACAATACTTAGTTAAACTTTGATGTAACAACATAATTATATCTTCCCATACGTCTATTAATTAACAAATTGCCAAAAGCACATGTAACAGCAAAATTATTTTAATGCTCTTAAAATAAATGTACTTCATATTCGTACATATTAATTATCCATTGTTTACTTAGCTAGCTTGTACCACCTACGTGCGATATTCTGTTTGACTTGTTATTTGAAGAACATAGCCAATTAAAAAGATATTAGTAGCAGTACCTATCTAATTTGTTTGTTGTATCGCGTTTAAATTAATGGTTGCTATTGTTTGTTAGTAGATAAATACCGCAGAATAGTATTGTTCTACTAAATATTGAATAATATTGGCATAACCTTATCAATATTATTCTGTTTGTTATTACAAACAAGCATTGAAGTAAAGTTATATTTAAATTCTTTCAAAGTGTGAATCCGGCCATTGGTCTTTTGAAAAGTGAGGCTTTGTAGAGTCATACTGATTTCCACACGAACGAGTTAACTCAGGCATAGAAGTAGGTACTGTCCTCTTACTAAACAACGAGATATCGAATATTAATACCTACTATTGCTAAATGTTCGACAAGAAAAAACTGTCCATTTTCCATCCCCTTTTTCCTTCTCGTAACAGGTAGATGTCAGTCAACCCATACAGTGTCATGTATCTATTTATGTATATGACAACATATGGGTTGACTGACACGTGCCTTTTGCAATGTTAATAGCCTTAAGCCCTACTTACATAAGCCAAGAGACATCGATCGCTACCTACGTCGATTACAGTAAAAAAACACATTAACAACAAAATGTAGGTAACTTTTTGAGTAATTAATATTATTATTTTCCTTTACTTTCATTATGTTTTGGTTCGCTCTCGAAACTGACACGTATTTTGGCCTCCTTTGTGTAGTAAAATCGGCTGAAAATATTTCTTGTTAAATGAAACACTTTGTACCCGTTTAAATATGTTATTAGAATTTGTGTGTCTAGTGGATTTTATGACTAAATAGAAACCACTCCTGTTACGTGACGCGTAAACATAACTGTCAACATTAGGGTGTATATATGTGTTAACATTTTAATAATAGTTTCGTCACTACTTGTGGTCTTGAAACTAAAATTTTTTGAACAGCTTATAGCCTTACAACTTGAAATTAAATAATTTCATTAGTCAATTTCTTATATTTTATTTCAAATATAAAGCATTGTAGGAATTGTATTGAAACCCTTAAACCATATTCAAACATCAAAAGCGTTTTAAAACATTGTTTTTTATTGCAATCTTTTTTTGAAACAGAATATAGAGACTATGTTTATTGTTTTCGTCACCATGAACGTCGCCAAACAAAATGTGTTATTGCTAACTGCAACGAGAATCGAAATATCAGAAAGAATACGTTGACAAATAACATGACATTTGTAATTACTACAAACTATCACATATACAGACTATCGCACAACACTATAATATACTTTCAATAAAATTGGTTAAAAAGCAAACTTAACGCTAAACGAGTTGGAAAATATTCTTGGTGTTCAGGTATTATCTCACAGGGTACTTAATCTTCAGTGACGTTTTAACCAGGGCTTCTCAACATGGTATTGTAGATCTTTAGCCGAGTAACTACGCCCTACAAGTTACTTTGCATGAAGTATCCTAAAATATTCACGTAAAAATGTTCCACGTTTAAAAGCCCCTTTTAGTGTGTGATGCTTGGAATGAGAAGGCGTGTCGATGAGACTTGTCACATTGTCACACTTGCTTTGATGTTTATGAACAGCTTATTTGTATATTCTCGTTGTTATCTCCATGTAAAGGCATCAGGGTTGGCGACACCAGCTTTTGTTGCTTTTGCTCAAGAGTTTTTTTTGGGTTGACGACACGGGAAATTTTGTTCAAGTTTATTATAGTAAATGTAATCTACTTTTTGAATTAAAGACTGTTTCACTGTTGCCAGGGTAAAAGCACAGCCAAAGTTTCAATTTATGTTAAGAAACGTCACTGATGTAGTATTAGGTGCATGAGATGTGTGGAGTTTTATAAAATGTATTATTTTCCAGTCGGATGAAAAAGTTCCATTTCTATAAAACTGGAAAACATCGTGAAAAAATTTTCAAGTGCTCAGACGTACCGGTTTCATCACGATGTCATAGTTCTGCACGATTTTTTCGAAAGTCATGAGAGATTTGCAAACTAACACCCTTGGGTGGAGGAATTTTATAGCCCGACACTTCTTATTATGAGAACGGCTTTGTAGTACTCAGGCTCAGCAGTAGGACAAATTATAAACAAGACTGATGATAATGAGGTGATAAATGATTTCATTTGAAAAACACAGTTGAATTGGATATCTACCTTAGAAAAGACAATAATCGTTTTAATGTACCTTATCTATATCTGAAGCTATACGTGATACTCAAATTACCAATATAAGTATACACAACCAAGCCGTGGTCCACACTACTAATAAAGTTCTCTCTAGACTCCTCTTCAGTGTAGAGATATAAATCATTTCGCCCGCTAAACATCGCGACAGTAGCGCCGCGCTAGCCGGTAAAGTTTCTATGTAGAACATGTGAACAGTGCTTTGTTACCGAAGCACGATGGTACTTCATAATCTCTATACGAACTATCTTGTTATGAGCTGTACTAGTTATAATTTGCAGCAAACTTTTTGTTGCCTCTCAAGTTAGTAGACATTTCGCATATTTCGTCTAGTAATTTAAATATAAATACAATATAGCAGGTAAAAATTTTCAAATACTCGAGATTTGGCCACATATTTTATTCAATTTTATAAAACTAGTAATGATCATGGTACCACCAATCTTAGGGATGTTATGCTGGTGTAACCCATGCTGAAACATTGGGTCAAATAGAAGGCACCACCTTACTTTTAAATAAAGAGAGTAAAATTGTAAACTTACTTCATTATAATAAGACTTGATTGAGACCCGCTACATAAATATTAGGAAGTATTGTGTATAAATCACCAACGTTTGAAACTACATATTTAGTTTGTCGTGAACTGTCCTGGTTATAATTGGCAGGCTTTGTTGCATCAGAAATAAAAAATGTGCATATTTCGTCGATTAATTCTATATTTACCTCTTGAATTTACATAAAAGTTGACTACAGATAAAATATGTGAGTGTTATCACGACCATTTAAATTGCTTTAAAATATAATGAATCAGAATATCAATTCGAAATCCTAGAATTATTTATTAGGCGGCATAACCTATACTGGCTATAATTTGACCAGTGTGTATTGTCAGTGATGACTTACGGATCAGAGACGTGGTTGCTCACTATGGGCCTTATCAGAAGGCTCAAGGTCACTCAGTGGGCAGGGCACATAGCTCGAAGAACCGATGGCCGTTGGGGCAGAAAGGTTCTGGAGTGGCGGCCACGTACCGGACGACGCAGCAGAGGTAGGCCCCCCGCAAGGTGGACCGACGATCTAGTCAAGATCGCGGGAGGCGGTTAGATGCGGGCGGCTCAAGACCGGTCTGTGTGAAGAACCTTGGGGGAGGCCTATGTCCAGCAGTGGACGTCGTTTGGCTGATATGATGATGATGATGATGATGATAACCTATACATATTTTTCAAAGAACGTGCGTCGTTTGATGGTTTTACGAAGTCAGTACGAAAACGCCAACTAAAGCATAATTTATAAAATAATTGAATGGAATACGTCGAATTTATCGAAACGTAAATCGTTGATATGAAAAGTCGGATCTTGATTGGTTTCTTAATGCGACATATTGAGGCTTTTGAATCTATATTGAAACGTAAAAGAGAAAATATGATAATGATCAGAAAGAAGACTTCAGTTAAAACATTGAATACCCCTTTTCATTTGCTTTGCGGTGGCAAACCCCAGTAGTGGGTCCCTCTCTAACGCTCAAAGTCGAGTTTACCATTAAAGCCTGATGGAGACAGTATGTACGAGTACCGAAATAAGTTCGGCCATCAACAACCGTCTCGGTGCGTGACGTCTCTTAGTAGCTGAGTCATACAAATCAGTCTCAGTGCGACACGTCCATTCGGAAGAGCAATGAATTCCCTCTTTTCAGAGGCGTACGAGGATACTGCGCTGCCTCCATAACCATTACTGGTTGGCTGGTGAGAGGCCTCTTAGATCGTCATCAGCAGATTATACGCAAAGGTCACTCCTCGACGTTTGCCGAATCTGCGGTTGAGAAGAAGGTGGTGACGTTTCCTCCCTCGGCGAAAATAAAATGATTACACATCTAGAAAAACAGTCAGTTATTTACTTAACAGCTTTAAGTCATTTGATTTAAGCGACGTCCAATCGTCTCCAAATAAACAAAAAAATGAAAGAAACGAACTTACCCTAATTGTTTCTTACTTTACGATTTATCTGAATGAGATTTCGGAACAGTTTAAAACTGTTCGCTATAAAAACTTTGAGCGCTTCAAACGGAAGCTTCTGAACTTTTTGGACTTTGAATGGAGTAACTTATCCCAAAAAATCAGGGAACTAAATTTAAATTTTGGGAAAGAAGTAAATTGGCTACATTAATTTGTGCCATTCTATTTTTAAAGGAATTATTTCTTCATTGTCATGATTTACGTCATACCGTGTTATACATACTTATGTATATACATATGCAATATACAACTAAACTAACTAATTAAAGATTTACTCGGTTTACAACTGATAGTAAAAATCAGAGCCAAATTTTGTCAACAAGCTAATTTATTTATCTTAACTTGACAAAAATATATCTGATTTTCCTTAGAATTTGTTGAAAAGAATGTATACAGACTAAACATAATTTATTGGGGATGCAAAGATTAACCGCGTGCCTCTAACAGTAAATTTGGCAGTTGTCCAGGCACGACACTTTTGACAGTTTTCAATACAACTTTGCTTCGAGGTTATAGTGGTAATTGTATTGAGCTGTCAAAAGTGTCGTACCCGGAGAACTTCCAAATTCGTCGCTAGACTCGCTAGTTAGAATCTTAGCATCGCCAATACATTTAGAAAAAATATATTACTTATATGACATCTCCAAAGGTGTCAGACAGGGGTGTGCAGCCTCGCCCTGGTTGTTTACCTAGCTAGCATAGCTGCATTAACGATATGAGGGAAATGAATGGAATGCGGGATCAATATGGCAGGATTGTGTGATAAGTGCCTCTTGTACGCCGATGATCAAGTCACTCTTGCGTCGTCGGCGACTGAGTTACAACAAATGATGAACTGCATGAATCAGAGCATAAAAGCGAAAGGTATGAAATTGAATGCAAGAAAGACAAAAGTGATGGTATTTGAGAAGGATGAAAATGTGTGTAATAGTGCGATTGAAGATGAAAACATTGAACAAGTTGAAGAATTTGTATATTTGGGTAGCATGTTTACAAAAGATGGAAGATATGAAGGAGATATTGAAAGGAGAGTGACTGCGGGAAACTGTGTAAATGGAGCGCTGCATGGCTTATGAACGGCCAGAATGTGCCAAAACAGGCGCGACTGGCGGTTCATAATGGTGCTTGTGCCTACGTTGATGTACGGTAGTGAGTGTTGGTTATGGCAGAAAAAACATGAAAGCAACATTAACGCAGTTGAGATGCGTTCACTGCGTAGTATGTGTGGGGTAAGACTGATTGATAGAATTCCGAATGCAGTAATACGAGAGCGATGTGGCCTGAAAGAAAATGTTGTGACAAGAATTGAGAAAGGAATGCTGAAGTGATTTAGGCACGTGGAGCGAATGAGTGAAGAAAGAGTGACCCATCAAATTTATGATGCTAACGAGTGTGGGCAAGTCGGACGCGGCAGACCTCGTCGGACATTCGTTGATAAGATTAGGGACATCTTAAAAAATGGCAAGGTCCGAAGCACCCGGAACCGGCGAGCATGTATGAACAGAGTAATTAATGTAGAGGAAGCGCGTGAGGTTTGTAAGGATAGATGCAAGTGGCGTTCCGTTGTCTCTGCCTACCCCGACGGGAAGAAGGCGTGAGTATATATATGTATATTACTTATGAACTAGGTCGAGCCCTTGTCGTGGAGTCCTTGAGTGGTTCCAGTAGTAAATATCAATTATAAAAATTAAAAATCGTGGAAGTATTTGGACAGTAACTAAAACTATAGCTTCAGAAAAATACGGATAAAAAATATTATAAATAAATATATTTGTTATGCGTGCGTGTGTAGGTGTGTATACGTAATTGCCAAAGTACTATTTATGTCATTACTATTCTCGCGTTATCCTAGTTGCATCTAAGGCATTTACCTTGAATCCAGTGGTGAACTTTCTAGTCTAGCCAATTAGACAGACTAGCTTTGATACTTGTCCTGCTTCGTATTTCATTCGTTAAAATCTAACATATCGGCAGCCCTAAAGAAAATTGCTTTAGTGTCGCTGTAGACAACGCCAATTAAGCAAAATGTACCTACTTTAACAAATAATGGCGGTGGGAGTATCTCGCCATGAACGATAGATAGCACATGGTGCTCGACTGATAGTAAAAGCTCCATGATTTACCTTAGTAATTATGTTTCTCACCGCGTAGAGACTTGCGTAAGGGTCCATGCACATCCAACGACAAGTAAGTCGCAAATCGTTAGTCACGTTACAACAGAATTTGTAAATAAAAAACAAAATGGAATTCTATATGGACTATCCCTTCCAGAGATATAAAATTACATATCGTATAGACCTCCTTGGAGCGTGGATACGACAATGCCGTAACAATTGCCGCAACCACTTCAAGATCAACTCGAAACGTGACCAGTTAAAACTCCAGCGGAATAAACAATTGCCGTAGGAGGTACCCCATTGGAATTCGTCAATAAATATATATATACCTAGGGCAAGAGACAAAGATGTGCAAAGCTAACCAACAAACTGGCATTTGCTTTTGCTATGACTATTACGAAGCAACAAAATACAAGAATATTCACCAGTGGGTCATGCCAGTGATTACCTACGGAGCCGAAACTTATGTTACTACAAAAGCAGCACACCAGAAACTTGAAGTAGCTCAAAGGGCAATTGAGAAAAAACCGGTAGGAGTGACACTAAGAGTCAAAAATACGAATAAATGGCTTTGAAAAGAAAGTCGAGTATCAGATGTTGTCAAAAGAGTAGCGAAGCTAAAGTGGCAGTGGGCCGGATATGTAGCCAGAAAACCCGAAACATGGTGTAAGCAAATGTTGAAATGGAGACCGTGAGATTGTAAACGACCAGCTGGAAGACTTCAAATGAGATGGAAAGATGACATCATAAAGATAGCAGGCAGTAATTGGTTGAAGCCTGCCCAAAACCAAACGGAATGGAAGTTGTTGAAGAGGCCTACACCAAAATAGTCGAGAATGGCTTAAGTTGATGATGAGTTCACAGAGCTGGAACGTCTAAGCGAGGCATTTCGCCAACGTTTGCAGCGTCGTTTCAACGACAGGGTTGCAGCTGTTGACACAATTGAGACATCTACGCGTTACCTCCTGGCCTTTCCTCCACAAGTACCGGCCGAAACAACCATGGAAAGTGAGAACGCCGCGACGCAGCACCTCTTTAACCACATGTCGAGAACAGGCATTATCGTCCCTATGGTGGCATGCCTATATACAAGACATCTGCATGTCATAGAGATTCCTACTGAAGGTTTATTTTTATATTTGTTCAGGAGAATTAAAAAAAATATTTTTACTATTTTTATGAGTCCACTGTATTTTAAGGCTTACGTATTTCAAGTGAGGCTGAAAACGTATAGATGACCGCCTTTACATCTCTTTGATTTATCATTTTTGATAAAACAGAACTGCTCTACGGTACTTTGAGACGTACATTCAAACGTAAGTATTGTCTCAGAGAATTGACTGAGAAGTTTGGTGTAATAGTAAATAAAAAAATGGTGTGTTTTATCAAAATATCATTTTTATTGATTGGCCGGCAAAATAAAAATAAGCCCAATTTGGGTGATCTCCATTGACCATTTAATCGTATGTCGTATCCATATTTAAAACGGCAAAATGAAAATGTCAGATTAACAGCGCAGAACTTTCTTGTGCCTAAAAATTTCCAGACAGGGCCGTGCTCCAACTGCGCCGTTACGGTGACGGTACGCATTGTGCCATGAGCTTTATATTCACATTTTCAATATTGTGGATAGGTTTACAAAACTTCTAGCCTCAAATTGCACTAAGATGGTGTATTCAAAATAAAAGCTGAACAGATATACTGCAATTTCAACAGCTTTTCCAACTTGAAGTCTAGATAGCGTGCCTTAAACAGCTTTTTCTGAATGCCGGTGCCTTGACTCACTTATGCAAAGCGAAAAAAATGGCTGCAGGTCACGGATGCTTCATGTGATTCAAGAAATGCACTTTAGTTTTTTTTGTGGAATCTGGAATATACCCATCTGTTATCTTAGTAAATATTTGAAACCATGCAAATAATGGATTTTGTCGTGATTATTGAAATGCGTCAGGGGATATAAGTAGAAAAGAAAAGTTTAATTGTAAATAAGTGCAGTAAGGTTAAAAAGAAATATGTATATAGAATGGCGCGTTAAAGAAGCAATTTAGCCAAGTAGAACGAAGAATCGCAAATAGACAAAGTATTAGGTATAGAAGTGGATAAAAGATTGTATTTTAAGAAATAGAATATAATAACATAACAATATGTTTAAGGTACATACTCTAAACAAAAACTGTTGCCGATGAATATTCAAAATAAATAAGCAAAAAAGAGAGATCCATGATTATTATAATATTTTTACATGTGCGCACGTTGGCTTAACAATTGCTTTGCCAATTTCACTCAATCTTGTGGGTTCAATTATCACTTTTGTAGTTGTGCCAAGCTTGGCAGTCTTTGTTTTGTTTATAAGAACTATAGGGCATATTTACTATTGCCTTGTTACATATAAACAGTATGAATATGCAATATGCATATCTAAATACCAAGTGTTTTTAGAAGCACTTGCTGTCTAGATATGCATATAACAGCATTAGTGCAGTAGGTACAGCCAAAACTAGCACGGCTGTCTAGTCAAAGAGTTTTTGTTCTATATGTAAATGTGCCCGGAATACATCGTCCGATTGCATTAGTAGATAACCTTTTTACAAATAACTTATTACGGCGCTCATAACGTGCTTCATTTGCGGCGAAATAGATCGGCTAGGTTAAGCAACGTTCGTAGAGGTCACCACTTGGATGAGTGACTGCTGGTGTAGCATTTATAATAGAACGCCACCGTACGTCTAAACGCTACCGCTTCGGCACGTCAAATCATCGCGGCAGTGGTTCTTATCTCAGGTTAAAAAGGGTTTAGGTACATTAGCTACATTAGAAGGCCTACAAATGATCTATTAACTCCGACACGAGAGTTGGCTACACACTCACAAAATAATGTATTAATTAATGATATACGTCGTCTGTACAGACTTTAAAGCAAAAGACTTTTCTGATAATAATAACAATAAATGAGCGAGTAAATTATTTGTCGTCCTTAGTTAAATGCAAACTGAAATCAATTACCCCGTTTCATTCGTTTCTGTTATATATGAATCAAATGAGTTTGGGAACTGTTGACAGATATTTAAGTATGAAATATTACCTACTGAAAGTTAGCTACTGTATTTTTGACAATAATATGTTATGTGTTATATTAAGAGTGTTATTTTAATTTGAACACAACTCAATATACTTTTATGAAATAAAAACTTTAGTATAAGATACATTCCATGAAACAATTACTGCTAACCTTTGAAGAGTTCTGTGCTATGGACCTTATATTGGATGTAAAATGAAGACATGACTGTTTTAAGAATTAATTGTCCTTGGAATTGCATCAACATGCAAAACAGGAAGTCAGAAAGTCGTTCTACATACAAAGTAATAATTCAAGTACCTACCTAATATTACGACAGCTCAATGAAGATACCAAAGACCAATTTTTGACTGGAACTTTGAACCTAAAGACGAACTAATTCATATAACAGAACAAAGAACAATGGCCAAATATCTATAGCACCTGTACCTGAACTTTTTCTTTCCATGTACATTAACAAACTATAGTGCGATTTGTTTGTATTTATATATTAAACACTATTTCGTCAGAAAATGGCACGTAAGAAGCCAGAATAATTTAATATTTATAAAAATACTTTGAAGATTAGAATCTACAAATAAGTTACCAAATCGGTTTCAACAGCTTTAAGCTCATCAAAATGATTTAATAATGTTTTTAGGTATTTAGTATGTGAATAAATGTATAACTCTTGATGTATTTTATCACAAAAAATGCAAAAACAACCATAGAACGTGTGCCTACCTGATATCAAAGACAATAAATACTACCTACTGATATCTATTTTGCAAATAATTTACCTACTGTAACCAAATATGATGAGATTAGGTAGGGTCTTGTTTTTATACAAGTAGTAAAGATCTAAAATCGCATAAAAGAACCTATCACAACCTCACAACAAACGCAGTGGATCGCATTTGTCAATAGTCAATCAAGGAATCGTCAATCTATAACAAATCACGTTTCGTTATACGCTTATTAGCAAAATGTTGATGAAATTTTTACTTTTGTTAAGTTTTCTATTTTATAAAATTAATAATACAAACAGAATTTGAGTTATTGTGATATTTACTTATTAAGTGAAATATTTTACCGCTACTATCCAGCCTTTGTTTTACCAAAACAACAGTCCAATTACTGATAAAATAGTAAAAACTAAACTGGAATTCATTCTAGCCGTTCTTTGTAACATGCCACCATTTTTTGCCACTACGAAAATAAATAATAAACCGTTATTCAATTTTATCCATCCATGTGTTGTCACCGATACTATTAATAAATATTTGAGTCGTTATAGACAAAACGTTTGTGTAAACAAAGCTACGGGTATCAAGTATCAATGGAGCCCAGTTAGCCCGCGCCGCTGCCAGTTACAAATGTCATGGAGAATAAAGCTATTTAGAGATCCCAAGATTGACGGATAAAACGATCGCAAATGGAAATTTTTTTGATCGCGTTGTCAATATGTATTTAAAGAATCCCTTTTAGAAAGTTATCTTACCTTTTAGTCACTATGTGCTATTTTGGAAAAATAAATTATTAAGTGCATGTCTGCACTTAATTTATTTTGTCATCTTGTATGTATGCACTTTCTTTGTATGTACACACACATGTTTATGCAAATAAAGCTTATCTTATCTTATCTTGGTCAATTTTAAAACACTGATCAAAATGGTACAGAACGAGTCTGGGAATAATCTAAAACCATTTAGAATCATTCCGTGAAAATAAATTAAGAGTATTGACTTCTCAGTGAACCCAAATCAAAAGGTAAAATTTAGGTTTTAGGTAAAGAAATTTGTAGAACGTTTTAGTACAATGCTGAGTGGCTGTTGTGATGCTGTGGTTTGGCCGCTAGAAAAGTTTAGATCTAGTAAGATTAGGATTGCCAGATAGCCGGGAAATCCGCGATTGTCCCGGAATTTTGCGTCTTGTCCCGTGTCCAGTAATAAGACCTTACTGTCCCGGATTCTTAAAACCTATCCAAATGACCAGATGCTAGTATACCACCGAGCTTCACACCAGCAACCCTGACGTGGCCGGCACTCGATGCAATGAACCCGAGTCGTCCCGTATATTTCCGAGTATTTAAAATAGAAATAAGTATTTATTCATAAAAAGTCCCGAATTACTAGCCAATGTAGGAAGGGGAGGGGGGTGTAATTGTTCCGGAAATGATACGGCCGTATCTGGCAACCTTGAGTCAGATAGAAGTCTTAAAAAGAAAAGTCATCAGTTTAATATATTACTTACTTAAATTAAAAATATGTTTTGCCTATTTTTTGCGAATAATCCAAAAAAGCTGAACGCAGTATTACAATCAATATAGCCAGAGGAGACAGTACATTTAAAACACTAAACTCCGGGCTATCACAAACAGCATACGTTTGATTAAACCATACGATGCCATAGATACTGTTTATTCAATTAACACTGCGTACCGTATCCGTAAGCATTAGTTAGATAACAAACAATAGTGGCGAGTATAATCTGGGCATAAACCGTATCGGATGGGCCTGCCCATTGGACTGGTATAAACCTTTTGACACTAGAATTGATGGCCCGTTCTATGGTACGGCAGTCGCAGCTATATATTAGCACGTGCATAACTTTAGGATGCAGTGATAGTTGAATGAAAAGCACTGAAGTGTGATTGATGATATTAGTAATGTAGCTATTCATATGTGAATTGCGTATTATCCAACAATATACTAATGATACGAAGTTGTGTACCACTTTACCTGTAGTTGTAGGCAGGTGTGTACCATGCGAATCTCGCATATCAGGTGCTAGGGGAGACTGCAGAGACACAAATGCATGCGTGATCTATTCGAGTAGTCCTCGAACGGCTCGCGAGCGGCATGCGAACGGTTCGGACTTGCTATACAAATAAGCGTTAATACGTACTCCGATACCCAATGCTATCAAATATGTAAATTGAAAACAAACTTTATCTAATGTAAAATTGTAAAATGCAAAGCATTTATTTATATAATTTATTTTAGGTATTTTCTTTTAAATATACAGAGCTAGCTCAAACCGTTTTTTTAATTGCCATATACAACGAAAACATGGGTACTTTACTAAAAAATAATGTTTTCATATTTTATTCTGCATGAACAGCAATCCGGGCACTGTTAGTTAGCACGACATCAACGTCGCGTGACAATTACCAGGAAATCAACCGCTTCATGAAATTTCCCGTCAGAATCACACTTTGGTTGATATTTTTTTATTAAATTATTATAATAAACTTTTCATTAAATAGCATTTACAGCGATCTTTATCTATACTTCCAAGAAACTATATATATTGTAAACAACCAGAGGTTTGCCACGTATGGTTTAAAAAATAAAAATCATTTCTGCATTTATTGTCATTTAATTTCAAATACAGAATTCGTATGTCATCGTCAAAATGAACTTGCTTCAAAATGGCGTCCCAGATTTATACGTTTAAGGAATCAGACGCATTGCAGCATTATAAAACATGACATCGCGCTTATATCGCTTAAACGTCGATCAATTGAAATTCCTTAACAGTTTTGTTTACATATTTCTTCGAGATGATTGGATATATGATTATTTGTTGTTGATTGAATTGCCGTTATATCACCTATTAGAAGTTTTTTATTCATAAAATGTATAGCTTCTCGTGCCGGCGACTATAGAATGCGAACGCTTGCTTACTAACGGCACATATCTATTTTCTCGTCTAAACGCCATCGAGTATGAAATCCGTGTCCTCATATCCACATTCACATGAAAACATTTATTTCCTATACTCTGACAACAGGCTAACTAGTCTGACCAGTCAGTACCAAGTGATACGTAGCTTAGATTTTGTTACATAATAAATTCAATGTTCGCCTACTTCGCAGCACTTTAGCTCAGAGCTGTAAGGTAACTACTGAAGTAATAATGCTTCTACAAGTATACTTCATAATGTTGGTTAGGGCCGCGATACACTTATGTTAAAGTAATATTCTACTTCTATCATAGATGCGAAAGTTTGTGAGGATGTATCGTAATCTTTCGTGCAAAAACTGAGTAGGAGAAAAGATTGCAGTAAAATAGCTTATATATCAGAATAGCACATTAGCTTACTTGCTCGCGATAACCAACACTCAAGTGAGTGGAGCCGCGGGTAGTAGCTAGTAATATAGGTGAATGTGTGGGTATCCTTTAGTATTGATGTAAATGTCATTCAAATGCAACAAAAATATTATAGACATTTGAGTTACCTACTTCGTCTTCTTCAAAAATTTTTTGATAAATTGGAGTTTCAATATAAAATAAATGTTCCCAACACTTGGCCTCTGATGTAAGGAAACTATTTCGGCAACGAGTGAGTAATTAATTACTACCTTAATGTGAGTTTATGAACTATCCGGATCTATTCGGAGGTTGGAGTAACAGATAACGTAACTTTCGGCGCCAGTCAGTTGCATAACAATAATACTAATGCCCTTGATCTTCTAGGAACATTTCAGAAACAGCGTATATATTCCTTTGAAGATACGGTGCTAAAGCTTGTTCCAGGTCGTCAGATCAGAATTTAGTCTAAAGTTGCCCAGACTGCTATATTCTACGTGTCACAACTAAACAGTACAATGGACTAATTAAACTTTTGTAGTCATTTACAATGTTGTATTTTGGTATATTCACCTACCACATTATCTTTGTTTCTAACATAAGATATTTTGGCAAGCGGGTGCCACAATTAATTCATTTTGATTCAATGCTAGTTTTTACAGAAATTGCGAAGCAGAAACTGTTTGCTGTCATCACCACTTCTTGACGAAAATATCGACAAAGATTTTCGAAATCAATCGAAAGAACAACGCCCGTTTCCAATAATATACCTATCGATGGATTTCGCTATTACTGATAGCTGATATTTAACATAAGCTGCACACAAAATAATGTCAATACTATTGGAAACTGACGTAAGGGTACTTATTTGTCTTCCTTATTGACTAAGTTGCAACTATTATGTGTTATATAAAAGTATTTATTCAGTCTCAAGTTGCTATCAATTATAGCAGAGTGTGGGCGTAAGTTAAACAATGAAATAGTAAGTTAGTTGGCGACAACGCTGTCTCGTCTTCTGGAGCAAAATGAAATCTCTTGTTTGTTTTCCTCCAGTTAGATATACCTCTTTATTGAGATATTTGTATTGTATAGATTTTTTGTTTATTGAACAATTTATTCAGTCTATACCTACTTACTCTAATTATTATATTATTGCCTTTGCCAATAAATATGTTACGACGAAGGAATACCTATTTTTATCTACATAAATGGAATAGTCTAAAGCAATCGTTACAAAAAAAAAAAGTTTGATATCGATGTACTTAACTACATATGTATATACCCAAATATACAATGGTGGATATTTGTAAAAAAATTACGATTTAAATAATTTCTTCTTTTTGGTCAGTTTCTAGGTCAGTTTGTAAAAAAATCAAAGTCAAATTGTAAAAACGTAGTAACATATAATTAGATTAACTAAGAAATAACTCCTCACTACAAACTTGTATAATTTGCACACACATATAAAGGAAAACTGTGCTGCAACTGTAAAAATAAAGACATTTTCTCGTCGATTACTATTTTTTTAACAAGCCAACTAGTAATTTTGCAACAATTGATTGCCAAATAAAATAATTTATTTTCTTTCTAATAGAATACAAAGGTACGCGTCGTCCAATAATATTTTACTCCTCTCGAATGAACCATTTTTTACAAATTGCATCACAGCATCCAAACTACTAGTAGTAAACAACAGGACGATTTTAATTAAACGTCAAATCGTTATGTGTATAAAAATAATAAAATTGTTTTATCTTCTCATATCACAGCTTCCTGTGAATCAGAACCAACGTCAGCTTTTCTCCTCTCCGATGTTTATCCGAGATATCTCGACTTTATTGCAAAGCCAACTTTATACAAACACCTTTACATAAACAACACAGAATTTTATAAGAAAGAAACGTAATTTTTACACATGTGCGTGGGCTTAGAGGCAAACTTGGTAGTTTAGAAAACACAAAGCAGGTATGAATTAAAAAAGTTCACAGGAATATAATAAAAAAACCGTTGTTTATACCTACTGTATCGCGACAAGGATGTTAAGTTTAAAAAGCCAGGCTTGTTGCCAAGTTGCTTCCTGAACAAAATTGTAATGCAATGTCTCACATATATTATCTTGTAAGACAAAATATGCTTGTTTGGGAAGATACAAATAAACTCAATGCTTCTTTCGTGGCCTTGAATATTCGTAAATTACAGACATACTTAATAATTGAAGGTAATGTAAATGTAATAACTAGGTATACTTCGCCCGCCACGTCAACCTTCACGCTGAATAAATATCATGGTATTATTCTTAATACTGATGAACTGAAACATACAATAGTTCTAATATATTAATATTGACGTGAAACGAATAAAAATACGCCATCTGCAGCGTATTCATTTAACTTTACACAATGTTATCTTTATACTACAGATATACAGTGCCCGTTCATTTTGAAGTGAACATAATATCACAAAATTTCTCAATTCGTAGCAAATAAATGTAAAGCAAGATTATTAGATTAGAACTAAGAAGTTCACTTGTGGAGCGAATATTTTTTTTGTAATCTATCTATTAATGTGTGAAGCGAAATTTTGTGATCCCTTTTTACGAGAAATGCGCTAACGGAGGATTATGTTTGGCTCACTTATTGCTTACATGTAGAAGGTGTGCAGAATGCTATTATTTTTAGTTAATATGCATTAGAAATATATGATTTTAATGAAAATAAACGATACCACTACTTACTTTTTACTGTTCCTACGGGATATATATCACGTACCTTTGTTTTGAGTAACCGATATTTCGGTACAAGTTCACGGATGTACTGAAGTATTGCGGGTGGATGAATGTTATAAACAAGTGAACCGGTCTACCCGCTTTCTTACTCGTTTATTGCGCGCACAACCACTACCACCGTTTTCACTCTCATAATCGCGACACACTGTACTCACTACGTCGGCTCGTGATTTAAGTTTTTGTGGTTCACGGGTTTTGCATAGACGTACCACTGGATGCCAGGTATTCGACAGTTGAAACTCATCTTCTCGTTTTTATAATTTTTAATTTCAATAGCTTCTTTAACTATTCTAGCGGTCTGTATGTGTTGTTTTTCTGTGTACAGAGTGGCTAAGCGAACCGTCAGATCGTACACCAACCATCACGTCAAGAAACGCAATTCTTCTGTTCCTTTCTATTTCATACGTGAAGCACATTTTAGCGTGGATACTATTTAAATGCGCCAAATACTGTTGTACTACCTCTTCATTGCTTTCTAATATACAGAAATGTCGTCCACGTACCGTTTCCAAATCTTCACACTAGATGGGGCAGTAGCAATGGCTTGGTTTTCAAAATGTTCCATCCATAGGTTGGCTAAAACTGGAGCTACCAGGCTGCCCATTGCTACGCCATAGAATGTAGGTAGTATTCACCTCTGTATATGAAATAATTCGTGGTCAGGCAATGATGTACAAGGTCAGCATATATCATAGCAACACGATCTTCACCGATCTTACGTCGAATAACTTCCATGCAATCTGCTATCGGCACGTTTGTAAAGAGTGATTCTACGTTAAAACTGACCAACACATCTTTATCACTTACTTTACTCTGACGTAAGATCTCTATGAAATGCCGGGAGTCTCTTAGATACGATGCTGTGCCACCTACTAAAGGTTGCAAGACTTTCGCAACATGTCCTATAGACTTAAAGCGTTCCCTAAGAGTATCTTTTGCACCTAACATGTATATTGCTGGTACCGCTCGTTTCCGTAGAACGAAGATATTCTGTATATTCGCAGCTTTGCCCCATAACAAAATGCCGTAGGACATGACACTATGAAAATAGCTAATTATACCAGACGAGCTCGACATCAGTAAGTTGTCTAACCTTTCTGACAGCATACGCAGCAGAGCTGAGCTAACTTGCAAGACATGCTATATGTGCACCCCATTGTAACTTATTATCTAATGTAATGCCTAGAAACATTGTAGAGTCAACTGCCTCAAGTTCCTCCCTATCTAGCATAATATTAGGTCCCAGTTGTCTAACGTTAGGTTAGGCAAATTTAACGCATTTAGTTTTTTTAGAATTAAGGTCTAGGTTATTTGCTGTAAACCATTGTGTAACTTGTATAAGTGCATTATTTACATCATCAAATTCATTCCTATTCCTGTCTACTTTTAAAATAAGTGACGTATCATCCACAAAAAGTACGACACCACAGATGTTTTTTAAATAAAAAGGTAAGTCATTAATATAATTACAAGGAATAGAAAAGGACCCAGAATTGAACCTTGTGGAACGCCTAACTCTATAGGTAATTTAGAGGATGTAGTCCCATTTACATTGACATACTGAAATCTCTGCCGCAGGTACGACTCAACAACACTTAGTGCGGTTTCCTCTATGGCGTAGTGGCGGAGCTTATAATAATAATATTAATAATAATAATATTTTTTTATTTGCATAAAATGTAGGTACATAAGTTGAAATATATAATAGGAGCCATATACATTTTGTCAAACTGTGACATGCAAATCTTAATTAAAATCCAAAATAATTATATTAACATTAGATATAAATAACTATTAAATTGTAAATTATTTCTTAACCTATTATTACAATTTACACTCATTTTTTACGGCTTCAAAGTATTCTTTTATTGAGTAGAAGGATTTCTCAATGAACCAGTCTTTAAATTTCTTATAAAATTTGTGTGTAGGTATTTGTTTAAAACTACTAGGTAACGCATTAAAAATGCGTCCACACATTACAATACTACTGTTTAAATACATAGCCGTTCTGGGTACCTTTTGCATTACAATTCTTTCTGGATGTCTGGTGTTATGAGGGTACAAGTCTCTTGCTTTTTTAAAGAAGTTAGGATGTTGCATAACAAATTTAGCTGACTCCAGTATATACATACAGGGTAGAGTGAGTATGCGAGACCTTTTGAAAAGCGGCTTGCAGGACTCCCATGGTGGTATGGCATGAATGGCGCGAACACATTTCTTTTGTGCCAAAAAAGCACGTTGTACCTAGTAGAGTTGCCCCACAATATGAGACCGTAGTTTAGTACCGAGGATACGTAGCCGTGATATGCCGCTAGCACAGTATGTTCAGTGGAAGTTTTCCGTAGTTTGTAAAGGACATACACGAATCTATTTATTTTACTGCATACATTTTCTACGTGCAGCTTCCAATTTAGATTTTTGTCCAAATGAAATCCTAGGAAAGTTGTGCTTTTGACCTCATTAATTTCCTGATCCTTATAGTTTACTTTTATATTTTTATGTGGATTCCCATAGGTGCTAAATTGAATAAATTTTGTTTTATTTAAATTAACTTGCAAATTATTATTTTCGAGCCATATTATTATATTATTAATTGTATTACTAATGTCAGATGAAAATTTATTAATGTCAGCATTTTTATCACATGTCATAATTAAAGAAAAATCGTCAGCGAATAATATACATGAGTTGGAAGTGATGTCAGGTAGGTCATTTATATAAAGTAAGAATAATAAAGGCCCGAGAACACTGCCCTGCGGAACAGCAAATTTATTAGTGAGAAAGTGAGATTTGTATATTTGTAGTTCTTTTTTATCATTTATTTGTTGTATTACTACTGATTGCTTTCTGCCTATTAAATATGTTTCAAGCCAACTTAGAGCTGGGCCTCTAACACCATATCGTTCAAGTTTTTGCAATAGAAGGTCATGGGACACCAGGTCGAATGCCCTTGTCATGTCAAAAAACACAACTATTACCGTCTTATTACTGTCTATATTCTCAACTAATTGTTTTACTAAGTCATAGCACGCTAGCGTCGTAGATTTTCCTCTTTGGAAACCGTATTGTTGACTTTTCAAAATATTATGCCTATGAATGAAACCAGTCAACCTTCTATGCATTGCTGATTCAAATATTTTTGACATGATTGGGATCAAAGAAATAGGCCTATAATTATCCAAACATGTTTTTTCTCCCTTCTTAAAAAGTGGTTTTATTACGGATAGTTTAAGAGGTTCCGGAAAGCGACCAACACTAAACGAATGATTGACCAGATGTGTGAGTATTGGAGTAATTTCTTGTGCACAATATTTTAATGTTTTTGTACATATTTCGTCATAACCCTCTGAGTTGGTGTTCTTTAAAGACATGACAATTGTGTGAATTTCATGACAAGTAAAAGGAGTCAAGAATATACTATTGCTTAAAGTAGTTTTGCAAGTGTTTTGTATGGAGTTGGAAGATGCAATGGTTGGATTCGAGAATAATTCATTAAATGCATTTGCTATGAGGTATGGGTCATTTAATAATTTACCGTCCTTGTTGATACTGTTTATATTATCCAACACTTTCACAGACTCAGATACCTGTTTTATTAATCTCCAAGATGTTTTACACATATTATTTGAATTTAAGATTATGTTAAGATTTTGATTTTTAATAGATTGATCTATGCATTTTCGCAGAACTTTTGTGTATTTTTTGTATTTAATTATAGTTTCCTTACCAGCATTACCATAGCATTTGTAACGTAGCGATCGTTTTGTTCTGCAACTAACTTTTAGACCCTTGGTTATCCATCTTGATTTACGCGCTTTGTTAGCTATTTTGATTCTAATTTTAGGAAAACATAATACATAGAAAAGAGCAAACATATCATAAAAGGTTTGGAATGCTGATTCGAAATTATCATTGTTGTAAACATCACTAAATGATAAACTCGACAAACATTTTTTAAATTTTTGCATGTATTCTGTAGCATAGTCACGTTTATAAATAAAATATTCGGTCAATGGAGTATCCTTATTAGTCGTGGGGATGTTAAGCAATTGGGCTGTGTTATGATCGGATATCTCGAGATGTAGTAATTCACCAGTTGCAAAAGGCATGTTGCTTATTATGTGATCGATGCATGATTGCTTTCGAGTGGCCTGATTTATGTGTAAGTGTAAATTGTAATTTTTTGTGATGTCTATTAAAATTTTTGTTTCATTTTTATTAGTTTGTAGTATGTCAATATTAAGATTACCAGCCAGTATTATCTTTTTATTATATCTGTATGTCATTTTATAGAGTAGTGTATCAAGTTTATTAAAGAAAATTTTACAGTTTGAGTCAGGTGTTCGATATAAACAGATGATATACATATTTTGTGAAACTAACTCTATGGCACAACATTCAAAATCTTTGTCTACTGAGAGGTCTGAACAAAATGTGACTTGCTTGTATTGTAGCCCTTGTTTTATTAAAATACATACGCCCCCTCGCTTTTGTTTAGCTTGTCTACAGAAGGAAGCGGCGAGACAATAGCCAGATATATTTACCATTCGTTCATGTCCTTTTTGTATAAAATGCTTATGCAGTAGTGTGTCCTGATGAACGCAATCAAATGCTTTTGATAGGTCACAAAATACTCCGGTAGCATTTTTAGATGACTCCCAAGCATTATAAACGTGTTTTATGAGAGCAACACCCGCATCAGTAGTAGACCTACCTTTAGTAAATCCGTATTGATCTTTGTGAAGCAGACTATTTAAATTAAAGTGTCTTAGTAGCTGTTTTAGTAAAATCTTTTCACATATTTTACTAAATGCCGGCAAGATAGAGATGGGCCTAAAATAATTTATGTAATTTTTACTGCCAGATTTGAATAAAGGTATGATTTTACTTAATTTCATCAAGTACGGAAATACGCCTAGGTCAAAACATTGGTTAAAAAATATTGAAAGGTAAGACGCAACAGTCTCAACTATAGTACCTAAAATTTTAATTGAAAGGCCCCAAAAGTCGCCGTTATTTATAATAGTAATTGAATTATATGCGCTCAATATATCTCGCAGGGTAACGTGCTCGAATCTAAACACGCTCTTGCATTCAGGTACACTAATAAGCAAGAAATTTCCAGCGTATAAAGACGATGATTGATGAAGGAGCTAGTAGTTGTTATTGGTATGCTTCCCAAGAAACTATTGAACATATGCGCTACTTGAGATTTGTCTGTGATTAATAAATTGTCATCTTTGATTTCAAATTGGCTTTTCCGTTGTTGTGCTCTACCGGTTTCATTATTTATAATTCTCCACGTTTCTTTAATTATATTTGTCGATTGCTTAATTTTACCACATATAAATTTTGATTTTGCCATAATACAAACTTGTTTAAAAAATTTTGAGTAGCTTTTTACATAATTTAGAAAAAGGGTGTCAAATCTATGTTGTTTCAAACCATATAATTCAAACAACTTGGTTCACTTCTGTATATACCTTTAGTGGCCCACTGGTTAGAAGATCCGGTAGTACCCTTTAGTGTTACAGTTTTACTCTTAAAAGTATTTTGAAACTCATTATTAATTAGTCCAAAAAGTGAATTATAAATGGTATTTAGATTTTCTGAGTTCAATATTGAGGGCTTGAGATTTGTGATAATAATATTTTTAAAACGTATAAGACTATTGGTAGTTTGAGACCTATATTCTACTGTACGTGATTTATCATATTATGCTGAACAAGAAAAACTAGCTATCTGTCCACGGTGATCAGAAGGAAGAGAACTAATAACTACTGGGTTTTTAGCAACACAAGAACTAAATATATTATCCAAACAAGTAGAAGATGTTGCAGAAACTCTAGTAGGTTCACAGAATAAATAACTTAAATTAATTGACTTAAAAATATTCTGAAATCTAGTCCACTGTGAAGAATTCTCTAAAATATTAATATTAAAATCACCTCATACTATAATATTCTTACTGCTACATTTAATTTTATTAATAGCATCTTCCATAACAGTCTCAAATAGATTATAATCACTAGAAGGGGGTCGATATACACAAATTACAAAATATAAGTCTAGTTCCACACAGGACAACTCAATAGTACGCTCAATAGATAAGTTTACAATATCTTTACGTTCTTTGCATTTTAATAAATTTAAAGTCAAAGTCAAAAGTCAAAGTCAAAAATCATTTATTCATCTAGGTCACAACGTGCGTCACGTTATGAACGTCAAACTTTTAAAGTAAATTAATAATGCTTCTACATTTACATTTACTGCCCATTCGCAAAGCAATAGGTAGAACCACGAGAAAGAACGGGCAATAAAACTCGTGGCCACTCTTTTTAATCGCCAGTGTTATGGTACATATTTTGTTTTTGTAAGGAGCTGCAACTGTTTCACATTGTAATTAATTACTTGTAAATAGTAAATAAGAACATACATATATACAAAATATGTAGTTATTAAATTAAGTGCTGTAGTAGTCTTCAAATGTGAATCTTGTGTAACAGGAGCATCCACTTACGCTTTATAATGTAGGCAACTCGCGATCATGTTCAGAACTATGGTGGAAAAGTATGTTACAGAAAGTGACGGTGTATGAATACACGAAAATTACAAAAACGTTAGTATCCAGCCCATGATAACGAGTTACCTTCATCTAACACTGTAGCAAATTTTAATAAAATTTGTGGAACAACAATGAAAATGTAAATGTAGTAAGTTGAATGACTTAATCATCATCATCATCATCAGCCTTTTACAGTCCACTGCTGGACTAGGCCTCTCCTTTGAAAGGAGGAATTGGCCTACTATACCACGCTGGCCAAACGTGTTGGTATAGGGTTTGTATCAAGTTTTCCTTCTCTTACAGTGCTGTTCTCTGCATAATATGCTCCCTCTGTCGGTTCTTACGACACCCATGGGATGATATGGGGTGGCGACAATTTGTATTCTTAATCCGTCACCATACGGACGAATGACTTAATAATGCATGAATATTAAATTAATAGAACTAGAGATATTATATAAAAAAAAAACTGAAAAGTAAGGTATCTATATAAATAAAAAAATCAAGAGTTGGCTAGTGTAAGTGACCATCTATTCTTATCACTGAAATAATCATTAATGGTATAATAACCTTTCCTAATAAGGCATTCTTTTATTTTACTTTTGAACGTACTAAATGGCAATTCTAAAAGACTAATTGGTATTTTATTGTATATACGAATACCTAGCCCTACAAAAGAATTATTAACTTTATGTAAACGATGATAAGGGGCATATAACTTATGCCTGTTTCGAGTATTTATGTCATGTACATCACTTTTTGTAGTAAATAAACCTATATTTTGCCTAATATACAATATATTAGCAAATAAAAATTGCGAGGCTACTGTAAGAATCCCTATAGATTTAAAGCGTTCCCTAAGAGTATCTTTTGCACCTAACATGTATATTGCTCGTACCGCTCGTTTCTGTAGAACGAAGATATTCTGAATATCCGCAGCTTTGCCCCATAACAAAATACCGTAGGACATGACACTATGAAAATAGCTAAAATAAACTAGACGAGCTGTGTCAACATCAGTAAGTTGTCTAACTTTTTTGACAGCATACGCAGCAGAGCTGAGCTTACCTGCAAGACATGCTATATGTGCACCCTATTGTAACTTATTATCTAGTGTAATGCCTAGAAACACTGTCGAGTCAACTGTGTCAAGTTCCTCCCCATCTAGACTTATATTAGGTCCCAGTTGTCTAACGTTAGGTAAAGCAAATTTAACGCATTTAGTCTTTTTAGAATTAAGCACTAGGTTGTTTGCTGTAAACCATTGTGTAACCTGTATAAGTGCATTATTTACATCATCAAATTGATTCCTATTCCTATCTACTTTAAAAATAAGTGACGTATCATCTGCAAAAAGTACGACATCACAGATATTTTTTAAATAAAAAGGTAAGTCATTAATATATACAAGGAATAGAAAAGGACCTAAAATAGAGCCTTGTGAAACGCCTAACTGTATAGGTAATTTAGAGGATGTAGTCCCATTTACATCGACGCACTGAAATCTTTGCCGCAGGTACGACTCGACAACACAAAGTGCGGTTTCCTCTACGCCGTAGTGGCGGAGCTTACGCAATAGTGTGTCGTGATGAACGCAATCAAATGCTTTTGAGAGGTCACAGAATACTCCGATAGCATTTTTAGATGACGCCCAAGCATTATAAACGTGTTTTATGAGAGCAACACCCGCATACTGATGCGGGTCTTGCTCTGATAAAACACGTTTATAATGCTTGGGAGTCATCTAAAAATGCTATAATATTCTTACTGCTACATTTACTGAGTGGATCTACCTTTAGTTAATCCGTATTGATCTTTATGAAGCAGACTATTTAAATTAAAGTGTCTTAGTAGCTGCTTTAGTAAAATCTTTTCAAATATTTTACTAAATGCCGGCAAGATAGAGATGGGCCTGAAGTTATTTACGTCATTTTTACTGCCAGATTTGAATAAAGGTATGATTTTACTTAATTTCATCAAATCCGGAAAAACGCCTAAGTCAAAACATTGGTTAAAAATTATAGAGAGGTAAGGCGCAACAGTCTCAACTATGGTACCTAAAATTTTAATTGAAATGCCCCAAAAGTCGCCGGTATTTTTAATATTAATTGAATTATATGCGATCAATATATCTCGCGGGGTAACGTGCTCGAATCTAAACACGCTCTTGCATTCAGGTACACTGCTAAGCAAAAAATTTCCAGCGTCTAAAGATGATGATTGTAAAGAGCTAGTAGTTGTTAAAGGTATGCTCGCAAAGAAACTATTGAACATATGCGCTACTTGAGTTTGATTTGTGACTAATAAATTGTTTTCTTTTAGTTCAAATTGGTTTTCCCGTGGTCGTGCTCTTTCTGTTTCATTATTTATAATTCTCCAAGTTTCTTTAATTACATTTGTTGAATGCTTAATTTTGCTACTAATAAATTTAGATTTTGCCATAACACAAACTTGTTTAAAAATTTTTGAGTAGTTTTTTACATAATTTAGAAAAGGTGTGTCAAATCTACATATGTTGTTTCATATCATATAATTCAAACAATTTGGCTCTACTTCTGTATATACCTATAGTGGCCCACTGGTTAAAAGATCCGGTAGTACCCTTTAATGTGATAGTTTTACTCTTGAAAGTATCTTGAAACTCAATATTTACTATTCCAAAAAGTGAATTATAAATTGTATTTGGATTTTCTGAGTTCAAAATTGAGGGATTGAGTTTAGCGATAATATTGTTTTTAAAACGTATAAGACGATTGGTAGTTTAAGGCCTACATTCTACTGTATGTGATTTATCATATGTTGTACATGAAAAACTAGCTATCTGTCCACGGTGATCAGAAGGAAGAGAACTAATAACTACTGGGTTTTTAGCAACACAAGAACTAAATATGTTATCCAAACAAGTAGAAGATGTTTCAGAGACTCTAGTAAGTGCACAGAATAAATTACTTAAATTAAATGACTTAAAAAGATTCAGAAATCTAGTACACTGTGAAGAATTCTCTAAAATATTAATATTAAAATTACCACATACTATAATATTCTTATGACTACCTATAATTTTATTAAAAGCATCTTCCATAACAGTCTCAAATAGATTATAATCACCAGAAGGGGGTCGATATACACAAATTATAATATATAAGTCTAGTTCCACACAGGACAACTCAATAGTGCGCTCAACAGATAAATTTACAATATCCTTACATTCTTTGCATTTTAATAAATTTGAAGTCATTATGAGAGAACCGCCTCTAATAGCCTGCTTTCTTATATACGAACTCTGCACTGTGTAATATTCATTTATAACAATAACCTCATGGGTGCTTAACCAATGTTCAGTTAAGCACATAACCTTAACGTCATATTTTTCTAGAAATAAACTTAACTCTAACTCTTTGCCAGATAGGCCCTGCATGTTTTGATGTACTATATTCAAATACTGCAGCCTAACTGTTGTCCTATCTTGGAGTTTAAATCACAAGATGTGTCAATAAAAACGTTGTTAGTACATGTACTAACCCTATCAAATAAATTGTCAACACAAGGCTCACTGCCTTGCTGTAAATTGTATGCTAATAACTTAGCAATTTGTCGCTTAATATAAAATGGCAGATACATTGTATCTTTAGTTAAAATAAATTTACTAATAAATTTATTAGCGTCAAAAAACAATATTGCGTCACTATGACGACAAGTTATGTTATACAATAACATGTTTAATGAGTGTATGTGCATATTTTGTGTCTGTGTTCAGTTGTTTGAGTAAGGTAAAGCACCTAAAATAAATTTACAACTAAATTTAGAATTAAGTTCTATCAACAATTCAACACATTCTATGATATCCTGTCTCTTTACAGTTAAACTGTTACCAAACAATAATATTGCAGTACTACTCTCATCTAAGGGGTGTAACTTAATCTGATTAACTAAACTACAGTAACTATCCCCTGGCCTACAATAATTTATAACACACTGATTTGTATACTCACTGAGAAGACTACCAAAAGTGTGACCTAGCCTATCAGAAAAAATAAAAGTTTTATTAATAGATGTTGGAAGCCTAGATTTATTTGAATTTGATTGTAATGAGTGTGAGTTTTGTGGATTGGTAGAAAAATTCTCAGGTAGTACGGTACTCAATGGCTCTGCTGGTACAAGAGTATGAGTACAAGAACACGAGAGCTTATTGGTCAGAGACTCATACATTTCTGCATTATACCTCACCAAGTCTACGAGCTCACCTACCTCCACTATAAGCTTGCTCAGTTCTTGTTGAGAAGCTTGGTATTTGTTGAAGATCTCATTTAAGGTTCTTTCCCTAAGTAATATCTCTTCCCTTAAGCGATGAGTTTCCATATCTTACACTGATCTGCTATATTCCAAATTTCTAGAGTACTCAGAAAGTTGATTAACTAAGTTTATGCGCTCCTTTCTAGGATTTAAATTAACTCTATGCACATTATATTTCCTAATAGATTTATGATATTTTTTTATTAATTTAGTAATTTTAATGTAACGTTTAAGTTTATTACGACTAGAAAAGCTGGGTCTCATAATAATGGTATCCTCCCTGGTCAGATCTATTGTCACAACTGGCTCCCTAATGCACACATGATCAGGCTCACTACTAACCAACTATGATATAGGCTACAGGTATTCGCAATCTGTTGACTGTGTTTATTTATTTCTATGTTGGAGATGGTTTTATGAGCTTCACTCAATTCAGGTTCCAGTTCAGCAACACGTCTCAGAGCTTCTTCATGAGTGTCCATGCACTGTTGGAAGTTGGACACCGTCAGTCGAAGTTGTTCATGTTGCTCAAGTATTTCAAGATGGTGTGTGTGCATTTCAGCCAGCTGTGCCTTGAGTTCAGTGTTCTTGTCTATTATTTTCTTTACTTCTTCTTCGCTGTCCTCTCTTTCCTGTAGCAGCTGGTTACACAGGCTTTTGGAGGATTTCAATTCCTTGAGTGTGGACTGTAATTTGTCCTCCAGAACTGCCATTCTGCGGGTCATCATTTGAACAGACCCACCCCGTAAGCACCTGAAATATAAGGAAGAGTGAGTAAAGTCAGCAGAGAGAAACTAAGAAATGGGTGGATAGAAACTTGAGAAGGAAATAATGTAGGTAGATTATAAAAAAATAACAGAAAAGTAAATTAAATAAATTTGGGAACAGCTTATTTTAAATCTAACTATTGGGGAATATGAAAGTAATGAATAGGTACAAAAAATTTTTATGTTTGATATTATATTTATAAAACAATAAAATAAAATTGGAATGTAGGTAGGTACTTCTATATATTGACCTGTGTAACACTATTGTACTCCTTAAATTAATATACTTATTTTATAATAAATAATTATGTTTTGTGTATAGTGTGTCATGTAGTATATGGTGTCTGAGGCAAATGTTTTTCGTCATCGATTTTGCTTTCACAAATTGTCAAGCAAAAGGAGACATAAACGGTGCCGCTGTGTATTGTAAATGACGTCGCTCACGTGCAGTGAACAGTGTTTATGAAATGTATAGTGTATATTAGTTAGTATTATATGAATAAAACGATACAGGGATAAGTAAATAATTATGAAAACAATACTCCCCGGGTTTCCAGTTGATTTTGAATCTTGTTTATGTTGTATCAGTTGTCCGTTACTTTGACAGTTGGTCCGCCACAAGTTTTCCAGTGAGGTTTAGTCACTAGTCCTTTGATATTATGTTACACAAACAATTATTGCTAAGGTTTATGGGTATACACTTTAATTTAGAGATACAATTAATGAGGAAAACAAAATAAAACTATTTTTATCAATTAAATTAGTATACACGTAGCGAAATGACAGCTGTTCGCTAGTGTTCAAAAGTCATTATGAGTCATTATGAGAGAACCACCTCTAATAGCCTGCTTTCTTATTTACGCGCTCTGCATTGTGTAATATTAATTAATGACAATAATCTCATGGTTCTTTGACCAGTGTTCAGTTAAACACAAAACGTTAACATCATATTTTTCTAGAAATAAACTTAATTCTAATTCTTTGCCAGATAGGACCTGCATGTTTTCGTGTATTATATTCAAATACTGCAGTCTAACTGTTGTCCTATCTTGGAGTTTAAATCCCAAGATGTGTCAATAAAAACGTTGTTAGTACATGTACTAACTCTATCAAATAAATTGTAAACACAAGGCTCTTTGCGTTGCTGTAAATGTATGCTAATAGTTTAGCAATCTGTCGCTTAATATAAAATGGCAGATACATTGTATCTTTTGTTAAAGTAAATTTACTAATAAATTTATTAGCGTCAAAAAAATTGTCATCTTTGATTTCAAATTGGCTTTTCCGTTTGGTTGGCAGACTTCACATGTCTTTCGAGAACATTATCCATGGATGATGTCGACAACATGAAGAACTCTCAGATATGCAGGTTTGCTCACGGTGTTTTCCTTCACCGATAAGCAAGCGATAATTAAAATTTAATTTCAATTTAACTGCTCTCTATTTCTGGACTAGAAAGGACTGAAAAGATATAATGGAAATACTACGATTAATATTAACTAAAATGAATACGTAAGGTTATCCTATGACTATAAAAATATACTCTTTGAAAGGAAATATCTACGATAACATCTAAAATAAAAGTTTCATAAGGTCTGTTCCTTTTATACGCTATAACATGCCCATTTTAATAAATTGCCATGAAAAGCTTTTTGGCGTTCTAGAGGTCGCATTTACTGACGGAAAAAGGCATATTCACCAAACAATAACATAACAATAATACACGGTAATCCTCGTTAGAGAAGGCTGCATTCCAAAAAATTGTAATCCAATACAGACAAAAAGTAACCTCGCTGAAATAAATATAAATAAAGCAGGTTGGATGCTTATTATACAGGGTATTTTTTTATGGCAGAGGTGTATTTCTACACCCACTTTTCGCCAGATATACTTTAGTCCCACGTAATAAGGGGCGAGCCTATTGCCGTACCGGGCACATTTCCAGACTCCGTGCTGCTACTGAGAATTTCGTGACAGAAAAACGCAATAACACTGCCCGACCCAGGAATCGAACCCGGGACCTCCCGATCCCACGCGCACATTTATGCCGCGAGACCAACGAGGCAGTCGTATAGGGTTTGATGTCGAGTTTTCCGTCTCTACGCAAAGATGGTATTTGCATCGTGTTATCCCTTAGTCGCCTCTTACGACACCCACGGGAAGATAGGGGGTGGTGACACTTGTATTCTATGCCGTCAACCACACGGCTTTATATAGTATATAATAGAACACATTTCCATAAATAACTTTTTACTTTTTTATCCCACCAAATCCGAGTAAAAATATCCGAGAAACAAGGAAATCATAGACACAACGGTATTCATTGCAATAATACTATCAAACACGCGCGCGATGCGACAGGGGTACGGGTCGCGGGATGCAGGACGCGGGGTGCGGGGCGCGGCGCGCGGCCGTGCGCCAATCAACTCGGGCGCATCGAGAAAGTGGCACGTGTCGCACTTTCGCGCAAGTGCCGACGCACGGGCCGGTTGTAAGTCGTAAGAATGACGTCCCAACGATTTTCAAATCGCGAGTGCTACGAAATGGTACTCATTTATTTACTCAGTGGTGAAAGCCTTCGTGCAGCTAGAACAATGTACGAACAAGAAAGTGTACCTCGTATGCAAGCTCAAGGAGGTTAACAACCCAGTAGTTCCAAGTGAACGGATTATTTTAGCGGCCAACCAAAGGCTCTTGGATCATGGCCAGTTCACAACCCCTAGCCATGCACTAGGGTAGGGCAGACCTCGCCTGGCTACTGACGTCGAAGACTTGCTCTTCGAATTCTTCGAAAGGGATCCACGAGCCAGCACATACGATGCAGCACGTCGCTTCGGTGTGAGCCAGCCCGCAGTGTGGAGACTGCTAAACGCAGCCGGTCTCCATCCGTACGATTACCAGCCGGTACAACATCTTCAGGAAGTAGACCAAGTACCTACCACGACGAGTCTTGTGTGAATGGCTTATTAATCATGCTCAAGCGAACATCCTATGGACTGATGATGCACGGTAGGTACGTGAATAACAATAATTTTGAAGCTAGAACACAGTATCAGTTCGGTATAGGTAGCATAGTAGGTAGGAAGCGCGCCCGCGCGCTTTATTGTGTCGCGTGCGTTGACCTCACAGCTGATTTATGCCATCAGGTGACCATGAACATCTGTTTCAAGTAGATATTCTTTAATAAGCGATAACTTTGTTATTTTTTGGTAAAACAAAAAAAAAAAAAGTGTTTATTAATTTTCGTAAATGTATAACAACATTTTAGTAAAATATCCGAACTACATAAAAAAATACCTTGTATATAATCGTTATTTCATGCTACCATTATAATATATCCTGATTATAATAATATCATACTAAAGATCAGAATACAAAATTCGTGTGAAGACATTAAATTACGCATTTACGAGTGGAATGGAACGTAGCTGTTATCCGCTTATTAATTGTCACTCGTCAAATCGATCCCTAAGCGAATGATACCCTTACGTGATAAAAACTTTATTAATGATCACAGAGAATGTATGTATCATGGACATTAATGAGGATGCAAGACAGTTTTCAGTTATGAAGCCATGTTGCGTCCCTGCGATCAAATTTAAGTGGCCCGAGCGGACGCAAAATGAGTTGGTACTCGTTTACAGCAGACATAACAATTGTTTATATCAAACTCCTTAACGAGTAGTGCTGAATACCGATAAAGATTATACCTATGTACATATGGTACGTTTCCAATAGGCTCCTACAAAAACCGTTTGCAATGTAATTATGTAATGTGAGAAATTTCTCTTGACGCAAAGTGCGGCCATAAAATAAATGTTCGCGCTGTTATCACACGGGCGCATTACGTACACGCAATTATGCGGACATGATATATTTAAATGCTGAGTTCAGCACCAACGTTATGCCGAATTTGTGCTTAGTCACGTTACCGACTCCGCGACTGAAACAAATTACTTTTCTTCCCTGAAATTATGTCTATTATACTTTTAACTTAATGTAATTTATTAAATTTATGAGATATTTTAGCTCCAAAATGATGGTTAATTATGATTTCGCGCACAAAATACATTATTAGAAATTATTTTTGGAACATTCAAATTACTTTTATCTCTAACACACTGGGAACGTAAAGTCAACAACCGGAGTAATGAAATTAAAAGCTCCAACGGAGAGCCCTTTGAGATTTTAATTCAGAACAAAATTTAAATTTGACCAAACGAAACGGTTATTATAATTTAATTCCCCGAATCTTTTCGCAGTTACAACCGCCTGGCATATCGCGGCATTTCAAGTGGCTTTGAATAAAAAAAACGTATTTTGCGTAGACAGGAACGTAATGAATTACATTAATACGAAAATGAATGGCTTCACTTAGAACTACATTACATCTCGGGAACGTTTGTAAACTTGAAACCAACGACTTTAGCATCCGCCGAAGAAAGTTACAAACTTAATTTCATACTTGTTGTAATTTGTAGCTCCGTTGTAGGCTACAAGAGAAATGGCTGGGGAAATGTCATTTTCATGGAAAATGAATTGTGTGTCAGTCAGACGGTGGTCTCGTATTGTGAGTATAACTTCGTTCATTGCGGACTTTGCTAAACGTATACGTAGCTACTTTATCTGGAGCGATGAGGCCCTTGTATTCACTGCGGACTGCGACACGGAAAAAGGGCTGTGGCATTGTTAATATTACGAGTAAAAATATATTTTTGGATACGTTGGACATTCTTTATTTTCCTTTTATGATAATTTACGGTTATTGTAATTTAATAACATTGCATTGTTCAAGCTGCCTATTATAAAAATATTTAATGTTATAGGACAATTGTTTATTACAAAATTTGATAATAGGACATTATCTACGCAGAAATAAAATTTGACCATAATAACGTAACGATTTCGACCTAATTGGTAACTATTATGAGGTTATTCAATTATTTTTACATTCTATTCTTACACAAGACACAAAGATCAATATATCATAAGAAAGTTATTAATGTGGTAAAAAGTTTGGGTTACCCTTATATCCGTTTTCAGCACATTTCTAGCACAACAGAAATTTCCTCGTACCATATCTATGTGAACAAAAATAGAATATCACTGTATAGTGGGGCACAGTACAAAGCAACCCGATATGAATCGCTTTTCCACTTACAACGTACGTAAAGTATCGACCAACAATGTCCCTATAGACTAATGGAAGAGCAAACGAGAGGGTATTTGTCAAGAGTTTCGTCATTTACAGATACATCCAAAGCGTATTCGACTGCACCCCAAGTGCCCCTTCTCCATAATTATACATTTAAAAATATTTTTATTCACATTACTTCCCGTTATTCGGTATAATGTTTCCGTCCAAGCGTTTAAACGACAATGCTTTATAAATGCCGTTTAATATTAATATAGACTGTTAAATAACATTTTCCTTGAATACCATATGAAACATTCTACTTTGCGATACAATTGTTTTACAGGAATATCGTGTTATTTAGCATTTACCTTCAGAATATTATTTTGTTCCTAATTGCCTTTGATCAAAGTACGTTGTTTTTAATTCTGCTTTACGTAGCCTTTATATTATATTAGGCATACATCAATTTATTTGGCGCTATTAGGGCAAAGATTGGTTGGTTCATATAGTTCGTATACTATTTGTTTGTAAATATTTAATTCTTGCGTTACCTACTGACAGACTGACCGACAAAGCTCAGCCAAAATAATTGTTCGCACTTATCTAAATTTGATATATGTTTCTAGTGGACCGTAGGGGTGCACTAAAAATGAATTTTTCGAAATTCCAACGGGATCGAGAAAAAACGGTTAAATTAAAATTAAATGTGTGGACGTTTTCTAGTTTGTCACACATACATGACACATAGTATTCAATTTGTTTGAATCAGATGACAGACTAGCTACATATGTCCCGGCCTAACAATACTGTCGCATTCCGTTGCTCACATAGCAAAATGTCGCAGTGTTTTTGAAAAGCATTAAAGTGAAACATTTACCACAACAAACCGTTTTGAGGGTATCGGAATTCGTACCAAACCTTCGAAGCTCGGAATTAAAATATCTCCACCCGGAACGATTGGGGGTACCAACATCGCTTTCATTGTGTCTAGTGGTAACTGTTTACCTATAGGCTATGACGTAATATAAAATTATAACAAAATACGACATTTTGTTATATTATATACTAATATAGGATCTATTTAGATGTTATACTGGTGTGTCCAATAGTTTAAACTTTTATATTTAAACAAACATATTTGTGATTAAGTAATTTTTTAGTCTTAAACAATTTAGATTAAAGGAACATTCAAGCATTTCTGGGGTATATCGAGATGAGTCAGGGATATAAAATTTTCGTTTTTTTTTTTTGTTTTGTCATGCATACATTTTACTTACCCGTCGTACATTAAACTTACTTGCTGTTGTTTGAATTTTGCCGACAAATATAGTTATACTTATCATATTAAATGTACTAGGAAAGGTGTATCTATCGATATTCCTATCTAGTTCGGCGGTGCACCGAACCGTAAGTAAATTAGGCGATTTGGAGAAGGATTAATATTGTGGACTGTATGAGGGCGAGTTCTGATCGCCTAGGATAGGAAAAGGGAGTGGAAGTTGAGAGTTATGGATACTGGGAGGACTGGGATTTGCAGCACACCTACCTTCGTTCTCTCGGCTCGACAAGATGGCTGTCGTCGGCTCCTTGCAGAATCGGGCTGTTAGCTGATCACTCCGTCTGGATCCAACCCAGAACTACACAAATCACTTCACTTCACCCGCGGGCGGTTTTGTTGCGTTTATAGTATAGAAGCGGTAAAATATGGCGGTAATTAGGTACACGTGTTCGGCGCGATACGGATGATCCTTGACTGTCTCACGCGTCGTTGGACTTGGCGACCAATCAGCGCTAGGCGTGCCTTTGGGAAAGGAAAAGAATACAAGAAGACGTTGATGTAATTAATTATCAATAGAAAGGTAGATGGCGCTACCACTATCAATACAAAAACTAAGCACATCATTAGAAACTAATAATCTGTTTGCGAGAATCTTTAAAAATGTATCGCTATCTTTAATTTTAAAACGTTGCTTAACTTAACATTGAACATACATTTGTACTTATCATCGATGCGCAGAGACGAATTATGGAATCAAACTCCTTGGGTTAGTTGTTGATTTCCGTAAAAACTTGTACTAATGTATTTATTTTTATTTTATTTATAGACTCACGCTTGTATCCCCGAAGGGGTAGGCATAAGTGTTAAAAAATTCATGGCGAAATGTGGGTATAATATTACATTACACCCACATTTCGCCATGAATTTTTAGGTCCCATGTAATAGGGGGCGAGCCTATTGCCGTACCGGGCACATTATCTGACTCCATGCTGCTACTGAGAATTTCCTAACGGAAAACCCGATAACACTTTGCCCGACCCGGGAATCGAACCCGAGACCTCCCAATCCCACGCGCACATTTATGCCGTGAGACCAACGAGGCAGAGAGAAATGTATGTTGGTTATAAATGGACGCCAATGGAACAAACATAGGCTTTAGGGCTCGTTAAGCATCTACTGACATTATTGGCGTACTAATGTTTTGAAAAAGGTATGACTCTATTGTTAAGAGATATTCATCGATTCTATATTGGGACGTGGGTGAAACCGCGGGAAACGGCTAGTTTGTAATAAATTTGGCAGCCCGCAGCGTTTCTTCTGTCTAGACAAAAACACTTGTATCATCATAATAGTGGCCAATCAGTCTTGCTGGCAAAATCGACCTGGTGAAAGTATTAGGTAGCGGTATTTTGAAGCTCTGTTTGCCACCTTACACCATAGAAGAAGTACATACTGTGATATACTTTTCACATTGGCAATATCTGTCACTAAGATAACTACGCTTTTTGCTATAGATCTTCACTAACAACTTACTACCGTGTAACGGGTTCTGGTATTAAAACGCAGAAAAGATTCTATGCGTTTATTTGCCGAGTATTGTCTCACTTCCCTTGCACGAGTATGACCGACCAACAACACGACACTGGCCTGAACACTAAGGGCTGCAGTCTCCCACGCTATTCCCTCCGGTAGTGTGTAGGTCAGGCTGCTCGAAGGCTGTGTGTAGCGGTGCAGATCCTCGCCGACGTTGGCTTCAGCTGGTAGGCGCCGGCGGTGTGTGTGTGATGAGCAGGGCAGGGCCAGACTCGTCGGCAGAGGTGTCGTCGAAGACGGTGCTTGGAAGTGTAGATAGCGATCTAGGGTAGCGTAGCCCGCAGTTTTAAGGTAGATCTGGAACCTGAAGGGAAAGCAGCATTAGGAGAGCCACAACCAATAGAGTCAGGCAAGCGGCGTCAGCCGGCCTCAGCTAGCAGGTAGAGAGATGGCAGTACGCTAGCGCAGTAAATGTAGTAATTTACCCACAGCTGGGACCAGGATACACGTACGACGTATACGGATACGGACAGAGTAGCGGTAGTAGGTCAGTAGGATAGAGTAGCGGTGCCGGCCTCTCTGTCGGCCCCTATATATACTGGGCCCTCCTTCAGAGTTGGAGTCGCTACGTGACCATATATGGTCAGACTTCGCAAGCTCGGACGAAGTCCTTCTCTGATTGGCCGAGCGTATGAACGGTATTATGACACAGACGCGGTAGGTACCGGACATACGTTACAACCGGATAACGAAAAAAAAGAAGAGTTTAAATAAATGAGATATTCTCCATCGACTGATATAGCTGTAGCTTACTCTGCTACAAATAATATATTATGATTATCAATTTGAATAACACTCTTTCATTGGGTTCTACTTGACTGAGAAAGCACATACACGTAGCTGAAACGATTGCACGCAGGAAGCTGAATTTTATCATGGCTCGGGTAGTATAGGGTATAACACTAAGAGCACGTTTTGTAACTTTCTCTTCTAAGGATGTAAAAAAGTCCCGGGCAGGCGGAGTTGCAGAGGAAGCCTAGTATATTATTTTTATGGCACTCTATAATATTTAATTAAACCCTCTGTAATACATTTACAACTCCAAAACATGGATGGATTATCAAAACCATGTCATCATCATCCTCCAGCGTTACCTCAGTTAGAACTCGGGGTCCACTTGCTAGTCTATCCCGATTTGCCTGAATATTCACTTTTCCACAGAGCGACTGCCTGTATGACCTCCGCAACCCAAAGGGATAGCTATATACCATGGTTTAGACTGGTGTCAGTTTAATCATAGGTACTGACTTCCTATAACGACTGTTAAAGATCTTCATGATAACCAGAACCGACGGCTTAACGTGCTCTCCGAAGCATGGGGCAAGCGATAATTTACAATTCAATACGCCCATAACTCCGAAGTCTTTGGTGCGCGCTGTGTACTCGAACCCGATACCCTCTGCACGGCAGACTGTTGGTATCTCCACTAGGCTATCGCTACTTTTTTTCAAGAGCATGTATGTAACAATATACCTGCGTACATCACACAGAGTAATAATTTTCCATAGCTTTAATTATATTGTATAGGTTTACATAAACGCCATGAAATAACTTCATATCCAAGTTGTGAAGACATATCTAGTTTCAGTTAAGAGCTCCAAGGTTGTTTGTTAGGTAATTTTAGGAAACAACCTTAGCCTGAAGCGTACATATAATAACAAGGTGAATTTTCAACGAATATTACATTGAAATTGGTAAATAGGTTCTAGCGACATATCAGGACTGTGGTGATCCTTAAACAAGGTCATGTATAGATTTTTCATTCTTTTCAAAATATCTCTTATTTGCCACGACGTTTCCGCATGAGTTACACCGTCCGTGATCACGGGTTGCCTTGAAAATGTATACCATCAATGCATCCCAATCTCACCAATCATAATTATCACGGTTTTGTAGAAATAAATGCTTGGTCGGTTATGATGAAGTGTTAGTTGTTGAGTGTTACCGTAAGGTGGTTGATGTGTGGTAGTATATATTTTAACACTGACTGCTTAACATCAGGCAGCATGGAGTCAATTTGTTCGGCAGAAAAAAAAAACATGGGAAACAATTTGACTTGCAGTCTTGGTAGAACACCACCCATTAATTAAGCCACTACATTTTATTTACCACCTTAAATAATTTACTGATCCACTGAAGCTGTTTTCGTAGATCTGTTCAAAAATAATATTACGAATTCAAAGACGCGTCGACCAATTATAGCAAGCTGTACTTATCCAAATGCGACCAGATATTTTACATTATCAGCACAGAATAATTAGAATTTCAGAGGACGAAGGTTAAAAAACCGGGTAACGAGATTCATCATCATCATCAGCCTTTAACAGTCCACTGCTGGACTAGGCCTCTCCTTTGAAAGGAGGCCAAACGGGTTGGTATAGGGTTTGTATCAAGTTTTCCTTCTCTTACAGTGCTGTTCTCTGCATAATATGCTCCCTCTGTCAGCTCTTACGACACCCATGGGATGATATGGGGTGGTGACATTCCGTATTCTTAATCCGTCACCACACGGACGTTAACGAGATTACACTAGTTCAAATAAGTAGTTTCAATTCCAATCACATTTCCAATAATTTGAACGCCGATTGTCTATGAATGAATTGTACCTGGAAGCTTTTGTCTAGAGAAAGATATAGATCGACTTGCAGAGAATAGCTCAATTAAACCCATTAATAAATGTCTGTAACGCAATTCAAGGTTGAATTGTAGACTTTACTTCTTGTAAATTTACGGTAGTAGCATTATTATATAATCGTGATATAATATACTGCCGTTAGATGTAGTTATAATAAAAAGGCATAACCACTGAACCGATTTGAAAAAAGAATTGGATACAGAGCAAGTTTGCGCAGACAGCTGTGGTCAAAAACAGTTCGTGTCTTTACCACTCCGTGCAATAAGCCTACTTACCACAGATACCAGTGGCAGTTGCCTGCCATATGCTTTGACTAGACGACTCCAGCGGCTTCGCACGCACATATTTTCGAATTTCCCGTTTTGCCCGATCCCGTGGGAATTTCGGGAAATCCCGTCTTAGTGCACCCCTACGGTAACCAAGGAACATACATGCTAAATTTCATCTTCTTACGACCAGTAGTTTCGGCTGTAGCGTGTCTGTCAGTCAGTCAGTAACGCAAGGATTTTATATATTAAGATACCACGCAAATGAAGTCGGTATATGTTGTCAAAGGCCACTACAATTTGTAAAACTCTCCTGCTGTAGAGGCAGAGTTTGATCGCGCTTGAAACCTTTATTTGGTCCACCCATTGGGTACACTCAATTTTAGATAGGTAAATAATCTCCATTTCTATAATTTATCTACCTATATAAATTATACTTACCTAAGTTGTGTCTGTATCCGTGGCATGTCATGAACAAGTGGCGAGTTAAAGCCCCACGATACGCGTGTACGCCACGTACGTGTGATACGCGAAGTCATTTAAAAGTGTAAATACGTTATGTAAACACCTTGTCGCCAACCACTGGTGGCTGTGATTATGGCTAGAAAAATGTAAAAGATGAAATACATGTCATCGCTGTGTGAGCTGGTTTTAATACGACTGACTGACAATGGATTAGGGTAGTTGAAAACAAAATTTTTCTCGGCACCAATTTTTAAAGTGGAATTAGATACAGAATAAGCTTGAATACATAGAAAGGATTCCACTATGTAATTAATTTTTTTATCAAACTACGCTGGCAATGGAGCAGGCATATTGTTTTTTTTTATCCGATACAGAAAAGTGGCTTGTGTTTCTTTGCGTGAAGAGTCACTTGTATGTCGGTTGAGTATATAATAGATAAAAACTTGAGAAAATTAAATCCAGGTTAAGAGTCGTAACATTTGCGAAATGGCTAGTTGATTGGAATGACAAAAGTATTGTCCTTGGATGAATGCCAGTTTGTTTAAATTATTTTGTATACATTTAGTGTAAGCGTACATTTGATAAATCTCAAATTAAACAGTCTATAAGATTTGTTGTATATAGGTATGGTTTAGTGCATTTTAGTTGAATGCTCGTCCTAGTGCCTTGGTCTCAACTCTCTTAGAGAACGACAGGAAGTATGCTTCACAAATTGTTGTATTGAGTCTGAGTATTCTTGGTGCCCGATTTTTTATTGTTTTTTGTAGACGAGACACCTTCGCAAGGACGCAAGACATTATCCCCCAAGTGTTATCCCAGTAACAACCTTGCTCAAGAATCTAACCGGATTTGGCTGAATATTAGCTTTTCGGCATAGCGGCTGCCTGTCTGACCCCCGCAACCCAAATAGATAGTTCGCAGGGATCAGGTACATTACAGAATTTATTCTTAGTGTTTGACATACATACATACATAGACTCACACCTGTTTCCCGGAGAGGTGATGGCGCAAGGGTATCGACGCATGTCGCGTCCCACACCAGAGGCTTACCCATCTTCCAAGGTAATAACGTCATACCGTCTGGTCTCTTCCCATCGTCGCGTACCAAACCATTAGGTTCGAGATGAGCTGGTACTCCGGCGGTGGCAAGAGCTCGACGGAGTATGTCGTTAATGTGGGCATGTCGGGAAATACGCCCTGCACTCCTACTGTACGATAGGCCATGGTGACCAAGACTGTCAACGGCTTCGCCGCAGTGAAAGCGATGCGGAGAAACGCAATCAGCTCCCAAGCGCAGGCAAGAAGCGATGCGGAAAGTTGTATCGTCCAACATAGTTCCTATGTTGGACGATGGAAGTGCTTGAAGCCATAACCCCGATTCCCACTCTCCCACAGCCAACAAACGGGCGCGCTCAGCAACACTAGATGCAGTATTTAATAGATAATCTCTCATCTTGCTACAGAGCGGCCCGTCTCTTTGTATCTGACAGAATAGATTCCGGGGTAAGTCAGAGCTCGGGCAAGCCATTTTCCAAGCGCTTATGGCATTAGTCATGCACGGCACCTCAGAATTAACCAGTGTGGGTTCTAGAATTTTCCTGGTCAATTCCTTAGTGCCGTGAACCGAGGCCAAAAACGCTGGTAGACTTACATCAGTAATTTTGCGAACGCCGAGGCTGCCCAAGCGAACTGTTATACCCTTAGAATGTATAAGAAATCGCTGAAAATGACACACTCCTATTTTTAGCTGCTGCGTCAGCAAATCGACTAACTCAGCTAGGACTGGACGGTTAGAAGCCAGTCAGTCGCTCTTAAAACTCGGTTCGGGTCGGACCACTTCTAGCTCCTAAAATTATATCTCTGTATCCTAATCTACCAGTTCAGTATTATAGTGATCTTCAGTGTATTAAATAGTTTTTTTTTAAAAACCTTAATACGATATCCCGTATAACATTTGGTGGCAGCGGTGGGATACGAAAAACGATATCCCGAATACGTCTTCGAAAAATTCTGTGCTTGTTTGGTGAATTAGTGAAGAACGGTTCATCGTCCTGGTGATCGTGACACGGAGGCCCGTGTCCACTGCTGAGCCTTGCCTGGGCCCTTACCGTTGGCCTAACGGTACTTACGTCATGCTGCGACTGATCCTGAGACTGATCCCGATCCTGGCTGTACTACAGTGAGTGCCAAACTTTCTAAAAGTCCACAGACATCGCTTCAGAACACAGAACTCAGAGTTTACGCAATTTATTAACGCATTTTGTAGAACTCGTGTACCATATTCTTAATTCTTTCGTCATCCTGAAAACAACACCACTATTCATAGTCATATTTATGTGTGGTACTACTAATTCGGAACAACGGAATCTGTTATTGTTACACGCTTCTAGATAAACTCGCTGCTCCACATCGAACTTGTACGAGCTAATCTATAGTGGAGACGGCTTCTTTCCTGTATACAATATTCTATTCGATTTTATGTTATTAGTTGATATTTTGAAACTATAATAATGACTAGCAAAGCTGACCTTAAAGAGGAGGCTCCCAGTGGTTCTAAGGGCACAGCGCCCCGCTCCGAATCAGAAGAGAAAGTAGAACTTAATGTTCTACTCAAATTTATCAAACCTTTCGATGGCTCTCGAGAAACATTAAATGCTTTTATTTCCAACTGTCAAAGCGCTTATAACATCGCCAATAAATCACAAAAACCTACTCTATTCAAGTACATTCTCAGTCAACTCACCGGTAGAGCCGAAACGACATGTAGCATTAAAGAATTCGACAATTTCGAACAATTTCTAGATTTTCTCAAACAACAATTCGGAGAAAAGAAACATTATACACACCTTCTCTCCGAACTGCAAGATTGCAAACAAACCCCTAACGAGTCCGTTAACCAGTACGCATTAAAAATAGAAACGTGTCTAGCTAAATTACTCACGGAAATCAAAATATCCATCCCATCAAAAAGGAAAACGGAAGTAGCAGGCAGGGTAGCAGCTATGGAAGACCTAGCTCTCCATACATTTATGGTTAACCTTCAACCACGACTTTCACAAATAGTGAGATGTCGCGACCCTGATTCCCTCAATGCGGCGGTGAATTTCGCTGTCGCAGAAGAAAAAATACTCTCCGGCACCTCGAGCAGGAAACCATTCCAACCCTATTATAACTCGGATAAACCTAGATTTCTACCGCGACGCGAATCCCAGAGCCAGACCTCACGCTTTCCAGCCACGCAAAACACTCGTACAGTAGTTACGCCTAAGAAAATCAATACTGGTGACCTCATATGCCGATACTGCAAAAATATAGGGCATACCATAGACAACTGCCGCAAACGCCAATACAACAATAGCCGCAACCAGTATAACGCGCAACCTTCTACTTCCGGTCGCCAGAATATTACTGCACAAGATCCGTCTCGTAGGACCTACCACATTAGTCAGTCACAAGACGACGGATACGATGAAGTAGATAATTTAAACGAATAAAATTTCCCGATACGTATCGCGCGGGAAATTACCACCACAGAATCAAAGTCGATATCTTAAACACTGTATCCTCTGAATCGAATAGTCAACCTAAATCTCTGAATCATTTTACTAATCCTCTGAATCCTCTGAATCCTTTGAAATCACCGAATCCTCTGGATCCACTGAGTCCTCAGAAGCCAACACATCCTCTGAACCCACTGAACCACAGTACCAAGTCACTTACCAAATCTGATAAATCCCTGAATCCAATGATTACCAAATCCGCTGTAGCCGAGGAAAACCCTGAATCCCTAATACTTACCAAACCGCCTATATATTCTAGATCCAGAACAAAAACATATTCTGAATGTGTTAAAACCGTACCAAATCCGCAGCCTGTATCTCCAAAAATCATGTCCCTGAAGCAAAACCTGAAACATACACAAAATATTAGAGTTTATAAAATCAATAGAAATACAGAAAAGCGATACTTACCTCATATCACGATCCAAACTCCTGTCGCAGACCGTCCTCTTTCCTTTCTAGTTGACACTGGTTCTTGTGTTAGTCTGTTAAAATTAGATTCTATGTCTCGAGTACCGCGCTTAAGCGATGTGATAATAACGTTAAAAGGAATTGACCCTAATGACGATGTCACACCAACGGCAGGTAGCTTTAAAATGCATATATTTCAAAATTCTTTAAAATATTATATGCACGAATTCCATGTCGTAAAAGACATTAGCCTAAGTCATGATGGCATCATAGGCAATGACCTCATGAAAGAACTAGGATGCCAAGTCGATTATTCCAAAGGTGTATTACGCATAGGTAAAGAATCGATAAAACTCAATTTCTCTGAATCCTTGTATACTATTCCCCCTCGCACTGAAGCCATTATCGAATGCACAGTCAGTAACCCACATATTCAAGAGGGTACTATTCTAGACCAACACATCTCTGAATCCCTACTAATCGCAAACTGCATTGTCAAAGTCAAAGAAAACAACCGTGTTAATATAACGATTGTTAACACATCCGAATAACCAGCAACAGTCCACCCTAACCTCAACTTTACCTTAGAAATATTACCCGAACCACCTGAAATTACTTGCACTGCTTCGCATTACCAATCCAATGCTTCAGATAGGACTAATCAAGTTCTGAAACAATTGAGGATTTCCCATCTAAACGAAGAAGAAAAACATGCCCATGCAACATCCTACAAGTATGCACTGACTTCTCAGACATCTTTCACCTCCCAGGTGATCAACTTACTTATACTACAGCCACAGAACATAAAATCAGAACTAATTCCGAAGTCCCGATCCAAACAAAATCCTATAGGTTTCCAGAATGTCACAAGAAAGAGGTCGAAAATCAGATGAATAAAATGTTAGAACAAAACATAATTGAACCCTCCAATTCTCCTTGGTCTTCACCCATCTGGGTTGTACCTAAGAAGCTTGATGCTTCGGGACAACGCAAATGGAGAGTCGTTATCGACTATAGAAAACTCAATGACATAACCATAGGAGAAACCTACCCCATACCACAAATCACTGAAATTTTAGACCAATTGGGTAAAAGCCAATATTTCACCACATTAGATTTAGCCTCAGGGTTTCACCAGATCCCGGTTTCAGCCTCTGACGCACCTAAAACAGCATTTTCCGTCCCACAAGGACATTTTCAATTTTCAAGAATGCCGTTTGGACTTAAAAACGCACCTTCGACGTTCCAAAAACTTATGAATACCTGCCTATCAGGGCTTCAAGGTTCACGCTGTTTTGTGTACCTAGATGATATCGTTGTGTACTCGCCAGACCTCCCAATTCACCTCCAGAACCTATCAGCCGTCTTCGAAAGACTCCGTAACTATAACCTTAAACTCCAGCCAGATAAATGCGAGTTTCTTTGTAAAGAGGTCGCTTATCTCGGACATCTTATCAATAGCGACGGAGTAAAACCTAACCCCGATAAAATAAAAGCAATCACAGAATTCCCCATACCTAAATGCCCAAAAGACATAAAATCATTTCTAGGTCTTGTATCATATTACAGACGTTTCATCCCGGACTTTTCGAAACTCGCTAAACCTCTGACATCTCTTCTGAAAAAGGATACACCATTCAAATGGAATAATGAGCAACAGCTCTCATTCGAAAATCTACAAAACAAACTTATTACATCACCTGTCCTTGCCTACCCCGATTTCTCTAAACCCTTTTTACTCACGTGTGACGCCTCAAACTTTGCTGTATCCGCAATTCTATCTCAAGGCCAAATCGGCAAGGACCGTCCCATAGCTTTTGCATCTCGCACTCTTAATAAGGCAGAATGTAATTACAGCGTCACCGAAAAGGAATGCCTCGCCATAGTCTTCGGTACCAAAGCCTTCCGACCATATCTCTATGGTCGAAAATTCACGATCGTCACTGATCACAAACCACTACAGTGGCTTTTCAATTGTAAAGACCCTGGCTCAAGGTTAGTTAGATGGCGATTAAAATTAGAAGAATTTGATTATGATATCGTCCATAAGAAAGGAAAAATCAATACAAACGCCGACGCACTGTCTCGATTCCCCGTCAACCCAATAGATTTACCAAACCCCGACTCCCTATTTCCGAATGTTAATGACACATACGACAATCCTTTAGAAGATCCCTTACTAGAACTACCATCCCATATTCCATTTGCGTTTGACAACAACGAAATGATTAACCAAGAGCCCATTCAAAACCCTGTCCTAGATCTCACACTAAATCCTTACATAAATCCCACTCCTGGACCTAGTACCGTTCCAGATTTTCCCTTAACTCAAAACGAAGAAACTTTGCCAAAACTAATTGAATTAGGCCCATTAGATCTAAGTCCTAAAAGTACTGACATTAACCCCGACTTCGACAATATCGAAATTCCTTCACCCATCGATTCCCATAACTCACCTGTCCCTGATGTAAACGACGATGACTACTCGAAATTCCTGAAATCCATAGCCAACAAAGAATTCAGTCCCAACACCCTACTGAAAGAACACAACGAAAGTTTACTAAAATGTCCCTACAAGATAATCCTTATTCCTACCTCGATAGACTTAGATGAATCCAACCCCTACGTTTCAGAAATCTTATCCAACAGTACTAACGAAAATGAAATCCTCGAAGCCGAAAAGGAACTACACTCTTTCTTGAAAGTAAAATTTGAAGAAAAGGATATCTACTTAATCTTTACGAAAGTAAACCACTTCGACGAAGCTTCTTACCCTGCGATCTATAATACCCTGAAAAGAGTAAGAACCGATATCTTGCAACTAACCCCGATAACAGATATTGCTATTTCTGATTTTAAGAACCCCTTCGACCAACACTCTTATACTAAAATCTACAATATCCTAACCTACATATTCCACAACACTAAAATCTGTTTACACGTTTACCTAAACAAAATAGTATATCCAACCCTAAGCGAAAGACCCAGGATCTTGAGAGAAAACCACGATATCCCAGTAGCCGGACACCTAGGCTCAACACGAATGTACAGTAGAATTAAAGAACAATTTTACTGGAAAGGAATGAGAAGTGACATAGAAGACTATGTCAAGAAGTGTAAGTCATGTCAGGAAAATAAAGCATTAAGAAAACTCAATCGAGCCCCTATGGAAATTACAACAACATCTACTGCCCCCTTCCAAAGAGTCGCGTTAGATATAGTAGGCCCTTTGCCTGAATCCGGCACCGCCAAACTCAAGTATATATTAACCCTTCAGGACGACCTATCCAAATATTCTATTGCCTATCCCTTACGAAGTACCACGGCCGAAGAGACAGCCGATTGCCTAATTCATTTTATTTCGCTCTTTGGCATTCCCAAATCAATACTGAGCGACCAAGGAACAAACTTTACTTCCGAACTATTCAAAACCACATGTCAGTTCCTAAAAATAAAACAACTATGGGCTTCTCCCTATCACCCACAGACACAAGGCGCTTTAGAACGTAGCCATTCAACGCTCAAAGAATATCTTAAATCCTTTATTAATGATAATCAAGATAACTGGCCCACCTATGTATACACAGCCATACTCACTTACAACACAACCATACACTCTACCACAAAATTCACACCATACGAACTAGTTTTCGGTCATAAACCATTCATCCCAAACTCTTTATATGAAAGCGGCCCTAACACAACGTACTCAGACTATATAAAGATGCTGCAACATAAATTTAAATTTACTAGAGAAAAGGCCCTTGAAAATATTATAAAATCAAAAGAATCCTCAAAAACGTATTACGATACTCGCACTAAGCCACCTCCAAAATATAAAAAGTATGAAATAAAAATAATAAGAAAAAAAACAAAACGAAAAGGAAAACTTAAAAATCGCACCAAAAATGTTTACTAGGTATTTAGTTTCTTTTTTAAAAAAAGAGAACCGCCTTCAAAAAATCGACCCACTGAAAAGTACGAAATAATTTTTACATACGCTAATACATAGTATATAACTTATACAAAATACTTAGTTTTTGAAGTCGGTGCCAAACCAAATCCCTCTAAAAGCCTATTGTTTGGCGTCATCCTTTCCAAACCAATCTACATAGTACTTACAGCCCAAAATGAAGTATAATTATTTTATAATTAAGCATTTATTTCATACTTTTTATATATTTTATATATAAGTTGCTTTTTAGAGTATTTTTTTTCATTTATTTTTTTTAGACTCACGCCTGTATCCCCGAAGGGGTAGGCAGAGGTGTAATATTACACCCACATTTCGCCATGCATTTTTAGGTCCCACGTAATAGGGGGCGAGCCTATTGCCGTACCGGGCACATTACCAGACTCCGTGCTGCTACTGAGAATTTCCTAACGGAAAAACCCAATAACACTTTGCCCGACCCGGGAATCGAACCCGAGACCTCCCAATCCCACGCTTATCCCAATTTTAGAGTATATAGGAAGATTATTTTAAAATTTATTAATTCAGATACTTTTTGAGGCTTTATTGATTTGATATATTCGTCATATTATTTTCTCTGTTTGCCAGTATTCTTTTTTGTTTTTGATGGTTTGGCACCGACTTCAAAAACTAAGTATTTTGTATTAGTTATATACTATGTATTAGCGTATGTAAAAATTATTTCGTACTTTTCAGTGGGTCGATTTTTTGAAGGCGGTTCTCTTTTTTTTTAAAAAGAAACTAAATACCTAGTAAACATTTTTGGTGCGATTTTTAAGTTTTCCTTTTCGTTTTGTTTTTTTTCTTATTATTTTTATTTCATACTTTTTAGTGTTAGGTACTTCGTTCGTTTACTTGATTTTGTGTTAACTACTCTTTTCTTTATTTCATAGTTTTTAGTGACAGGTACTCCATTTACTTTAAGTTTTGGGCTAATTAATAGTTTGTTTATAGTTAGATTCAATTATTTTAGTGATAAGTTTTCTGCTAGTATCAGTTTGTTATCATGACTTTGACATAGTTACCTACTTTTATTCTGTGTGCCTATGGGCTTAGGCTTCATGCTGGAAGAGAGAGATGAGTCTAGGGAATCAGCCACATTCGGAAGTACGATCCAAACAAATGCGGTGGACTTGTACATACTATTGAATTGGCTGTGAGCTCTCGTATTATGCTCCGGAGAAATATGCCAATAACGGATGGCTTAGCGAACGGGGCAATGGGTGTTCCTAAAGGATTTAAATGGCCGGCACTAAGAAGAGATCAACTTGAGCCAGGTGAACTGCCTGATGCCATTTTGATATTATTTGATGATCCATCAATAGCATTGTGTCTTAAAGATGATGATGGATACATTTCCATAGCTCCAGTGCCAGCGACCTATCAAGGCAATCGCGGTTATGGTGATATCGAGAGGCGGATGTTGCCAGTCATATTTGAGTTGGGCTGTGACGGTACACAAGTTGCAAGGATGTACACTTAGTTCCGCGGACTTATAGCCTAAAATCTTTGCTATAGGCCAATGCTATGTTGCCTTGAGGCGGTTCAAATCCCTAAAAGGCATGGATTTAAGTGATATTGACTCGAACAAATTACTCAGCCATCCCCACGACAACAGAGCCTTATCCGAAATGACAAGAATGAGAAATATGCTCTCACATTAGATTCTTTCACCGACTTTCTTTGTTTTTTGTTAATCGCAGAGACATAGACACGGACACATGTACACACACACACACTCGTACAAACACACACATATAACACATACAAACATACTTAGAACCAACATATGTATACGGGTCAAACTGAGAACCTTCTTTTTTTGAAGTCGGTTAAAATACTAAAACTTTCTCCTAAGTGTAACAAGTACTTTTTTCTGAAAACCACATAAAATCGGTTTAGCCAAACTCGAGTTAATTGTGAGCAAACTTACATATATACGGGTCAAACTCAGAACCTTCTTTTTTTGAAGTCGATTAAGGGCCTAAAACCTTCTCCTAAGTGTAACAAATACTTTTCTGAAAACCGCATCAAAATCGGTTCAGACAAACGCGAGATAATCGCGGACAAACATACATACATACATACATACATACATACAGGTCAAACTGAGAACCTCCTTTTTTTTTGAAGTCGGTTAAAAATCGGTGACTTAGTCTACTTAAAAAACCATTTAAGACTGAGAAAGGCCTTGTCTCCCTTGTAGAAGGGACCCTACAAAATCATACAAGTTCATAACAATAATACCGTCACGCTCCTTATTAACAGACGTCACGTCACGCACCATTTCGACGAAATCAAACCCGCAGAAATCCCTACCAGTTCATAAAAACTAACGCTATCCTATTTATTTCTTTCAGCGCCTCGATCTATACTCAAGCGGACATTATCAAACCGTATCCGTCGAATTCTGGCATCTACTTTGACAATCTAGGCAAACTTAAGATAATTAAAGGCAACCTAAATATAGTTAGTTATGTAGATATCTCGTTCATACAACCTCACATCACTAACTTAAATGAAGCTATGAGTTCCCTAAGATTTTCTTGCCAACAATTCGAGCACTCACAATGTGAAGACATACTATCACCCTTATCAGTGCGATTTAAGGACATCCAACGCGAATACGAATCTATGTCCCACCTTATTTCTAAGCTCAATAAACGCTCTCCGTGGTTTGGCGGTATAGGTACAGTATTCAAGCATATTTTCGGCACTCTCGACGAAGACGATGCCCTAAAATACGACTCCGCCATAGAATCACTTCAAAATAATCAGAAGAAGTTAGCGACTCTAATAAAAGAAAATATCTTGGTCACCACCTCCACCCTGGAACAATTCAAACAAACAATGATTAAATTAACTAATAATGAAGAAATTATTAACAGATCATTAACTTCAATACTAAGCCAAATAAATAATATTACAGACATTTCTAATAATTTAATCATTGAAACAAAAGTCCACTCCATACTTACCAACATCGAAAGCTCCTTACTTACATTGTCGTTCCAGCTCGAAGATTTAACAAACGCCATTGTTCTCACTAGTCAAAATATCCTACACCCAAATATTCTGGCGCCGGCGCAACTATACAAAGAACTCACTGATAACGACAGGCACATGCCTCGGGACACTGGGATACCGATTTCTTTAAGTTTAGACAACATACATTTAATTTTAAGTATTTCTAGTGTATCGTGTTACTATTTTAATCATAAACTTGTATTCGTTTTACAAATACCTTTAGTCACTAACGATGAATTCGTTTTGTATCATAATTTAGCGTTACCTACCCCTCATGTTACGGAAAACCTAACTACTTTTAGCCTAATTTCACCCTCTAGTTTGTATACTGCTATTTCTAAGGATAAACTTACTTTCTGTAATCTAGATAGTTTAGATAAGTGTAAGATAATTAACTCTGAGTTCTACCTATGCGATATAGGTACCTATGGTTCTGTTGTCAAGCGGTAACCCGACATGTGAAAGTGAACTGTTGACGAAAACTATCAGTGCTATTCCCGAACAGTGCGTTACTAAAACTATAGTCGGCGAATTAGACATTTGGAAACCCTTGACAAACAATAAGTGGATTTTCGTGCAATCTCGTCCGAGCAAGATATCAATCGAGTGCGGTGTTTCGGAAATACGCGAAATAATAGTGTTCGGCACAGGTGTATTAAACACTCCTAATCAGTGTATAGTGTTTACGAAAAGTGCTCGGTTATTATCGTCAAATAACCCCGTCAATATAAGTGCACCTAGCGTTATTTTAGATTTTAATATTATAAACGACTCATGTTGTAAACTAGATCATAAGAATTTAAATAAGATACCCCATACAACATTACAAAATATTGACCTAGATGATTTAGTAGTCAATAATGAAAATAACAAAATATTTACTGATTTAAATGAAATAATCGAAGAAAAACCTATTTTGACTAAATATGGGACATCTTATTTGACACTTACCGTTATCATATCAATTATTGTAATCTCCTATATATATATCTTTTAAAATTGTTAAGTTAATTCTAAAATATAAGAAAATATTTAACCTCTCTAATTTAAGACAGACCCGTTCCGAAAATGTCAACAGTCCGCATATCACCGATTCCCCTGTTCCATTACCCAAATTGAGAGAAGTAGTATAATTCTTAGATTCTGAATTTCGGTTGCTTTCCCCGAATTTCAGTCTTATGCGGGGGGTTTTTATACCCTTAGAATGTATAAGAAATCGCTGAAAATGACACACTCCTATTTTTAGCTGCTGCGTCAGCAAATCGACTAACTCAGCTAGGACTGGACGGTTAGAAGCCAGTCAGTCGCTCTTAAAACTCGGTTCGGGTCGGACCACTTCTAGCTCCTAAAATTATATCTCTGTATCCTAATCTACCAGTTCAGTATTATAGTGATCTTCAGTGTATTAAATAGTTTTTTTTTTAAAACGTAAATACGATATCCCGTATAACAGAACGAAACGAAACAGCGAACGAGTTGCTTGAAGCCACACTCGGTCGTTCATGTCAAGATTTAGAATTTTGCTCAAGGTGTGCCGAATAACATTATCTATGTTTGCCAAAAGGGATGAATGTTGCCAAAAAGGAGAGGATCGCGAGTAATATGTAAATTTTGGGACGAAAAGACAGTGCCTGATAATTGCGAATGCCGAATCAATATTAATTTTGTATAGGCGTTCTGAGGTTTCACAGAAATTTTGTACGTTTTCATTTATAAAAGTTCCATAAGCGTCGTCGAAAATAGGGGACTCAAGGAGGCAGAAGGAGCGTTTATTGGTGATTTTAATATTTGGCGCCAAAGAATTAAATTTTGATAAAATCGAAAGGTCATCCAAATTGTCATTAATAAAAAAATTACATTTGTCTGAATTTAGTTCCAAACCAATTGCTTTAAATTTCTTTTTTATTAGCTCTAAATCTTGTAAAATTGTGGAAACGTCACCATCCAGGGTCCCGTCGTCCAAATACCACACGTTAAATTTTGAATTTATTTGTTTTATTATTTGGTGAATGGCTAAACTGAAGATGACTGGCCCGAGAGGCTGGCTTTTTTGCTTTTTTATAGTTTAGGATAGTTTAGTTATATGGTTAGTTATATTATAGTTTTTTTTTTTATGGTAGTATATGATAATGTTAATCCTACTTATAGACCATTTATAATGTAAATATTAATAATAAGTGTCCTACTTAATTATAATTAATGCGATATGACGCCTCATTACCGCCGCAGTAACACTAAACTTTAATCTTATACACCTAGTAGTCTGTTGCCTCAGAAATGTGTTGAATAATATATTATATTGTTAAAGAAAGTCTGTTCAAATGTGACGATATTTTTGTACTACTTATATAAAAACCTTAATTTAGTTTAAAATGCCGTTTTTTATATTTAACAAACATGCAACTAAGACACAATGAACACTCAGACTCGAAACAACAATTTATGAATCACACAAAGTGTTGTCTCATGTGGGGATCGAACCCACAACACTTCGGCGCAGTGTCAAGCGGTGAGGCGGCCGCTTAAACCACTACGCCAACCGTGCAGTCAAAGTCACAGCCGATTGCGCCCGCGATATTCATGTCAATATAATAATATTATGTATAAATAGATCCATACGCTAATGTCCTTTACTATAGTAGTAATAATATCTTGAGCGATAACAACAGTATGGCGACACCCAATATAACTTCCTCCCACTAATATTATAAAAAGCGCGTTTGACTGTACGTTTCGTTTTTATGTCAAATCTTTTTATAATATCTCGAATCGTTCCAACAGAATTATTTCAATAATAGCGTGCAAATTCGTTATATATTCGACACCAACATAGGCTACCAATTGTAGCGAAAACCTGAAGAAATTTGAGAAAACTATGAATTTTTGAGTTACGAGTAAAAACATAGGTTAATATAATATATTAAGTTCTTTGATATAATGTTACTTTCCATAGCGTACGAAATAACATTCGTTTATTTGTATGTAAAGTGATGGCGAGCGAAGGATGGAGCGAAGGGTGCGTAAGGAAGCGGACAAATTTAATAAGAAGAGGGAAAAAAATATTTGTTAAAAGTGGACGTGGTTTTAAAGTTACATGACTAGCTAAATGAAAGTATACTAAATCGCTTTAAAAGCTTTTAAGAATAAATACATCACACGTAGCAGCGTATACGCTGCTACGTGTGATGTATTTATTCTTACGTTTCGTCATTTATTTTTAAATATTTCAAAATCTATAACCATGTAAATTAGATGTCTTACAGATATTTTTTTAGTTTGGTGGCCAAACAAAATACTTAAAAAGTATATTTAAAGTTAAAACCTAGGTTTTTTATCGAATGTGTTCAATCCAACTATTGCAAATAAATTCTTCAGTAGATTCTCCCTCGCGTTATTTTTATTCTAAAACCAGAAAATCTCTTTCTTTTTATCCTAGAGGAAAATGTAAAACGGTGCTTTGAGCTTAGAAGTGAAACGAGATAAATGACAGAAACTCATGTGGTTAAAGTAAAAGGAAAGTGAGTTTACACACGTAATTCTGCATCGCTACAGCTGAGAGCAAAAAACGAACCATTAAAAATACGTATAAAAGTTAAAACCTACCGCTACGCTTTAACATAGTATTGTCTACCTTACTTAATCAACAATAATCGCGAGTAAATAAATCCGCGATCCCTTAGCATATTCCTGAGTTTATTCAAGAAATATATTTTTAATTAACAATTCTGACATCGTTTTATGAATTAGTATAAATAAGGTGTTTGAGATGATTTTAACAACGGCAAAAAAACGACTTGTGATTAAGGTGTCAACCCAAAAATAAATGACCTTATGTGATTAGAACATATAAAATATTTAATCACTAATTATTACAAAAAAAGACACATCGGACAACTTAATTTAAGTTGCAGGTCAACACTCACGATGACAAATCGGGGCTTAATGACTTAATCATAAATCCTTCGTAAAGCGTCACTAGGTTACATCGACCAAAATGTCCATGAATATTTGAACGGGACAATGTCTTATGTCAAAATGTTTAGACGTATTACCTGCCGTATATTAAATCAAACGGTATTTCATTTTGGTGGCATTAGTTGGCTATTATGTTGACATATTGAATCTAGGATTTCTGTTTGTTATTGAGATTAAGAACTTGTTGGTCAGCGTCAGTCTAAAATAATTCGGGGTATATTCAAGATTACAAGTGATACTCCGAAGTCAAGTTTCTAGTATAACCGTATTTGTCAGAGTTAGATTTTACACAAATTAACTGCCGGTTGACTTCTGCAATCCAAAGGTAAAAGAAAACGATCACCTACCTACTAACTAAACTTGGGTAAAGGATGGATAGATCAAGTCGCCATTCTATGGGCTCCTCAACCACATAAATTATCTTACCGGTAAAAAACTTATCAGATATAAGACATCTTACTGCTTTATAAAGCGTTAGTATACTCTCAAAGGAATATGAAACCCTCAAAATTGTAGACTTCAAAGTATGTCCTCAGCAGACGCATATGCTATCCACTGGATCGCGGAGGCAGCCATATAGAAATAGACTTTTCTCATTTATTGGTAAAAATATATATGTATATAACTAGCTGCTGCCCGCAACCTTGTCTGCGTGAACGCTATTCAGCACCAAAAATACCTACAATTGTACCTTAGAAAATATAATTTACCCGTTTCTTCTTTACATTTCATATCTACAAAAAGAGGGAGACTGTCTTTTGTAAAATATGACCTTCAAAAAGTGCTGATTTTCGGCCTGCTTTGAATAAATGACTTTATGGTGATTCTGCTGAATTAAGTCATAAGTTGTGAAGATAAATGATTTTTTTACTTGCAGGCGTCATCCGAATTAAATGAAAATCACACTGACTGACCAAGTTATTTCGAATTCAACGCAATCGTTAAATAAACAATAAAATGAATAACACATTTATTTATATTTGCAATGACAAAATAGCTTTTTAAATATACACGTGCTTATTTAAAAAGTAATTTGTCGTAGTGATTGATTGGATACTTATAGACATTTAAAAATGTCATGTGAGATCTTTTGCACCTCACAACACAATACCTATAGCAAACAAATTATGGAAATCTAGATAATTGCAATACAATTTTATTTGTTTTATGGAGATAAATCTGTTTGAAACTAAGTAATATTATTATTCTGGAAAAATCACTGGGACATCCGCCACTAAGACCAGAGACATGTTTACCAATGATGGTTTTCTGAAATAACGCCCATTAAGTGGCAGCACTAGAACATCAGGTCCAAAAACCTGTTAAAAGTAATAGCTTCTATATTTTCGTAAGTCTGTTGTTGTGTTTAGTTTGTATATATATGTGTCTGTACTTATCTGACAGTCAATTAGCCCAGACGTATACGAAGCGTTATCTGGTGGCAAATAAGTATCGAACACCGTCATTGGTGTAGTACTTGTATGATGATGATGATTTTGAAATTTCAATATTTATTATGTAGTAATATAATTTCAATATATATTAGGTTATTCATCATTCAAATTGAAGTACTTACCAAAATTAAGGGCAGAAAACTAGGTTGAAACCACCCTTAAGGTCAAACATTAAAAGTATTCTTGGAATTTTTAATTTTTTTTAAGACTCCTGTGGGAAATTTACTTTCAACTTGAACGACTTGCCTACGTGAAATATTATTCCAATAGCGGCTTGTTCACCGCTGCACGTGTTACGATGAGATTGGCAGGCTTTATATTAGGTAAACTATATATACTTCATATACATGTATACATGTTTAGTACAAATGTGAATTTCGTGTGGGTAAGGTAATTTATATACTTGAGTTTGGTGACAGTAGCCACTATAATAATAATATCAGCCCCATTTATAAGCAGCTGGGCACATTAGAGAGTATTATGTATTAAAAAATTGCGTGACCTGACATTCCGTGTAGTGACGGATAAAGAATACAAGTGTCACTACCCCATTTCATTCCGTGGGTGTCGTAAAAGGCGACTAAGGAAATTGCAAAAAAGCGAATAATATCTTTGCGAAGAGATAGAAAACTTGAAACCAAACCCTATACCAACTCGTCTGGCCAGCGCGGTATAGTAGGCCAAATACCACCCAATGAGCGCACCAACGAATAGGCGCCCAGTTCCCGGTAGTCCCGCTGTCCGCAGCTACGGTAGCGGTCGCGGTAACAGCGGGGCAGGGGGTGCTAAGAATCTCCGGGCTACGGCAAACGGCTACCACAAGAAACTGACCCTGGCTACGTACAATGGACGCTCTCTACGGCTGGACCAACACATCACCGAACTCGAAGTAGAACTAGGCCATATAAACTGGCATATATTGGGGTTGTCTGAAGTCCGAAGACTGGGGGAGGACACGATAACCCTTGAGTCAGGAAACCTGTTCTACTTTCGAGAAGGCGATCAGCCCTCTCAGGGCGGTGTCGGTTTCCTCGTTAACAAATCTCTCGCTAACAACGTTGTACAAATCAGCAGTGTGTCGACACGGGTAGCGTACCTGATATTAAGGATCACCGACAGGTACTCCCTGAAGGTGATACAGGTATATGCGCCGACCTCGACATACTGCGATGACATAGTCGAAGCCATGTATGAGGACATTACTAAGGCTCTACATCATACCACCAAGACACACTACAGCGTTGTTATGGGGGATTTTAATGCCAAAGTGGGAGTACAAGAACGCGGCGAAACGAGAATCGGATCCTATGGCGTGGGGTGCCGAAATCATAGGGGGCAAATGCTGGTCAAATTTTTGGAGTCACAGGGGCTCTTCCTAATGAACACCTTCTTTAAGAAGAAGCCTCATAGAAAGTGGACATGGCGAAGCCCCGATACTGTGACAAGGAACGAGATAGACTTCATCATGTCTGATCGGAGGTATATATTTAGAGACGTCTCAGTGATCAACAGGTTTAATACCGGTAGCGATCACCGACTTGTCCGAGGCACTCTAAATATAGACTTCAAAGCTGAGAGGCTTCGCATGATGAAGTCTACTCTAAGACCTACTGCGCCTCAGCTAGCAGTAGGATCCGAAAAGTTTCAACTGGAACTTCAAAACCGTTTCGGACTGCTGGAAACCAATGGCACTGTTGACGAGAAAGCCGACGCTGTGGTCAAAACGCTACAGGATGTATCTCGAAGGGTGTTTCCCGGAAAAAGCGTTAACAAGCCAAGTAAACTCTCGGACGAGACTCTTGAACTTATGAGGCAAAGAAGGGGAATGTCATATGCGCAGACGTCTTCGACAGATGGAAGAAACCTAAACCGGAAGATCCGGAAGCTGGTGCGACGTGACCTCCGATGTTCCAATACCCGCGCCATTACGGCTGCGATTGAACAGAATTGAGGCACCATAGTCTTCGCTCGCCAGCTTGGTAGAATGCATCTGTCGAAACTCAATACTGCGGATGGCAAAACGGTAACCTCTAAGTTCGAGATTCTCGCTAAAATTAAGAGTTTCTACAAGGACTTGTACGCATCACGGATGCCTAAACTCACGAGACCCAGCGATGATGACCACAGAGCCAAACTCACGCGCCATTACACGGAGGACATCCCTGATGTCAACCAGGGCGAGGTAAGAGTGGCTCTCGAGCAGCTCAAGAACAACAAGTCTCCGGGGGATGACGGAATCACCACAGAGCTCTTAAAAGCAGGTGGGACAGCAGTTCTGAAAGAGCTGGCGAGCCTGTTTAATTCCGTTATCCACCAAGGCCTAACACCTCAGGCGTGGAGTGGGAGTGCGGTGGTTCTGTTTTTCAAAAAAGGTGACAAAAGCCTGCTGAAAAACTACAGACCCATCTCACTCCTGGGTCACGTCTACAAGTTGTTCTTGAGAGTCCTAACAAATCGCCTCGCCAGAAAACTTGACGATTTCCAGCCACCGGAACAAGCCGGGTTTCGAAAAGGCTACAGCACCGTAGACCACATCCATACTGTTCGGCAGATTGTACAGAAAACCAACGAATACAATCAGCCGCTGTGTATGGCTTTCGTGGACTACGAGAAAGCCTTCGACTCCATCGAAACCTGGGCGGTTCTGGATGCTCTGCAGCGGTGTCGCATCGATTGGCGCTACATCGAGGTGTTGAGATGTTTGTACGACACGGCCACTATGACCGTTCAGCTCCAGGACAATAAAACCAGCCCCATTGAGTTGCGTAGAGGGGTGAGGCAGGGGGATGTAATATCCCCTAAGCTCTTCACCAACGCACTCGAAGACGTCTTTAAGACGCTGGACTGGACTGGACGGGGCATCAACATTAATGGCGAGTACATATCCCACCTTCGGTTTGCCGACGATATCGTCATCGTGGCAGAGAGCCTGGCAGAGCTGAGCGAGATGCTGCACAGCCTAAATGGAGCCTCTCGACGGGTCGGTCTCGGCATGAACTTGGATAAAACCAAGATTATGTTCAACGAACACATTGTGCCGGGACCGGTTTATGTCGACGGATCGATGCTCGAAGTTGTTCAAGAGTATGTCTACCTTGGGCAAGTAGTCCAGCTTGGTAGAAACAACTTCGAGAAAGAAATCGACCGCAGGATCCAGTTGGGTTGGGCAGCGTTTGGCAAGCTACGTCGAGTTTTCTCTTCGCCCCTACCGCAATGCCTGAAGACCAAAGTCTTTAACCAATGCGTCTTACCTGCTATGACGTACGGTGCCGAGACGTGGACACTCACAGTGGGACTAGTCCACAAACTAAAAGTCACGCAGCGAGCTATGGAACGGGCTATGCTTGGCGTCTCTTTGAAGGATAAAATTCGAAACGAAGTTATCCGACAAAGAACCAAAGTTACCGACATAGCTCACAGAATCAGTAGGCTCAAGTGGCAGTGGGCTGGCCATATCCGTAGAAGGACTGATGGCCGATGGAGCAAGCGTATCCTAGAGTGGCGACCACGTCTCGGCAAGCGTAAGGTAGGGCGGCCCCCGGCTAGGTGGACCGACGACCTGAAAAAGGTGGCTGGGACAGACTGGATGCGGAAGGCTGAGGACCGTGTACTGTGGCGCGTGTTGGGAGAGGCCTATGTCCAGCAGTGGACTGCGATAGGCTGATTGAAGTTGAAGTTGAAGTGACCGGTGTAGTCTACGCGAACCAAGTCACGAACTAATAAAATGCTGATACTATCAATATCGCCACGCTTGATTCTTTGAGTACTACTCCATTGCAATAGGCTTTGAATATCCTGTAACTGTTTTAGAGAACACTGCAAAAAATACGAAAGATCCTCATTTAAGCAATTGGTAGCATACAATATTACAAAGGTGCATTGCAAACTGCACTGTGAAGCTGTTTAAGCGACTCGCTATTTAACACTGCGCCGAGTTTTGTATGTTGAAACTGCACACCTTACGACACTTTGTGTAATCCACAAATTGTTGTTTCGAGTTTGAGTTTTCTTTGTATACTTTGGTTGCATTACACTCAAAACTCCTGTAAGATCAAGTGCGGAAGAGATATTAAAGAACAATGCCCACTTCCCATACATTTCAAAACCTGATAGTGAAGTATTTGTATCGTTATAAGGTATAGTAGAAAGATTGCCTGCGCGTTTAGAAAATAATATCATGTAATTATTTTTACGATTTTAACGCTCCGAAGCCTAAAAAATACATTAATGTTACTTTTTAGGTTAGGATTGTTCGTTACCAATAGGTGATGTACCTACCAAAACTAATTATGAACGCTCGAAGTTTAGTCTAAAATAGGAATACTTACCATGGTCTAAAACAACCTTTTTCTTCCTTTGAATTCCTTTAAACCAACTACTCTTACGTCAGTCAATCATAGCTATATCACTGTCAAATGTCAAAAAAATCCGTTTCACTCGTGCTAACTCAATTATATATATCATAATTAATTTATTTCTCTATAATATTATTTTAAATTCATCTGTTTTATATAAAGACTAATAAGGATATATTGACTGATTAAATAAAACGTAAAATAATGTATAAAACTCGGAAACAGATTTGAATGAAGACCATTGCCAATGCGTAAAATGGACCGTCGTAAATAAATGGTAGTTGTGATGCGTTCAAAAGATGCTAATACGTTTACCCTTTACATAGAATAAGTGTAAAGAATTACTGATAAATATTTTTCCTGGGTTTTGTTTTAAAGTTGTGATAAGCGTAATTAATATACAGTTAATTTAGCTGAATTTTAAGATTTAATTCATACATATACATAGTCAGGTGACAAATGGGCAGTCCTCTTTAACTCCATACTTATTTGACAATGAGCACGCTTCTAACATTATAATTTCTTTTACAGATAGCTGCAACACATTGGGGAGCGCAACAACTACAGTGATCATTATTATTTTGTTAGCATATCTTCTTCAAACATCATTAGATAATTTCGTGTACCTCCTTTAGTTAGAAACAATTTATAATCGACAAGTTCATACAAACGTATAGAACCAGAAATCTAAAAGTTTCTAACTGACTTAATAAATTCCTTAATATATTTTCACCTTTGATACGTTGTAGTTGTGCCAACCCGAATTTATGTATTTCATTAAATGGAATACACGAAATATGATTCTAATTTACTTAATTCCCCTGAGCTATTAATTTAAAGCTTAAATGTGCCTACAAAATTAAACTTAAAGGTAAATAATTACAACTAGCTCTATTTATATTTATTTTAATACTTTCAATTTGTTCGGAGATTCTCCGTAATTTGCTTTATATCCGTTTAGTAAATTTAAGAAGTTATCTTGACACGAAGATTTGTGTATATACTTAAGCATGTATATATGTAAATATGTGCTCAAGTACTATGAATAAAGTATGGCAATTGTGTTAGATATTTTAATAACATGGTGTTTTATAATCAACAATCATTTATTTTTAAGGCGCTGTTATACCTCAGAAGCCGTGAAGCACCAAATTTTTCGTCGCGCAACTAGCCATAACGGTAAATGTTACAAACTAGCAAAAAATATAGCTTAAAGTAAAAAGTCTGAACAAAAGACTTTTGAAATAATTTTTCATGTATGTAAAATTGAATCACGGTAAAAAAAATCACAAAAACGAGGCAGAAAATAATCTTTCGTCTCACTGTTTGCAATATTTTGATCATAAGCTGTCATATTTTATTTAATAATATTGTAGGAAACCTAATGAACTAAAGAATTACCTAGTTTATTTTCATATTATACATGTATATTTTGTAAAATTAAATAAAATCTGCCAAACGTCTATGATTTTGGCGCTCGGTAGATCCCATCAATATCAAACGCTTCGGCAATTTAAACCTTATTAGCATAAGCGGTGTACTGAGTGTCAGTTGCTAGTTTACGCCCCGCCCAGACCTCATCATTCGGCTATGAGCCCTGTGAGAGATAAGTCATGTCGCTTGCGTCTCCGCTGCACGAAATTATACGTAAACCTGTTTGCTATTGTAAGTAATATTTGTAATACGCCGATTTGAGTTCGTAATTTCATGTTTTATGTTATAGACTGAATACTTTGAATCAAATAGGGTTTTCATGTGACTCTTTTCATGGGCACATATAATTAGGACCTAAGTTTATATTCTTGTTGCGATTAATGTGTTATTGTTTCTGTGCTTATAAATATATAATTAGAGGATTAAAATATGGATAGTTAGAGAAATAAATTTCTACGAAGGATTTGTACAAGAAAGCGTCGTAATAAAATAGAAATTCATCCATGGCCAAGTGATTATGAAATATTATGTAACATTTTTACACAAATTATTTTCATAAGAGTCTTTTATGACTGACTATGTAATAGATTATCGATTATGCATAATATAATTATATAAATTATTCTCACAATACATAGCTGCCACAGTTTTCAATATTTGAAAGAGTAATAACATAAAATCGAATCATTTTATGTACCTTTATTTCAAATTCATTAGCTTGTCAGAGCGCCTGGAGCGCTAAGATGCCGCCACGGCGAACAATAAACAGCGCTAATAAGGCGCTCCGCAGTCCGCACACAAGCGGTAAAGAATGTTGTATTATTGTGTTGTAAATATAAACCTATTTAGGTACATCGGGTAAAACTTTGATTATTCATAAACTATAAGGTATGTCTCAGTACATCTAATATCTTTTTTATTTCTAAAATCAATCATTTATAAGTAAGAGAGTGACTTCTCTGTTTGCTATAACACAAGTTATAGTATTTTTTTAAATAATAAAGTACCTAACTTATTATATTTCTTGTAATTACAGTGAAATTAAAGATAACAGTTCTGCAACGTCTTACACACATTTGACTGCAGTAATTCCTAACACGATTTGTTCAAGAGCTAGCCAAGATATGCCAAACAATTTTTTAACAAATTTGACTCAACCCCCTAGTGAAAAGCAAAAAATTCAAGAGGGATAGCAGTGACTGGTTCGAATTGCGTAAGAATATGTTGACAGATTCAAATTTTGGTAAAGTGGTAAAAAGAAGAGATAACAGCAGTAAAGCCAACTTAGTAAAAATTACTTTGTACAAATAAAATATTTGCAATGTAAAAGCAGTTGCGCATGGAGTCTAAAATGAACAACTGCCTTTGCAACAACTGGCGAAGCTAGGAAATGTAACAATCGAGCCTTGTGGATTATCCTTTTATAAGTGCCACGCCAGATGGATTAATAGGTCCAAACACGATTGTGAAAATTTAATGTTCTAAAGTTGCCTATAAGAATGGCCTGGAGAAAAGTATAAGAGCAAATAAAATACAAATATGGAAACATGATAAAAAAGTGAACTGACTAGTCTAAACAAATATTGTAATTGTTATTACCAAATTCAGGGGCACGTTACACGCAAACAAAAATGTTTATTTGCTGTGTGGAGTGGCGAAAGTATACCACTAAAAATAGAAATTATAGAAAGAGATGATTTTTCTGGGAGACGACAATGAAAGAAAAGCTTTTGGCGTTTTATATGAATTGGCAGCTGCCTGAAATGGTTGATTCTCGTCAAGCTCAAGGAATGGCATTGCGAGATCACGGAGAGGAAAATGATTCATCAGTGCTTGAAATTTCTACAATACCAAGCCGTAAAAGGAAAGTAAATGAAAATGTGCCTCGTGAACAACAGCAAATAATAAGTATTGAAGCCTCATTACCTCACACCCTGCCTTTAACTTTCAATGAGAATAAAGAAAACCTGCCGGGTTGTAGCAGACAGCTAACTTTTGATGAGCTGTAAACTCTGTATTTTCTTAGTAAATGATAAAAAATATAAATAAATATCTTTTAATATTTATTTTCTTTGAAACAACACATATTTTAAGCGAAATATTTTTTTTATATTTTTCCATACAAACACGTATGAGGAGAGCTAACGAAAAATCAGTAACTCAAATTACAATTCTATAATTTTCTAAGCGACATAGTAGTATCTCATGAATAAGTATATCCACATATATTTTTGGTATTTCATCTATTTTAAAAAATAATAATGGGTTGGGTTTCGAAACGAGTCGCCTGAATTTGAGGGTATTGGTGGTATAGGGGGCTCAAGGAAGTTAGTTTTAATCCCCTAAAAAATTTTGGCTGTCGGCGTTGCGTCTAAATATTTTTAAACAATTTCCAAAAATTCTTGAATACTTCGGCAATTATGCAAAATGGAACGTAGTTTTTATACTTTAGTACAGTTTGACAAATGTAATTTTTAGGTTTTATGTGAAAAACGTGAAATGAAACGCAAACCCGCCATCTTGGAATGATCATATTGACAGCTAATGTCAAAAATTGTGCGTCATTGCTTTCGAGTGCCTTAGGTGCGACTGTAATAAGTAACTAAATAGGTTATGTAAGGTTCTGTTTTGACCCTTAATCCGAAAATAGGAGCCCTGGGAAGCAGGGCTCCTATTTAGAATGTGGAAGTTGGCAGTGCCATACACACCGATGTTTGGAGATTTTATTTTTTCAGAGGAAACCAATCACTCACAACCCCTAAAAACGGCGACGTATTTCGAAACCTTTACTACAATAATTATATATATAATAACAATAAAACATCCATAAATAAATAAAATAAATCAACTTTTACTTAACTTCAATTATCTCGTAACTCACTTTAGTTGAGATACGGCTTTTGCGCTTAGTAGCCGAAAATTTAAAAAATGGATCCCTTATAGATTCGCCATTTCTGTCTGTCTGTCCGCCCGTATGTCACAGACAATTTATTGCAAAACAGATTTGAAAACTGGCAGGAATGGAATTAAATGTAGGTATTCTATGAACCGCTTCACCATTTCGCTTCACAAACAAAAATAATAAGGGCCTCTCCATACATGGAACTGACTTAATTATTTTTATCATCTTACAGCACGTAGGTATTTACCTACTTTCGTCAACAATTAATACCAATAACGTCTAATGTAAACCACTTTTGCTCATGGGTCCACTGAGAACAAAAATTGTGCTATGCCCATATTGTACAAACAGATTGATTTATGTAGTATAAATTTTAATATCAGTATCTCAATTCAATATGCTAAAACGTTTTGGTTACGATTTTGAAATATTGGAATATGGATGTCGCCAGAATACGGCCGCACGCGATTAGAATGAAGGGGGGCGCCCCGCAGTAGACGGAGCTAAGCGCCCTTCACCTCTTGCTTCACCCCCTCATTTACCGAAACAGTCGCTTAGGACAGCGCCTTAAGTTGGTAAAATATATAGTTCCTCCGAAATTATAAGCCACTTAAAACCTCCTTAAATGATAAAAGCCTGCTACATCGTCCCCTTTAAGTGTGATTTGGGAAGAACGACTAAATTGATGTGCGCAAGAATGAAAAAAGTAAAAGACAAGAGAAGGATTATTATACAGTCTGCGCTGGCAGTTAATGAAGACATTTTGCGATCCTTGAAAGTGTAAAAGAAAAAATAAAATTTTGACAGGTTGTGAAGATGGGGGCAAATTGTTGGAATTTTATCGGATTCGAGATGATTGTGCAGTAAGTATTTGATCTCTGAAAGGTTAGGATAGCATGAAATATTTATGACAAAGGTAAAGCAATATTAGGTACTTGGAGACAGATTGTGTCGGTCAATAATCTTGGAAAATCTGGTATTGTTTACAACTTTATTTTCATACGTCACAACCGTACACAAATGTATTTTACCCATAGTCTATCTTTGCTATGAATGCACTAAGTTGTTTGCGTGACGTTTACATCGTGTGACAACTAACTCGCTAGTGTTGACTGATTCTACGTTGCTGCATCGATCTTGATAAATGTCTATCATAAAGTTATTTTAATGGTAATTTTATAAACCGATCGTAGAAACAGGATAAGTAATATTTGTATTGTTACCCCACGACTCGGTACCCACATGGGGCATTTATAATATGTCTGATAGAAAGCCAAAATTATAAAGTTCTAGACACCTGCTTGCGATTTGTATATGGTAGGATGGGACAAGCATCATTCTGGCCCCATCTCAACATATGTAGTTAGAAACAAGAAGTAAAATTTAAACCATTACAATATGATATATTGTAGATTTAGATTTATTTTTTGACACTCACGGCATACAGGATCCCCGAAAGGGTAGGCAGAGGTGTAATATTACATCCACATTTTGCCATAAATTTTTAGGTCCCACGTAATGGGGGGATTCTATTGCCGTTACCGCGTACATCACCAGACTCTATGCTGCTACTGAGAATTCAGAAAACCCAGTAACACTTTGCCCGACCCGGGAATCGAACCCAGGACCTCCACGGAGCAGACGCATACGCTATCCACTGGACTACGGAGGCCATCATTTTTATGACAGTACGATGGTAGACGAGCAAACCGCCCACCTGATGGTAAGCGGCAACCGCCGAGCGCCGCCTATAGACTTTGGCCGTAATAGAAACACAGCCAATTTTAATTCAATTTTCAGCTATTTTATTTAGGTCTTATGATGCGTGTGATGGATTATTTTTAATGGCCAACAAATTGCTTGTTTTACCGCTTGCAGCAACAGGGAGTGTCATGACAGGAAGTACATGATCGCTGCTTGACATTGTTAGCACTTTGCACCGGGACGCCACTGACTACCAACACGTGTTAACAAAAATGTGAAAATGATAAATCTGAATCTGCAAATTACATACAATATTTTCAAGGATATTGATAGGTTATAGGCTATGGCGAAATTGTGAATCGCCATTTTACTCGCCATTCATGATTTTATTAATAGAAACATTTTAGAATAACTAACTCAATTTGTGCACTAAAAATTGAGTGCACCCTTTTAGCTTGTGCAATTTCGTACAAAAACTACGTTTTATAAAATATTTGTATCATGATAAAAATGGCATTGCAATGGCAAGAATAGAACAATGTTCTAAGAACGTATAGCACTACTGTCGTGAATTCGATCCCTATACGAGACGAGACTTTGTGCCATCCTTACATATTTATCTATGTCCAGGTGATATTGCAACCTATTGTTTTAAAGGTTTTTTTAACGCATTCGTGGTCCAGGCTTGCAATTAATACTCACTATTGTAAAAATGCACAGTTTGCCTGATATATTTTTGATCTATACTGTCTTTTAGTGCATATTTTCAGACAGCAAACTGTTCCTGAGAAATATCCATACAGAAAGACAACATTAACTACACTGAAAACTTATGATCTACAAGTGCTTTCCATTATTGTATTAGTTCCATAATATGATAAAGAATCATCATCATCAGCCTTTTATACTGTCCCACTTCTGGGCACGGGCCTCTTCTCACTATGAGAAGGGTAAGGCCATAGTCCACCACGCTGGCCAAGTGCGGGTTGGCAGGCTTCACATGTCTTTCAAGAACATAATGGAGAACTCTCAGACATACAGGTTTCCTCACGATGTTTTCCTTCACCGATAAGCAAGCGATAATTAACAATTTAATACGCACTTATCTCCGAAAAGTCATTCGCGGGACCCTCTGCATAGCAGTCTGTCGGTCTCTCCACTCGGCTATCGCTACTTTGCTGATAAAGAATGCGAGTAAAGAAATAGGATTTCTCTACAGTATTTTTATCTAGGTCTTATCCAACAGGCTTCCACATGATTCGGTACGTCTCTTTTGTCTTCGCATTGCTTCGAGCAGCGTAAAAAGTTTATAGTTCAACTTATGAAAATGAAACAAGAAAGATAAACCTACAGAAGATTATTGAAACGACCGCGGATGTTTACCGAATCTTCTGTTTAATATGACGTAAATAGACTTCGTGTAGAAAATGTGTAGTTGTCTGTCAATTCGGGCAGCATCAAAAGGTCGATCCACTCATAACGTGTCCGGTATGTGGACAGACAGACCTTGAGTTCTCCAGTACTTAGCCGTGGTGAAATTAGTGACCTGTTTCCGGCCCGAACTCGGCCATATCTGAACAAGTACATAATTATAAATTTCCACACTGATATATTTTGAGGCCCTCTCCACATCCTGATTCTAAACGTCGAGACAACCCCTTTGTCCATTGCGCCATACGTGGTGCAGTTGTTGAATTAGTGTTAAGTTATATAATGCACATACAGTCATCTGATCCAAAACTTGCCATACCTTGTACAATGGCAACAAGCTAGATGATGAACACACATATTTATTAATTACATTCTTAATATAGACAAAACATACAGAAACAGATCAAAATAAATATTTTCGTGCTCATCACAAATAATTGTCCTGCGTGGGAATCGAACCCACAATCTCTGACTTAGCAGTCAATTACACTAACCACTAGACAAACAGGCCAGAAAATAATACAGTAGATATGGAATAAATGAGAGTAAAATGCAGATAATATCTGCTGCAAATTCCTGCATTGGTGTATGATTATATTTATTTTTTATACACTCACGCCTGTATCTCCGAAGGGGTAGGTAGAGGTGTAACATAACAGCCACATTTCGCCATGATTTTTTAGGTCCCAGGTAACAGGGGGCGAGCCTATTACCGTTACCGGGCACATCACCAGACTGAGAATTGCGTAAAACCCAGTAACACTTTTGCCGGACCTAAGAATCGAAACCGGGACCTCCGATTAGTAGTCGCATACGCTATCTACTGGACCACGGAGGTGTATGATATCTTTTGCTATTCGGACATAATATAGCGCATAGCTATATTAAGTTCAAAATTGCAAAAAATATCCTTTAGCACAAATTCTCTAAGGATATACTCATACACCGATGCAAAAATAGTTAAAATTATATCCATTTGAAAGTTTAAAATATGTGCAAGCGAGCGCAAACTTTGGTCGTCAGTTTTACTCTACGTATGCACCACGTAAAATTTTACGAGTTTTCTAGACGTTACGTGAAAGTAATCGTTATGAATGTAGTAATAAAGTTTAGTTTTGCAACAATCGCAAAAATTGAGTTTTATTACTTCTTTGTGATTTTGATTAAGGTAAGAGTTTTTGGAGATAACTATCCAAAAAATTGTAAGTTTACACAGCGTATCGAAATCTCATCCGCATACTATGTGAGTAATTGAAATTATTCTATTTACATTGATTTGTACATCACTGACTCTAAGGCGTAGGCGAAATATCCCGGTCCATGAACTTCTGTCATCAAGGTCAGCTTATGCACGCGCTTGTATATACTGACTGAATTCTACACTGAGCAAGTAACACCCTGGGGTAAATGACGCAAGATCATCTGTTCCAGAACTACACAGTGTGTTTAATGAAAACCTGATAACATTACTTACATTCTTAAAAAACAAAAGAAATCATTGGTGATTTCAACTACGGGAAAAGTATGACACACATAAAGACATACGATAAGTAAGACATACGGTAAGAAAGACATGTCGGTCGAAGTTCGGCGATGTTATAAAAAAGGTCTTTGCTGCCATTTTAATCAATTTCACCCGTTTGATGTCCATCACGAAACACTCCGAAGTCAAAATCAATTCTAAGTTTAAGTCCAGATACTTCTCCGGTCGATTATTCTTGGTTTGCGCCCTGCTGTACGCGTTATTTTTTGATTTATTATAATAAATGTATCGACGTAATAAGATCTACACTTCCACGTTGTATTTACAATTGACGACTTGAGAATTAAAATGACCATGCGTTTTGTTGCTTATATACCCTAAACAACGTCCAACTCTAATGCGGCTTCCTCCACCACTCGATATTTGAAATTAGTGCTTGGTGGAAGTATATAAAGTAGATGTCATCAAGACCTTCGATCCTTCTCAATAGAACAACTCCGATATTCTCTCATTAGTGGCGAGGTCCATCAAATATACCACAGCATTATATGGCATGCACGACGTTGCCATGGCGAATTGACTGACTCTTTAATGGGCAACCGACTCAAGCGTGCTTGTTAAACTGCCAGCCATAAAATATATCTGACAAAATGCAAGCTGCATCCATACCTATTTTAATAATTGTTTATGTATACAAAATACACATAGATTACGTGCAAATCATACAAAAATATTTTCTAAGAGATTAAATATATGAGAGTTACGTCTCAATGTTTAAAAGGAACAATTATTATCTTTTACAAAATTAAAATTCGCTCACGGCTACGTTCGCTTGAATTAAAAATCATACCATAAATTGGTGAAACCGCATTAAAATCCATTCGGTAATTTGCGTGCTGTCATACAGACAGAGATAACGACGCGGGGACTACATTTTATAATATTTACTAGCTCACCCAGCGAACTCCGTGTCGCCTTTTTAAGAGTTCTTATTTAATTCCTTTTTTCCAAGCCCCTTTCCCAAAGTTACCATTGACTTAGCGCTTAATCTCTTATCATTTCAGATTCTATAAATGCTGAACAAACAAACATAGATTTTTATATAATACTGAATTCCCCATTCCTTAAAATATCGGAGACGATACCCATATCGACTTTAAAAATAAATCCCGTCCGCCATCTTTGATTTCCTATCTGCATCTTTGATCACGAAATAGACGTTGTATTTGGATTCACCATCCCTTAAATCATCAGAGACGACACCCATATTGATTTTAAAAAATTTTCCATCCACCATCTTGAATCACGAAATAGATGTTGTATTTGGATTCCCCATCCCTTTAAACATCGGAAACGATACCCATATTATTTTTTTAATTTCCCATCCGCCATCTTTGATCACGAAATAGATGGTGTTTTTGAATTCCCCATTCCTTAAAATATCGGAGACGATACCCATATTGACTTGAAAAAAAATCCCGTCCGCCATCTTTGATTTCCAATCTGCCATCTTTGATCACGAAATAGATGTTGTATTTGGATTCTAGACGGTACCCATATTGATTTTTTAATTTTTTCCCATCCGCCATCTTTGATTTCCCATCCACCATCTTGAATCACGAAACAGATGTTGTATTTGGATTCCCCATCCCTTTTAACATCGAAGACGATACCAATATTGACTTTTTCTAAATTTTCCCATCCGCCATCTTTGATCACGAAATAGATTTTGTATTTCAATTCCCCACCCCTTAAAATATCGAAGGCGATACCCATATTGATTTTTTAAATTTTCTCATCCGCCATCTTTGATTTCCCGTCCGCCATCTTGGATCACTAAATAAATTTCATATTATTAATAAGCGTCCCGAAAATCTCGAAAACAATACACATATAGATTGTATCCTATTCGTTTAGCCTTTTTTTTTTCCTTTGACCCAAACCTCCCCCTTCTCGTTTGACCATTTTATTATTTTTGTCTGGCCCCTAAAAGGTGAGGCGTAATTTTATATAGCCTTTCGGAATAATTAGGCTATCATAGGCAATAACAATTTTTAAAATCCGACTGCTAGTTCCTGAGATTGGCCGACATTATCTTTTAGCATTTTTAGCCTTTTGCCCGGCCCCAAAGGGTCGAAACGTTATGTTATACAGCTTATAGCCTTTCGGAATAACTGGGCTATCGTATACAGAAAGAATTTTTCAGATCCGACCGGTAGTTTCTGAGATTAGCGCGTTCAAACAAACAAAAAAACAAACAAACAAACTCTTCCGCTTTATTACATTACATAAAGATATTTTAATTTTTTTTTATATTTTATACAAATCTCCTTTATTGGGCGGATACTTCCATAGTTGTCGTTTTAACTGTTTAGGAAATATAACTGCAAAAGGTATTTAAACATACAAACTACTTAGTAAAGACTGTGTTATCCGGTATCTGTGCTTTAGTTGTCTTCTGTGGGTATCTGTAACGTTTCGCTAGATCGGCCAATATGGCGACTGTGATTCGTCTGTCAGAACCATTAGAATTTAACAAAATACTCGACAATCCTAATTTTGCGGATAAATGTTGTCGACTCGATATCTTTATTTTTAAATGTTTTATTATTCAGGTAAGTTTTCGATGTAATCCTTGACGAAATAATTATTATAAGATTTGACACTGCGATAGCAGCGCAGTCCGTCGGTTCCAATGTGAAACATTCCAAAATCCACAACTACTTACAAATTAAAAATTAAGTAAAAAAAAAAATGGCCGTGTGGTTGACGGCATAGAATACAAGTGTCACCACCCCCTATCTTCCCGTGGGTGTCGTAAGAGGCGACTAAGGGATAACACGATGCAAATACCATCTTTGCGTAGAGACGGAAAACTCGACATCAAACCCTATACGGCTGCCTCGTTAGTCTCACGACATAAATGTGCGCGTGGTATTGGGAGGTCCCGGGTTCGATTCCTGGGTCGGGCAGTGTTATTGGGTTTTTCTGTCACGGAATTCTCAGTAGCACAGTAGCAGCACGGAGTCTGGAAATGTGCCCGGTACGGCAATAAGCTCGCCCCTTATTACGTGGGACTAAAGTATATCTGGCGAAAAGTGGGTGTAGAAATACACCTCTGCCTACTCCTTCGGGGATAAAGGGCGTGACGATATGTATGTATATGTATGTATAAATGTGTAAAAAAACATTTTCCAGTGGACTAAATTGTGAATCTAAACCATTCTCAAGTCCCCTTGAACACATACAAAAAATTTAATCAAGATCGGTCCAGTCGTTTAGGAGGAGTTCGGTGACATACACACGCACACAAGAAATATATATATATAAAGATAGATTATTTCCTAAGGTAACAAAAACAAAAGATAACAAACGTAAAATTGACAGAGCACGAGAGCTTAATTGCATTGTGACGTAGTATTTTCTTTAAAAACGTTCCTATGAAATCGTACGAAGCAATTATGTCAGTAACATTAAGTCTCGGTATTATTGCAACGTTGCGACCGTCTGCAATAAGTAAAACACTAAATGAGTCCGCGTTAAATTCCATTTTTAATTAATTTATTTATTTTATGGATCTTCAACAAAAATTACACAATGCATTCATAATAAGTAGAAAAAAAAACACAGATCTGGTGTATCCTTAATTACAGAAGACCACAACATGCACATAAGTCTAAAAATATGGAAGGGAGATAATAAATGTCAAGTCTCTTAAGATAATTAATGTCAAGGCTTATTAAAATTAAAAAAGAATACTATTAAAAAAAGAATAAAAATGAAGAAAAAGAAAAAAAAGACACTAAATCAAATTCATGAGGTAGATTCAATTACAGTTACAAATTAATACATTAATAAATCATTTTATGGAGTTCAACAATTTGCATTAATAAAATTATTAAAAATAAAATAGAATCCGTTAATTAGATCCAATTCAATTCATTCATTCATTCATTGACATTCTTTTAATCTACTTAGATTGACTAAATTCACTAAATTAAAGTCATTATTATATATACGTCAAATGAAATTAAATTATAATAAAATGGCAATAAATTGAAACTTAATAAATAAATAGATAGATAATTACACAAGTTAGTTACATTGAAGTCAGTTGTTCATTAACAAGAAATTTAAAATGTCCTACAGTATTACTGAAGATGTCTATATCGTTAGATCTACTTGAAATATCATTATAGAGGTTTGTCATCCTAACTATTGGTGAGTGCTTACCAAGATTTGTGCGACAGCGCGGAGCTTTGAGCAGTGAACCTGGATAAGGATCAATCTCCATTTTCAGATATAGATATTTAATGGTAATTATGTATCTCATTTAAAAGAATGATATTCAAGTGGTAGATTTTTACTATTGGCCTTCAATTAACACAAACAGTTACGGAAATATTAAAGTTCAAAATATTTCGCGAAGAGCAATCATTATTGGTGCAAGAGCGATCATAAAAGGTGAAATCATTGAAACAAAAATATAAATATTGATATAATATTATTTATTTAACCGTTTTCAGTCATATCCAGTGTACGTGTAACAAGATCAGTAAGAGAAATGTATTATTTTAGAAAATTCAAGGCGTATTATCCGTCATACATATCAAAAATAAGAAATTTTTATATAAAATAATTTTATACGTCAAAATCTGTTTCGGGTGTAGGTTTGCCGAAGAAACCCAGGAAAGGTTACATATTAAAATATTATATGCATAGGTCATCGTTTTGTCATTGTTACAGTCGGGTACTACTACTTAACATAGATTTATAACGCACAAGTAATGCAAAATATCATCGCTCTGGTCTTTTTGAACAGAGCAATCAGAGTCATAGCGATCAGAAAAAGTCACAAAATCATGAATATAGCCGAATTTAAAAGCAAAAGAAAGTTGTGATTTCGTTTCTTAAAAAACATCATAACGATCACTTAATTCACATAACAAACACATTCACAGGCTTACTACTGAATTTAAATAACATGCCATAGCGATCGAAAAATTCGAGAACCAAATCCAGAGCAATCATAAACTTACCTTCGTAATGTTGGAAAAGGGGAACGTGGCACACGGAGTATCCTCCTCGGTAGTTAGACCATTACTGCCGTTACCCCGTGGAAAGGGAATAGAGTGTCTATAACGCGTAACTAGGGATGAGCGCGATGGTTTGCCTCAGCGCAGAGCGATGAGATAAAATGCCCGGTCACGATTTTAAATTTAAATTGTGGCAAAAGTATTGGTAATATAACTAAAAATATTTTATTACTATGTAGATTAACTATTTGTTATGTAATATAAATAAGTTATTTGATGTCATCCTACTCATTAAAAAGTTAAAACATATTTTTTTCATTCAATCGGGAGTTGGGTCAACCCAGAGCGATCAGGATTTGAGGGTTTAAGATTTTTTTCTAATAATCAAAATAAACTTGTTCATAATATTAGCCTTGTACCATATATATTAGACACCGAACTGTCTATAAAAAATATTTTGGAAACGTTTTTCGATTTTAAAATGGTTTTATCCCGTCCGACGCGAAAAAAAAGCCTCTGGAGATCGACCCATAACCTGGCGGGCCAATACCCGTCGGGGGGTAGCGAGGAAAGCCTCGGTGATACCCGATACTCCGACACACGGGTACATGAGGAACACGGGTTGATTTTTAGTCAGCAAGAGTCTGACAGTCCCCTTCGCCCTTCCCCCAGGGCGGAGGGACTCCATGAGCTTTTTTCCAATCCGACACCAAAAAAAAAGAAACGCTCTATGACGGAATAATACTTAGATGTACAGACGATTTTATAAGGATTAGTTCTTGCGCCATTATTGCTGACTTCAAATATGCAGATGCAGGTTCTTCAAACCACTTTCAACCCATATCTAACCCACCTTAGTAGTGAAATATTAAGAAAACACTACTTAGCAGCTGCCTACCTCGTAAAAAGGATCCGTTCTCCAACTTTAATATTTCTAGCTTCAGTGGTTTAGCCTCTGCGATGATATGTCAGTCATACCATGCATTTTTATGTCCGAGTATTAAAGTCGGTATAAAGACAGTTATAACAAGCTTAAAGAGTTCTAAGTTTTGAAGTTCCAATTATTTATTTATTTATTTCAAAATCTATTACTCTCTCCACTCACAGTTTCCCAACACGTAGAGAGAGTGAGTATTGGCTTTACACGTCTATTAAATAATTATACAACCACAGATTCGTCCATGTACTAATTCTCAGCGAAAAATTCTGTAAATTGGGCCGCATATCATTGAAGCGCAAAGTTGCCGCTCTGTCGCTGGCATTTTGCAAAATATGATGTTTTCTATTTAAATATCCGCCAACTGTGTTTGAAATAGTGCCAAAGCGCTATGTTGAATGTTGGCATGAATATGATGGTTGAAAAGATGAAAAAGTTGCGCCACAGACGCAACTTGCCAAACAGCCAGTGTAACTGGAAACTCCCTTGAACTAGGTTAAACGTTCGTCACTTGCTTGGCGGTGACTTTTTACATGTGTTATGCAAATACATAATGTTTGATAAATAAAATAATGATTGCATTTTACCAGGCATTTTCAAACCAATTCCTTAAATTATTGAATGCTAGTAGAGTATAAAATAATTTAGAAACTCATAGAAAACATTTATGTAATGATAGGTCTGGCACGGTCTAAACTATAATGAAAGATCACAAGTCCTAAATAATTAAAGATGGGTATCTAATAAAATTGTATATTATTATGAAAATAAATAATAGTAAAAATTACAGGAAAAGTAAATTCGATCAGAATTAAAATATACCTAGTACCTTGTCCAAAACTCTAATTATTATAATATTATTAGTAAATAGTGCGCATAATTAGCCCAGTGGTGTACGTTACGGACTGCCGATACGATTTTCTCGGGTTCGATCCCCAGGTACCCCGTGCACACACCTCTGACTTTTCGAAGTTATGTCTGCATTAAAAATGTTAATTATTGCTCGCCTAGTAATGTGCCCGGTAGATGAGTGGCCCGGTAGGCTCGCCTCCTATTACATTGCAACCGAAACATAACTGGCGAAGTGTGAGTGCTTTATACACCTCTGCCTACCCCATCAGGAATTAAGGCGTGTAGTTATTAGGTAGTAAATAATATCAGACCGGACTGATGATTCCTGAGATAAGTCAATTCAGACAGTCAGGACAGTACTTCTTACATGAACCGTAAACAGTCAGCTGATAGACGCTTGAGTGACCGCAGGGAAGACCAGACATGTTAGCATGGGCACGGATCTCCGTGCTAGCCAGCATCCTCGGCCTTATCAGGGATCTCCCTGATAAGGCCGAAGATGCTGGCTAGCTACGACTTGATTACCACTCATTGAGCGAAGGGCAATTTGATTGAGATGGCAATGATACTGCTGCTGTCCTGTTGGTGAGTCACCAGCTAAGTGGCAAAAGTGGTGTTAGTCCAACTAGAAGAAAGATCATCTGACCAAACAAGGTAATCTACCCCGTGGACCGCAGAGAACTGAAAGTTTTCTAAGAACTTGTGTGTTAAGTAAACCGCGTCTGAATCAAAAGTATTGCGATTTATGTACGTTATCTTTTCAGTATTGATTGTCTTCGTCTATATATTTATGAGTATTATAAGATTTGTTCTAGGGTGTAAGTATTCGGAGCTCTCTAAAAAAAGTTTTTGTTTTTACCCATCATACATGTATTTTGGAGTATTCCGAAGGCAATATTATTCTAAAGACAGCATAGCATATATCCAAATTAGTAGGTAAAGTGAAAATGCTCAAATTTCACCCAATAGCGTCAGAGCCTTATTTGTTTAGCTCCGTTGTTACACTAATGAGCGACGAAAATAACACAAGGTCAAGTCTAACGTTGGCTCATATAACGTTGAGACGATCGTATTTACCTAGTTAATTAAGCGAATGTATGCTCTCGTTGTTTAAAACAATATGTTTGACTGCAAGTTATGATGGAGCAGTGGTTCAGGCGAACGCCATGCCGTTTAACATTACGCCGAGTGTTATAGATTCCATCTTCATATGATATTCGATTCACAAATGATTGTTTTGAGTCTGGCTGTTCTGTGTGCTAGTAAGCTGAAAGTTAGTTAAGTTAAAACTATATTAAAAGGAATATAACTGAAATCTGCTATCATAATTTTTATCATATATCATATTTAGCGTGTATTGTAAATTAATGTGAAGACAACTCAAGATATGACTGAGTTTATACAAAAAAAGTCCCATCGTCTTCAACATAATTATGTAATTCAAATGCCTTATTTTCTCCATTAAAATGTAAATTTATACTCTCCTTATAGTTATATCTTATCATACTCAATAAACAGCATAAATAAAAGGAAACTTGGCTATGAAAACATAATTATATTAAATCATGTTTGCACAGTAAAGAGAAATTCTTCCAATAACGGAAAATTGTACGCGAGCGGTAACTAATAGAATCCATAAAAAAGTCTTAACACTCAAAAGACAACTTACCATCATTAAATAATATAATAAAAATTCCATCGCCACGTCTGTCTGTGTGACTATTTACATGATAAGTTCCAAAACTGTTCAATCAATGTTCATGCGATTTCCACCAAATCACCGTTGATGTGATTCATGAGGAATATGGTTTTAATGTATAATTTGCTAAGGTTGCGTAAGAATAACTTAAGAAGACTTATAGTAACCTACATGTAATAATGATCCTATCTCAGCAAATAGAGAACACCGTTACTACGATCTCCATAAATTAAAAGAATATAATTATACTAGCTGACCCGGCAAACGTTGTTTTGCAAAATATTTTTTTTTTTTTTTGGAAAATAGATGTTGGCCGATTCTCATAGCTACCGGATAAGCACAAAAAATTTCATCAAAATCGGTCAAGCCGTTTCGGAGGAGTATGGGAACGAAAACTGTGACACGATAATTTTATATATTAGATTCACTGTAAAATAAGAACACTTGAGTGAATACCCATTTCATTAAACTAAATCACAGGGAGTAGTCCAATTTAACACAATGAATTGTTCTTGATCAACAACTTTATGGAGAATTTCTTTCACCCGTTCGAGTCTGCTTGCTTAAACGTTTTTCTTATATAAATATGTTCGAGCTGTTTCAATCCAGTGGCTAAAGAAGCTCACACGAAATTCTTGGCCCGGTTGTTTAAGCCAAAGTCCTTTATAAACAAACTGAGGGATGAATGTAAACTTTGACTTATTGATGTTATAAATGACGCATTTATTTATTTATTATACACTTTATTGTACACTTTTACAAATATGTTACAGAAATTTACATATGTAAGATACAGTATAATGGGCGGCCTTATCGCTAAAAGCGATTTCTACCAGGCAACCTTTGGATGGAGATATTATTGGTAGGATAGATATGGTAGTTGTAAGCGTACCAGTAAAGATGTATGTAGATATATATTATATTTCAATATATATAAGGTTATATAATACTAAGACAATATACATACACATTCATAAATACTTATATATAAATAATATTTAATACATATATACTTAGTAGAACGCGAAGAAACTAGAAATATCATAATGATAGATAGTACTCCTTAACTAAGGATTTGAACCTGGTTATAGTCTGAGCCTGTCTTATATGTAACGGTAACGCATTCCATAGACGAACAGCTGTGACTGAAAATGATTTATCATAAAAGGTTGTGGAATGTGAATCTTCAGTTTCATGTTTTCTGATGACCTTAAATAACGGTTATGCGTATCATGAAGGAATTTGAATCGTCCCTTAAGATAGGAAGGAGTTGAAGGGTTAAAAAGTATATTGTACAGCAAAGAAAGAATGTAAGCATTCCGGCGATGACGTATAGGTAACCACTTGAGCTGTGTTCGAAATTGTGAAACATGATCATATTTGCGTAGTCCAAATATGAATCGTATACAGAGATTTTGAAGGCGCTTAAGTTTGTCTAGCTGGTTTTCGGCGAGATCTAGATAGCTGACATCTGCATAATCAATAATGGGTAAAAGTAGAGAGTTTGCAAGTGCAATTTTGGTGGCAGTTGGGAGAAAAATTTTAAGTCTTCACAATGATCCTGCTGAAGCAAACACCTTTCGGCTCACCTCTTGTATCTGCGATCGCCACGTTAATGTAGAGTCAATTGTTATACCGAGATTCTTTACCTTATCTTGTATCGGAATATCAGTGCCATCGAAGGTAACGTGAGGCAGCTGAGACCAGTTGATTTTCGTTGTCATTCTTGCGCTCCCAATAACAATGATAAAATTTTTTTTTTTTGCTCTGTGGCAACACTAAGGCCAACAGCTGATCCGGCCTTCTCCCGTATTTTTTACAAATTAAAATATAAAATAATAGTATAATTAAAGCTAATTACAAGTTAATCGCTTAGTAAATGTGTTATTTGTAATAATCTGTAAACGTATTAGTGCTTTATATGAAAATAAGGTGAGTTTATTGTGTTTTTTTTTGACTAATAATCTACCGGTAAAACTTGCATTGTCATTTTACAAACAGGTATAACATTGTAACTACTATTTAAAATCAACTTATACGTATAAAATAGTTTTAATTAGTATATTTCTGAATAAAAAGTGACTACAAGTTCATATATAACCACACACAAATAGTAAAAATACATAAACATAACCTAAGCCTTGTTAGTTGGTTACACAACTTTGAATGAGATCAGCTGTTCTTTCAATAATATTTAGCTTTAAACCCTACTATTACTACGTATTTCAATTCTCTTCTTTACTTTTGAATAACACTTCCTTTAAACTTCTTGTATTTTTCTCTTTTCACTATGATTATGACTCGTAAAGCTTTGGCTCGCCAGGAAGAGTCTAAACTCCAACTAGCTTTAAGTGAATTAAAGACCTCTAAGGAGTTGTGTAACAAACTGATAGAGGAAAGAGAAGATAATGAGAAAGAAATGTTGAACTTATTGGAAAAAAATAAGAACTTAAAATGTGAAATGGCTCAGCTACATACTCAATTCTCTGATGCCATGAGTGCTCGGGATGGACTCCAGCTCATTGTGGACGGGTTTGCCGAGTGTAGCTCACAGTACGAACTAGCACTTGACCGTATTCAGTTTCTAGAAAAACAGTTACATGAGGCAAATAATAGAATAAGACATCTAAAATTCACCCAAGAACAGATCACTACCTCGGCAAATCAAAGTCTATTCGATGAGCTGGTGGTTCATGCTCCATGCATGATTACTGACATAAATAATTCTAAAGCATCGTTTCCAAATAGTCTCCCAGTGTGCAAAGAATCAAATAATTCAATAAAATTGATTAGAGGTAGTAGGAATAGAATGAAGAAATATGTCAAAATAAATAAATTCATAAAACAGACCCAAAAATTAGTTCACAGGCAAAAGTTTTTCATAAAAAATGTTAAACTCAACAGGGAAAGATTATTTGCTCTAGAAAAATTAGAAAATTACTCACAGAAATATCAGCAAAATAATTTAAAACATAATTTAGAAATAAATAATATGCAGGTAGAATTGAATAATCTTAGTGACAAATTAGTATCAATGACAAATAAAGCTCTGAATTACAAATGAAAGAGTACATATTGGCAATGAATGAGCTGGTGTCATCAAATAGTAATGAGTGTTCACAACAATTGAACAATGACATCCCGTTCAACCTCCAACGCTCACCAACTTGTTCAGTGTCAACATGTGACCCTGTTTTATTTAATATTTCTGTAAACAAACCAAAATCTAAATGCATTACTAAACATACTTTAAATAAATTAGAAAATAATATACTAGAAAGCAAAACTAAATTAGAAAACAAAAATAAAGTGATAATATTTAGTGACGAGATTGGAAAAGGTATGGGTCAGTTTTTGGCAAACACATATAGTGACGGATTAGTGATGAATTACTGTATGCCTGGGTTAAGTTCTATAGCCATTTTAGATAAAATTATCAGTTCTAATTTTGCCCAGGATACAACTCTACTGATTCTACTTGGTAAAAGAGGATCTTTAAATAAAAAACTATTATATTTTTATTACAGTAAATTAAGTGAATTAAATTTAAATAAAATTATTATGCTTACTTTACCCTTTAGTAAATCGTTGCCACAGAAAGAAAACAAAATTAGACATAATCTTAATACAAATCTTTGTACATGGTCTTATAACAATAAGCAATTCCATGTATTTGACTCTAACAATTATGTTAGTAAAAGTTTATATTTGACGCAAGATATTTGCTATCTGAATTCCTTTTTTAAAAGACAGCTAGCAGCTTCGCTAGCATATTGTATTAATATTTCAGCCAAGAAGTTGGCTAATTAACCTGTTGCTCCTATACAGCAATTAAATGACATTCATAATAATTCAGCCAATATTTTGGCTACAGAACTTGACATGTCAATTAATTTAAATTAAATAGTACGACAATAGAGAGTACCTCTTGCAATTCAGACACTTTAATGAATAATAAACCAGAAAGTACAAATAAGACTAATTCAAATAATTATAAGTCTGGGCATTCAAGAGTTATAAAACTAGTTCATCAAAATATTCAAGGAATGTTGAATAAAGATTTAGAAATTGAATTGTTCATAAACGGTGAATACATTGACATTTTGTGTTTAACAGAACATTTGCTTAAAGATTACCAGTTCATGTGCAACTTCAATAACCACTTAGTTGGTAGTTCGTTCAGCAGACAAAATGCAATACATGGTGGATCGTTGATTTTAGTTAATAAAGAACTTAAATTTAAGAATCGTTGTGACATTGTGAATTTTTCTGTAGAACGGACAATTGAAATAGCCTGTGTGGAGTTGGAGCAACTTGTTATATTAAGTGTGTATAGACCACCATCTTCCATTTATGATAATTTTGAAACTATCATGGATGATGTACTACGGAAGCTATGTCAACATAATAAATCAGTACTTGTGTGTGGTGATTTTAATATTAATTTAGAATCTAGAACAGTCTTTGAATAGCCAAAAGATTAAAAATTTGTTCAAATCATATAATCTAGATTGCTTATTTTTGGAACCCACCAGGATAACTTCTACCACCTCTACTTGTATAGATAATATATTTACAGATATAATACCAATGAGCAAACAAATAATTAACAAATTGACATCTGATCATTGTGGACAATCAATAACATTCACTACGCAGTCTAAAAAAGTAGGTAGTAAAGAATTGACTGTGGTGCCAAAAACTTTGCGTCCTCTCGAGGGACTTAAAGATAGACTCACAGACACACTACCATATTTGTGCTATAATGAAGATCCTAAAGAGTTGTACAATTCTTTCTTTAACATGTACTGTACTATTTTCAACTCTATCTTTATCCCTCAGAAGATCTCAGTTGTTGGTACTACAACCTTTAGTGAATGGGCAACCACTGGAATTTATAAAAGTAGAAATAGGCTTTATGAGTTCTATGAACAGAAAGTTATTAAGAAAAATGATGAACGATTTTGTAAATATGTAAGTAATTATTCAAAATTATTCAAAAAGATTTGTCGAGAAGCAAAGACTCTTTATTTAAAATCTAAAATTAAAAATAGTGAAAATAAAATAAAAGTAACATGGGACATTATTAACAATGAGACTGGAAGAGTCAAGAATAAAAATAAGGACTACATTCTTCACTTTGATAACAAAGTATTCAAATCAGATTTTGAGGTTGCCACAGCATTCGAAAATTTCTTTACAGACATTTCAGTCTCAATTACAAAGTCCCTGAACTCGTCTCCTAATGATGCCGAACTTCTATTAAAACAAAATGTCAAAATGTGTACCATAGGATTTAGTTTTACTTATATTACCGAAAGAGATATTGTTAAAACTTTTAATACACTTAATTTTAAGAAAACAAGTGATTTTTGGGGTAACTCTGTTGTGATTACGAAATCCATAATCAATTCAGTAGCACCTGAACTTGCAATAATTTTCAATAGATGCATTGACTATGGTGTGTTTCCTGATCTAATGAAAATTAGTAAAATAATTCCATTATTTAAATCAGGTAGCACATCTGACCCCACTAATTATCGGCCAATATCTGTGCTACCCACTTTTAGTAAAATTTTTGAAAAGTTAATTCTAGACCAGCTCCAAATTCATTTTAATAATAATAAACTGCTTCACAGTAAACAATTTGGTTTTACTAGGGGTCGCTCAACTACCGATGCTGGTGTTGAGCTTTTAAATAGTATTTTCGATGCTTGGGAGGAATCGCATGATGCTCTAGGAGTTTTTTGCGACTTATCTAAGGCATTTGATTGTGTTTTTCATGAAACATTGATCAGGAAATTACATCACTATGGAGTTAAGAACACTGCTTTAGATCTTTTAATTTCGTATTTAAGTAACAGGATACAGAGAGTAGATGTTAATGGAAAACGTTCTATGGGTTCAGTGGTCACAATGGGAGTGCCGCAAGGTTCAATTCTTGGTCCATTCCTTTTTCTTATATATATTAATGATCTGCCATATATTATGAAAAACAATGAAGAGATAGTGTTATTTGCTGATGATACATCACTTATATTTAAGCTAAGACGACAGCAATCAACTAATGACGATGTAAATGACGCTCTCTCTGAAGTAGTTAATTGGTTTAGTGCTAATAATTTACTTTTAAACGAAAGAAAAACAAAATGTATTAGATTTTCCACACCTAACGTAAAACAAGTTGAAACCAATATACGGATGAATGGAGAAGAGTTGGATCTTATAGATAACACCGTTTTCTTAGGCATAACTTTAGATTCTAAGTTACAGTGGGGCCCACATATAAGTAAGTTGTCGAATAGACTTAGCTCTGCAGCGTACGCGGTTTATAAGATTCGTCAGTTAGCTGATATAGATACAGCCAGAATAGTATATTTCAGTTATTTTCACAGTATAATGTCATACGGCATTTTATTATTGGGCAATGCAGCTGACATTCAAACAGTGTTTGTACTGCAGAAGCGAGCTATTGGTGCAATTTACAGTCTTGGATCAAGGCATTCTCTGAGGGAAAAAATTAAGGAAATTACAATAATTACTGTCGCATCTCAATATATTCATGAAAACTTGATATACATTAGGAAAAATATAAATATGTTTTCGAAAATAAGCGACATGCATAGTATAAATACACGAAATAAAAATAAACTAGTGCTCCCTTTAACTAGACTGCAAAAAATCAGTAACTCGTATGAGTGTCAAAGTATACGCTTCTACAACAAAATTCCAGGCAGTATTCAGGCATTAAGTTTAAATAAGTTCAAAGTATTTGTTAAGCAGAGTTTGTGTTCCAAAGCGTACTACTCAGTAAAAGATTACTTAGAAGACAAGAATGCCTGGGGTCAAGTTTCTCCAATTTACACGCAGGCTAAAATGTCATGTAAATAGTATAAAATTATGAATATTTGACATTTGTAATTTATCTATTTTGTTATTATTTATATTCTGACATTCTAAAATAACATCAGATTATTTTTATTTACTTTAATAGTAAGTATTATATTATGCTTTTGACATTTCCAAATTGACATTCAATTATTTTATTTATGTTTGACATTTCCAATAACTTAAGTGACATTTAATAATTTTATATAATTATAATTTCTTTTTTTTTGACATTTTAAAATTGACATTTAATTATTATTATTTATTTAGTGACATTTTAATTAGATGACATTTTATTGTATAATTTTTATTATTTTAATATTATTGTTTACAACATGTACTCAACCTTATGATAAAATGTAAGGAGCAAGTACAATGCGGGAATTAGTAAACTTTTCAACTAATATTAGTGGCAACCTGTCTGGTGGCTTAGGCTGGCATGCTTATGCATACACCTACTGATGGCGTGGAGGCATAATGATTCAGGTCTTGCTGGCTCCCTCAATCAAGGTTGAGCCGTACGATGGCTGTTGAATGCGGGCCATCAGCGGGCTGAGTCAGTTATAAGCGTCAGATGATATCCTGCATTGTACTCGCATCTAAACCTATTATGTCTGGACTTCAAAAGAATATAAACGAAGAGATGAAATGACAAAAAAAGCAATGACTCTGAGTTTGTTTCGGCCTTTCTTCTCAAGAAGTCATTTAGCTAGGAAAAGCCGGCTTCATCTAGAATAGGGTTTTGACATGTATAAATGTTGTAAACAACCAAAATGCAGAAATAAATATGTCTTTATGTCTTTAATGACCTGGGTTTTAGAGCGATGGGCTTTAAGCTCAAAGGATTTGCTCCAACTGCTGATACGCATCACATCTCGTTAATGGCACCTATAGAAGAAGACATTTATGCCAATGGTGACTGCGTGTAGATTTGGAGATCATCTGCATAAAGGTGATAGGGACAGCGAAGGTCATGTGATATAGAATTTATAAAAATTGCGAAGAGTAAATGAGACAACACGCCACCCTCAGGCACACCAACAGTTATGTCACACCAACTAGAATGTGAATTTTCGATGCATATACGCTGTCGGCGGCCACACAGGTAACTACGAAACCAATCAACCACCGTAGGAGATATGTTAAGAGAGCATAGACGGCCAAGTAGAATATCAAAATCCACTGTGTTGAAAGCATTTTTATTTTTATTTATTTATTTATTTTATTTAGGTACACAAAACAGAACATAGTACAAGAACATAGATTGGCTTATAAATATTACAGTTTTGTTTTAAACTAAGTTCCTAACTATGTGTACACTGCATGATCACAAAGGACTGTATTGCTCATTTTGTGAATTGTTTATACCTATATAAGGCAATAATTTAAAAATTTGTAATATATTAAACAAAATGTGGATAAAACACAAATAAAATATGAATGGTACCTACCTGCATTTTAAACTTGTATCAAACAATATAATCATACAATATATTCATAAGTTGGACATAATATGCTTAACATTCCTTTTAAATTTTGGTAATCGGCTATTAAATACATCTAAAGTATTGTGATGTTCCGATAACAAATCGTTGTACAGTCGACACATCCGCACCATCGGATTGTAAAATGACGTGTTATTAATGTGCACATTTAGGATAAAACTTTTAAGGTGGGGATGGCGTGACCTAAATCTAGTATTAAAGTTAACTAACGCCAACAAATCAGGGCAGTCTATAGCAGAATGGATTATTTTATGAAGACACAACAGATCAGTGCTTGCTCGGCGTGATTCCAATGACAATGTCTTGAACCTATCGAGTCTTTCCTTATATGTTTGTAGCTCATGGTTAAGATGAAATCTGTAACATATTATCCTAAGACATTTCTTTTGTATCTGTTCAATTCTGTTTACGTGAACATCATAAAAAGGTGACCATATAGGTGAATTAAACTCTAATATGCTGCGAATTAAACAATGGAACAAATAGAGTAGACTCTGTGGCTTTTTAAAATCTTTAGCTGTTCTGAGAATGAAACCAAGAAGACTGGTGCTTTTACTGATTATGTGGTCATAGTGTGCACGAAACAATAGCTTTTCATCAAACATAATACCCAGATCTTTAACAACATGCTTTCTATCGAGGCCATGACCGTTCAAGTTATAGTTATACAATATTTTATGTGTTTTATGGGTAAAAGTTATGACACAGCATTTTTTAATATTAAGATGCATGAGATTGTCTCGACACCAATCATTAACACTCTCCAAATCCAACTGAAGGGCCTCCGCATCGCGAACATTATTTATAACTCAGTAAATTTTAAGGTCATCAGCGTACAAAAGACAAGGGCATTTTAGCTTTTCCACAAGGTCATTAATGAAAACAACAAAGAACAAAGGACCTAAATGGGATCCTTGTGGCACACCGGAGGTATTGATAACCGGTGATGAAAGATCGCCTTTAATAGAAACAAGCTGACTTCTTCTACTCAGGTAAGACTCTACCCAGCGAAGTAGATTCCCATGTATTCCATAGTTAGATAATTTGGCACAAAGTAGATAATGGTTCACTTTATCGAACGCTTTCGAAAAATCCGTATAGATAGAATCCACCTGTTGTCTTGCACCGAATGCACTACATAAGTAATTTTTATAAATTAAAAGATTAGAGAGAGTAGACTTATTCTTAACGAAACGTTACATTGCTAAAATCTAGCAGAGCAAGGATCGTAAGCTGACCGTCCTCCACACCAGCCCTGATGTCATCCGTAATACTGACTAAGGAAGGACGTAGTAGGTATACATAATATCTAGGTATTATGATATTTAAATAGTTGGTCTTACGACCTTGGAAGCCACTGAAACCTGACGTAGAAGTTAGGTTTAAGCAAGTGTACATCAACTTCAGCTATAGCTAAGGCGAACATACTATATATAAATATTGTTTCTTCATTTTTAGATTGAGATGATCGAAGAAAAGCCCAAAACAAAGTATTACTTTTTATATGTATGTTATGTGAAATACTTGTTTAAGGTGTGTGATTTTGACAACTTTTTGAAAACGATTCCTAAAACGTAGTTTGTATTATTAATATTGCGAATTCAAACCAAACAAATAGTGAGAACGCTCAGTAACTTCATGACCTCAAACGTAAGTATATGTTCAGAGCTTGCCCTAGGCAGGTGGGAAATTGTTGCAGGCGCAGTGGAAGTTTGTATTATATCCACCTGACTACAGCAAGCAAGGAGTCTGACATATGAGGCTGAGTTTCTCAGTGCTAAAAATTAAACAAATCAATAACCTGGTGATCTTCTCTGGTGGCCTGGAAGAAACCTAAGATAAGACACAACTAATTTGGCCAAACAGAGGTTAAATATCGTTAGTTACCAGGCTCCAAGCGGCGTCTTCAGGACACAATGCATGTGGTGGTAGAATTTACACAATGTTCAATATATACATATCACAAATATACAACACGGCGGACTGATCGGTGCCGGACAAATCAAATAGCGGCAATTGCAAGACTGTTGCACAATACAATTCGCAAAGCTGGTTTAACCATGTGCTTTCAAAAAACGTGTTAATTTTTCAAAGCAAGAGAAAAGAATGATTTGTCATCTCATAGTGTGACCAGAGTCAAAAAATTACAATAGACAAATAATTTTACTAAACTGATTTACTCGACTAATTATTATAGGAATACTTATATATATTTCAAACAGTATAAACGTATGCCAAAGTATCAACAACCAACAATATATCTAAGATATAATATCCAGCAGGATATTTATAACTTGAGGGCTTGCGAAGTTGATATTGTTTTATTGTATATCTACGAGTATGTTTGGGACGGGTAGTTGCGTAATAATATCGATGTATTGGTTCTATCATGAGTTAAATATTGTAAATATATACTGATATGATAGATTGACGAGCTTATCTGTTTGGTTGAACACCGTTAATTCTCATCATAATCTTTTTCGTGCGTGTGTGTGACCAACTCTGGTGTCTAAGTTTACAGACCGCCTGAAAGCCTCTAACATGGCCTAACGAGTCTTGTCCTCAGACAAGAGCCGTAAACGAGAGCTTTACGTGTCCTCCGAAGCACAGTAGTGCTCTGGTGTAAATGCCACCTGCGGTCACCCATCCGAGTGGTGACTTGTGCAAGCGTTGCTTAACTTTGGCGATCCATTACGAACGACATGTCAAGTCAAGCTATGAGCGCTTCATACTACTGGTATGATTTGAATAACTATTTTGTGGTGGATAGTACCATTAACCGAGGAATAGACTAGGCGGGTGTAACTGCGGGATCAGCTAGTATTATATATCTCAGTTTATTTTCATAGTTGACATGTAACACATTTGATTAGATAAATACCTACTACTTATAGTTATTAAAGAATTTGCAAACATTAAAATCTTTACACAAAGTGCGTTTAGACAGGAAACAAAAACTTGTGTATCAGGCAAATTGTATTTGTGATGTGTGGGAATCGAATAACATCGAAAATACTTCTTTTTATGAACGACTGCGGAACCATAATAATATGGACACGCATAATTATTGTGTTTTAAAAAAAAATATTTATGCGTCTCTAGTACTACACTTGGCTAGTAATATAATAGAGGTGTCATGATAGGGAAGTTTCCTGCTAGTAAAATCCCTACTAATATTATAAATTCAGGGAGGGATTGTAGGGAGGAAATTAACCTCTTGGAAGTAAGATCGCATGCGCTGTAATAATTGAGTGTGCATGTGCTATCGTATATCACTGTAATTACTGTCACATCATACATAATGTCATATTGTGCACGGTGCTTACATTTTTCGCATATATTATTAGAAAATAATAATTATATACTACGCTTAAACAACTGAAACGATTTTCTCAACTTATAAATGCGAAAGTTTTCATAGATATACATACGAGTACATTGGACATGTATTGGAACATGGCTTTCAAATTTGTCTGTATGTCATATTATGTACCTTTCGGTAGATAATGTCATGGAAAGTGACCGAGTTACTCTGTACCCTATATTATTTCTGAAGTCTTTAGAGTAATCAAGAGCGTCTTCACATAAATTGAGACTGAAAGTAGATCTGTGAAAGTAGACCCCGAATTTAATGCGTGCGAAGCGGCGGGCAAAAGCTAGTTAATAATAAAATTTTCTTTATCTAGTAAAACATGCCAAAATAATGGTAGTTTCATTCAGCAATCAATGTTAAAACTTTATTTTACATTTATAATTGTCAATTTATTAATAAGTATTCTACTTGACAGCAAAAATTATAACGTCACTATGTCATATTGCATTACAAAAGACGTAACAAAGTTCGTTTTTGACATTTCATTTAAAGTGTCTGATTTGACTAGTTGGAAACAACTCTATTATCAGAAGACTGATGTTCTTATTTTGCAGAAGCCGGCACTGTATTTTAAACAAAATGCGAATGAAAAAGTCTTTTGATTGACCCACAATAGCTAACGATGGTGAGAGCAATATGGCTATCTCTTTGGGTTGCGGAGGTCAGACCAGCAGTCGCTCTATGTAAAATAGCTAATATTTCATCTAATTCCGTTAGACTAGTAAGCGGACCCCGGGTTGCAAGTGTAATAACGCTAAGAGGATGATAATGGTGAAAGCGATCCACACGGCGAAATCTTACGGACAGGAGGGCACTTAAATCCAAAACCGCACAAGTTCTCACACGTGATTACTATATAGGTATACAAGTTCTCGAGTACTTTTCTCACGATCGCCTAACACGGTCACAGGATTCTTCCACTATTAAAATTTGGAAGTACACCACAACTAATTATTCCAGAATTGGTATTTACATACCAATTCTGGAAGAATAAGGTGTGGTGTAGAATAAATATAATAAATACGAAAAAAGCGGCACGGCCGCACCATCCTTTTCTCGAAGCAATTCAGGCCATTTTCGAGCCCCTATAACTTCGTTGTGGATAAAAGTAGAAGCCTGATTTTTTGTAACCATGCAGACATTGTATAAACATGGTGTATTTCTAATTTCATTCAATTTGAACAAGTCGTTTAAGAATTATAACGAGTCAAATTTCTTAATTTTGTCGCTCACTGACCGATCATCAAAAGTCTAAGGCACTTCTAGCAGACAAAGAAGCTTTAAATTTAGAATACGATTAGTGTTTAGTATATGAATTAAGGAAAAACTAAAATATTTTTAAATTTTTGTGCAGTTTTCGAGATACATTAACTGCATAAATAACTTTGTAATCCCATATAAATATACAGGATTACAAAACATTACATTTGCAGTTAGAGCTTTAATTGAGAAAATTCGTTGTTAGTGTACAAGAAGTAGAAGGTACCGGAAAGGACAAAAGTAAGCCTATCTACAAAAAGAAATGAGATCCCATAAAAACAATACTTGTCAAAAATACCAAGTCTCGCGACCGTAATAAGTTTTAAGATCCGTGTAATACCAAGTCGGTAATTTAAAAATTTTTAACCCTAGAGTACTAATCTTATTTTTTTACTGCTTAATAATAATGATCGCTCGGGAGGCTACTTCATAAATGATACAAGATTTTAGAAAGACTTAACTATAAAAATTGTTTTAAATTTAACAAAATAATGAAGAAAGACCTTGTTTCTTTAAATGCAATGGCACATTTTCTTTAAAATTATAATTTCAGTCTTAAAATCATCCCTAAGTCTAAAGTAACCCTTGTTTAATCAGTCTTTAGAATAATAATAATAAAAAATAAAAAGTCACATATAGCCTCTAACTTAGTATCTAAATTAAGTATTTTTAAAATGTTATATCACATAAAAGTAAAATTACCATTGTTATTATAAGATATTTGGCTTGACAGTAAATTAAAATCAGACTATATTTTTCTATAAAAATAACAGCAGTTTGGATCGAGATTGGGTATGTAGAACGGCTTCAAACTCGGTGCTCGTGCTTGCATGTATTTGAGATGTTCGAGGAGGTAAATCCAGATTGTTCGGCGCAATATATTGAAGATCATCTTCAAGCTGGCACGAAGGATCAGCCACACTGTCGTCTGAATCGTAATCCTCAACGTAATCTTCAGTTTTACTGTCCGATTCTTCTTTTTCAAATATTTTTTTATCTAGTTCTCATCGAGATTTATCTATAAAACAAAATAACCAATTTTTAGTTAAATCAAACAAATAAATAAAGAGATAATTGCAAAAAACTAAGAAACGGGATTGGCAAAAAAACTTACCTTTAATACTAATGATCGCCTCCCAGGCGAACGTGAGGTCAATAACTCGATACCTGCGTATTCCCCGCTGAACCCGTGACCACTCTCCACTGCGTCAGGGGGTGCACTGTATTGGCGCGAACGCACCCCGCAATACATAGACGTAATTTAAAATATTCTTAAAAAATCAACCGAACGCGGCCTCTCAGGCGATGATTAGTATTCTAGGGTTAATGTTTTAAATAAATAGATTGACTTGGCAATCGCATTAAACAATCTAATTTATATAATTATGTATTACTTATGAGATATATTGTATTTTCATGCGATGGCCGAGTCAATCTTTTTATTTAAAACATTAAAAATTTTTAATTAACCGACTTGGTATTACATGGATCTCAAAACTTTTTACGGTCGCGAGACTTGGTATTTTTGACAAGTATTGTTTTTATGGGATTAGTTTCTTCAAAAGTGTTTCATAATTTATACATACATACGTAGACTCACGCCTGTTTCCCGGAGGGGTAAGCAGAGACTACGGAACGCAACCTGCAACGATCCTGACATATCTCTCTTGCTTCATTCACTCCCATCAAGTTTCTCATGTAAGCTCTTCTGGCTCTCCTTCATAATTTATAATTCAACAGTTAAATTTTAAAGCTTATCCCATTTATGAAACATTAAAGCAAAATAATATCATAGCTTAGTTACTAATAGTCAATCAAAACTTTCTCAGTTATTAAGCGAAGCTAAAAGCTTGTAAAATATAAGAACTCTCAAGGTAAAGGAAATTCTAATAAAATCAGTCTGGAACGGAGCAAAAGTGTTCAGTGAAAATTAGTATCGGTTTTATTTTCAAAGGCGATCCCGTGGCCAGACGAACATATTTAAACAATAGATTTTACACATTATTTTACACTGTCCAGTTAATTTAATTGTTGTCTTATTTGTTGTGAATTTAAGTGCTACAGAGTTATTTATGACTGTCTCACAAACATTGAAACGTTACATTTATCATTTCCATACAAATTTTACTACTATTCTAGTCGCGAAAGTTTGTGAGAATTGCATTATGCTTGCTTGAATACGCGAAATCTTTATACGGATTTTTATGAGTCTTTGAACGGAGACAGTTAAAGACTGGTACTTTAACATAGGCTAAACCTTTTTTTAAATCTGCTTACCCTTTATCAAAAGCAAACAAGCATGAGTAAAATCCATTTTTATCCATTTTACGAATAGTATATTATTATTTTTATCACCAAAAACAAATGTCATGGCATAGCGCTAGTGTTAATTCTGATTGAATATTATTATGATTAGGTTAAATATTATTAATGTGTTAAAATTATTAAAGTTATTAAAGTTGTGTTTAAATTATCCTAGTTCCTAAATTATCTAAATCTTACGCTCTTAATGTTGTAACAACATCAGCAATGAACTTTAGTTGGATATCAATATTGTTCACATTGAAATATACATAAAAATGCCAAAATAGCGAATAAGCTTGGCAAAGAACCACAATTATATCAAGTATGGAATTTTGCCAAGTATTATAAATTTGGATTTATCCAGTATTCGGTAGTTAAAGATTTGTTTACTACGAGCTGTTCCATGCGATTTCACCCGCGTTATTATCGTTAATCTTAACAACAGCGCTAGCTACCTGATCAATTTGTAACCTATATATTGCCCTACAAAGTCCTCTATCCCCCAGAGAAGGTCCCATCAAATTCGGTTTAGTTATGCCGGACATAGCCCCAGACAAGGTACAAAAAGGTTGTGCCCTGATTATATTTTAAGTGTTAGATTTCTTAAAGGCCATGCAATGCCTGCAGAGCTGTAGTATGGAGGATGTTTGTAATACGCAATAGCCTATTGTTAGAAAGCCTTGTAAATAGTATATTCAGAAATCAACGAGCAAGAGATAAATACGCAGTAAACCTAAGGTATACTATTTACAGCGCTGAGAACCGCATAAACGGCTACGATTGTATCTAGTATGAACTGTTTTAATATTACAACACAAAAAGCGAAGAATATTGACTTACTTTCTTAACTATAATGCAATATGAAGAAAAAACAAGCAGTCATCGGTGAGATTTAGACATTGCCACCAAGCGACTCTCCGGTTCCAACATACAGCGCGTGACACTGACTTTTCGAAGTAATGTGCATATTAAATTGCTAACTAAGCTAGCACTGGATCAGCGGTGAAGGTAAACATCATGAGAAAACCTGCATGTATAAGAGTTTTTCATAATGTTATTGAAGATATAGCCAGTCTGCTAACTCTTACTACTTGGCTAGCGTGGTAGACTTTGGCCTAACCTTTCTTATACTGAGGTCGAGACACGTGCCCAGCAGTGACAAAATCTATAATCTCAGTTGATGATGATGGTGATTATGCATCTGAGAACACTGAAATCATTATGCACTTTATATAGGAACCACATGATTATCGTATATTGCATGGAACTACATTACGACATGATGACCAATCATTCATTTGTCAGTTGCAGTGTTCCTGTAGAAACCAACAAAAAGCAACCAGCAAAAAGCTCAGTCGTTGCCCATCGCTCCTGAGGATGCCTCGTGCAGAGGCGAAACACCTGTCGAAGAATAGTCGGCGCATACAGCGGGATACTGCAAGTCAGGTATCTTCCTGGAACCCATACCATTCCTATATCCCTTATCCTTTTAGAGGAGTTCGGTATGGTCAACCTTTTTCTATTGCAATAGTTGGGGTAGTCAATCCGAGGGTGCGTGGTGGGTTCCTCTTTCCTTCCATTAGGTTACAATGGAGTTCCGCCAAGTAACGCCTGATTCAATCAACTACAACAAAAAGCATTCTGAGGCAGAAATACATACATACATAGACTCACGCCTGTCTCCCCGAAGGGGTAGGCAGAGGCATATTAAACGCCCAGATTTCGCCAGTGTTTTGATCCCACGTAATAGGTGGCGAGCCTATTGCCGCTTATCGGGATATTTTGTTTGCCAGAGCCTCGTCCGTTGATCGGCAGGTGCACCACTTGCAGGTGAGGTTGGCTTGGGACCCTAAGTTCTTGGTAGGAACCCTATGCACCTATGATGAGGCAGAAATAATATTATAAAATCCGTTTATATAATGACTATAATATTATAAGTATTACAACATCCAATTATATGTGTATTAGGATGTTCTGTCTGTCTCTGACCCCATATTCCGTCCACGTCCTTATATTTTGACCATTATGGTTAGACGAGGGCAGTTAATTGTTTTTTTCTGTCCTTGTTATTAAATATGACACTAAAAATATATCTAACTTTACACGTTGGCACGCTTGAGTATTTAATACACCAGTTGATTTTGTTGGTTAAATATTAGAACAAAAGGCAAATTTCAAGAAAAAGTTATACCTAAAAACAAGTTTTATTTTTTATGGCCACATTTTCTCTGACGACTCCAAATGAAAAGATATGACACAAATTTGTCACATCTTTTCATTGGTATGTTGATCGGTATCATTTTCAACAATAAAATGTTGCATAAAACCCATTCAGACGCCTTCGCCTCGCCAATCTTATCTGTTTCACAGAAGCAACCTCGTTGAAAAAGAAAACGTTGTAAATGCATTTCATTCATTCAAAGGAGGTCGGACTTTAAGCAGACTTTCCCGTCGATTTCATCTTAGTATCTGCTACATCTCTCAAATAATCTTGATGAAATCTTATTCTCAGCACGCCCCTGTGAATTTTATATCCTGATTCTGTTATTTTTTCAACAAATAGAGTGTATTTTAAAAGTGTTAACTCTCTAATGATGTTTATTTAGCGTAAAGTTGTTTTTCCATTGTTCCAAAGACTTGTTTACTTTTTCTTCGGTTGCTTGTGCCGAAGTAGGTATTCCGTTACCAGAATTACGTATTTTACTATGTCCTTCGTTTTGCCGCTTGAATTATAAAGTAGCAGGTTTCGTATAGAATTCAATGACATTCTTCAAGCTTCTTTGTGTCGTTCAAAACCAGTTTTATGTACAGCTGCCATTCTCTTTAGATTAATAAACTTAGATAAGGTAAGGGAATGAAGCGTACTTATAAGATAGGTAGCCGTCATACGCATACGAACTTGTAATAATTTTTTATTGTGATTTTAATCACAAGATTAAAATCATACATAATATTATAACACTAGCATTAGCGTACTGCCTTTACTTTACAAAAAAATCAAAAAAATAAATGAAAGCCTTATATTGATTCATAGTAATTTAGATTTTGTCACGCGATTACACCTCAATACCATAAAATATGGGGAGATAAGCCGCCATAGATAATATACGTATTAAAACATCGAGTTTTAATACAAAGGCGAAAAATCGTATTATCTACAAAAACGGAAATGAGAATCCGATGAAAGTAATACCATGCATAATATATAGCCTTTATCGATTCAGAAGGTTATTAAAACGTACTATTTACGGTGATCTGTGAGTAAAAGAAAAGCATTTAAGTTGTCGACTGAGGATCGCCTCAGTCGACACTTAAACGCCTAGGCTGTAAATCGTTACAGCCTCTCTTGGCTAGGCGATTTAATAGACTTAGAATTGCACCGTACACTTTCTGTGCAGACCGCTATTGAATTTAATTCGGGCTCTCTTACATTCTGTCATGAATTTTTCACTGAGTTCAATCCCAATAAACCGGTCAAGTGCGAGTCGAACTCGCGCACCGAGGGTTCCGTACAAACCTGTAGGTATAGATGAATTTTTGTTTTTAAGTTAGCCTATAGACGTGTCCCACTGTTGGGCAAAGGCCTCTCCCTTGGACCGCCATGCATCCCTGTCCTGTGCTATGTTCGGCCAGTCGCTGTCAAAAGCATCCAGGTCGTCCCACCATCTCCGTTTAGATCTGCCGCGTCGTCGTCGACTATTATGAGGCACCCAACTGGTTACTAAATAAGGCCACCCTTCTGGGTGCTTACGGCAGATGTGACCAGCCCAGCCCCACTTCAGCCTGGCAGATTTTAAGCCAACTTCGGCTACGCGTGTTTTGGAACTTAGCGTGGTGTTCCGGACATGGTTGGTCCTTTTTACCCCGAGAATGCTACGTTCCATTATAGTTATTAAAAAAATATGTGATGTAACTAAAAGGAGACCGGCCAAAGTTGGCTTGAACGTGAACAATCGTCTTAAAAAAATTGGGCAAGTGCGAGTCGGACTCGCGCACGAAGGGTTCCGTACCATCATCTATACCTAAAAGAAAATCACGTTCGTTGTATGTATACTTAAATACTTCATAAGTGTCTACCTGTTTATTAATATCGAGTAACAAATTGCTTAAAATTACGTTTGTTGTATGGGAGCCCCCCTTTATTATTTACTTTTTTTAAATTTAATTATTTATTTTGAAAGGTAACATACAACTACATATTCTGTAAAAATTTAAAGCGTCTACCTGTTACAGTTAGTAATTTTGAACAAAAAATACGAAAAAAAACACGTTTTTTGTATGGGACCCCCCCTTAATATTTTCATTTTTTTTATTTTTAGTATTTGTTGTTATAGCGGCAACGGAAATACATAATTTGTGAAAATTTCAGCTTTCTAGCTATCATGGTTTATGAGATACAGCCTGGTGACAGACAGACAGACAGACAGACAGACAGACAGACAGACAGACAGACAGACAGACAGACAGCGGAGGCTTAGTAATAGGGTTCCGTTTTTTACCTTTTAGGTACGGAACCCTAAAAAGTAAATTACGCAAAGTTTTTGTTTTAATATATTATGAATATTGATCGCTATCCAGTAGTAGGAAATAAACACATAATAATAATGTATTTTAAAATACTTTCATTTGATTATAAACGTGTGGGTACTTCAGTGGACTATTTGAATGGTTGGTTTGTGTTGCCTTGTAAATAATCGGTGGAAAATATCATAAAAAAGTGTTTAACAAAATCACATTTTAAAGCGATTGCCGAAACCTGAAAGTACGGAGATATTTTTTTGTATTTTTTTTTTATTTTATAAATTTTAGACGACAGTCATAAAAACGTAAAATAATGATATTATTTGTAATAATATCAAAATGGTAATGTATGTTGGGTATTTATTTTCATACTCCAGCAACACTTGACTAACTTGTCAATTCTATTACCGTGATACCGTCATTCGGTTTGCGTTCGCTTCGTTTGATCGTATTGTGGATTTGATTTTGTGTTAGCTGTTCTTTTTATAGTATGTGTCTTCTTCATGTGCTTTCTAAAATGGACTCCGAATATTCTCCTCATGACGACCATGGCTTGCCTACGGACCTAGTACCCTCTTCGAACGATAACTTGCGCTTGAAAATGGATTACCCAATTGCGCTTCCTGATCATGAATCAAGCATTGCATCAATTGTGGTACCTACCAATATTAAACAGCGGAGAAGACATATTCTCTATCTCGTGGAAGTACGGCAAGTAATACTTCAATGGATCGCACCGCAATCGGTATGTATTTGGCATTTCAACAACTTACATAATTATGTTTATTAATCCAAATATTAAATTGGTATTATAAATACATGCATTACAATTGTTTATTTTGGTTTGTCAGCAGATCGAGGCTCATAGCCAATACATATGTCATTCTTTTTGAACTGGTGCATTAAACATATCCCGTATGCCACAAATCGCAAACCCATAACAAGAAGCTGCAAGTTCTGATTCAGGTCGTCACAGGCAAATATGTGTCTGCTGTAGAACTTCGCTGATGAGAATTAGGTCTCACAGCCTCAATAGTGATACAGAACGTGAGCGACTTATCAGAAGTGTTATTATAGAATGGATTTACCCACATGAAGTAAGTTATCATATGATAAACTAGCTTTTGTAAGCGACTTTGTGCTACTCCGCTCCTATTAGTCATAGCTATTAGCCGATAAGAAATAAGGAGTATGACGTGTGTGAAAAAATATGCCAACTGAGTGAATAATGAAAATCAATATTTATTTTTAACAATGTGTTTTATTTTATTATTCAACTGACTTGGTACTAAACTTCAAAGAATAATGTTTTCTACTTTGTTTAGCGTATTGAAAATTAATATTGTAATTCCAATTTTAAATTGTTCACGCCCAGGCCAAAGTCCCATACATTGTGGTCGGTCTCCTTTAAGGATTTCGAAATCTTTCCTTTGTACTATAAAACGTTGCTTTATGCCAAATTTCAAGATTCTAGATCGACTGGAAGTACCCTTTAGTTATGACTTGAGCATTTGATATGAATTTCAATTTTTATATCTAAATGGGTTCATGAGGAATGGGGTAGTTCCTTTAAAATTATATATTTTTTTTATATTTTATGTAACAAAAAATTTGCGGTTTTTTTAATTTTTCCTTTATCTGTTTTATAAAACGTTGCTTCGTGCCAAATTTCAAGTTTCTGAGTTCAAGGGAAGTACCTTGTAAGTTTTGAATCCCTTGCAAGTAGTTGCGAGTTTGAAAATATTCTAAAATTGCTGTTTCTGTTGATTGCGTTGACATAGAAGTTTGGTTACAGATTCACGGTGTTATAGACCTTAGTATTTGATGTCAACTTCAATTAAATAACTCTACGAGTTTATGAGGAAAGAGATAGTAAATTTTAAAATTTTAAAAATGTTATTTTTTAATAGGTATGATGTAACTAAAAATGTACATTATTGGAATTTCTTCCTTAATCTTTGCTATAAGAAGTTGCCTCGTACGAAATTTCAAGATTCAAAGTTTACGGGAAGTACCCTGTAGCTTTTGATTCCCATGTGAGGTCCAAAATTTTGCGAGAATTTGCGGCATTGACAGCTGTATTTTTTTATTGCGCTGGCTTAGAAGTTTGATTTTGTTACAGCGTAAAGATATTATAGACCTGAGTATTTGATATGAATTTAAATTTAATACCTTTACGCATTCATAAGGAAAGGGCTAGTAACTTTAAAATTGATATTATTATTTTTATTATTTGATGTAACAAAAAATTTGAGGTATTCGCAATTTTTCCTTTATTTGTGCTATAAGACGTTGGTTCGTACAAAAATTCAAGAATCTCAGTTTACGGGAAGTACCCTGTAGGTTTTGATTCCCTTGCCAGTAGTTGCGCGTTTGAAAATATGCTAAAATTGCTGTTTCTTTTGGTTGCATTGTGTTAGAAGTTTCAAAGTCAAAGTCAAAGTCAAAATCCTTTATTCATGTAGATCACAAAGTGACACTTATGAACGTCAAAATTAAAACATTACTACTGTATGCTTCTACATTTACATTTACTGCCACGTTCGCAAAGCAAGGGCGTAGAACCATGAGAAAGAACGGGCAATAAAACTCACGGTCACTCTTTTACATCGCCAGGTTTTTAATAATACATAACAATTAAACTTTTGTAAGGTGCTGCAACTGTTATACCTTCTATGTTACTTGTATATATTTACTGTACATAATACTCAAGCATAATCAAGTTAAATTTTGATGTTCATTTAGTTAGCCTCCTGAACATAGACATGGTGAAACAGGAGCATCCACTTACATCATGCACCTAACAATGCAGGCAATCCGCGCAAATGTTCAGAACCATGATGGAAATTATGAAGTGAAATATCAAAAACAAAATTATACCAGCCCATAAGACCGCCATCGATCAGTCATCGCAATAGCACCCGTTCACGAGTATGACGCATGTGCCAACCATCATCCCTCTCGCCATATCAGAGGGACAGGGATGACCAAACACACGACGCCACCACTGCTCTTTTTTGCAATATAAAAATACTTTCGATATCAGCAGCTCTACCCCACAGTAATATGCTATATGACATAACACTATGAAAATAGCCAAAATACACCAGTCTAGCCGTATCGACATCTGTTAAACTACGCACCTTATTAATGGCATAAGCAGCCGAATTATGTTTCCCTGACAGATAATGTAATGTGTGCGCCCCATTGCAACTTCGAATCAAGTGTTATTCCTAGAAACAAGGTAGATTCAGTTGTATCCAGTACATCATCATTTAAAACGGTGTTAGTACCAAGGTTTCTGACGTTTGGCAAAGCAAACTTAACACATTTGGTTTTTTTGGCGTTCAGTACTAAGTTGTTTACAGTAAACCATTTAGTCACCTGAATAAGAGCACTGTTTATTTCGGTAAAGATTAAGTAAGTTTGATTTTGTTACAGCTTAAACGTATTATAAACCCGAGTATTTGATATGAATTTCAATATAATAACTTAACGCGTTCGTAAGGAAAGGGGTAGTAACCTTAAAATAAAAATTATTTTTAAATAAAAAGAAACCGACTTCAAAAAACACTAAGGAACTAAAAAACAAAAAATAATTGGTTTTGGAGCAAAACTTTTTGGAGTCGGTGGGTGGGTACAAAGATCACATGGCCACCTTCCTGCTCTATCATCAGAGTTTGGTAAACATTCAGCACTAAAGTCCATGTAAAAGACGAATCAAACGAGCTCAAACTCAATGGGATTGCGTCATTGTATTACAAAGATCCCATGGCCACCTTCATGCTCCATCATCAGACTCTGCAAAACATCCAGTACCAAAGTCCATGTAAAGACGAATCAAACAACCCTAAACTCGATGAGATTGCGTTATTGTATCACGAGGATCTCATGGTTACCTTCCAACTCTATCATCAGACCATGGAAATCATCCAGCATCAAAGTCTATGTAAAGACGACTCAAACGACACTAAAGTCCATGTAAAGACGAATCAAACGAGCGCAAACTCAATGGGATTGCGTCATTGTATTACAAAGATCCCATGGCTACCTTCCTGCTCCATCATCAGACCCTGCAAAACATCCAGTACCAAAGTACATGTAAAGACGAATCAAACAACCCTAAACTCGATGAGATTGGGTTATTGCATCACAAATATCTCATGGTTACCTTCCAACTCTATCATTAGACCATGGAAATCATCCAGCATCAAAGTCTATGTAAAGACGACTCAAAGGAGCCCAAACTCGACGGCATTGGGTTGTTATCGTCAAATCGCTTTAAGTGTGCTTATAAAATTTGAAGATTTCCTTCGATTTTTCAGGACGCCATGATCATATCCTGACCTGATGATCATGGGACCAACTAGGAGGTATACTCTTTCAATCAAAACAAGAATTTTCGAAATCGGTCCAGGCGTCTTAGAGAAATCGGGGAACATACATAAAAAAAAAAGATTCCGACGAATTGATAACCTCCTTCTTTTTTTGAAGTCGGTTAATTAATAGAAATATTTTTTTATATGATGTTAGTAAAAATTTTATGGTTTTTGCAATTTTTCCTTTATCTGTGCTATAAGAAATTGCTTCGTACCACATTTTAAGATTCTGAGTTCACTCCCTTACCTTCCCATCGCTTGCGACTCTTGCGAGTAGTTGCAAGAAAATATGCGGCTTAAATTGCTGTTTGTTTTTATTGCATTGACACAGAAGTTTGATTTTGTTACAGCCTAAAGGTATTATACACCTGAGTACTTAATATGAATTTCAATTTAATACCTCTACGCGTTCATGACAGAATGCTAATAACTTTAAAATTACTAAAAATATTTTTATGATATGATGTAACAAAAAAATATGGATTTCGCAATTTTTCCTTTATCTGTGCTATAAGACATTGCTTCGTACCAAATTTCAAGATTCTGAGTTCACGGGAAGTACCCTGTGGGCTTCGATTCTTTTGCAAGTTTCGTAAATTGCGGAAATTTGCAGCATAAACGGCTGTATCTTTTGATTGCGTTGGTTTAGAAGTTTGATTTTTTCACAGCTTCCTGGGACAGTAGACTTGACTATTTGATATAAATTTCAGTTTGATACCTTCACGTGTTTCTGAAAAAATGGGTCTTGACACACGGACGGACAACAAATTGATCCTATAAGGGTTCTTTTATTCATTTTGAGGTACGGAACCCTAAAAATAGACTGTGTTCAGCGCTATTGGTGACAGTTGCAGTATGTCACATTTGTATACTGAATATGCTATTTTAGATAAGGGTGCCTTCACACTAGCGTTAATCAAGCGTAGGTGTTTGATGAACGTATGCGAGGCGTCTCTGACAGGGCTCATGAGTACGGTGCAAAGTGTGTGACGCGAATGCTGCGGTAGAACAGCATTCACTTAATTACAAATGACACTATGAGCGTGAACGTTCACTATAAACGTGATAAACGGGAGTGATGGGACTCTTAAGTTTCTTAGATTTTCTAATTTGAAATAAAATGTTGTTTGTTTTGTAAGCTGTTGTGTTTAAATAAAACAAAATGACCCAATAACAGGTTTTCAAATGTTAGTTCTCATAGTATAATATGGTAAACTTCTAAAAAACACACTGAGATTAGTTATTTCGACAACCAAAACACAATACAAGTAGAATATAGCTACAGCTAAATCAAAGAGACGTCAAGCCAGAGCAAACGGCAGTCGACAAAATTAATGCGCGCAATAAAACAAAACAGAGTTACAGCCCGGGATTTACATTGTATCACGAAATCTCATTTGGAGCAATATAGTGACCGGTGTAACTTGCGGCTACCAATATATCGTTTCCATCCATTTCCTGTGTCTGCTCCGGGTCTCTTGGCCATGATTTTTTGGTTTCAGCTTTACAAGGACTTAATGTCGTATTTTGAGTAAATTATTTACCAATCCAAAGGTGTCATTTGTGTCTTCGATTATTTTAACGGAATTAATTTATTTATTTAAAGATACATGACAGAAGCTAGTATATGTTGAGGCAAACATATTTTGCAATGGAGTTAAAAATTTAACTAAATTCCCGAGTACGTACATACATCAAGATCAGTAATGAACATCATTAAAATATAATTCCTTACCCTTTGACCGAATATGGTGTGGACTGATCATCCTCCAGCACTCGCAATCCAACATACATGCCAAATTTTAGCTTCTTGCGTCCAATAGTTGTGACTGTGCATTGTCTGTCAATTAGTAACGGAAGTTCTAACTCTGACTTTGACATTGCAAATATTCAGTTTCTATACATATTTTTCGTATACAACTACAAAGCATATTTCATTTTCTCTCTTTCATTGCAATTACGACATTAATATGAAATCTCACTATCGAATAGGTACAAGGCGCGGTTTGCGACGCGAACTGCTTTTGGTAAACTAATTTTAATTTAATTAAATCTTGACCTTTTCTATAGAAATACAATGTAGAAAGCCTTTATCTATGGAGTAAAATCTTTTTGTATAACTTATTCATATGTTAAGGAAAGAAGGGTGGTGCGATGGTCCTTTTTGTTTGCCTACATCGGGCAAACAAAAAGGACCATCGCCGAACGAGTTAAGGAACACATCACGGCCGTCAAAAACCGACAAACCACGAAGTCGGCCATAGCTGAGCATTTGTTGGAGTCAGGATCCAATCACTGGATTGAGCTACATCGGCCCCAGGTTCTCTCCACAGACCGTCACTATTTTTCAAGAATAGCACGGGAAGCGGTTGAAATCAAAAATCACGCAAATTTCAACCGGGAGGATGGTTACCGTTTATCTACATCTTGGAATCCTGTCATCAGCAAATGTAGACACCGACGAGGTGACATTACGCGCCAGTGTGTAGATACCATTAGTGTTGTGTGTCGAAGTACCGATAGTTCCGAACATATCGCACCCTCAGTAATATAAGGGATCAAGACAAAATTTTTGTAAATTCTGATTTTGAATGCTAAGGGCACAAAATGAAATCCGCTACCGGTTAGCGCTGACAGAAAGAGAAAAAGGACAATAATGACTCGGTAAATATACTTGTGTCCCTCTCACACTCTCTCCGCCCGTTCCCCGCTCTTACTGCTATAAGGTCGCAAACCGTAACGTTTCCGTACTTGTCGGAGGCGGACTGTTCAAACGTTGTGCGATTCGTGTTTGTGCCCTTCTATGACGAAAATCCTTGTGAGTTCTGATTTTATAATTTTGTATTATAAAGAAAAAATTGTAGTTGTGCCGATATATTACGCAAAATGTAATAAATAATTGGGCCTTATTCATAATAAATCGGTATATTGCAAAAAAGTAGAAATGTTTTATGGAATCATATTTTATTGGTTCGTTATAGTACGTAAATTGTTTTATTTTTGTTGACACAATTTGTTTTCGGCCCTTATTTACATGAAAAATTCAATATATTTTTTTATTCGACACTTTTCTTTGCACTTGAACTTGAACTTTACCTTGTATGACATAAAGTTGTATTTCTTTTTTCAAAACTGAATGTATATTTTTTGACATTCTAAATTGTTTATTTGGTGCTTGGGTGTTTGCATGAATTTTACTTTATTTCTTTCAGCCCAACATCCGATTAGAACGTGTGAGAAAGATTTTAGTACTTGTGCCACCACGAGAAGATTCTTCCGCCGATTCTAGTACATCCGAAGACGAGGAAGAAAAAGGAACAGAAGATACAGAACATAGTTCCGCACCCCGCTCTTTAAATTCTTCATTTGAGCGACTGAATATCTTAGATGATGAACTTTTTCCAGACGAATTGCTACAATCCAATCCAGCTATATGCGAAGTCCTCGTTACTCTCAATCCACCGCAGCATTTGCTTGCGTTATCAATATAGTACTGCAGCTTCTAATATCCCCAAGAAAACCCATTCCAAAAGCAGATTAAGAACTAAACCAACACTACAAACAAAAAAAAGAAACAATTTGTGAGAAAACCACTGAATATCAGATGGGAAATCGTCAAATTTAAATATAAAGCAGTACTGGATGACCAATAACCAATAACCTTTACGCAATTCGGATCTGAATCGAAGTCTCCGTCAGATTACTTCTATGATTCCTTCAGTGAAGATATTATTGATATAATTATACTAAACACGAATTTATATTCTGTACAACGAAATCTAAAATCCACCAATGTTGCTCGGGAAGAATTATTGAATTTTGTTGCAATTAATATTTTGATGGGTGTCGTTAAGATGCCGTGCTATCGGGATTACTGGAATAAGAATCTACGCTATAACCTAATCGCAGATGTTAAGAGTTTAAAGCGATATGATCAATTTGGTCAGTATTTGTACTCCGTTGATAATTCTCAACAGAATGGAGATCGTTATTTTAAAGTACGATCGATTTTAGATGGTGTACGTAGAAACTGCCTCAGTACAGAAGAAGAACATCGCTTTAATATCGACGAAATGATGGTGCCCTATAAAGGTTCAACAGCTGGAAACAGGCGTCAATATTTGGCAAAGAAGCCAAAGAAATGGAGCTTTTGAAATGTTAGTTAGGGCTTTTATTTCTGTCTGCGTGTATGATTTTATTCCCTACGCTGGCAAAGACAGGATTAGATATCATTCTTTTATAAAATATAAAAAATCTTAAGGTGTTGGTACAAAAGTGGTAATAGCTCTTTGCTAGAGTATCTATACAAAATAAGCCGGCGGTTGTGTACTTCGACAACCTTACTTGAGCTGATCCACATGTTACGTCAAGAATATGATATCTTTTCCTTGGGCACAATTAGATCAAATCGTTTAAGAGAATGACAATTTAGACTACCAGATGATAAAGTATTGTAAAGAAGGGTAGAGGTTTAAGCAAACAAATACCTAGTTGATAATTAGAACAAACCGTGTGTCGTAAAATGGCATGATAACAAAAGTGTGATTTTGGCCAGTTCCTATGTGGATTCGTACCCTTTGAAGCCAAGGTTGACGTTTCATGTCCACAGATAGTCAAACATTATAACTACGATATGAGAGGGTAGATTTGTGTGATATGCTTATCTCCCTTTATCGCACCATTTATAAAACAAAAAAAGGGTATATGGCATTGTTTTCCCAGCTCTTAGACATTTGCGTAAACAATGCATGGATTATGTACAGAAAAGATTGTGTTCAGTACAATAAAGTCCCTTACATATAAAAAAATATTCACATATTAAAAATCATGATTTATTATAAACTTCTATCGAAACGATAAAAATCTGACGCTATCCGACATAATATAGTAGGCGGTATTATCACTACTTGTTTTAATAATTTGTCACTAATTTCATTTTTTTTTATTACTTTGACAATAAATAGAATATAAATAAACAGGTTGTTTTCTTTTTATTTTTCATTGACTGTATTTCGCAATGTTAATAATACATAACATTGTTTTTTCTACTTAACCACCGTCCGCTTCGCAATGTTAAGTATTTTTAACATGCCGTTTCTAATAATCTATTGATATTAGATAATTTTTTTCATTTTTATTAGCTAATAATAACAATTGTAGATAGAATCACCGAAAAAAATATCAATTTCAACCATACCTTTTGTTGCGAACTAAGGGGTTCAAGTGATTTGACCCTTTAGTTCGCAACAAAAGACATTATGTTTAATTGTTTATTAGAATTCATAATTTTAAGATTATTGTTACATTCTGCACTGATTTTATTAAACTATTACTTTAATTTTACCTGATATTTTATTAATAAAACAGAAACAAAAGATTTAGATTACGGTTTGGTTTGGTAATATACAGTACTAACTATAATAAAGAACAACTAAACTATAATAGGGACTTTAATAATATATGAGATCAAAATGAAATAGCTCCATATTTCTGTTATGATTTTTGTACTATATGGGCCTAAGTTAAAAGGGTTTTTTTCTATGACTTGTAATTTATAGAATATATTTCCATTATTATTTTTTTAAATTGCTATATATATTGCATTTATAGAAGAACAAATCTGCCTAATTTCACATTTAAAACTTAAATAATAAAAAAGTTATTCCAAAAAATAGCTGTAATGGTGGAATCCAGAATCTTGAAACGCGATTTCCCAAAAATCTACTTTTTTGGATTGTGCCCTTATATTACTAAGGGTGCGAATTATAAATGTTAATAATTGTGAAGACCAAATGAGGGTAGTTTCCAAAACCCGCACTTCTCGGAGGCAGCGCTGACGAACATCAGTCATCCCGTGATCCCGTGGTGTAACCCATGCCGAAACGTCGGGAAAAATAGACAGGTATTTCATCTTTCTTTTCGTTCATTAACACGATTCAGACCCATTACATAATCTTAGTAAGGGTGCGGTTGTGTCTCGGTCGTCTTACTTTTAAATAGGCTCGATTTACACAAAGATACATGAATGTTGTCTGTGTAATATTTCAGAGTGTGTAGACAAAGGTCTATTTTAAATTACTCATACTTCCTCAACGCTTTCAAGATCCAACGTAAGCAAATAGAGAGCTATAAGATACTAATATTGTGTCACTATGTTTACGATCCAGCGAGATTAGGTCTAACCCAAGTTCATTGTAGTACTTATATCAGCCATGTAATGAGTTAATATTTTATGTATTTCTCATGTTTATGATCAGGAACATGACAGCTGCGACGCAACACTGTTATTTTGTGTGCGAGCTATTTTATTTTTATAATGAACCAATGAAAGATTATTTTAATATGCATATTATATTAGCTTTTACCTGAAACATCAATGTTGACACGAATTAAGTACGACTCCGATATTTTTTCATAAACTGCAAAGTCTACAAGGCGAGGCATTGAAAATACATCTTCAAATGGTGCTGTACGTATTACTTGTTTTCTTTAGTGTGTAATGTTAAGTTAAAATTTTACTTAACATTACACACTTTAATGGTCTACGAAAGCAGGTAAACCATTTAATGGTCTACCCGCTTTCTTGCGCACAACACCACTATCATTGCTTTCTCTATCACTTTGTACTCTGTCATGACACACAGTACTCACTACGGCAGCTCGCTGTTTGAGTTTTCGTTTCAGTTACTAAAAGTAATATTTTTTCGCAAATTCCTACATAGTTCTTACTATATAAATTACATTGAAACAGCACAAATAATCGTGTTCATAACAAAAAAGTTATCCTTGATCCATGAACTCAAGCTTAGCTAGTCAATGTTCGAGCCTTGTGAGTAAGTACTAAGAGCTTTAGCTATTTTTATATTATTATCAACGCGACTCTGAAGGCTGTTGTGTTGTACCTAGTTGTAGAAAGTTAATTTAGCTAAAGTGCCAATCATTGCATTTACTGTTGGCGTCAGATTGACTAAAGATATTTGATTGAAATAAATTGCTTGTCTGCCTTTTTGACCTCTCACTACACGAAACGAGGGCAATAATAATACAAAAAAGTTACCGGGCTTTCTTTATCAAGAGATTAATTAATATAAATATTAAAATAATTTGAAATAATTTGATAAAGAAAGCCCGGTAACTTTTTTGTATTATTATATGATTTGAAATCATTTTTTTTATAGTATCTTCTTGGGTTTACGCGAATGTTACACATTGAAATTAAACTACTGTTTATGGATTTTATCGCGATGTATTGGTTTCACTAAGTTATTATACATTCGGCTCTCATACATTGGACAAACCAAGAGAAGCATAGGCATTCGACTCAAAGAACATATAGCTGACATAAAACATAAACGTTCAACAAAGTCTGCTGTGTGTGAACATGTGGAACAAGGACCCAACCACTACCTGCGATTTGATGAACCACAGATACTCGCAAAATAACACCGTTTTTTTCCAAGGATGATACGAGAGGCTATTGAAATTAAAAAACACCCTAATTTCAATAGGGAAGATGGTTGGAATGTTCCTCCAGCTTGGGACCCTGTCATAAGGCTAATGAAACCCAAGAAAGACAAAGTCACCAGAAGACCTAAGGACACTGTGAGCTCATTCTGCGTAAATAGGAACACCAGTAGTTGAAAAATGTTTCGGGTACTTTGAGATAACTTATACATTTAAGAAAAAGACAAATATCACCGCAGTCTGCCGTGAACATGAATCCTGTAAAGAATTCGGAACGTCGGCTAGTATTAAATTAAAAATGTAGTTTCTAGATCATTCGTTTCAAATGTAATATCTTAGTGAAACCAAAACATCGCGATAAAATCCGTACACTGTAGTTTAATTTCAAATGTTTTTTTTAATTATTGTGAACATCTTTTTCTGCTTTCATACAAAACGGCTACACTACGTTTCTTTTTTAACATTCATACAAGTTTTGTTTTATATTTCAAAAATTGCAGGTGTGGTATGAATTTGCGAATAATGGAAGTGTTAATTCATTATTTAGGGAGCAATAATTAGAATTTTAACACGCACAAGAATTCGAAAAGTTCGCTGTACATGGAGTGCGTCTTGTTTTTAAGCCCAGTGTCTTTGTGGAGCTAACACTTTCTGTAAATGAAGAAAAACTAGCTAAATATTTTCATCATTATATGATCATGTATTATGAGCTATAAAAACTTTATTAAACCTGAGTGCTTCGACATTTTGTGAAAGTTACGTATATTGCTCAACGGGTAGGCAAAGTCGAAATTGAATTACAAGTCTTGAACAGTAGCTGTCTTGTTTTCAAGTGAAAGTATAAAGAGAAGTAATCAATCATACAAGTTGGTAATTTTTATTAAGCCACTGAGCGTAAAACTCTTCTAAAGAATTTACTGGAAAATACCGAAAACTTCGTAATAACATTTGTGAAGTTATTTTATCGTTGTGTTTATTTTTGTGCTCAATAACTTTATACTGAAACTAGCTGACCCAGCGAACACCGTATCGCCTATTTAAGAGTCTTTATTTAATTCCCTTTTTTCCAAGCCCCTTTTCCAAAGTTACCATTGACTTAGCGCTTAATCTTTTATAATTTCAGAGTCTATAAATAATGAACAAACATACATAGATTTTTATATAATATTGAATTACCCATTCCTTAAAATATCGGAGACGATACCCATATCGACTTTAAAAAAGATCCAGTCCGCCATCTTTGATTTCCTATCCGCCATCTTTGATCACGAAATAGATGTTGTATTTGGATTCACCATCCCTTAAATCATCAGAGACGATACGCATATTGATTTTTTAAATTTTTCCCATCCGTCATCTTTGATTTCCTATCCGCCATCTTGAATGACGAAATAGATGTTGTATTTGGATTCTCCGTCCCTTTTAACATCGGAGACGATACCAAGAGGAGAACCTTGGAGGAGTCCCATGTCCCTAAGTGGACGTCTCTAGGCTGACATGATGATGAAGTCAAATTTTATACCAAACTCTACACCAACGCTCCCGGCCAGCGTAGCTTAGAAGGCCAAATCCTTCTAACGATTTACGTCTTTTGTGACAGAAAATGGAAATCCGAGTCCAGCAGTGACTGCGGCAACCTGTATAATGAATTTTTTTTTACTAATATAAAAACCTACTATGATACTTAGGTCAATATGGCACACCCAGAAACGATTCAACCTCTTCAAAGATTAACTTCATTTTTCTACTCGAATTGCTTATTTTGATATTGTAATATCATAACATATCAGAAATAATGTAAATACACATAATAGGCATTCCGTTATTAGTTATTACTAATAGGGTGTTTATGAAATAAATTGTATTTATTAAAAAACTAATATATTTCGTATTCTGAGAAAGGTACTAATTATTTCATATAAAGAAAGAAACTTATAAAAGTACTAGCTTTCGCCCGCGGCTTCGCCAGCATGAAATTTTAATATAGAGTAGCCTATGTACTTCAGCGGGTTTCAGACTATGCAAGTCAAATTTCATCTCAAACGGCTCTGCAGATTAGCCGTGTAGCATACATAAATGTATTAACAGATAATACTCAAAAATTACTTTTGTTTTTATAATCGTCGAACTTCAGGTAAAGATTAGTATGTGGGTATATTATTGAGGTTATGAAGAGCTTATATACCTACTGAATATAAAAGCAGCAAAAATAAAAATTGAAAGCATTACCACAAAGTACATATCAGACCGTCCCTCCGCCCCGCTGTGCTTAAGCGCGCCAACTCATAGAAAGCGCTTTTAATGACGCTGCGCTTAGGTCAATTATATCGTGATAACTTTTTAACTATACGTCCAAACTACCTACTGTTGAAAAAAACGTTCATCTACATTAAATACTGAAGGCAATAAATCTATCAATTTTGAAAACAATTTGATAACTACTCTAGAATGAGCATTGTAAAAAACATTTTATTTTATACTGTTTTATCAATAAAAATTATGTAGTTAGGAAATGTACTAAAAGCTAAAAAGTAATTCGGTAAGTCCTAACTTACAGATCGCACCAATCTTCCCATCAATCTGGGGTATTGATCAGACAAATAAAATCCTTAGGCAAGTGAAATTTCTATCATAATCATAATATTTATCATAATATATATTCTGGATACGCTACGTCCAAAATTAAAATAAATGCATTTTTAGTTTATTTTATTTTCAAGTTTTGTTGTTAGTTGATACTTTTCATTCTATTTTCATAGTGAGCCCTTTTCTACCAATCAAGCCCTGTCATTCGATACCCATATTGAGGTATTTGTGGAAAATAGGTAATCCGCCATTTTGTGGCGGCGGCCATCTTAGATTTTTCATAGTAAGGTCGATTCTACCAATCAAGCCCTTTCATTTGATACCCATATTGAGGTACTTGTGGCAAATATGTAATCAGCCATTTTGCTGCGACAGCCATCTTGGACTTTTCATAGTGAGCTCTATTCTACGAATCAAGCCCTTTCAATGAAAGGGCTTGATACCCATATTGAGGTATTTGTGAAAAATAAGTAATCTGCCATTTTGTGGCGGCGGCCATCTTTCATTTTTCATACTGAGGTATATTTTAAAGATAAAGATATTTATTCGGCAGAACATGGTCCATTGAGGTGTTACATCAACATAATTATGTGGTCCGATATATTCACCCTTAACGGGCATGCGAATGTTGATACTTAAAAACTTATCATAGAATTACAAAATAAATATTATTCCTTACAGTTTAAAAATTCTGTTACATTATAAAAACACTTTTCGATCAACCAACTTTTTAGTCTGTATTTGAATTGCCGTAAGGGTAGTTCTCTTAAATCGCGAGGGATATGGTTGTAAAGTTTTATTGACATATTATAGCTATTTTTATATCGAAGAGTGCTTTTACAGAATTCATGTTTAAGTTTAGTAGCATCCCTTTTTACAAATCTACTATCCTCACTTACTTTGGTGACAAAACGTATATCATTCTTAACAAACATAGCAATTTCCATAATATACAAGGATACCAATGCCGAAATACCTTTAACTTCTTGAATATAGGTCTGCAGCTTGTTAGTGCAGATACACCAGTAATTGCTCTTAAACATTTTTTTTTACTATAAAGGCTCTACCTATATGTGTAGAGCTACCCTAGAGAAGTACGTCATACTTTAAAACTGTCCGTATTTATGCAAAAAGGAACCACCCACCAATAACGCATTTCTGAGATATCAATGGATTTACAAAAACATGTGCAGGTCTGTTAGATTAAGTAAAATATTACATTTTTTTGATGTAAATGTATTGATAAATTACTTTAATTAAGAAAATGTGCATGTGGTTCCTTTTAATATTTACTAAGTAATAGCTTTCCTCATATGCAAAAAAGAACCACAATCCAATCCACAAGGGTTGTGGTTCTTTTTACTTAGTACTTATACTTAGTTTCATGTATATTTCTTAAAGCCATGGATTTACCGATATACAGCAACCTAAGTACTATCGTAATAAGCCTTTAATATGTAGCCTATAGGAATCCACTGCTGGATATAGGCCTCTCATATCAGGTGCCACAGTACTTAGCTTTTCGCATCCATTCCATCCCAGCCTCGATATCAGGTCGTCAGTCCTCCTAACCGGGGGCCGCCGTACCTTACGCTTACCGAGTCGTGGTCTCCACTCTAGGACAAGCTTGGTCAATCGGCCATCCGTACTTCTGCAACTATGACCAGTCCACTGCCTCATAAGCTTACTTATTTTGTGAACTATGTCGGTAATTCTGGTTCTTTGTCGGATAACTTCGTTGTGGATTTTCAGCATAGCCCGTTCCATAACTCGCTGCGTGACTTTAAGTGAGTGTCCACGTCTTAGCACCGTACGTCATAACCGGTAGAACGCATTGGTTGTAGACTTTGACCCAGGTTTCAATGGAGTCTTGAACTTGTAGTTTCTGCCTTACGCAGTACAATGAAATCACATATTTGTGGTTTTGCTGTTTACGATATTTATTTATACATAGTAGAACGGAATGCTTATAGTTCCATTTTGCAAAAAAATAATAGTAATTAAATTATGAATTTATTTTACGCATAACGGAACCACTGAAATTTGGTTCCATTTGGTGTAATATAATAATTGTTTATAATAGAAATATTTTAATGTATAATGGAACCAAGTATCTTTGGATCTGTTTTGTTTAAAATGACATGGAATTAATATGGTTTATTTGTTTGAAGTATCGAGCCCCATGGTGATGTGGTTCGATTTTGCAATAAATATAATGTGTGTTTTTGCTGTTGGTTCCTTTCTGCTTTTTGTATAACTTGTTTCCAAGGGAAAAATCATGTGGATCTTTTTTGAATAAGAAAATAAACCACTTTTAAATTAGTTTTCTTCAAAAAAAACAAAATTCTAAATTTGTCGTGTGGTTCCTTTTTGCATAAATACAGACAATTGATCCTACATAACCATGGTAAGCGTTGAGAGCAGCATCTTGGTTAGCTGTGTTTCTTAGTTGTTTTAAGGCAAAGACAAATGTATTTAGCTTATTGCATATACTATCAATATGTGTCCCCCAGTTACAATAATTATCTAATTCTATTCCTAGGAACTTTTTATTATTAACTCTAGTAATTTCTTCGTTTTGTTATTTTATATTTAGATATGTTTTTTGGATTCTGTTGATAATTTGAAAATTGTTGTTTTACCAATCAAGCCCTTTCATTTGATACCCATATTGAGGTATTTGTGGAAAATATGTAATCAGCCATTTTGTGTATACCAAATATCAGATCAATCTGTAATCAAGTAACTAACGGTTTCAGCAACGCACGCGAAGACAGTTTTCAGAGCTCATGATTTTTCCGACTTACTTGATACTTTTCCCAATATTATGGCAACATTATACAAAATCTTTTTAAATTGTGCCTATGTGTTATTCTGATGAACTATATTACTGGAAAGTTTCATCCAAATCCGTTCAGTAGTTTTTGCGTGAAAGAGTAACAAACATCCATCCATACATCCATCCATCCATCTATACATACATCTTCACAAACTTTCACATTTATAATATTAGTAGGATAGGATAAATATGCCTTCCTTCGTTGCTGAGTTATAAGAGCAATTATTACAGAAACCTAGTAAAGGGAACTTGTAGGTGAATATACAAGAACGTTCAGAACGTCCACACAATTAAGAGATTTTTCAGACTAGCGTTTTCTACGCGCGTATAAGCTCGTTTTTGGAAGCGCATGTAGGCGCGTATAAGCGAGCCTTTTGGCACACGCGCAAGTCGTACGTTGACGCGTTTCTAAGCTCGAATAAGCGCGAGCCGCATGAGACACCTCCCCGTGTTTCGAGCGAACACGCTGAAATATGCTGAAATATGCCGTTTACGCGAGTCCGGTTTTTTGAAGAGCGTAATGTAGCGCTCGTACAAGCGTGTATGCTACTATGACCATATACGCGCCAGTAAAATACGCTAATCTGAAACCGCCCTAAAACAAAATGGAGGCACGAGTCAATGAACTGTGAAAAATATAAATTAATATTGAGACGGCATTGCCCTGTGGAAATTAGAACAAAATAATATACTTTATCTAAAAACTGACCGGACAGTGAGAAATTCAAAGTTGTAATCCAGAAATTCAGGATGCTGAGTGAATATTTAATTTGTTGACTTTATTCCTTTGTACGGGTGTTGTATAATATCTGGCAGACACAAATTTGGACGATTGTATTGGGTAGGTAACTGTTTTGGAGGCCTTTGGGATTGATTAAATACATCGCCAAATTACTAAACAGATATATAGAGGTTAAGTTTTATATTTTACAGACTGGGTTTGGGACTTTTATACATTATGAGCTTGATAATTTATTTATGGTAACATTGACCAACGACAAACTGCTTCGCAAAATTTTTTTGGATTTTTATCCACGACTCGAATGACGATGGACGCAGGATTTCGATATTTTTATATCATTATTATATCTATTATATTACTTCTTTAATAGTTATTCTATTCAATTTGCATTTATAAAATTTCTATGAACGCGCTCTACATTGGTTTCCGCGTTTGTAAGGTGTTACAAGGCGTGGCGTGGATTGAATTAGCGAGAATTAAATTTTTGTTACTTTGGAGAATGAAAATAGAATCAATCATTCTTTAGATGTAAATAGTTCAACGACTACATATTTATTTTTGTCCATTCCGTTCACGCCTCGCCGGCTTAGCACCTCGAAAGTTAGTAAAAATCTCCCAAATCGTACTTATTTAGTCTGGTGGACTATACTCTTTCCATAATCAGAAGAGGCCTAATCTGAACAACAAGACAGTTTCCAAGCTCTCATCTCATCATAGTAATGGTTGCCATATTAGCAGTGATTTACTAGAAGGTAAATGTTCTACAAAGCGGTTGGCAACCAATGTCACTTAGGTGTGGCAACTGGCTTCCCACCGAGAACTTTGATCTGAATAAGTTAGCGGTAGTTGGAAACAGCGGCGCATTCTATTGATTGTAAAGTAGCCGCAAGATAAAGTTGATAAAAGCTGAACGACTCCTAAAAATATATTGTAATTGAAGGAAATACTTGAAAATTATATTGTGATCTGAATGATTTTGTATAATTTGACGGTCCCTACGTATATAAAGACATGTCGAAAATGGCATATTTTTTATTGCATCATTGGCTTTAGATTATCTATGCGCACATACTGACATACGATTTTTTTTTTAACTTTATTTATTTACCTTGTTTTACAAATCGTATAAAAGAACAATTACTATAAATAAAACGAATAAGTGTCGTAGATACGCACATCTGTAACATATCTTTTTTTACGGTGTTTTAAAATGCGTGCCATTCGGTGCGAATGCGGTCTTGTATAGGGGGTTGGTATACGGTTTGTATCAAGTTTCCTTCTCTTACAGTGCTGTTCTGTGCATAATATGCTCCCTCTGTCAGCTCTTACGATGATATGGGGTGGTGACATTCCGTATTCTTAATCCATCACCACACGGACAGCGTATAAAAAGGTATGACTGTCACACTTTTATTTTATTATCGGCGTAGAAACGGTCATCTATCAGTTTTTTCAAGATAACGTAAAAAAGATAAATATGTGTAAATAGCATTATAAATCTCTTAAAACTGTTAAAATATTGTAGAAAAAAAATATTTACTTGACCTTATGTACCGGTAGGAACCGTCGAATTGTTCATTTCATCATGTTTATCTTATAGAGCATTTTTAATCCAAAGCTTTAGTTTAAATTTGTAATATTTACAGATGTAGAATGATTTAGCTTACCTACCTTACTTCATCCTCCTAGCGTTATCCCAGTCTCAACCTGGGGTCCGCTTTCTAGTCTAACCGGATTTGGCTGAATATTAGCTTTTCCACGGAGCGACTGCCTGTCTGACCTCCGCAACCCGAAGGGATAGCGATATTCCATGGTTTAGACTAGTGTCAGTTTACTTTAGAGGTACTGACGCCCTATAACGACTGTCAAAGATCTTCATGACAGCCGGGACCGATGGCTTAACGTGCTCTCCGAGGCACGGGACAAGCGATAATTAATAATTCAATACGCACTTAACTTCGAAAAGTCAGTGGTGCGCGCCGTGGATTCGAACCCGATACCCTCTGCATGGCAGTCCGTTGGTATCTCCACTAGGCTATCGCTGCCTGTACCTACCTTACTTACTGATGATAATAAGTTTACACTATTAAAAATAAGCAAGCAACAAAAACAGATCTAATATCGTGCGTTCGACATTTGCTCTGTGTGTTCTTAGTTTGTTTACGGTTTGGTGACCGATTAAGAATACGGAACGTCACCACCCCATATCATCCCATGGGTGTCATAAGAGCCGAAAGAGGGAGCATATTATGCAGAGAACAGCACTGTAAGAGAAAGAAAACTTGATACAAACCCTATACCAACCCGTTTGGCCAGCCTGGTATAGTAGGCCAATTCCTCCTTTCAAAGGAGAGGCCTAGTCCAGCAGTGGACTGTTAAAGGCTGATGATGATGATGATGAAAAATTCCTGAAGTATTTTAAAAAGTCGTGCACTTTTGTTTGGTCTTTTATACCTAAATGCGTATGTTAGCAAACTGTTCATTTATCCACCTGTTCATAAGCGGCCAACTTGTCTCATAAATAAAGTTAACTGTTATCGCTATAAAAACAACTTATAGGAGAGAGTGATACTATAGTGAATTATATAAGGTACAGACAATCCCGTTTATTTTGTTACTAGCTTAACAGATGACTAGTTTCCTTTAGACAATATTTCCTCCAATTACTACATAAAAAATCTCATACATTTACTCCATTTAAAAAAATACATTTTATTTTTGAAAATCAGTTTTTAGATTAACACGTTCACTGCGCCATCATTTTCAAAGAACTTTCAGCTGGTGCTTTGTAGACCTAAAACATCTCGAAACAAAAAACAACAAAGTGTTTTTATTAAAACATGGTAATCACATTGATTGCTTGTGTTGCGTGCAAATGGTATCAAAACGGTTTCGGTACTATATTATATTGAAGATAACTATGTTTGGGATTAACTTATTGACATATCTCCTAACGCAAAGAATGAAGATAATTATAGTACTGTGTGTTAGGGACCTAATCCATCTCTAATTTCTTTTTTAATGTCCTTGAATTCAGCTTTAAGTAAGAAGGAAATATGTATATTTGTCCTACTCAGACTTAAAGAACTTTTCACGTTAGATCCTCCCGCAAGAACGGAAACTACGCAATTACATTCAACGCAGAATAGGAAAGCCATGCAAGAGATCTACTAGATCTCGTAATGCAGCGAACGTGTCAAAAACAAATACGCCAGGGATTACTGTACTTGTATGACTATTCAATTTCTTCATAAACATACCAGTGAACACAACCAGCTGTCTAGATTCATGTCCAAGCAAAGCAGAAATGTTGGTTAGGGGCAATGTGAATGAGTGTGATGTGCTTTTTAATTTTAAATATATTGACACCAATGACATACTGAAGGTATTCAAGACGTTCAATAATAAAAAATCTGTTGACTTATGGGGCATTTCTGTTAAACTTGTGCGACAAATTATTTCTAGCTAAGCTCCATATTTAGCTGCAATATTCAATAGATGCGTAGATACAGGAGTATTTCCTGATCTAATGAAACACAGTAAAGTAATACCATTATTCAAAAAGGGATCAAAGAGCGACCCTAGTAATTTTCAGCCAATTTCTATCTTGCCTGCTATTAGTAAAATTTTTGAAAAGATTATTTTGCATCAACTAGAGAGCCACTTTCAGACAAATAATTTATTTCACAGCGAACAGTATGACAGATGTCCGTGTGGTGACGGATTAAGAATACGGATTGTCACCACCCCATATCATCCCATGGGTGTTGTAAGAGCCGACAGAGGGAGCATATTATGCAGAGAACAGCACTGTAAGAGAAGGAAAACCTGATACAAACCAAGGCCAATTTCTCCTTGGGCTTACGCAAATGTTACACATTGAAATTAAACTACAGTTTACGGATTTTATCGCGTTGTATTGGTTTCATTAAGTTATTACATTTGAAACTAAAGATCTAGAAATTATATTTTTACCAGAAGACCTAAGGACACTGTGAGCTCATTCTGCGTAAATAGTAATACCAGTAGTTGAAAAATGTTCGGGTACTTTGAGATAACTTATACATTCAAGAAAAAGACAAATATCACCTCAGTCTGCCGTGAACATTAATTCTGTAAAGAATTCGAAACGTCGGCTAGTTATAAATTAAAAATATAATTTCTAAATCTTTAGTTTCAAATGTAATAACTTAATGAAACCAATACAACGCGATAAAATCCGTAAACTGTAGTTTAATTTCAATTTCTCCTTTCAAAGGAGAGGCCTAGTCCAGCAGTGGACTGTTAAAGGCTGATGATGATGAACAGTATGGCTTTACTAAGGGTCGCTCCACCGTTGATGCCGGTGTAACTTTGTTAAAGCATATTTTTAATGCTTGGGAAAACTCGAAGGATGCCATTGGTGATTTTTGTGACCTATCAAAGGCCTTTGACTGTGTGGAACATAATAAACTTTTACTTAAATTGAAACTTTATAGTATTAGAGATACCGCACTTAATCTTGTTGCCAGCTACCTTAGTGATAGAATTCAGTATATAGATGTTAATGAGAGTGGATTTCTAGGTTTGCCAGTAGGAATGGGCGTTCCTCAGGGCTCTATTCTCGGTCCATTTCTTTTTTTAATATATTATAATGATTTGCCGTTCTTTGTACAAAATTTATGTGATATTATTTTGTTTGCCGACGATACGTCACTAATTTTTAAAGTTGATCGTAATTTAAGTAACATTGATACCGTCAATAACACTCTTGCACAAGTATTAGATTGGTTTTCGACAAATAATTTGGTACTCAACTCAAGCAAAACCAAATGTGTTAAATTTTCTTTGCCTAATGTCAAAAGTGTTCCTACTAATATAATTTTAAATTAGAAAACAATTCAACTAGTCGAATCAACCGTATTCTTAGGTGTAACTTTAGATTGTAAGCTTCAGTGGGGCGCCCAAATATCCTATCTCGCAGTAAAACTTAGTTCTGAAGCGTTTGCAGTTAGAAAAGTTAGGGAATTCACAGATATAGATACTGCTAGACTAGTTTACTTTAGTTCTTTTCACAGCGTAATGTCTTACGGAATAATGTTATGGGGTACAGCTGCTGATATACAGACTATTTTTGTCATTCAAAAGTGGGCCCTACGTGCAATTTATAAGTTAGGTGCTAGAGATTCTTTACGTGATGAATTTAAAGAAGTAGATATATTGGCAGTTGCATCGCAATATACTTATATATGCTAACTTAATGTACATTAAGAAAAACTTATTTCTATACCGCAAAAATAGTGATTTGCACAAAGTGAACACAAGGAATAAGCTTAAACTGGTGGGAACTAACTACCGTCTACATAAAATTCAAAACTCATTTGCGGGGATTGGTATACGATTTTTCAACAAATTGCCTCTTGAAATAATGAACTTACCCATGCACAAATACAAACGGACAATTAGGAACTTTCTTTTACAAAGGGGTTATTACACTATTAAGGAATTTTTAAATGATAAGACACCGTGCGGATAGGCTTAGGCTTGTTTAACTCACGATTATTTTACCTCGCGAGCACATGATTTTTGCAGGATTTGGATATTTTTATGATTTGTTGAATGTAGTTTAACATTACTTATCCCTGATCATATTATTGTTCACTTGTCACCTTCACAAAATTCTTTCTACATTTGCATTCCTTCACGCGTTCCACTAATTTATGTTAATAATAACAATCTGGAAAATTGAGGTAATTGGCGGTCATGGTCAGTATACCAATAGATTGTTTCTTACTGCTGGTTCGTACACCGTTGTCGTCATGCTCACTAAAATGTAATTTCTTGTGGCGGCGTCGTGTGTCAGGTCATCCCTGTCCCTCTAATATGGCGAGAGGGATGATGGCTGGCACATGCGTCATACTTGTGAATGGGTGCTACTTGCGATGACTTGTCGATGACGGTCTTGCGGGCTGGTATTAGATTTTAATATTTAACTGCATCATTTCCATCATGGTTTTGATCACTTTCGCGGATTGCCTGCATTATTAGGTATATATAATGTAAGTGGATGCTCCTGTTTCACCATGTCTATTCTGAGGAGGCTAACCAAAAGTATTATGCTTGAGTATTATTATGTACAGTAAATATATACAAGTGATATAGAAGGTGTAACAGTTGCAGCACCTTACAAAATGTAAATTGTGTATTATGCAAAACCCGGCGATGAAAAAGAGTGACCGTGAGTTTTATTGCCCGTTCTTTCTCATGATTCTACCTATTGCTTTGCGAACGTGGCAATAAATGTAAATGTAGAGTCTATAAGTCATTATTTTATAAATTTATTATTTTGACGTTCATAAGGGTCACATTGTGACCCAAATGAATAAAGGATTTTGAATTTGAATTTGATATACTAGATTCAACAAATCATAAAAAATTTAAAAACCCTACAAACATCATGCTTGTTCACGAGGCGCCTCCACTTAACATGTCACTAATTAAGAAGAGAGTTTAATAAATAAATTACACAGTCATAAAAAGAACTATAATAGTGAACTTAAAAAAGCAACTAGCCCCATGATGTCTTGTATGTCTTGCTAGAAAATATTATCACAAGATTACACGTCGCTGTCGTACCATAACTAATGCAACTCAAGTTTTGTGACACTTGTTGCAGCAATTTAAATTTTCTCACACTGCAAGGAAATATAACTTAAGTATGCATACGGAACTTGTATTTTTCATATAAAATTTAATAAAATAATGATTATTCTCGTAAAGCTACAACACATCTTGTAGTCCTTTGACTACGGGAAAGGGTGCCGCATGTGTTGTCTTTTAACCCATGAGAAGGCGCGCCCTAAAAAGTTACACGAGCAGGCGCGCGTGAGCAAAACTTTCAGGCGTCTTCAAATGACGTTTTCTCTGAGACCTATTATATTTTTGGTATAAATTTACATGTTTTCATAAATTAAAAGTCTTTATTTATTTAAATAAAGTGTTTTATTAATAGTAAATAACAAAAAATAAACAACAAGGCGCCGGGTGATGACGGAATTACGAGCGAGCTTCTGAAGGCCGGCGGTGCACCCGCTAGAGAAGCCCTCCGGAAGCTATTTAATTTCGTCATTCTCGAGGGTAAAACGCCACAGGCGTGGCACAGAGGTGTGGTGGTGCTTTTCTTTAAGAAAGAGGATAAAACCCTCCTAAAGAACTACAGACCCATCACACTTCTGAGCCACGTCTACAAGCTGTTTTCGAGGGTCATCACGAATCGTCTCGAGAGCAAGCTAGACGACTTCCAGCCTCCCGAACAAGCCGGTTTCCGTAAAGGCTATAGTACCATAGACCACATACATACGCTGCGGCAGGTTATACAGAAGTCCGAGGAATATAACCAGTCCCTATGCTTGGCGTTTGTGGACTATGAGAAAGCCTTCGATTCGATCGAAACCTGGGCGGTGCTACAGTCTCTCCAACGGTGCCGGATTGACTACCGATATATCGAAGTGCTGAAGTGTTTGTGTGAAAACGCCACTATGTCAGTCCGCCTCCAGGACCAGAGTTCGAAACCTATTCAACTCCAGCGAGGGGTGAGACAGGGGGATGTCATATCCCCGAAACTGTTTACCACTGCGCTGGAGGATGTTTTCAAGCTTCTGGACTGGAATGGACTCGGCATCAACGGCGAGTACATCACTCACCTTCGATTCGCAGATGATATCGTAGTCATGGCTGAGACCATGGAAGACCTAGGCACAATGCTCGATGGCCTCTGTAGAGTCTCCCAACAAGTAGGTCTTAAGATGAACATGGACAAGACGAAAATCATGTCGAACGTCCATGTTGTACCTGCTCCTATTCAGGTTGGGAACTCTACGCTCGAAGTTGTGGACAAGTATATCTACCTGGGACAAGTAGTCCAATTAGGTAGGTCCAACTTCGAGAAGGAGGTCAATCGTCGAATCCAACTCGGTTGGGCAGCGTTCAGGAAGCTACGACATATCTTCTCGTCCGATATCCCGCAGTGTCTCAAGACGAAAGTCTTTGACCAGTGTGTGTTGCCAGTGATGACTTACGGATCAGAGACGTGGTCGCTCACTATGGGCCTTATCAGAAGGCTCAAGGTCACTCAGAGGGCGATGAAGAGAGCTATGCTTGGAGTTTCCCTGCGAGATCGAATCAGAAATGAGGAGATACGCAGTAGAACCAAAGTCGCCGACATAGCTCTCCAGATAGCCAAGCTGAAGTGGCAGTGGGCAGGGCACATAGCTCGAAGAACCGATGGCCGTTGGGGCAGAAAGGTTCTGGAGTGGCGGCCACGTACCGGACGACGCAGCAGAGGTAGGCCCCCCGCAAGGTGGACCGACGATCTTGTCAAGATCGCGGGAGGAGGTTGGATGCGGGTGGCTCAAGACCGGTCTGTGTGGAGAACCTTGGGGGAGGCCTATGTCCAGCAGTGGATGTCGTTTGGCTGATATGATGAACAAAAAATACAGTCTTATGTGCAAACTAAAAAACTATTGCATTTTGGCCTTCATATTTGGCTAACTTTAGATAAAAAATATATAATAAACAAAATCACAATAGAAATGAAATAATTTTATCTTCCATGAGATCTTGAGTTATGAGTCTTTCATAACATATACGGCACATAAAAGTAACATGTTCGGTGCACCCTGATATACTGCACAAAATGCAAGGTTTTTTTTTTAACGCATTTTGTTAATGTGGCGTATATAAAGTGTAGGATTTTGCAAAAGTGGCATTTTGTGAATGTGGCATGTGCGCCTAACCCTACGGGTTAGGCGCACATGCCACATTCACAAAATGCCACTGGTATCTACTAGTGATACAACAATTGATTTACTTAGCATATTCTTATGCATTTTTTGATTTTCTACATGCTCTTTCTTAGGTGGTCGCTCAGAAAAGACAGCGCATATTTTATTTTTTAAACCCTTATAACTTTTTCCCTGATGTGTTATAGAATTACACCCATAAAAAATACACTTATTGAAATGTCATTGTCTGTATTTATTTATTTAATTTAATTTAGCCTGTACATATGTCCCACTGCTGGGCAAAGGCCTCTCCATTGGACCGCCATTCATCCCTGTCCTGTGCTATGTTTGGCCAGTCGCTGTCGAATGCATCTAAGTCGTCCCGCCATCTCCGTTTAGGTCTGCCGCGTCGTCGTCGACTATCATGAGGCACCCAACTGGTTATTAAATAAGCCCACCTTTCTGGGTGCATACGGCAAAGGTGACCAGCCAAGTCCCACTTCAGCCTGGCAGATTTTAAACCAACATCGGCTTTGCGTGTTTGGGAACGTAGCGTGGTGTTCCGGACACGGTCGGTCCTTTTTACCCCGAGAATGCTACGTTCCATAGCCCTTTGGCAAATCTTCGGTTTGGACTTCTGGATTTCCGTCAAGGACCATGTTTGTGCACCGTAGGTTAGGACGGGCAATATACACATATCGACGAGCTTTCGCTTGAGTGTCAGTGGAAGGTTGCTCTTAAGTAGCTCTTTCATTGACCAGAAGCTCTTCCAGGCATTTTCGACTCGCCGTCCTACTTCTTTGTCTTGCCTGTTGCTGAAAGAGACAATCTGGCCCAAGTATATATACTCGTCGACATAATGTATAGTCTGCCCGTCTACCGTGACCCTACGTTTCGTGCTGTTGGTCATTACTTGAGTTTTGGCCCGGTTCATCTGAAGTCCAACTTGAAGACTTGCAGAGCTGTGGTCTTTAAGCATTAGCTCGAGTTCCGAGGCTGATGAGGAAAAGAGAACAATGTCGTCGGCGAACCGAAGATTTGTTAATTTTTTGCCGCCGACCACAATGCCTCTGGATTGCCACAAATTCGTCAGACTGCCGAAAACCTGTTGCAGGACACTATTAAAAAGTTTAGGAGACAACGGAAAAACCAACTGTCTGTATATATATTATTATATAAAACTTTTGCGTTAGCCGTGTGGTTGATAGCCGTGTGGTTGACGGCATAGAATACAAGTGTCACCACCCCCTATCTTCCCGTGGGAGTCGTAAGAGGCGACTAAGGGATAACACGATGCAAATACCATCTTTGCGTAGAGACGGAAAACTCGACATCAAACCCTATACGACTGCCTCGTTGGTCTCGCGGCATAAACGTGCGCGTGGGATCGGGAGATCCCGGGTTCGATTCCTGGGTCGGACACTGTTATTGGGTTTTTCTGTCACGAAATTCTCAGTAGCAGCACGGAGTCTGGAAATGTGCCCGGTACGGCAATAGGCTCGCCCCTTATTACGTGGGACTAAAGTATATCTGGCGAAAAGTGGGTGTAGAAATACACCTCTGCCTACACCTTCGGGGATGAAAGGCGTGACGATATGTATGTATGTATGTACTCTTGCGTTACTGACTGACTGACAGACAAGCTACATCCAAAACTACTGGGCGTAAGAAGCTGAAATTTGGCATGTTTTTCCTTGACTATAGGAGTGTACTAAGAAGGGATTGCCCAAAATTCCCACAGAATCCGGTACAAACAGTTAATGTGCGGGCGTAGCTGCGGGCACCCTCTATTTTGATATAGGTCTCAAGATGTTACAACACTTGGGACGAAACCACCCATTCTCCTTTGAGGGACTTGCCGATCACCCATTGTAGACCTTCTTTACTGCAAGAAACAAATAAAACATGTAAATAATATACTACTAAGTTAATCAATAATAATAAACTACGAAAAAACAATCAAATCAATTTAGATATTAAGAAAAAAATACTTACAGGAACGGGCGCGCGATGAGCAAAATGCCGCGCTTCACGATGCACCACTCACAAACCCATCACCACGCACTCGTGGCGGCGCTTAAGAGCGCGGGAGTTGCGTCAGGAAAGAGGGGGTGAAATTTTAGGAAGGTACTGAGAAGCTTTTAGTGACACAGTTTAGCTAACGTTGAAATTCACAGCAATAAATTTATGCGTGAGCAAAATGCTCATAGCGCGCCTTCTCACGGGTTAATTATATTTTTTATTATTTGTAATGTTGTGTGCACACATTTTACTTAGTAATAAACTGCGGGAAGAAATGGAAAAGGCGTAGCGTTGAATAAGTTTAAAAAGAGAGCGCGGTAAATTAATACAATGGACGTGCATAAAGAAAAGCTCGTGAGATATATCGGGAGGGTAGCAAGCGAACTATACTTCCGAGAAGTTGGTGTCGGTGTTTCATGAATAAAGCAGATATAGATAGTAGTAACGTGTGGAAAGGAAGGAAAATCATGATGGTTTTAGTTAGTGGTCTCGGAGACTCAACGTCCCCTTGTGCCGAGCCCTTAATTCCGATCTACGGAACCTGACAAACAGTAGATTTCCATCATGCATCAAAAAAATTGGCGTTATTCGAATAGCAACAAATTAAAATTCGTTAAAAATTTACAGATATTCATGTTGGTCAATTCAATTAACTAAATCAGAACAACTTTTTACGTCTGTGAGGAAGTCAATTAAATTGTACCAGAGAAAACGTATAAACAATATTCATTAAGAACGAAATAATGATACCCTTAGGCCTCCAGCCTATGTCCTGGAATGGACGTATCTACGCTGAGATGATAAAATAAAATAATAACAATTACCTAAACGAAGGGCGACCTTGTATTTTAGTAGTTCAAATAAGTATGTATGTCCAGAATAACGATATGAATACGTTCTTACTAATTAATACCCACAACGTTCACTAATGTAATGAACCTAGTCTAGCGGCGTTCATTGGCGAAGCCCTAATTCCAAGCTAACTTTTACCGACAGAAAAAACTAATCAGAGTTTTGCAGCACTTCGGAAATGTTGTTTTTGGTTGTGAATTTTATATAAAAGGTTTTAGTATGTTGCGGTTGCGATCGTCGATGTCTGAAATAGTGATCGTATTTATGAGGAGTTAATCACTGAATGTAGAGTAATCTCAGTAATTAAAGTTTATCTAGATTGGTTACAATATTAGATCAATTCGGCGTTCATTACTCCGAGAGAAACTAGACAGGTTGAGTGAGTACTATTTGGATATAGTGGTTTGAGTGAACCACATTGAGTGTGTGAGTGCACTTAGCGAATTGATTTATAATCCATGATATCGGCATTTTCAAACGTGTAGAGTTATTGTTACATGAATTTGCTCGGTCGAATAGTTTCAAATGCAGATCAACGCTTTATGAAAGGTGTATGCATTTGAATATATTGAGCAAAGTTAAAAATACGCTTACTTGTCTGCGTTGTGATTATACTAGGTTTTATAAAATCACATACGATTTAGGAATAGTTACCATGAATTTCATATTTGATAAGCCTAAACTTTATTGTAACTGTATTTTGCTGTAAAATAAATATATTGTAAATCAGTTGCATTATACAAACACAATTATATTTTAACAAATTGCGAAATAAGTTTTACAACATACGAGCTATGGTCTGCAGATGTTAGCCATCCTCTCAGATGCCATTGACGCCAATCATCATTCAGGCTTTTGGCAACACGGAGAAGAAGACACGTAAATGATTCTGTTTTTCCTATTCTCTTTTCCCTTACGTAATTTTTTTGTGAGAAGATGATACTGCCTCTGCCGACTTATGATATGATGTAGCTAGTGTACCTTAGCCTTTCCACACGTTACTGCTATCTATATCTGCTTTATTCATGAAACACCGACACCAACTTCTCGGAAGTATAGTTCGCTTGCTACCCTCCCGATATATCTCACGAGCTTTTCTTTATGCACGTACATTGTATTACTTTACCGCGCTCTCTTTTTAAACTTATTCAACGCTACACCTTTTCCATTTCTTCCCGCAGTTTATTCCTAAGTAAAATGTGTGCACACAACATTACAAATAGTAAAAAATATAATTAAAAGACAACACATGCGGCACCCTTTCCTTTGACCACAAGATGTGTTTACACCAGCAGCGTCACTATTGTAGCTTTACGAGAATAATCATTATTTTATTAAATTTTATATGAAAAATACAAGTTCCGGATGCATACTAAAGTTATATTTCCTTGCAGTGTGAGAAAATTTAAATTGCTGCAGCAGTGTCACTAAACGTGAGTTGCATTAGTTATGGTACGACGGCGACGTGTAATCTTGTGATAATATTTGTTGAGCAAGACATTCAAGACATCATGGGGCTAGTTGTTTTTTTAAGTTCGCTATTATAGTTCTTTTTATGACTGTGTAATATATTTATTAAACTCTCTTCTTAATTAGTGACATGTTAAGTGGAGGCGCCTCGTGAACACGCATGATGTTTGTAGGGTTTTTATATTTTTTATGATTTGTTGAATCTAGTATATCAGTTTGTATCCCTGATCAAATCATTGTTCACTTGTCACCTTTGCAAAGTTCTTTAACCTATTGGTTGCTGATATATCTATACTACTGTCGCTATAGTTTTTTGTTGTTGTACAATTCACATATTTTTTAATATCCATTTATTTCTAATCAATGTCGCGAAGTGTTTTGGCTGTGTCTGCAATCATGGTACCACAAATTGTAAGATTAAGAGGAAACACTACGGCCGTTTTTCCATACTAACTTAGTCTCCTGTTTTCTCCCTGGATAATGCCAGTAGAGCAATTATTTTTTCCAAAAGATGTATGGCCCCGATTGGCATGTCCCTATGTTTTCCTTTTTCTCATGTATTAAATATTAAGGAAGATATGAACCTTCAAATACCTCAAAAATTGGCCAGATTTTCCGCTGTGTTCAAACATCCAAAAAACAAATTTGGCTAGTTTATTAAAAAAAAAGAAAACATAGGAACACGGCAAAAGCCTTTCTTTAATTTAAAATGAAAAAAACTAGTTAAAACGATGAAGTTTTGGAGAAGGAATCAAGGAAATACGAAACGTTGATTTTGTGTACATTTAATAGGTATTTTTGGTCCAAGCTGTAGTTGTCTCTATCGCGCTCTGCGGGGGCAAATTTGACCACATACATCCATTTTCATAAACATTACACACATATAGTATCATCATCATCACCGTCCTAATCGAGATCTCTGTTTCACCTGAGACTTTGGCCTTGGATATCGGGCTCCGCTTTGTATTCTTGCCAGATTTGCCAAAATATTTACCCTTGTACTAAAATAGTATTTAGTACAAGGGTAAATATTTTGGCAATAAAATGTTTTAACAAATAAATAAAGAATTTGCCTATTACATTAAAGTTGTTACAAATCATTTTTGAAATGTTGTTCTAAAGAGTGAAACAGGAAGATATCGTTATCTTCAATTAAATTAAAAATTACCTGTAACAGAAAAGGATACGGCACTGTCTGATTTACGCTCCGTTGAACAACATTTATCCGAGGTCGGTGTACAGTCGATGAGAGTTTATGATGAGTCAGGATTATTTCACTTTAATACACAGCTAGAAAGGTGTTCATGTAAATAGGCCGTTAAATGTGTCCCGTGAATAGGGTAAACAAATTAAATTAAATACTTATACGGCTAGAAATTATTTATCTAACTGTGTAGTAACAGATTAAGAATAAAAAATGTCTCTACCCTATATCATTACATGTGTGTCGTAAGATGTGACTTAGGAAAATACATGAGGCAAATAGTATATTTATAAAGACGGAAAACTGTAAAATGTGCTACCCATTATTGTTAAAAGTTCGAGGCAAGAATTTAATTATTTATTACACTGTTGAACTTGATTATCTCCGTCTCACTTTCCCATTTTTTACTCACACTCAATCTACAAAAAACTAAATTTATAGCGTTTGCCCCCAATACACTTTCTCAACCAGCATCTTATTTTATAAAAGCACACACATGTGGGTTTCCTAATGGTTGCGACTGCAGCTGTTACTCAATTACTCCTACCAGTAGCATAAAATACCTAGGAATAATATTGGACAGTAAATTGTTTTGGAACTTGCAAATAGATCAAATTGTCTCCCGGTCTCGAAAGTTATTGTACGTATTCAAAAAACTAAGAAGTTCTACAGACTTAGATACCATGAAGATGGTCTACTATGCCCTTATTCAATCAATTTTAGGCTATTGCATTATATCTTGGGGTGGTACTTGTAAAACGTTCATGATTCGTCTTGAGAGAGCCCAGAGATGTATACTAAAGGTAATGACTGGTAAACCTAGAAGATTTTCTACTTCTGAACTCTATAGTCTGTGTAAGGTACTTACGGTTCGACAATTATATATACTCCAAGTCACTTTGCGCAAGCATAGTGAAATAGCGTACGATGTAAAGTTTGTCAAAGAAACGCGCAGGTCTGACCGAGTATGTACTATTAAAATGCACAGAACTGCTTTGGCATCTCGCCAATATTACTTTTTAAGCCCCAAACTTTATAATAAACTTAATAGGGAGCTCAATATATATCCATTGACTATTGCAATGGCCAAGCTCAAACTCACAGCATGGCTTCTTTCTCAAAACTATGACCAATGTGAAGACATCATTACATGAAATATTAAACATAAACATTTCACACTCATATCACACACACTTACATAACTATCACCCAGTCACTCACACACCCATACACATGCCTCTCACAAGTCACCACTCATACTAATAATATCTAGTTACAAATCATACAACTATTCATAGATAACATCAATTAATACTAAAATATTAAATGTGAATTACTTATCTTTGTTAATTTGTTATACCTTTATAAGTATTCGGATGTGGGCGTTAATGGCTACGACACAGTTTATACTACTGTAGCCATTACCGTTTAAGCTTTGTATAACTGTATAAGGTGTTTAATAAACGAATTTGAATTTGAATTTGAATTGAATTTTAAAGAACCTTCACAGTTAGGTATGCCTTACAATATTTTTATTATGCAATATTTAATTTTGTTTGTGAATAATAAATAAGTATTTGTTTTTGTTGTTGATTTCGTAAACATTTGAACAACTGACACCTGTATCATACATACATACATAACGTCACGCCTTTTATCCCCGAAGGGGTTGGCAGAAGTGTATTTCTACACCCACTTTTCGCCAGATATACCTTAGTCCCACGTAATAAGGGGCGAGCCTATTGCCGTAACGGGCACATTTCCAGACTCCGTGCTGCTACTGAGAATTTCCTGACAGAAAAACTCAATAACACTGCCCGACCCAGGAATCGAACCCGGGACCTCCCGATCCCACGCGCACATTTATGCCGCGAGACCAACGAGGCAGTCAACCTGTATCACTAGCATCAAAATTGGAGCAATTCGGTATAATTCAAAATTATGCTGAGTCGAGTGACTCCCAATGCTAGATAAATGTAGGGCAACCGTCTTAAGACGAAATACGTGGAATAGTTGTCAGATATAGGATACAGCAAGTACACGTTACGTACCCATCAAATGCAGGTAAATGGAACAGCATAGATGGTACTGACAGAAATAACCTAAACGCAAATTGTGTGCCTACCGGAATTAAAATAGATTATCATTGTGAATTGCAGCATAAACCGTAACCCGCTTAAACCTGGATCGGTCGCGCACTCTAGCGGTATTGGAGTGGCAGCGCGCACAATTGAGTGGGTGCCATATTAATTTTAACTGAAAATATCCTTATTTCCAAATGTTATTTTAAAGTTAATTACATAACATTTCATTTTGTTATTTATATTTTTGTTGAACTTAAATTATTTAAAACTAAAACTAAACGTATCAACCGCACAGCTAAAATTTAAATATTTGTAACGCAAAAAAATAAAGTAAAGCAGGAGGCGTTTAAGCGTCGTAGAATTCCTCCGCATCACTGTCATCTGTTAACGTGTCAAGAAGGCTGGCAGTAATACCTCTGCCAGCCTTCTTGGCACTGCTGATTCTTAGGGCAAAGAATAAACCAGCACTCTGGTCACGGGAGATGTCGATTAAGCGTCTGGATAATATATGTCGCGATATAAACTACGAGCGCTGGGATCCTATGGGCCCAGCGTTTCCACCCCAGACGGCTCAAAAACGTAATTACCTAGTGTAGTTGTTAAAATTTTCCTAGTTAACTATTCCGTTTTGTGAACTAAATACAAAAACGCCGGTACCTAAACTGACACTGGAAATTTTGCGAACTTCAAAATCTGGTGAGCCTAGGAGGCAAAGAGAAGAATCATTTTTCAACAATCTTGATATATGGACTCAAATTATAAAATTTTGAAATTAACTTATTTTAAGTTAAGAACAAACTCATAAAATTTTAAAATGAGTTTGTTTATATTCTGTTAGCATCATAAAATTGTGTTCCTTTAAAAAAAAACATAAATCAGCATCATCGTCACCCGTTATGAGTATTATATTTAAAATCTCTCGTCCTGGCTTTCATCGGAGAATCTAATCAGTAAGGTGAAGCTATACTAGAAAGATAGCATTTGAACATTAGGTGCCTTCTACGTAGACATTCACTGTAGATGCTTTTTTAATATTCTTCAACTTAGGGCGTAAAATAGGAGATTGATTGAAAATTCGTAGCGAACACAATGACAACGCGAGCAACAGCTTGTCAGATATAAAATTATTGTAGCGCTTAAGTTGTTGCGAACTAAAATATTGACGAAATTAAGAAGTATCGGAGTTGCATGGTTTCGTAATAAAATCTTGTCATAGAATGATTTGTCGAAATTCAGTTTGGGAGTCATGCGATTATTATATTGCTTGACATAATGTATGTAGTAATAATTTTTCAACATTGGTAAAGCATAAATTTTCTTTCCTTCATAGTGTCCCTGTGTGTTTATGAGGACAGCCTACAAATATACACTTTCTTAAACCAACTCACTTCACACCGCCACTAAGCAACTGAGCATGCCCAAAAAATTAAATCAATATAATAGGAAATCAACCAAATAAAAATATTTATTATTTGCAAGAATATGGTACACACAGTTATTGAACGTTTACATAATTGGAAATATCATAATCTGGCAACCTGTGGTGTTCAAAACATTAATTGCACATTGTTGTCATTAAACACGTAATCAATTACTGATTTGGTTTTATTTACAAGATTACACAGGATTACAGTTTTATCACAAGATTTGTAGTTTTGCACATATTGTAGCAGAAAAAGACCATAAAGAATGTGGCCACAGACTATATCAATGTTGTCTATTTTTGTATTTGGAACGCAGCAATTTTAGTTACAACACTCTCTCCAAATTGTAGCGTTCCCTACGATTTTAAACAAACAAAATTACCAAATGCAGCAAACACATCATATCAATACACAAATAATCCATGTTATTGTACATAAACATCTGTAGTTGACTTAACTGTTATTCAAAAACAAAAGCATTAGCATGTCCATTTACAATACAATAACAAAAATTATGTGCTACTTGCTTAGTTCTTACATACTTCACATAAGAAAATATTGTTTAATCTAATACAATATCAAAGAATGCTCTGTTACAACTTACAAATACCTTTCTACTTCTTAGATAATGAAATTTACTTTTACACAATGGTTTTGTGAATTTATCAGCACTTTGTTCATTACTATTTATATACTTTAAATCAATTTCTTTTCACTCATATTTCTCTTTAAAAAACTTATATTTTATATCAATGTGCTTACAACGTTTATGATAGTTTTCATTCTTTATGACAGAAATAGCACTTTGACTATCTATGTTAAGAGTTACATATTCTTGATTATATTCATCTATGTCTAACAAAAGTCTTTTTAACCAAATAACCTCTTTTGTTGCACTACATGCAGCCATAAATTCTGCCTCAGTGGTTGACAATGCTATGCTTTGCTGACGCTGGCTAGCCCAAGTTATTGCAGCCCCCAAGGAGCAAGTATATATGGAGGGAGCATTTCAAAATGAGTATAAAACGTATATGCATCTCTTTTCTCTTTAATTACAAAACTGCATATGTTCGAGTATGATAGCCATAGAGCTTTTATACAGCCTTGAATGACATATGCCAAGAAAAATGTTATGTCATTTCGATGTTCGTCCAGCTGGAGTGAAAGCCGTGTCGAAATAAATTGCAATTTTAATTGATACAAAATATTACAATGTAGATATGACCACTTCTAAACATTAAAAAATGACCACAGTTTGTAATGCCGTTGGATGTAAAAGCCAAATGGGACTATTGACCGAAAATGGTCAAAAAATATCTTACCACCGGTAAGTCATAATAAGTAAAATTGTAAATATCTGCCGTAATAATTCTACAATGATATTTGTAAATCTTATACTTAAAGATAAAGATAATGACCACCGTTGACACATATTTTTATTCCAATAGTCACAATGAAATAAATATAGGTAATAGAAATATTTCGATAAAAAATATGAGGATAGTGTTGTTATACAATTGTCAGTTAGAAAACCAGTTTCTGAAAGATTATAATTAGAATAATTGGTTATTAATTGTGATTTTTTGTAGATTTCCAAAGAATGAAGGTTTGAAACTAAATTGGGTTCGAAATATGAGAAAGGGAGAATGGCAACAGTCTAATTCTTCTAAACTTCGTTCGCTTGATTTTGTGTCTGCTTGTTATCAAGAAGGATTTCAAAGAAAAGTACTGCATTATTATGCTGTGCCTACTATTTTTACTAACCAGATATCTAATACTGAGGTTTGTACTTCTACTTTATTATTATTAACTTATTTTTTTTTTCAATCAATATATACCAACATTGCAACTGTTAAAATATGCTATAGTAATCATATATACATATATGTAGGTATATCATAAACTGATTTGTGTTGTAATTTTCAGAAATGTCCGAAATAACGAAATCTTATTTTTAGAAGCGATAATAAAGCTTCAAGAGTGAACATGGCTTGCACTTCTGGAACTCAGGATGAAAATATTGCTCGTAAATGTTAACTGTTTCCGCCCATGTACATCCCATTTTGGTAATACATATAGTATCAGACCTGCCGGGCAGTTATCGTGTGCATTACTTTGTGGTATAAATAAATGATTTTGACTATTTAGACTTTTTTTTCAATCACTTTCCTAAATACTGTAAAAATAAGAAAAGAAAGGTAATAATAAGATATGATCAATCATATCTTTTTACAGTATTTGTTTCTTTGTAGGCACCTAAGTAAGTACTTTACTCTAAATAAAAGCTCGTAAAGTAATATACTACTGGTATATTATTTAATCAAATGCTTATCTTGTCTCTACATACCGAATTATACACCAATACCAATAAAAGATTAATGCATGAGTACATCACTATTGACAGTCATTTCTTCTTTTGAAAATTTGCGACATGAGTAGTCTCGGTTACACATATGAAATTGTATACAAGTAAAAAGAAATAACGATAGGTTTCTTGTTTATGCTTAAAGCTATCACTCCATGTATACTTGCTCCTTGGCAGCCCCATACTTTATAAAGACATAACCTGTCATGTCAGTGTCATTTGCATAGTCGGCATCACTGTAACATTCTACTATATTTTGCTTACTACGTGAGTACAATAGACCATAATTTTTGGTCTCTTTAAGATATTTAATTATCCTTTTGACAGCATTCCAATGACTATAATCAAAACAATCAAGGTATCGGCTCACTAAGCTAACACCATACATTATGTCAGGTCGACTAACTATAGCTAAATGCATAAAAGAGCCTACTGCTTCTCTATATGGCAATTTTACATCTATTTCTGATTTGGTCTTTTCTAACTTAGTATTTAGGTCTACTGGTATACTGTTTCCATTGGCATTGGTCATATTAAATTTAATTAACAATTACTCTATATATTTAGTCTGGTGTAAGAAAATATAGTCTTCTCCTCTTTCAATTTCAAGGCCAACAAAGTTTTTAGGTTTACATACTTTTATTTCAAAGTTTTCTTTTAAATCAGCAATTACTTTATCTAATACAGTGCTATCTTTTGAAATTATTAATCCGTCATCGACATACAACATTAAATACACTTTAGTTCCATTTAACTGGCCTGTATATATACACTTATCTGAGTGACTATTAGTGAAACCAAATTTCTTTAATACTAAATCAAACTTTTGGTTCTAGCACCTTGGTGCTTGCTTTAAACCATAAAGTGATTTCTTAAGCTTATAGACTAGACCTTCAGGTATATTTAAACCTTCTGGTGGAGTCATATATATATTTTCAGTTATTCTTCCATAAAGAAAAGCAGTTTTAACATCAAATTGTACCATTTTTAAATTAATTTGACACACTTTAGAAAGTAATACTCTAACAGAATCATACCTGACGGTTGGCGAAAATGTCTCCGTGTAATCAATCTGATGCCTCTGTGAACATCCCGTGGCACAGAGTCTTGATTTGTTGAGTGGCACCGTTGACTCATCTTTAACTCGGAAGACCCATTTGCAGGCAATTGTTTTCAATCCATTTGGTTTCTTCACCAACTCCCAGGTATCATTCTTTCTGTGTGCTTTCAACTCCTCTTGTATTGATTTTTCCCATTTCTCTTTATCTGGAGAGGAAAGGGCTTCTTGGTAAGTCATTGGTGTGCAATGTAATTGATCTCCGCCTTGACACAGGTAAGTATTAGATTCATGTTTTATATTTCTACTTTTAGCTCAAGTTGTTACATTACTAAACTCATTTACATTTATTTCTCTTTCAGGTTCATATAGGGAATCATCATCAGACACAAAAGTTTCATCATCAGACAATACTATGGATGAAGTATTTAACTCTCTAGTTTTCTGACTGCTTTGCTTTCCATACCTTTCGGATTCTATACTTTTATGTGTAACATGTGTAACAATGTTCTCACTAATATTAACATTTTCTGTTAGTGGAACCATACTAAATTTCCTCTTTACTGAATTTTCCAAAAATATAACATCTCTACTAATAAGAACTTTTCTTGTTTTAGTATCTAACACTCGGTAACCTTTAGTGGTATCTGAGTAACCAAGAAAAATCATTTTTTGACGTTTAGCATTGGTATCCAGTTTTTGACGTTTAGCATTGGAGACGTGTACCCTAACCTCACACCCAAATATTCTAAGGTGCTTCAAATTTGGCTTCTTACCGGACCATAGTTCCTCAGGGGTAATGTATGAAATAGATCTTGTTGGACATCGATTTGTTATATGAACCGCCGTTGCCACTGCTTCCGCCTAATAGCATTTCTGTAAATTAGCATTAAGCATCACACAACGAGCTCTCTCCATCAAAGTGCGGTTCATACGCTCGGCCAACCCAGTTTGTTGTGGGGTGTATGGATTTGAATACTCATGAATAATACCTGAATTTTGGATATATTCTTTAAATTCATTACTGAGATATTCTCTATCATTACCTGTTCTTATTCTTTTTATTTTTAAATCTAGTTGGTTCTCCACTAACACTTTGAATTGTTTAAAGGACAATGGCAGATCTCCATACATAGAAATGTCTGAAATTAAATTGAAGCGCACAGTAATAAAAATATTTCAAAAAATTCGGTGTGAGTAACAGAGTCTATAAATGGTTCTATTTTCACTCGGGAAACCCGGAAAAATAAGATATCGGTGTTTTAGTTTTTAGTTAAGAATGAACAATGTAGGTACGTTTGAATTATCAAATGAAATTATGTCAGATTTACATCATAACGCAGAAGTATTCGTAGCATCTAACTGTCACAGCCAAAGACAAAAGCAGAGCTGCACATTTTAAATAGATTTTATGTGAAATCGATACAACATTAAAACGATGCTGTGACGTTTTTATTTGATTTAAAAGTTGTTTTGCTTCAAAAATTATTAGCTTATTGATATAATGTTAATTAAAGATTAAATAACTGCATTTTAATAATTATATTTTAATAATCGATACGGATAAATAGCACTCACGTCTATTACTGTCACACCATTGTCTATGGCAACAATCAAATAATAAGTAGGAACCTAGTTCGTGATTACGAAGTATTTTATGACGATAAAAAGCATTCCAATTGATTAATTGGAATGCTTTTTATAATCATAAAATACTCCAGCTTTAACGAGACAAAGTGAAAATATTAAAAATCGTAGAAAAAAAACAATTTGTTTTGTTCATATGAAGTTTAAGGTCGCCACAACAAACCTAGACCGAATTCTGCCATTGTTCTTTACTAAAGACTTCAGACTTACATTTAAGAAAATACGCAAATAGTTTCCTGGTATAATCATCGACAAATGTGAGGAAGTACTTTGCTCCTCCAACTGACTTCACTTCTAAAGGCCCACATACATCAGAGTGAATAAGTTCCAATACCTTCTTTGCTCGGGAGCCCTCTTTAGGAAACGGCAGCCGGGACTGTTTTCCTTCTTGACAATATTCACACAATATGTTCAGCTTCTTATCATTCAGCCTTATCCCTTCTGTACATTGCACTATGGTTCGTCTAGAACAAGCTAGCTAGACAAAAACAACTCTTAAATTCCTGGAAGTTAATTACTATTACGAACTCATTACCCCTATACATTGAGGATTACACCTATTAATTATCAATACTACCCTCATTAAGAGCGTCATTAAGGTATGTTTATAAGATGTTGACTATTTAAAGGGCATTCATTTGCATTTTTACATCATATTTGATAGCATTGTTTATGTCACTAAAAGAAATTTGTGAAAGTGTTTTTGTGATGGATTGTATACGTAAGGGTAAGTAGTTATATTTTATTTCATTTTCAACATGGGAACTTCATTCTTTAGTCTTATAAAATGAAATGTTTGAATTTTCACCCACTTTTTTACTCATTTTTTCAAATTCATCGGTCAAATAATAACATGTCCCCACTTGTCCCCACCGTAGAACCTATCATATACGATTCTCATAAGTGTCTAGTAGTTATACGTAAAAAAATTCATTGCGATATATTTGCATAACTAATTTTTATTTATTTTTTTCTTTCAACAGTTTTTACCGTCTCAAGAATGGATTCTTTCGAAGAATGGCTGAAACACCCGAAGGAAACGCGGAATGAGGAGCTCTTTCGGTTTATATCTTTGAGATATAATTTTGATGGTGTTACGGAGCAGTCTCTGCGAGATATTAAAGTACTAATCTCAAGATATTCAACGAAATTTGCTGAAAAGTGGAGCAGCTGTGGAAGAAATCGAGAGCGATTCCTACAAAAGTATTCGACGTGGCTGGAGGGTCTTGACATATCTTTCGATGTGTCCGTTTATTTATCTCTGCCAACTACATCTGGAGAACCGGGACCCGGAAGACCTACTAAAGATTTTGAACATTCTAGTCTCAAAACGAAGAGACGACGTGTAGACGATCTATTACAGTCCAGAAGTGCTAGTGAATTAATTTACGCCGCTGAAGTGTCAGCTCGAATCTCGGGTCAGAGAAGTGTAGCACGTCAAATTAAAGATGTGACTAGTGATCCTTCAATAACCAAGACCACGAGTGAAGAAAGTGCCCCCAGGAGTTTAACAAGTGAGGAAGCTTTAGCGTACTACGTTGATAGTAAATCAAGTAGCCATAGCTATAAGCAGACTCGGAAGTGGAGTATTAAAGCTGGACATAAGGTGTTTCCGTCAATGTACAGTGTTAGAAAGGCTAAAATAGCCTGCTACCCGTCAGGTGAACAAATTACAGTCAATGAAACGCATGCTGAAATCAAAGTTCAGGCAATTCTTGATAAGACTGCCGAACGTTTAGTTTCAGCACAACAAGAAGTTGTTCATAGTCTGTTACCTTGCACGTCATTCACATTAATCAGTAAATGGGGTTGTGATGGAAGTTCCGGTCATAGTATGTACAAACAAAAATTCACTAATTGTGACGATAGTGACGAGTTTTTATTTGTATTTTCTTTCGTTCCTCTTCAATTGAAAGATGAAAGTGGTAATATTGTGTGGCAGAATCCTCGGCCCTGTTCTACAATGTATTGTCGGCCAATAAAGTTTATCTTTTCTAAGGAAACGAAAGATTTTACGATTTCGGAAACCAATAAGGTTTTAGAAGAGATAAACGCTTTATTGCCGACAACCTGCAAGGTGATGGAGACCGAAGTATCTGTCACACATGTTATGCTTTTAACAATGATTGACGGAAAAGTTTGCAATGCTCTGACCGAAACTTCTTCCTCACAAAAATGTTTTATTTGTGGGGCAACTCCAACAATGATGAATGATCTGTCAAAAGAGTTTGCTGCGAACAAAGATAATCTTGGTTTTGGTTTGTCTACGTTGCACGCTTGGATAAGGTGCTTTGAATGCTTGCTTCACATTAGCTATCGACTAAATATAAAAAATGGCAGTTAAGAACAGCCGAAGACAAAGCTAGTGTGAAACAACGTTCAGATGACATTAAAAAACGATTTAAAAGCGAAATGGGCTTGATTGTAGACAAACCAAAACCAGGGTTCGGTAACACTAATGACGGGAACACCGCGCGAAGATTTTTTGGAAATCCCGAGGCTAGTGCCGATATTACACGGTTAGATGTTTCACTAATACAAAAATTTGGCATACTACTTCGCACTTTATCATCGGGATATGATATAAATATTGAAAAATTCGTTAACTTAGCTCAAGAAACTAGACAACTTTATGTAAATCTCTATTCATGGTATTACATGCCCGCTACTGTCCACAAAATACTTTTGCACAGTGGCGAAGTAATTAGATCGTCCCTTCTACCTATAGGCCAGCTTTCCGAGGAAGCACAGGAAGCTCGGAATAAGGACTGCAGAAGATTTCGTGAGCACAACACACGAAAGCGATCACGGGAGGCTACGAATAGAGATTTACTTAATATGTTATTGATAACATCTGACCCTGTAATAAACGGTTTACGAGAAGTTCCTCGGAAGAAAATAGGTACGCTTCCAACTGAAGTATTAGATTTAATTGTCCCACCTAGCTGTAAGGAACAAAATGTTAATATGATTTCTACTTTTCATAGTTCTGCCCCTCACGATCATGACTATTCAATGGATGATTCATCTGATGATAGTGATGATAATGAGTAATAGATTTAGTTCTTAGATATTTTATGCATCTGTTATTAGATTTTATAGCGACGTCGAGGGATAAATCACTTTATAAAATGTTCAAAAAATATATTATACACATATGCCCGATAAATGTTTTTTTTTCATGATACCAGCTCAAATGACAAACTGCCTTGAAAAAAGTACCAAAAACCTTATATCTTTGCTTATTAACCGCATCTAGACATAAAAATCAAATAAAATAATTTTGTCTAGCTAGCTTGTTCTAGACGAACCATAGTGCATTGTGAGAGTTTATTAAGATCAGACAAGTTGAGATGGGCCATCCTTTGATGCCATAAGTAGCTGTCACTTTCAGTTGTGTTGCACATGTATGCTGGTATTTTGAGTTGATTAAGTATTTTACAGCCTTTGTCGCTAAACTGTACGGAAGACCCTTTCTTGATGAGCTGGCTCACGGAAAGAAGATTGCTTGCTAACTCTAGTACATATAACACATTGGTTACTTGTATGGTCTCTATTTTCCCATTGCTATTACCAACAGACAGATTAATATTTCCACAACTTTTAACTGCTAGCATTATTTCATTAGCGATACGGATGCTTGTAATCGGGGGTGATGATTCATCATATAGCCAGTCCTGCCTCAAAGTCATGTGCATGGATGCTCCTGAATCAACAAACCAACTATTACTGTCATTTATTGTTGTAGAAGCTGAGAATACTGCGACATATCCAGTTTCTTTTTCTGCCTCTTTACTAAAATCCTTCTTTTTAGTACGACAATTTTTACTTATATGACCATACCTGTTACACTTGAAACAACGAGGACCTTTGTTCAACTTTGTGTTTTCCTGTGACTTCTGCTTATATTTATTTTTACTTGCATATAATGCCACTGACTCGGAGCTCTTTACCTCTTGCAGGAACTTAGTCTTGACAGAATCTGCTGTTATCGGCACACCGAACCTCTCAAGAGCCATTATCATTGGCTTGTACACCTCGGGTAATCCAGCAAGGAGCAGTGTACCCAGCCACTCATCATTTATATCAAACGAAATGTTTCGAAGTTTATGTGCCGTTGTCATTATCCTGTTTACATAATCTTCTATATTTTGACAATTTTCCAAAGTGATTGTAATCAAATCTTTTAGTAATCCTACACGACGTGTTAATCCTTTGTCGTCAAATGCCCTCTGCAAATTTGCCCAAACTTCTTTCGCAGTTTTGGCCTCTTGAATGTGGATGTAATTCGTAGGGTCCACCAACAATCTTATTTTCGCCTTTGCTTTTAAGGCGAGCTTCTCATCAACATTTTTACCATGATTCTCAATGCAGCACCAGAGGTCTTCATGCTGCAAATATGTTTGAACGGCAAATTTCCAGGTACTGTAATTGTCACGCCCAACCAGTTTTTCAATAAGAGTCATTGTATTTGTATTTGACGACATCTTTTAAACAAAAAAAAATTACGCAGAGCACGTTATTCACTTTAATGTCCGATGAAAGCATTTTCAACTTTATATCAATTACAACCAGATTACGGCCTGGGCCCATAACCTGTTGTAATTAAACACGTAATCAATTACTGATTTGGTTTTATTTAGAAGATTACACAGGACTACAGTTTTATCACAAGATTTGTAGTTTTGCACAGCAGACATATTGTAGCAGAAAAAGACCATAAAGAATGTGAACACAGACTATATCAATGTTGTCTATTTTTGTATTTGGAACGCAGCAATTTTAGTTACAACACATATTGTGACGTTCTATTATCTAGGATATAGGAACCTTTTATTATATCAGCATCTAATTAAAAATTTTAGATCAGATAGCACGAAAACATGCAAATTTCAAAACAAAATAATATGTTTCGACGTATGGATGTGATATATCATCCACGCGCACACTGCAGGGTTAAATTTAAATAATAGCACACGTTTTGAGTGTGATATCGTATTTGAAAATGGTAGTCCAACACGAGATGGAAAATGTTTTCCATTTTTATACATTTTGCATTGTAAGGAATCTCTGATGAAATTATCTACCATAGTCGTAACTTGTAAAAATCAACATTTAAATTAAGTTAATCCTATTCTAAGACGTACCGTACTAATTACATTATAATGTATGCCGCCTAACTCATCCATTTTACATCGGCCTATCTCTAACAGCTCTTACAGCTAAGATTGCTTTCCTGTTTCTAATATACACTTATAACCCCCACTTTCCCAAAATAAAACGAAGTACTTAGCCTTTAATTTTATTTGGATGCCCTTTTAAATTTCGCTCCAGCGCATTGGAACATCAAAGCAAAATTGGATAATTCTGATGTTACTTCATAAAAAAACGACATTGTTATGTAAATACGTTACGATTAATATAAGGGAACATGTAATCTGTGAAGAAGTAAAAAAAACATTTAAAAAAAGAGTACGAATTGATTTTTCCCTTGTTTATGTGTTTAATTTGGCCTTGGTTTAGTTAGCTCAGCTGTAAATCTGTTTGATATGCGACATGTATTTTGACAATTCTGAAGCACGCACCTAGCGTTACAGAATCTATAGGTACATCGTCAGATTTGACTGCATGGTTGGTGTAGTGGTTTAAGCGGCCGCTTCGCCGCTTGTTTTAATTACCATCATTCTACTGTTATATTTAGTTCTCTTGTTTTTAGTCTCTAAAGCACACCTGCCACTATCGTCTCTGCATCACCCTAAGGTTGACTGGTAGAAAATGCCTTTGGCATTAAGTCCGCCTCGTGCAAATTGTATTGCAGGAAGTTTAAATAAATAAATAATTATCAAGATAATTTATGTTTTAAATTGATTTACTATCTAAAAATATAAAACAAAATACCACGGAGGTAGGGTAAATTTTTTAAGCGTAGTTCCTAATTCGGAGGTACCATCGGTAATAGGAGAAACACTACATCGTATTCACTAACTTATTACTTTTAATACAATATTTTTTTAATGAGACGTTTGTATCCAGAAAACAACATTTTCTTTGAAAAGCCTAAATAAGAAGTAGCTCTTTAGTCTAATAAAATGTAATTATTTTGTACAGATTTTGACTGATATTAACACTTTTCAATCACAGAAATGTTGTTACCAGTAAGAATTGAATAAGTTATTTATTCAGCCGAATTTTTATGGGTCGGAATTAGGATTACAAATTACAGGAATTCCTCCTATTTCCGAGATAGGATTTTTGTATACCTCGGTGTTAGGCTCTATGAATACCAAGGGTATGCCTCCGTATAAGGATCTCCATAGAGCCTTATACCGAGGTATGGCAACCAAAAATAGTATTTTAGGGTTCCTTAAACCAAAACTTTCGCGCCATATCGGAATCCTTTATACACGCGTCGCCGGCCGCCCCGCTACAATTTAGCGCATTTTGAATTTTCTTGATACCTACCTACTATATATATTCAAATTTTATATGAACGAATATGTGTGTTATTAATAATTTAGAATAAGTAAACTATCTACTTGAAATTTAATAAAACTTTTTAAAACATTTATTATTTTATTAATAAACTCCTTTGTGACTAGAGTAGGAGCATATTTTCAAGAAATAGCACTACTATTTAACTATTATTATTTAACTTATAAAATTGCTGTACGGAGCCAATTAACTCCTTTTTATTCTACCTCGGAATTAGGAACCGACTACCGCAGTATTAGGTTTCAAGCCTGAAAATACCTCGGAAGTAGGGAAAATTTACTATAAAACAATTTTCTTTTCATGAAGAAATCTTTTGAAAAGTCTCATAATAATAGAAGTTATACAAAATTTAATGTCCATTTTAGCTGCAATAATATTTTTACATAGGCTAAAATATTTACAAATGCTTATTTTTCCTGCTTGCTTACAAATGTCACGAAATACCTCGGTATTAGGAGACTTTACCTTAATTAGTGACTGCAAAATTACATCCCTTATTAAACAAAACTTGTCGAAAAACCAAGTCTCGCCACTCAGTTCTCCTACCGTAAAAAGTTGTGAGATCCATGTAATACCAAATCGGTTAATCAAAAATCTTTAATATTTATTTAAATTGTTAAAAAATCAGGCTTCTAGTTTTATCCACAACGAAGTTATAGGGGGTCGAAAATGGCCTGAACTGCTTCTAGAAACGATGGTACGGCCGTGCCGCATTTTTGCTCGACTTGGCGGGGGCACTGCCGTGCCCCTAGATTATCGCAGTTTTTCTACTGGAAAGGCAATCTGCATTAGTAGTTATATTAAGGATATAACTTCTAGTGCAGCTTGCCTTTGTATGTAGCAGTTATATACTATAATAGTCCAGTCAAAATAGCCATTTGACTTAGACATAATTCGCATAGAGCTGAAAATTCAGTTTATTTTTTATTTTTCTCGAAAATTGTGAATTTTATAGTCAAAATAGGTCAAAAAAAGTTGTAGATCATACAATTTTGTACAAAAATGGTCTTAACTTTTTTCTCATACGACTAACCATTCGTGAGAAATCGCGGTTTTAATGATTACAAAATTCATATTTTACATAATATGCACACATTTCCACTATTGATTGAAATAATGGTAATATTGCTAACGATTAAAGTGGAATAGGTTACAGGCAGCGATAGCCTAGCGGAGATACGAACGGACTGCTATGCAGAGGGTATCGGGTTCTCTATGCGAAATATGTCCAGGTTGTGACTTTTCGTTGTCTATTTTGACTGGACTATAATACTACTTAGTATCGAAGAAGGGAAATTTTTATAATAATTTATGGATCACACAAAGTGTTGTCTCATGTAGGAATCGAACCCACAATACTCGGCGCAGTGTCAAGCGGCGAAGCGGCCGCTTAAACCACTACACCAACCATGCAGTCAAATCTGACGATGTACCTATAGATTCTGTAACGCTAGGTGCGTGCTTCAGAATTGTCAAAATACATGTCGCATATCAAACAGATTTACAGCTGAGCTAACTAAACCAAGGCCAAATTAAACACATAAACAAGGGAAAAATCAATTCGTACTCTTTTTTTAAATGTTTTTTTTACTTCTTCACAGATTACATGTGCCCTTATATTAATCGTAACGTATTTACATAACAATGTCGTTTTTTTATGAAGTATCATTATATTTTAGGATCATGTTTGACAACATTTAATAAGATTTCTATACAATAAAACATACCACGGAATTAGGTTTTTACTTCAGGAGAATATTAATAATTTTAAATGAACAAACGTCTCATTAAAAAAATATTGTATTAAAAGTAATAAGTTAGTGAATACGATGTAGTGTTTCTCCTATTACCGATGGTACCTCCGAATTAGGAACTACGCTTAAAAAATGTACCCTACCTCCGTGGTATTTTGTTTTATATTTTTAGATACTGAATCAATTTAAAACATAAATTATCTTGATAATTATTTATTTATTTAAACTTCCTGCTATACAATTTGCACGAGGCGGACTTAATGCCAAAGGCATTTTCTACCAGTCAACCTTAAAGTGATGCAGAGATGATAGTGGCAGGTGTGCTTTAGAGACTAAAAACAAGAGAACTAAATATAACAGTAGAATGATGGTAATACATATTTGCGAATAGAAACTCCTTATACATACATACATACATATAACATACATACATATGAATAAATATAATTGTTTAAATATATTTAATAAGTACATATATATATATATATATATAATATAACATATATAAATATATATTATAACCATATTTATTACATACACATGAATATTACAATAATGAAATCTGCTAATACATAGGTAATAAATGAGTACTGCTACTGAGAAGTTACCGATTGTCCACGATATAACTGACGAACCTTGTACTTGAACGTGTCACGTGTATTGGCCATCCTAATTTCAGGAGGGAGAGCATTCCAAAGCAGGATAGATTGGATATAGAAAGAAGGATGAACTAGATTAGAAGTGTGGGATGGACAAAGAAGTAGAAGATTATTAGATGATCGTAAGTTCTTAACATGGTTGGAGCAAAGATATTGAAAATAAGGCATTAGATAAGATGGGGCATTAGCGGAGTGGAGAAGTGAGTATAATGTAGTCAGCGTACGCAAATTTCGTCGCTGACGTATTGGTAACCATTTTAATTCACTACGGAATTTCGAGACATAATCGAACTTACGAAGATTGAAAACGAACCGAATGCAATAATTGAGAAGTCGGTCAAGTTTATTCAGCAGATCTGCATTCAGGTCGAGATAACACACATCACCATAGTCAATTATGGGGAAGATTAAGGTTTGCACAAGCATTGCCTTAGTTTTTGAAGGGAGAAAGTTCTTCAGGCGATAAAGAGAGCGAAGAGTCCCGAAAACTTTCTGGCTAACTACTGCAATTTGAGTCCGCCAATCAAGGGTAGCATATAGATGCTATAGATCTTGGTCTGCACATAGGTGCAGACCAAGATTTTTACAGTTGTGGTAAAAGGTATTACACATCCATTGAAAATCACGGGTCGCAGACTCGTGTGGTCGATTCTAGCAATCATACGCGAGCTTCCTACAACAATAGCCTGGCATTTGGATAGATTCACGCAAAGACCGAATCGATCAGACCACACCTTTATCGCTTGTAAGTCATAATTAACTTTGCCAATTGCATCTGACAGCTTCTCTACCCATGCCTTAGAGTAAAGCTGCAAGTCTGATGACTTGCAGCTTACAGGTGATACGCACACTGAAGTTCACGAGTTATGAGATTGATAAACAATGAAAATAGAAGATGAGAGAGGATTCCGCCTTGTGGAACCCCAGCAGTCAGATCACACCAATTCGACGATGTTTCATCAGTGCGTACCGACTGCTAGCGTCCACGAAGATAAGAAGAGAACCAATCCCGAGCCTCAGATGAAATATTAAGGTGAGAAAGGACAGCCAGGAGAACATCGTGACTGACGGTATTAAAGGCGTTTGAGAAGTCAACCAAAGCTAACACGGTTAACTCGGCTTTCTCCACGCCCGCCCTAATATCGCCAGTCACTTTGAGTAGAGCGGAAACAGTACTGTGCCCAGGTCGAAACCCGGATTGGAGAGGACTAAGGATGTTGTTGGAAAGGATAAATCTGGAAAGCTGCTTGTGAACACAAGCCTCTAGGATTTTGGATAGGAATGGGAGGATGGATATGGGTCTATAGTGGCTCGGCATAGAGGGATCGGAGACTTTGGGAAGAGGACGAACGTAAGCTTTACGCCACACGTTGGGATATTGGCAGCAGGACAAGGAGAAGTTGATGATATGGGAGATAGCGGGAAGGAGTTGGTCGAGGACAGTGGTGATCATGCGACGACTGATCTTATCGTAGCCCACTGCCTTTGACTTGATGGATAGAATAGATTTTCTAACTTCATCTGAGGTAACGGGAGAAAAATTGAAGGAATTAATATTTAGAGAAGGCCATTGTGCAATGGAATCAACCGTTTGACGCAGGGTTAGACGATCTAAAGTATTTGAGGTGACGAAATGTTTATTTATATCGTCCAACCCAATAGCCGGCGGAAGATTGCACTGCTTCGACCTGCCTATCCCTAGAGTCCCCAGAAATCTCCAGATATCACCTGGCGATCCGGAGTCAATGTTACTAATAATATGTCGGCGTTTGGCATTGCGTATCATCTGATTGCAGCGATTTCTTGCAGTCTTGTAACAGGACCAGTTTTCATCCGAACGATTCCTTTTAAATATTCGGAAAGCCCAATCTCTTCTCCTCATCGCCATCAGAACCAACCTGGACATCCACGGTGCTGGTGGTCGTTTCACTTTGATTTTTCTTATGGGCGCGTGGTTGTCGTATAGCTGTATAACAGTTTTATTGAAAAATTCAACTTTGTCATCGATCGTAACTGCAACCATCAAAGGTTCCCAATCGATGGATGAAGCCTCGGAGAGGAGCTTCTTCACATTCATCCTACTAAAGCAACGCGTGTGCAACACCTTAGGTTGGGGTTTAGGGGGTTTAAGGGCATATGCAAGGAAAATGAGGTCGTGGTGGGAAAATCCGGGTGCGGGATATTGACCATGAGATACAACTAGAGAGGGATTGGAGGTTAACATCAAGTCGAGCCAGGTATCATCACCAGTGATGTTATGGTGAGTAGCTTGAAGCGGTAAAACATTAAGGTTGGCTGACTTTAGGATGTGAAGGAGGTTTAGTGTGCGAGGAGATTGGATAGATAGGAGGTTGGTGTTGAAATCACCCATAATGACATGGTGCTCGTACTCAGACCCTAAAGATTCTAATAACATTTCTAAGTCGGTGAAATATTCAACAGTAGGGCGACAATACACTACTCCAAGGACAATCTTAGTCCTCCTGACCCAAACCTCTAAGAAAAGAAATTCAGCAGGACTTACAGTATTATTAGAAGAAGCGGCAAGAATTTTATAGGTGTAGTCGCTTCGTAAATAAATTGCAACGCCACCACCCCGTTTACCTGTACGATTGCTTCGAATAAGAATATATCCTGGCAGAGGGTAAGTAGTTGAAAGAAGTTGAGGTTTGAGCCAGCTCTCTGAAATTAGGACGGCGTGAACATCAACATCAGAGAATGCGTCAAGGAGATCACTGTAGTGACTGGCCACGCTTTGAGCATTAATGTGTCGTTTAGTAATTTATTTCGATTGTGGTTAAATGTATTATGGACAAAGTCACCTAGCGACACATCGGTAATGGAAGAAAAACTGTCATCAGCAGAGGAAACTTAAGAATTATTTGCAGACATAAATATATAATTATCATTAGACATATATATAAATATAATATAAATTTATCAATAAAATAATTAAAAAAAACATCTAGGTAATAATTTATAACCTGAGTCTAAAAAAAGGCAATTATGGCAAGTAAAATAACACAAAATACTGACAAATTGCTTACCTTCAACACATTATGTTAAAATCACAACAAAAACTTACGTTAAAAAATGAGCTCTCTTACCTAACAGAATCCGTGTTTATATGAAAAATCCACTCGCGTCGACAACGTGACAGAGACTGATTGATTTTAGCTAGTTGCTCCGGGGTTACACTTACGAACTTCACGTATGTGAGAAAGTTTGAAACATGAAATGAGTGAATCCTGTTTTTAAGTAGTTACATAATAATATTCAAAAGATAAGAGCGAAAACAAAAATACCTCGGAATTAGGAGCCGATTTTGACTACCTCGGTATTAGGAGCCTTTACCTTATATAGGTGTTTGTGAGGTGTCACAAGTACGCTCAGATCTCAATACTTTATTTTATGGTTTGATCATATGTAAACGTATTTTCCAAAAATTATGCCGCTCGTATACGTTTAGTGGATGATGATGGATCCTGCCTGATGCCTGAGCCTGATGGTAAACGATTGCTGCCGCCCATAGACACAAGCAACGCCGGATGAAACACAAGTGCGTTACTGCCCTTTGGTATGCGAAAATGAATACGAGGTGGAGCAAGATTTGGGAGAAGGGACAGGGACAGCCGCCTCCGGCACTCTCACGCACCGAACGTAACGTAACAGTATTTAGATACTGTTGCATTTCATCGATATTCTGTGAGAGGTTAGTACTTCCCTGGCTGAGCCGGCCTATTGATGCTGGCCTTAGAGCCAAGCCAAGTGCTAAATAATTAAATATTACATATTATTTAACCTTACTGTTGCGACTTCGTACACTAAAGCTACTTTCTGCTCTCAAAAAATTCTAAAACACATAAACAAACACAACAAGGAGAGAAAACAATATTTCTGAACGTAAATCCGCAGATAACAATCGTGGTAATCAGAAAATTAACTCGGTAATAGACCGTTGAATCCGAAAATGATCGTGTTAATGTGGCAATTTTGACTGCCCCGTTCATTTTCAGAATTAATTGTACTCTTTATCTTACCCTTTGTGCTAAGAAAAGGAGGAAGGAGAGCATTATGTACCTATATATAATGTACGTTTGTATGTCTTTCAATGCTTTCCAACTACGGTCGGAGATTTATAATGATTTTTTTGGGTGGGTTAGGTTAGGTGAGGACTGTGAGTGACTCTCGAGGCTTATGTTCACAATTCTAGACAACGCAGCTATTGTGTTAGGACTGCTAGTATTTGGGTAGGAAAATTAATCTCATCGAATTTTTCAACATAATTATGTTTTAAAACCATGCCCTGAGGTTTCTCAAAATTTGTTGAAATTTCAAGAAAATAGTGTCATCGCGAAATATTGTTATTATAGAATCGAATTGGGCCTTAAGTGCCCAGGTAATAGGATTTATGGTATGTTATTTTTGTAATGTTATATTAGGTAATAGGATTTCTGGTATGTTATTTTTGTAATTTTATGTGAAGTAATAGGATTTCTGGTATGTTATTTTTGTAATGTTATGTTTGAAAGCCTTTGTAAGCTTAAGAGTGTTAAGTCTTACCTAACATTACTAGAGTTTCACAGCGCATAGCTACTTTTATTTTATGCTATAAAATAATAAATTCTTCTTTGTATTGAAATAATATTAAATTTGTTTCAAGGAATCGTTGTTATAAGTTGAAAATTTAATATCGATCTTGTCGACCACAACTTCAGGAAATGTTTAATCACCAGTTCAGTACCCTGTCAACTACAAACAAGCTTGTACTGTTTAAAATATTGAAAATAAGCCATATAATAATCATGCCATGTTTTTTAAAGAAACAGATATACCTGATTTTTTTTATTTAAATTGAGAAGACTGCAAAGGTTCTTTGATTGACATTCATTGATACGACGAATAGTAGGCAGGAAAACATAAGAAGCTACAGATTTTAGACTTCACAGGTAGTAGAGCCTTGCTGATTTCAGCATGAATGGGCCGGCTCGACCGGGGAAGTAAATCGACGTTAAGTAACAGTACCTAAACTGTCGCGTTTCGTTCGGTGAGTGAGAGCGCCGGAGGCTCTATCCCCTTTCCTTCTCCCTGATCCCACTCCTCATCCTATACCTTTTCCCAACCCAAGGGGCGGCAACGCACTTGTGACTCCTGTGGTGTTGCTTGTGTCCATGGGAGGCGGTAATTAATTACCATCAGGCGTTTGCCGTCTATTACTATAGAAAAAAAACTGATCAGTTTTAGAAGTAAATAACGCGTGGTATAAATATATGAAAAGGCGGGTGTACACAGATAATAGATATGTCAGTTAAAATCGTAGATACTGACTATATAAATTTTCCTAAGTGTCTTTCTATACCTAATAAAATAACTGTAAACATACTTCAAAAATATATCTATATCTGTTTACTAAAAAGTATGTGACAAATAAAAACAAAGATTTTATTTACATAAAACACAACTCTTAATAAATAAAACTTTAGCAAAGACGATTACAAATTAAATCATCAGAAGTTCAACGAGTAAAAATTTCCAACACTTTTACTGCTTACAAAGTGGAACTTAAAGTTCAAAGAAGTCGTTATGGGACCCAAAAGTCCACTTGTATTCAAGTCGGCACTGAGAAGCACCTGGCGTTAGGATTTACTTGCGATGTTGGTCGCAAGAAGTTTTTGGGTCGCCAGTCGTATTAAGTAATGTTACTCACTGTGTGAGTCGTGAAGTATGGTTCGGACAACTTTTATACGCAGTGCTAGTTATTTGTTGAAAATCTGGTCGTTGTTTTTGCATTCCAATTGCAAAAGTATCTAGGCTGGTTGTAAATAGATGTTTAATATACAGATCCAGACCGACTAACGGCAACGCATGGCTTAACACGCACCCGCACAAACGGCTTATCCAGTCCATGCAAATCCACACCGACGGCAACGTGGGCACCACAAAATTATTACAACAACGACCAACAAAGCACCCATTTAATGAGGATAAGGTTAAGCATACAATCATCACTAACGATCACTAACCTAGTTCTACCTACAAAGAAATTTAAAATCTCTGAAACTGACTATCTCAACGCACTACGATGATAACCCAATCATTCTCCTCTACGTCTGATAATCGAGTTTAACAGTTTCTAGCAGAGACACTATCACTCTTAAACGTCCCAAGCATAACTTGAAATTGGCCAGAGAAGTCGGGGCACTTGATAAAAATGCCCAGCGTATCACATTAATTTAAAAAACACACAGTAGGTAATTTTCACGCGTAAAATCTTAAAATTTAATTTAATTTTACTAGTAGTGCCATCTAATAATCATGAGTAAGAACCATTTTAATATGCCATGTTAAAAATGTATGCACACAAAGAAGCAGGTGTAATTGCAACACCGAGATCGTCTGGACAACTCAGAATTACAACGAGTAACAGTGCCACTTTTTACTTAGGCTCTGATCACGTTCAAACGAAAACAGTTAGGTATTATCAACACCACGAGTCGATAAAATAATGGCGCTAGTAATATCTTTCGATTACGGTCAGGTTACACTAACCAACCAACCGCACTTGTTTGGAATAATGCAAGTCGGCCTGTACGCTCACTCTCGTTACTGATACAGTCCATAAAGTAAGACAGATACAAGATAATCTATTTGCAAGCAAGCATAATAATATGATCACATGGTTCGTGACTCGTGAGTGCGAGCCACTTTCGCATATAGAAATAAAAATAGTCTCTGTCTACGCTATAGCTCGGTCGTTGTGGTAGTCAGACAACCATACGCTAGCATAAAATACGGCAAAGGTCAAATGGTTCCACATATCAGTGTCTCGTGAAGGAATCAAACCCACACTCGGTACGATGTGATGGCGATATCACCACAACGATTACGACATTTCCAAGGTTAAACGCGTAGTGTTTCACAACTACCGTCACTAAATAGAATTGGTACTACCAATAAAAAATCAGACAAAACACGCTCACTACGGTTGCAGTCGAAAGCTCAGCCGATTCACCAACATAGCAGCGCCAGCAGTCGCCCTCGCTCGCGCCTCTGTGCACACTGCATTGCACAATATCATCCCAGGAAACGATACGCATTAGTGCGACCACAAGTGGGGCGCAATGCGGGTCTTGATCTTCAATCACATGTCTGCAGTCGTCACCCAAGCAAGTGCATCCATATCTTGTTGCTCAGGATCGAAGTCCGGTAAACAAAGGCCATGCGACGATGTGGTAGGTATTTTCATGGCTTGCATCAGCGTCAGAAAATTGCAATTTTGTAGTTCCAACAGGCCTAGCAATTTTTCGTTACTAGCGTCTTCATTTTGAACACGTGGGTCGTTGTGGGCCCATCCCAATTCTGATGTGGAAGCGTCAGGAGGGCTCTCAGAGCAGTCTTCGTAGGTTTTCTCCATCGTGGGCGCAATGGCGACAAGAGATTCAAAATAAAAGCACCACTTTACTTGTACACGCTGTATTGCTCGAATTTATAACAATTTGGCACGAAATATAATAAAATATGGAGGATGAAACACGATTATGAATTTGTGAGCCAATAGTTTAGCACGTGCCCGCCCAGTGCAACAGCTGTCAGAGTAATGGACGACTGTCACCGCGTTTGGCGCCACCTACTGCTCTATTCGGGGTTACCCGCTCTCAATTTTATTTTACTACTAATCGAGTAATCGATTACAACCATCGGTAAATTAAGTAACAATTTCTAAAGACAACTTTTTTGGTTAAATTAAACCTAAAAATCATTCTTAAATAATCAGCGCGCCGTCATGTATTTATATAGATATTATACATAATATTAAATATCTATTTATAATATATTTACTTGGTACGCCTACAACCACCATTATTTTCCTCTGCAAACCATATCCATCCAAAGGTTGCCTGGCAGAAATCGCTTTTAGCGATAAGGCCGCCCACTGTGCTTTTCTTATAGTCTATGTTTATGTTTTGTAATAATTTTATAGGTGTACAGTAAAGTATATAATAAATAAATAAATAAATATATATCGAACAAGCTAACAAATTTGCTCATTGTAGAACACGCCTCCAGTGTCACAGTAGATGTTTTAATATCGATAGACGGCTAGAGGGTTGTATGTGTGGGTGTGGACTTGACTAACAGCCCCAAAGGGAACGTTAGGCTTTAAGACATAATCTCAGACCTGTCAGATGAAGCGCAGTGATAATGATAATTATTACAAGGATATCGATTGTAGGACTAAGGCCTTGCTCACATTGGTTTTGCGCGTTTCTCAAGCGAGTGCTCAGGATGCGCCCGGCGTCCTTTTACTTTGTGCTACAGAGTGAATGCCGCTCCCGCAACACGCACTCCCAACGTGAGATCGGCCCTAAGGATACTGAAGCACCGAAATACAAGCGATGGCGTGTAGGGTAGAGTCTACAAAGGTAGTAACTACTCTGTCACCCAAATACTGTAGGTGGCCTGCTGGTCTGTTAAGCTGGAGACTTGGTCCGGTGCCCACTCACGACGAATCTTCGAGTGATGAGCAGGATTATTTGTTCTGTGTCACAGACAGAGAGTAATTTATGTAGAATATCTGTATGTGTAAGTTACCTGGTTGCTATAGTACAAGATCTGTTTAGTTTAACATCAGATGTCCATGTGTGAATGAAGTCCTAGGAAATACATCTCATCCAGGCTCTACAGAGAAAATACAGATCATAGAAATGACAAATATTACCAGACGAATCTGCACCTTTATTTGATTTATTTGAATGACAGAAGCATACCTGTAACTAGATATGTAAAGAACTCGAGTCTTTTGAGTCCTAAATTTTAGACTCAACTGAAAAATTGCACAGCTCGACTCGTTACAAAAATACCCCCAGACTAGAACACTTAAGTTTACATAGAGACTCAAGCGCAACATGGCGCTCAGGTCTTGATTCGAGCTCGAGTCGTTTTACGCGACGAGTTGCGCTCAAGTTCTTTTCCATTTGGAGTTCCTTTATAAATAAATAGGGAATAAAATATAAGTCGGAATAAAAATAATATAGGAATATAATTTAGGAAGAATATAATATAGAATAATAATAATATACAAGTAAAAATATAATTTAGAAGAATATAATATAGGATCAACCTTGATACGCTCAAGACTCGATACACTCGAGCTCTTTTTAAGACTCGAGCTCTTTTTGAAATACGAGTTCTATTTTGGCGCTCGAGTTTTCGAGAAAGGACTGGAGCTCGGCTCGACTCAAGGCTCTTTAGTCGTGTTAGTACACCGAGTCTTGTAAAATTGAGCTGAGTCTATCGAATTAAGACTGAAAGACTCGAGTTCTTTACATCTCTACCTGTAACAGCATTATAGTGCTGTCTCAAAAGAGGCAGTACCACTCTTTCACTGGAAATCACGTAAAATAGCCAATCCTACTTGCTCCTTTTCTTGAGTAAGCTGTCTGCTGCGAATTAGTGATCCTCATGCTACTCATAGAAAGACATGTATGTTTTTCGGCAATGTATTTTTGTATGTGTTTCGGCAAGTTTTAAAAACTTTCTTGTAATGTCAAAATATGTTCTTTTCTATAGAGTAAACTCTATAGAAAAGAACATTTTTTGTTAATTCACCGCTATATTAAAAATTATCAATCCAATAACATTTGATGCATTTAAAATAATAAGTCAAAATAGTTTCTTCTCTTTATTCGAAATATTTACCTGGTTGATGATGTACTGGTTCTATACAAACTTCTAAAGAGTCTGGCCAAGTCAAGCGCGATGCATCACTGCCGTACCATCCTTTTCTGGAACCATTTCGCCGCATTTTCAGAGCGTCTGGATAGGACTTTTTACATTTAATGTTATGTGACTTGGCCGCTGAACTGCCCACTCACAAGTAAAAAATTATCAACCGTTGAATTTTTTTACGTGTTAGTGGGTACAAGCCAACGGCCACATAACATTAAATATAATAATAAAGAAATTGCTTTTTAGAGATAAACAAGCAACTTCATCAAGACTTGGCTATTTATACAGTTATATATTTACAGTTGGCTATGTTTTTGGACTGTCTCCGTGGTCCAGTGGATAGCGTATGCGACTGCTGATCGGAGGTCCCGGGTTTGATGCCAGGGTCGGGCAAAAGTGTGACTGGGGTTTTCCGAATTTTCAGTAGCTGCACGGAGACTGGTGATCTGCCCGGTAACGGCAATAGGCTCGCCCCCTATTACGTGGGACTTAAATATTCATGGCAATATGTGGGTGTAATATTACGCCTCTGCCTACCCCTTTGGGGATACAGGCGTGAATAAATAAATGGTCTATATTTTTGGTGGGATTGCTTTGACGATTATGATTATGTAAATAATCAATAATAGTTATAGATTTTCTGTATATTAATGTTACTTGTTAATATAGTGCTATAATATCCAAACACGATTGCACTTAAACACACAAAATTTTTTGTAAGTACCTACAGTGAAAACCACCTTAAATATGGAAACTATTCTTAAAAATGTTTTTGTTTGCAGGTAGGCAAAGAACAATGAACATGAAGAATTTGGTCTGGGTTTATTGTGGCGACCTTAAACTTCATATGAACAAAACAAATTGTTGTTTTTTTCTATGATTTTTTTATATTTTTAATTTGTCTCGTTAAAGGCGGAGTATATTATGATGACAAAAAGAATTGATTACGAACTAGGTACCTACTTTATTATTTGATTGTTGCCATAGACAATGGTGTGACAGGAATAGACGTGAGTGCTATTGATCCGCATCGATTATTAAATAAGTAATCCATACGATCTATATTTTAAAGGGTTGGTTCGGTTTAAAATATAATTATTAAAATGTAGTTATTCAATCTTTAATCAACATTATATCAATAAGCTAATATATATCTTTTAAATATAAAAAAATACCACAAATGAATAATATTACAGACCACTAGCTAGTACATGAGATTAAAATTTCTAGGCAAGGTAATTTTACGTTTTGTATGAATGAAAGCGTCAGAATCAACTTGAACAAAATCCATTAAAAAGTAATGGTAAGATAACATTTGGGGTTACTTTCGTCTGAAGAAGCTATTTAGTTTTATTAGGTGTAAAGAATCTTCTGTGGGACTAATAGTGTGCCATCTGCAATTCTGCACCCACTTTGCCGAGATGCCGGCCGCAGGACGAGCGTTGCGACACCAAATATGTGAGAATAGGTATCAGCTCACATTTTACTTGCAGGAATGGTCGATTACTTACCTACGTACTACCAAGAATAAAATAATAATAATAAGTAATAACATTTATTTCTCGCCAAACAAGGTACATACAAAGGTCTTAAAAACTAAGTGGGTGGTTAAAAACTAACTAAGTAGAGGGTGCATAGGGTTCCCACCAAGAAGTAAGGGTCCCAGGCCAACCTCACCTGCAAGTGGTGCACCTGCTGATCAACGGACGAGGCTCTGGCAAACAAAATATCCCGATAAGCGGCAATAGGCTCGCCACCTATTACATGGGATCAAAACACTGGCGAAAAGTGGGCGTTTAATATGTCTCTGCCTACCCCTTCGGGGAAACAGGCGTGAGTCTATGTATGTATGTATGTAAAAACTAAGTACAAAAAACAATGGACATTTTATAAAGCATCATTGGGCTAGTTAAAATTATGGCGGGTTGATACCTGAACTAGGAGAATCCTGTGTCTCAGGCTATCAACCCTCCACCCCTGGCATGTATAACAAATAAGTAGGAATTATTGATATAAATACCTATAAAGAAACAACATTTAAACAAAGATGTAACCGAAGTATTCCGATAAAGAACATAATATAATCATTGGAAAACTTCAATACTCTCAAGCAACAAGAACATATATTTTCTAGAATCCACATTCTGTATGCACTTCTGAACGTCTTATGATACAAACCGGTAAAATTCATAAAATATGCTTAAAATCTTGTGAAGATGTGTATACGATTACATTTTGACAGGCTCAAAAGGTGCTCCGACATAGAGAAACAGGGATTGTAAGTAGGCGGTTTAGGTCGTTACACCGCCTCAAAATCCAGTAAGGGCACTCGGACTTAAGAAATGCGGCTTTGGGAATAATATTAAAGGGAGAATGCGGCCGACTGGCATCATTTCCTGTATATTTAAAACTGTGACCCGGCAAACAATGTAAAATATATTTATTCTGACTTAAATATTCGATTCTCAAGCAGAATTTGTTTGCCAGTATTCGTGTCACTGCTACTCCACCGGATTTTGGACATTCGATATTACATGGGACAATAATGTGGGAATCCTAAACATACCTATTTAATCATTTTATCGTGTAGAATACCTTCGTAAGAAAGATCTGAATGATTCTCTCATTCTCACACAGATTTATCTATTTGCTACAATTCTATTTATATTACATTTACACGCTTATAAGGAAAACCAAAACATAACAGATTTTTTAAAGATTATACACTATAAAGTCCGTGCCACGAGAACATAGACTTTTTGTAAACAAAGAATTTTTGCTAAGTAACTTAGCGACAGTTCTATCAAAAACAAATAATGTCAAATCCAATGAGTGCAACGGTACAAAATTATGTATCATTGCAAAGTAATATATGAATTGATCGGGTTTTTATATGCGTTGCCAATAGGGTTTTGTGGTACTGGAATTTGTCAGATGCCTGGAACGTCAACATTTTGCGTTAATCCATTTAAATTCTACATTCTTTGGCATTTATCAGAGGATGAAATATATTTTTTGGATGTCAAGAATATTTTTAAACGGCTATATTTAGCTTGACAGTTTATTTGGTGTCGCAACGCTCGTCCTGCGGCCGGCATCTCGGCAAAGTGGGTGCAGAATTGCAGATGGCACACTATTAGTCCCACAGAAGATTCTTTACACCTAATAAAAATAAATAGCTTCTTCAGATGAAAGTAACCCCAAATGTTATCTTACCATAACTGACGCTTTCATTCATACAAAACGTAAAATTACCTTGCCTAGAAATTTTAATCTCATGTACTAGCTAGTGGTCTGCAATATTATTCATTTGTGGTATTTTTTTATATTTAAAAGATATATATTAGCTTATTGATATAATGTTGATTAAAGATTGAATAACAACATTTTAATAATTATATTTTAAACCGAACCAACCCTTAAAATATAGATCGTATGGATTACTTATTTAATAATCGATGCGGATCAATAGCACTCACGTCTATTCCTGTCACACCATTGTCTATGGCAACAATCAAATAATAAAGTAGGTACCTAGTTCGTAATAAATTCTTTTTGTCATCATAATATACTCCGCCTTTAACGAGACGAATTATAAATATAAAAAATCATAGAAAAAAAAACAATTTGTTTTGTTCATATGAAGTTTAAGGTCGCCGCAATAAACCCAGACCAAATTCTTCATGTTCATTGTTCTTTGCCTACCTGCAAACAGAAAAACATTTTTAAGAATAGTTTCCATATTTAAGGTGGTTTTCACTGTAGGTACTTACAATAAATTTTGTGTGTTTAAGTGCAATCGTGTTTGGATATTATAGCACTATATTAACAAGTAACATTAATATACAGAAAATCTATAACTATTATTGATTATTTACATAATCATAATCGTCAAAGCAATCCCACCAAAAATATAGACCATTTATTTATTCACGCCTGTATCCCCAAAGGGGTAGGCAGAGGCGTAATATTACACCCACATTTTGCCATGAATATTTAAGTCCCACGTAATAGGGGGCGAGCCTATTGCCGTTACCGGGCAGATCACCAGTCTCCGTGCAGCTACTGAAAATTCGGAAAACCCCAGTAACACTTTTGCCCCACCCTGGCATCAAACCCGGGACCTCCGATCATTAGTCGCATACGCTATCCACTGGACCACGGAGACAGTCCAAAAACATAGCCAACTGTAAATAAATAGCCAAGTCTTGATGAAGTTGCTTGTTTATCTCTAAAAAGCAATTTCTTTATTATTATATTTAATGTTATGTGGCCGTTGGCTTGTACCCACTAACATGTAAAAAAAAATCAACGGTTGATCATTTTTTACTTGTGAGTGGGCAGTTCAGCGGCCAAGTCACATAACATTAAATGTAAAAAGTCCTATCCAGACGCTCTGAAAATGCGGCGAAATGGTTCCAGAAAAGGATGGTACGGCAGTGATGCATCGCGCTTGACTTGGCCAGACTCTTTAGAAGTTTGTATAGAACCAGTATATCATCAACCAGGTAAATATTTCGAATAAAGAGAAGAAACTATTTTGACTTATTATTTTAAATGCATCAAATGTTATTGGATTGATATTTTTTAATATAGCGGTGAATTAACAAAAATTGTTCTTTTCTATAGAGTAAAGACATTACAAGAAAGTTTTTAAAACTTGCCGAAACACATACAAAAATACATTGCCGAAAAACATACATGTCTTTCTATGAGTAGCATGAGGATCACTAATTCGCAGCAGACAGCTTACTCAAGAAAAGGAGCAAGTAGGATTGGCTATTTTACGTGATTTTCCAGTGAAAGAGTGGTACTGCCTCTTTTGAGACAGCACTATAATGCTGTTACAGGTAGAGATGTAAAGAACTCGAGTCTTTCAGTCTTAATTCGATAGACTCAGCTCATTTTTACAAGACTCGGTGTACTAACACGACTAAAGAGCCTTGAGTCGTGCCGAGCTCCAGTCCTTTCTCGAAAACTCGAGCGCCAAAATAGAACTCGTATTTCAAAAAGAGCTCGAGTCTTAAAAAGAGCTCGAGTGTATCGAGTCTTGAGCGTATCAAGGTTGATCCTATATTATATTCTTCTATATTATATTTTTACTTGTATATTATTATTATTCTATATTATATTCTTCCTAAATTATATTCCTATATTATTTTTATTCCGACTTATATTTTATTCCCTATTTATTTATAAAGGAACTCCAAATGGAAAAGAACTTGAGCGCGACTCGTCGCGTAAAACGACTCGAGCTCGAATCAAGACCTGAGCGCCATGTTGCGCTTGAGTCTCTATGTAAACTTAAGTGTTCTAGTCTGGGGGTCTTTTTGTAACGAGTCGAGCTGTGCAATTTTTCAGTTGAGTCTAAAATTTAGGACTCAAAAGACTCGAGTTCTTTACATATCTAGTTACAGGTATGCTTCTGTCATTCAAATAAATCAAATAAAGGTGCAGATTCATCTGGTAATATTTGTCATTTCTATGATCTGTATTTTCTCTGTAGAGCCTGGATGAGATGTATTTCCTAGGACTTCATTCACACATGGACATCTGATGTTAAACTAAACAGATCTTGTACTATAGCAACCAGGTAAGTTACACATACAGATCTTCTACATAAATTACTCTCTGTCTGTGACACAGAACAAATAATCCTGCTCATCACTCGAAGATTCGTCGTGAGTGGGCACCGGACCAAGTCTCCAGCTTAACAGACCAGCAGGCCACCTACAGTATTTGGGTGACAGAGTAGTTACTACCTTTGTAGACTCTACCCTACACGCCATCGCTTGTATTTCGGTGCTTCAGTATCCTTAGGGCCGATCTCACGTTGGGAGTGCGTGTTGCGGGAGCGGCATTCACTCTGTAGCACAAAGTAAAAGGACGCCGGGCGCATCCTGAGCACTCGCTTGAGAAACGCGCAAAACCAATGTGAGCAAGGCCTTAGTCCTACAATCGATATCCTTGTAATAATTATCATTATCACCGCGCTTCATCTGACAGGTCTGAGATTATGTCTTAAAGCCTAACGTTCCCTTTGGGGCTGTTAGTCAAGTCCACACCCACACATACAACCCTCTAGCCGTCTATTGATATTAAAACATCTACTGTGCCACTGGAGGCGTGTTCTATAATGAGCAAATTTGTTAGCTTGTTCGATATATATTTATTTATTTATTTATTATATACTTTACTGTACACGTATAAAATTATTACAAAGCATAAACATAGACTATAAGAAAAGTACAGTGGGCGGCCTTATCGCTAAAAGCGATTTCTGCCAGGCAACCTTTGGATGGATATGGTTTGCAGAGGAAAATAATGGTGGTTGTAGGCGTACCAAGTAAATATATTATAAATAGATATTTAATATTATGTATAATATCTATATAAATACATGACGGCGCGCTGATTATTTAAGAATGATTTTTAGGTTTAATTTAACCAAAAAAGTTGTCTTTAGAAATTGTTACTTAATTTACCGATGGTTGTAATCGATTACTCGATTAGTAGTAAAATAAAATTGAGAGCGGGTAACCCCGAATAGAGCAGTAGGTGGCGCCAAACGCGGTGACAGTCGTCCATTACTCTGACAGCTGTTGCACTGGGCGGGCACGTGCTAAACTATTGGCTCACAAATTCATAATCGTGTTTCATCCTCCATATTTTATTATATTCCGTGCCAAATTGTTATAAATTCGAGCAATACAGCGTGTACAAGTAAAGTGGTGCTTTTATTTTGAATCTCTTGTCGCCATTGCGCCCACGATGGAGAAAACCTACGAAGACTGCTCTGAGAGCCCTCCTGACGCTTCCACATCAGAATTGGGATGGGCCCACAACGACCCACGTGTTCAAAATGAAGACGCTAGTAACGAAAAATTGCTAGGCCTGTTGGAACTACAAAATTGCAATTTTCTGACGCTGATGCAAGCCATGAAAATACCTACCACATCGTCGCATGGCCTTTGTTTACCGGACTTCGATCCTGAGCAACAAGATATGGATGCACTTGCTTGGGTGACGACTGCAGACATGTGATTGAAGATCAAGACCCGCATTGCGCCCCACTTGTGGTCGCACTAATGCGTATCGTTTCCTGGGATGATATTGTGCAATGCAGTGTGCACAGAGGCGCGAGCGAGGGCGACTGCTGGCGCTGCTATGTTGGTGAATCGGCTGAGCTTTCGACTGCAACCGTAGTGAGCGTGTTTTGTCTGATTTTTTATTGGTAGTACCAATTCTATTTAGTGACGGTAGTTGTGAAACACTACGCGTTTAACCTTGGAAATGTCGTAATCGTTGTGGTGATATCGCCATCACATCGTACCGAGTGTTGTGGGTTTGATTCCTTCACGAGACACTGATATGTGGAACCATTTGACCTTTGCCGTATTTTATGCTAGCGTATGGTTGTCTGACTACCACAACGACCTAGCTATAGCGTAGACAGAGACTATTTTTATTTCTATATGCGAAAGTGGCTCGCACTCACGAGTCACGAACCATGTGATCATATTATTATGCTTGCTTGCAAATAGATTATCTTGTATCTGTCTTACTTTATGGACTGTATCAGTAACGAGAGTGAGCGTACAGGCCGACTTGCATTATTCCAAACAAGTGCGGTTGGTTGGTTAGTGTAACCTGACCGTAATCGAAAGATATTACTAGCGCCATTATTTTATCGACTCGTGGTGTTGATAATACCTAACTGTTTTCGTTTGAACGTGATCAGAGCCTAAGTAAAAAGTGGCACTGTTACTCGTTGTAATTCTGAGTTGTACAGACGATCTCGGTGTTTCAATTACACCTGCTTCTTTGTGTGCATACATTTTTAACATGGCATATTAAAATAGTTCTTACTCATGATTATTAGATGGCACTACTAGTAAAATTAAATTAAATTTTAAGATTTTACGCGTGAAAATTACCTACTGTGTGTTTTTTAAATTAATGTGATACGCTGGGCATTTTTATCAAGTGCCCCGAGTTCTCTGGCCAATTTCAAGTTATGCTTGGGACGTTTAAGAGTGATAGTGTCTCTTCTAGAAGCTGTTAAACTCGATTATCAGACGTAGAGGAGAATGATTGGGTTATCATCGTAGTGCGTTGAGATAGTCAGTTTCAGAGATTTTAAATTTCTTTGTAGGTAGAACTAGGTTAGTGATCGTTAGTGATGATTGTATGCTTAACCTTATCCTCATTAAATGGGTTCTTTGTTGGTCGTTGTTGTAATAATTTTGTGGTGCCCACGTTGCCGTCGGTGTGGATTTGCATGGACTGGATAAGCCGTTTGTGCGGCTGCGTGTTAAGCAATGCGTTGCCGTTAGTCGGACCGGTGAAGTGCCTTTCTGGTTGGCCTAGTTTACCCTTAAGATTTTGTGTTAGTCATTTGTCATAGTGTCACAAGCGTTGTCCATCGTCTTGAACGCGAAAGGTTCGTTGCTGTATCGCTGATGATTATGTTAGGCTAAGCTTCGTATTTGGACTATGCATGACAAAATTATAACGCTGTAAAGACTGGTTGGATACTTCGTAGTAAACTTAACATCTAGAGTGTCAGCCTAGTAGGATTTTCTTATAGTCTGCTATGTGATAAGGAAAACCAAAACAACATGTTCAACAAACTTCCTTTAAGATTACTTTGTTAAACGCTCGAAATTATTATTCGGGTGGTGTTGTGTAGCCGGATGAAGGTTGCATAGCGTGATGATGAAGACTCTATGGATGTCAGAGTGTGAGCAATGCAATATTTTAATGAGCTTCCTATTATTTTAACGAGTATGCGTGTTGTTTAACATGTCAGCTTCGAGAGAGGGAGTTACTTGTGATTTTCATTAAAACCTGTAATGATTCTGATCAGAGTACCTTGTATTGCCCACCGACTTGTGCCAGGAATGGCCGAACGACTAGGATTGCGGTTCAAGAATTTTCTCTTAATCCTAGAGCGAAGTACATTGAAGTGTGGTCGTTGCTCGCAATCACCGATACCCTGCTACTTAAGTAGCTCTCATTTGATTTTTGATCGCAAAATTATCTACCACTGGTTTCTGTATCGTATGACAAGAGCGTGTTGCGAGAATCTGAAAGTACTTATAGACTGCCGATTGGTTATCTCAGAACTGTAGTCGTTGCCTTTATGTACCCAAAGGAAATCAGTTTGTCCGAAAGTAGCTTATCGGTTCTCGCCATGTTCGCATTTGGTTTTAGTCAGTGGTCAAATGGAGTTACGTTCTGTGCAGTTGTGAAGTTGTAAATGAATTTGATAATGACTTGAAATTAATGAAGTGTGGACGTTTAGGTAGTCTGAAAGAACGGATACTCTATTTAGTGGGTATACCATGAGAATGTGTTAAGTTTGCTCTGCCTAATGTCAGAAACCTTGGTCCTAACATAGTTTTAAATGACGATGTACTCGAAACAACTGAATCCACATTATTTCTAGGATTAAGACTTGATTCGAAGTTACAATGGGGTGCGCATGTTACATATCTCTCAGGGAAACTTAGCTCAGCTGCTTATGCCGTTAAGAAGGTTCGTAGGTTGACCGATGTCGATACGGCTAGATTGGTTTATTTTAGTTTTTTTCATAGTGTTATGTCATATGGCATATTGTTATGGGGTAGAGCTGCTGATATCCAAAATATTTTTATATTGCAGAAACGGGCAGTTAGGGCCATTTACCAGTTAAAGACAAGAGTCTCACTCAAAGAAAAATTTAAAACTATTGTTATTCTTACTGTAGCGTCACAATATATTTATGCCAGTGTTATGCATGTAAGACTAAACATAAATTCTTATAAAATGAATAGTGACATACACAATATCAATACTAGAAATAGACATAAATTATGTGTTCCGTATTTTCGTTTGCACAAAACGCATAGCTCTTTTATTGGGCTCAGTATTCGCATATACAATAAATTACCAACTTATATTTTAGACTTGCCATTAAGTTCGTTTCAGGCCGAAGTTAAAAAGAATCTTATAAACAAGGCATATTATAGTTTGAAGGATTATTTTGACAGGAGCGCTTGGAAGTAGTTGTTCGCTTTTGACTAGGTCAATAATTAGTAGTTTTATTTTATAGTGTAGTTAATTACGATATTCTCATTTCATACTATATTTTTGCATTCATGTTCCACACTTTTATTATAACTTTGCGGATTTGTAAAATGTGGGTAACTCGTGGTCATGCTCACTAATAGGTTGTCGATTGCTTTGGTTTCATAATACCGTTACTTTCTGCTTCATTCACTTCTACCATAGTTCTGACCATGTTCGCGAGTTGCCTACATTAAAAAGACGTAAGTGGATGCTCATGTTTCACCATATTTACTTTGGGAGGCTTACCATATGAACATCATTTACTGCTTGAGTATGATATCAATAGCTACTAAAAATTTTACTAGTAGATGTCTACAATGTGAAACAGTTGCAGCTCCTTACAAAAATAAAATGTACCACCATTATATTTGTTTGAAAAGAGTGGCCATGAGTTTTATTGCCCGTTCTTTCTCGTGGTTCTACCTATTTATTGCATTGCGAACGTGGCAGTAAATGTAAATGTAGAATCATTAAGTAATTAACTTAAATTTTGACGTTCATAAGCGTCACTTTGTGGCCTAGATGAATTAATGATTTTGATTTTGATTTTGACGAATCTTTGAAATACTTATGGTAGATTTATTTCCTTTTTGGGTAATCCTGGTGGCTAGCGCGGCCTGATGGCTGGCACGGCCTGGTAGCTGGCGCGGCCTGGTAGCTGGCGCGGCCTGGTGGCCGGTGTAGCCTGTGTGGTGCGCGGCCCGTGTATGGCGCGGGGCCCGTGTGTGGCGCGCCGCCCGTGTGTGGTGCGCGGCCCGTGTGTGGCGCGCGGCCCGTGTGAGACCTGTATGTAGGTTTGAGGAGCCTGGTAATTGGTATAGCTAAAGCCTATCTGGCTGAAACTGGCAATGAAAGTGAAGGTAGATTATTAAAGGAATTTGGTTAGAAGATGTTATTAAAGGAATTTCGTTAGAAGATGTAGAGTCCAAAGACCTTAACTTAAATGTTTTGGTTTACTTTGTTTGAAATACTATCTTGAGAGATCCCGCGATAGCGAAATGTCAGTTTTACTTTGAGTTTCCTGATTATTGATTTTGATATTGAAATTTTGTGCCAGAGGATCAGAGCATAACTGACGATCTTGAAGAGAGCAAAGTGTTAGACAAACCTGGTTTAAGATTACTTTGTTAAGGACCCCTATAAGATAGTTGAGCTGTTGGATGGTGATAGGTACCTGCTTAAGGCTTTTAATTCTAATAGAACTTATAAGTATGTACATGATCGAGTTCATAATATGCCCAAATGTTACGTTCCATTAGAGTTAATTGGCGCACTAGAACCAGTAGTAGAATGTGCCGATAACGGCGCACGTGAGTAATTTGATTTCTATTTTGTGTAAGTGTAAACAATAAGCAGCTAACAATTGACGTGACTTGACCGACAAGCCTGTGTGGCACCGACAAGCCTGTGTGGCACCGACAAGCCTGTGTGGCACCGACAAGCCTGTGTGGCACCGACAAGCCTGTGTGGTAATGACTGGCCTGTGTGGCATTGTCTGGCCTGTGTGGCACTTACAAGTCTGTGTGACATCGCCTGGGTGGTAAACGTTAACCGACGTAGATGATTTAGTTGATTTTGTCCCTTCAGTGTGTGTGTATTGTTTGATGATACATTCAACGAATTTAAATTTGACATGTAAAATGTATTCCGTGTGAAACGAATTGTTAATCATAATTGAATAATTGGTCAGGAAGGCCAAGACGAGTGTGGAGTATATCACTGTATCTGTTGTTCACAGGCGAGAACGTTACACACGAGGACGTGTGAGAACGCGGGACGGCCGTGACGGCGCGCTGATTAGAATGATTCTTAGGTTTAATTTGACCAAAAAAGTTGTCTTTAGAAATTGTTACTTAATTTACCGATGGTTGTAATCGATTACTCGATTAGTAGTAAAATAAAATTGAGAGCTGGTAACCGCGAATAGAGTAGTAGGTGGCGCCAAACGCGGTGAAGTCGTCCATTACTCTGACAGCTGTTGCACCGGGCGGGCACGTGATAAAATATTGACTCACAAATTCATAATAGTGTTTCATCCTCCATATTTTATTGTATTTCGTTCCAAATTGTTATCAATTCGAGCAATACAGCGTGTACAAGTAAAGTGGTGCTTTTATTTTGAATCTATTGCCGCCATTGCGCCCACGATGGAGAAAACCTACGAAGACTGCTCCGAGAGCCCTCCTGACGCTTCCACATACATAATAATATTACATCAATACTTATGTTCGAAAATTTGAATTATAATTTTATAATAAATACCTATGTAACTAAACATATATACATACATCTAAATAATCATACTATAATATTTATTAAGACGACTTATAATGATATAAATTATTATAGTAGAATGATAGCTTAACCTACAAGGCTATATAACATAACGCTTCGACCCTTTGGGGCCGGGCAAAAGGCTAAAAAGGCTAAAAGATAATGTCGGCTAATCTCAGGAACTAGCAGATGGATTTTAAAAATCCTTTACCATCGCTTTAAATTTCGTTACTGTCTGAGCCTGTCTAATAGGTAGAGGTAGAGCATTCCACAAACGTACAGCAGTAACAGTAAAGGACTTATAAAAAAAGCTCGTGGAATGTCCCGGCATTTTCAGTTTTAAATTTTCTGATGACCTCAAAAACTTATTATGTGTGTCATGTAGGTATTCAAATCGACCTTTAAGATAGGAAGGAGTTGAAGGGTTAAACAATACATTGTACAGTCAAGTAAGAATGTGAGCATTCCGGCGAAGACGTATGGGTAACCACTTGAGTTGCGCTCGAAATTGTGAAACATGATCATATTTGCGTAATCCAAATATGAATCGTATACAGACATTTTAGAGGCGCTCACATTTGATAGCTGACATCCGCATAATCGATAATGGGTAAAAGAATCGAGTTGGCAAGCGCAATTTTGGTGGCAGTGGGGAGAAAGTTCGTTCGTTTCGAGCCAGCTGAAGCGAACACTTTTCGACTTACTTCTTGGATCTGTGGTCCCCAAGTAAGAACAGAGTCGATCGTAACACCCAAATTATATATATATATATCCCCTTCATCACAATGTTGATCAAGCGTGCCATATAAGTAGTTTTTGTTTGATCCATTTTCACTTGTTGATCCGGCCATGATTTCTTGATCCATTGCGAGCGCCCAATTCTCATGTGGTTCCGTTCGGATCAACTAACGCCAACGTCGTTGCTCATAATAATTACGCTATTTTTATACAAATCCACACTTGAGGTATTTTAGATTTACTTGATCCGATTCAAATGGGCCAATCGCAGCGCAGTATTCTTCACGGAAGGCAGTCATTGGTTCTTGGTCACTTTTATGTATTATTATTCTGTATTTTTATCAATTCTCATAACTTGCGGAATTTCTTACATTAACTTGGTTTCTATGTCCATTTTTCCGGCTATTTTTTTTCACTTCGGCGTTTTTGGTTAAATATTTGTAGTGGGTAGGTACATTACCTACCAGAGGGACCCGTGACAAAGTGGCGACTACACGAATCTTTCAAACATTCGCGAGGTAAAACGCGTTCGTCACCGTCTGATTTATAGATCAGTCATCATCATCATCTTCCGAGCGTTATCCCGGTTGCATCCAGGCCTTTGCTTTGGAGCCCGGGCTCCGCTTTCTAGTCTAACCAGATTTGACTGAGTATTAGTTTTCCACAGAGCGACTGTTTTCTTACTATAACATGTATTACCATTTAATTTAGGGCACGGAGGGTGAGACTTTTTGTGGCTGGTCACCCATCTACAAACCAGACGGTGACGAACGCGCATAACCTTGCGAATCGATAGATTCGAGCGGTCGCCACTTTGCCACGGGCCGCTCACTTTATACGCCACGTGTGCGTACTTATTTGAATCCAGAACTTTATAATATAGATCTGCTGGTCAATATTATGTGGCTCCAGGATTATGTTACTTGAGTATTTTTGTTTGAATATTTTAGCTTACTATTTAACGCATAATAATTGTTTACCATAATCTGTATATTTATATTTATTTGGCTCCTTTAAGACATACATAAACCCGTCAATCAATACTTAATGGTTTCACATTACAATTATTTAAATTTTAGGTTTACATAGGATGATCCAGTGAATTTATATTCATTACGTCCATGCATTGTCAAATCCGAAAGCATACTATATTAATCCGCTTTAAATATGAACTGATAGTGATAATCTTATGCACCATAGCTTATATGAATATTATGTGGCTCCATTACGTATGTACGCCACGCCATATCTGCATACTTATAAGAATTTGGGTCCTTTAGCTGATATGAAATATCATCATCATATCAGCCAAACGACGTCCACTGCTGTACATAGGGTGACCGACCACAAAAGATCACATCCGTCCGTGCTTTGTTAAGCACGTAAAGCCATCGGTTTCGGTTATCATCTTTGACAGTCGTTAGGGCATATACGAGTATATAGACGGGAATTAACGCGAACATGCAGGTATTTACATACCTTATTTTGCTTGACGTTTCGAGTCGGTTGCACGTCCCGTGGTCGCAAGCTGACTGGTGTCTAGTGACTGGTGAAACGTCAAGCAAAATAAGGTATGTAAATACCTGCATGTTCGCGTTAATTCCCGTCTATATAATATATATTCTTAAACATGCAACGCGAGTGTTTAAAAGTTTCAGTCGTTAGGGCAATCAGTGACCTCAAATATCTGGTCTAAACCATAAAATATGCCTACGCCTTCGGGTTGTAGAGGTCAGATGGCAGTCGATCTGTGAAAAAGCTAATATTCTGTCAAGTCTAGGCATCTATTATGAAAATGTTTCTGAAATTTCTTTCGAAACACAATACCCACGATGGAGTTCCTTCGGACATATTTTTTTATTTACAGAATAGGAAATAATAGTTTATTTAGTGGAATACTGTTTACTGTTGTTGTTTGTTGTTTACTGTTTTTAAGTCCATAGTATTTTGCCGTCACCGGCGTACAAATGTTTCTTTTACATTAAATATAATCTTAAATACTATAGTGCTATTACATAAGACTTACTGTTCATCACACTGTATGACACATTTTAAATTAAAGGTCAACATTAATAAAATTTGCACGTCATAAAGTCTACTGAATAATATAAAAAGAGTACTAATATCATCATTTAAAAGTGATAGAAATAAAGTATTTGGTAGAAAATTGTGACTGGCAGAACTTGTAACTTTGAATCGGTGGTAGAAAATGGTTTCTTTGAAAGAAATGGCAGTTTTGGAAGAAATTGTTGTTTTTGTATGAATACTCCGTGTGATTACGGATTAAGAATACAGAATGTTACCACCCCATATCATTCCATGGGTGTCGTAAGAGCCGACAGAGAGAGCATATTATGCAGAGAACAGCACTGTAAGACGAGGAAAACTTGATACAAACCCTATACCAACCCCTTTGGCCAGCGTGGTATATTAGGCCAATTCTTCCTTTCAAAGGAGAGGCCTAGTCCAGCAGTGGACTGTTAAAAGCTGATGATGATGATGATGAGTAGTTTTGGTGGAAATTATAGTTTTGGTAGAAATTGTACTTTTGGTAGCAATAGTTGTAACAAATGGTTGGTTTGAGACAATGGTATATTTGGTAGAAATTATAGTTTTGGTAGAAATGTTAGTAATGACACAAATTGTAGAAATGGTAGGTTTATTGTGACCACCTTCCTACACTATTAGATCAACATTTAGACACCAAAGAAGTTTATATACAATAGCGGGCATTGTAATAATAAAAAAGCACTTACTACCAATCATCATTCTCAGAACGTTAAAACGGTGTAATAGTAGTCAACCAAAACTACCATATTACCGGAATAATTCGGTATTATGTAGTGTATCCATGGGAGCTACCCGATACATAACTTTTTTCAAAATAATTTATTCTACAGTTTTGTCCACGTGGTTACAATGCATAACTATGGCAAAATTCAGCTCTCTAGTGCTTATAGTTTTTTCGTAAAACTGCGGACGGACAGACGGACATGGTGAAACTATACGGGTTCCTTGTAACTAACTACGGAACCCTAAAAAAGATTTATAGCTAGGTATTCATGACCAAATCCTTGTGTGATAAGCATAAACACAAGTGTTAGTTCTATGTCTGGATGTAATTTGTGTGTAATTATAACATAATATATCATTTATCTGACTGCCTCATTGTTCTACGGATAATTCACTACTGCTGATCATGAGTTTCGGTTCGGGTTTGTTTCCTTGGTAGGGCTGACCAATTTTTGCTAAGATTCTTAATAATTAGTTTCGACCCCGATCGTCAGAAAAACAATTTCAAGTCATGGGACCCGAATGTCATGAAAATCTAAAGAAGTCAGCATTTGAGGCCAGCTCAACTAATTGAGAGTGCCTGAGAGGGTACAATTGTAATAAAAGTTTTAAATAGAAAATAGTTTACCATACTACTAATAATCATGCAATTAATGAACTTAATCCTGGAGCTTCATAGTATTGATCGGTTGGTTAGCTGGTAGTATTATGACTGGATTTAAATAAGTATACAGATATGGCATGTAAAGTATAATATGGAGCCACATCACATTGATTTATTTTTATATGAGTTTACTGGATCCAAATAAGTACGTACGATGCAGCATGTAATCAGAGTTAAATAATACGTAAATCAACAACATAATGCTAGCAAATAACTCCATGGCTGCTATAATTTCACTCGTGGATATAACAATGCATGTTTATAATAAATAAGTATAAATCCTCTGGATCAACTTATGTATGGCAAATAGATAAGGATTTCATCAAATGATATTAAATATCTATGGCCCTTATCCGAAACCGCAAGGTCACTCAGAGGGCGATGGAGAAAGCTATTCTTGGAAGTTTCCTGTGCGAGATCGAATCAGAAATGAGGAGATCCGCAGGAGAACCAAAGACATAGCTCTCTGGATAGTCAAGCTGAAGTGGCAGTGATCAGGGCACATATCTCGAAGTTGAGGCCGTGGAAGCAGAAAGGTTCTGAAGTGGTGGCCACATACCGGATGACGCCGCAGAGGAAAGCCCCCCGCAAGGTGGATTGACGATCTCGTTAAGAACGCGGGAAGCAGTTGGATGCAGGCGGCTCAAGACCGGTATGTGTGGAGAACCTTGGGGGAGGCCTATGTCTAGCAGTGGACCTCGTTTGGCTGATATGATGATGAATTGATGATTTTGCATCATACCAGCCAAACGACCCAAATTCATATAAGCACGCAGATATGGCGCGGCGTGTATAGTAATGTACATAATATCCATAAGCTTGTGTGCATAAGATTATCAGTAGCAGTTCATAATATTTAGCGCGGATCAATATAGTATGCTTTCGGATTTACCAATGTATGGACGTAATGAATATAAATTCAATGGATCATCTTATGAATGGAAAACTAAAATTTAAATAATTGTAATATGAAACCATTAAGTATTGATTGACGGCTATATGTATGTCTTAAAAGAGCCAAATAAATAAACAGATTATGGTATACAATTATGCGTTAAATAGTAAGCTAAAATATTCAAACAGAAATACCCAACTAACATAATCCTGGAGCCACATAATATTAACCAACAGATCTAATATAATATATAGTTTTGGATTCAAATAAGTAAGCACATGTGGCGTATAAAGTGAGCGGCCCGTGGCAAAGTGGCGACCGCTCGAATCTATTGATTCGCAAGGTTAAGCGGGTTCGTCACCGTCTGGTTTATAGATGGGTGACCGGCCACAAAAAGTCAGACCCTCCGTGCCTCGGAGAGCACGTTAAGCCGTCGGTCCCAGCTGTCATCAAAAAGATCCTTGACAGTCGTTACGAGGAATTAGTACCCGCGAACATCCTGACTCTGGTCTAAACCATAGAATATGGCTATCCCTTAGGGATGCGGAGGTCAGACGGCAGTCGCTCTGTGGAAAAGCTAATATTCTGTCAAGTCATAATTATTATACAGCATAAATGGAGCCAAATACTATACAAGAAATGGAAAACATCGGACTTAAATAGTATTTAAATTATCAAGTAGAAATAGGATCATTATAGTGCTGGTAACAATGTATAAAATAGTTATATCATATATTATTATTATTACACGGAGCCAATACTGAAGTAACTTGTCCCTGGACCCACATATTTATAATGGTCACGTCTGGATTCAAATAAGTACGCACGCATGGCATATAATTCGGAGCCAAAAAGTTGACGTCAGTCTGAGATATATGGCCGTTACGGATCCAGTTTTGTTCGGAACTTCAGCCAAATTCATCACGAATACATCTAAATTTTATTGAATATGTTTGGCAACGTCTTGCCATGAATGGCAATATTGTGAAAAAATCAAAAATATATTCCATAGAGCAAATGTTATTCGAGTGTAAAGGTGGAGCAAGTAAGGAACGGGAATACCGCGTGATCAACCAAGTCCGCAAACAGTCGTTTATATATATATATTGTTGAATAGATATTAAATAAATTAATTATTACAATGTCCATGAAAATAATTTTAAACTGTATTATAATTTTTGTATATTATTGGTTGTTTTCAAAGGCACAGCACAAATGTTGAGCGCACACAACGAAAGGAGGTTGAATGCGCATAAACGAATGTGGCGTGCCCTTTACCGATCCTAATATATACATATGTATGTATTTACCAGTTGAGGCCGCGGTTACACCCGCGTTATTTAGGGCTACTGCTACGCATCCGCGGCTCATAGCATGATGTTATATAGCCTAATAATACCCTTCCTCCATAAGGGGGCTAATCGCGCCAATAGAGTCTGAGATTAGCGAGTTCAACAAAACAAACAAACACAGCTTTATTCTATGAATTGCATTTTCTGTATAAATTCGTGGAGTATAATATATAAATGTGTGTAAATATATATATAATGATAATTGTGTGGAGTAGAAAATTTCTGTCAAATTGGGCATCTGCCTGGTAAATTAGGATTTTCATAAGGATATTGACCTCTGAGTTAACTATGAAGGCTAGACTCAGTACCTAACGGTAACAAATCGAGTAACCGCGTTTTGGTACTGTTACTCAGAATACAAAAAGAATTTGACAAAAATCAATCAAAGGACCTTAACGGTAACACAAATTTGTATTTCATTTTTATTTTAAAATTAAAACAGCCATATCACATATACCGACCGAGCAGTGATAACTTAGTAAAGATACCAACACTTTGCTATGCATAACAGTGCATTTTCAACCTGACATGTGCATTTTGAAGGTTCCATTTATTTCTTTGCAAAACTTCTTAAAATTCTGTTCAGCCATTTCGCCATGAAGACATACAATATTTATATAGAAAGGAAAAAATACCCAAATAGGCAGTAAACGATATAATTACGCAACGTTCATAAAAACGTGTAAGCGAAAGTTTACTTATCTATACTAATATAATAAAGCGGAAGAGCTTGTTTGTTTGTTTGTTTGAACGCGCTAATCTCAGGAACTACCGGTCGGATCTGAAAAATTATTTTGTATACAATAGCCCAGTTATTCCGGAAGGCTATAGGCCATATAACATAACGCTTCGACCCTTTGGGGCCGGGCAAAAGGCTAAAAAGGCTAAAAGATAATGTCAGCTAATCTCAGGAACTAGCAGTCGGATTTTAAAAATTGTTATTGCCTATGATAGCCCAATTATTCCGAAAGGCTATATATAGGCTATATGAAATTACACCACAACTTTTAGGGGCCAGACAAAATTAATAAAATGGTCAAACGAGAAGGGAGAGGGTTGGGGCAAAGGCAAAAAAGGCTAAACGAATAGGATACAATCTACATGGGTATCGTTTTCGAGATTTTCGGGACGCTGATTAATAATATGAAATTTATTTAGTGATCCAAGATGGCGGACGTAAAATCAAAGATGGCGGATGAGAAAATTTTAAAAATCAATTTGGGTATCGCCCTCGATATTTTAAGGGGTGGGGAATCGAAATACAACATCTATTTCGTGATCAAAGATGGCGGATGGGAAATCAAAGATGACGGATGGGAAAATAAAAACAAATCAATATTGGTATCGTCTGCGATGTTAAGAGGGATGTGGAATCCAAATACAACATCTGTTTCGTGATTCAACATGGTGGATAGGAAATCAAAGATGGCGGATGGGAAAAATTTAAAAAATCAATATGGGTATCGTCTCTGGTGATTTAAGGGATGGTGAATCCAAATGCAATATATATTTCGTGATCAAAGATGGTGATTAGGAAATCAAAGATGGCGGACGGGTTTTTTTTTTAATTCGATATGGGTATCGTCTCCGATATTTTGAGGAACGGGGAATTCAATATTATATAAAAATCTACGTTTGTTTGTTCATCATTTATAGACTCTGAAATAATAAGAGATTAAGCGCTAAGTCAATGGTAACTTTGGAAAAAGGGTTTGGAAAAAAGGGAATTAAATAAAAACTCTTAAAAAGGCGATACGGAGTTCACTGGGTCAGCTAGTAGTTAGAATAAAACTGCGAGGTTTTGAACTTAAATAATTAAAAATTAGTTTGTAACAAAACTTTTCTTGTTAAAAAAATCTTTAGTATCGAATCAAATAAATAATGACTGTACGAGCCACGTAATGCCTTGCTCGCATATTCGGCCACTTACACTAGGGTGGAGCGACAGAAACTTTTTTTTTTAATTTCGATTTTCCTGTAATGTCAATCAATGACCTATAGTTGCAGGAGCTTTATTTAAACCAATCGTACTAATTGTTTTATAATATTAATACTTAATTTTATTTATACAATCGTCACCTATAACATAAAAACATATAATTAGGTACTACATTTTCAGAGCTTGAACGTTTTACATCAGTAGTTTTAGAACCCTTTCTCTGGCGAAAACAATTGGATTTGGCGTTGAAAAGCAAGAAAAAGGAAATGTCGTGCCTAATTTTAATCCTAGTACAGCAATAACTATCTATATACCTTCAGGTCCGCAGAAAGATAAATACGCTCCTATTACATGTTTGCCATACCTTTCTACGGCCTGACTGTGGCAAGGAAATTCTTTAATTTCATACAAATTACTTCGTGAAGAAATTCTGGAAGTGATTTCAGGGTCGTCGTATTCTAATATTGTTAGAAGTCTCGTATCTTTTCTTATGATAGTCATTTAACGCCTAAATTTTCCCACCGCACACAGGTATCAGTAGTTGAAATTCTTGTACTTTCTGCCATTTGAACTCTTTTTCTTTTACTGCCTTTAAACACTTCGAATAGCCAATTCTCCTGCGATCGACTCATCTACAAGGATCGACTGTTCCAAGCTGCTGTGCTACAAGAAAAGAACAGATTTACAAAGAAAACATTTCACGACAGTTTATTAAACAATAGTTTATAAGTAATCTCGCAATTACAAATATCTTTTACACGTGTTAAAGACCGGCGTCAGACTACATTTATGGGATGAGATCGAATTAATACCAAACCTGGCTGGTGCGACGATTTCCACGATAAACAGTGACAGTTTCTTGGAATTATTGTCAATTTAGTTTTCTTCTAACAGCTTCTTCTTTTACTTATTAAAAATAATAAAGCTAACGTACATGATTATTGCAGAGACTAAAGTATTTACGTTGGAAAAATGAAATTCGGGCTATTGGTTCGTTTTAATATAAGCACTGCCGTATGCTGATACTGCGTGCACCAAAAGCCCAAAATCCTGCACAGTTGACGACATGTATCTATTAAGCGAAGCCGAATCGCCAAAAAAGCCGTAAGCTGGATTAAAACTGCATGACAAGTATTACCATCGACACGAAAAGAATTTAACCACTCAGGAAGGATTTTTTTATGTTTAATGCCGAAGGGAGTTAAATAGGTATGAAAGATTATTTCCAAGATTTGAAACTAGTCCTAAGAAAAGGCAGGCAACATTTAGATATATATATTTAAATTAAGCATTCTGTTTGTGCACGTCAACCACCGAGAATGGCCAATATTCCTGGATTTTTCACACTGTTCTACTTATTAGTAATACTAAATAAATCAATCTGGAGAATATTTATGAATGGCTTAATGTAGGAATAGATGTCCTAATGGAATCTTTTTCGATGTCAAAAGCAACCATTTCAATATTTTGTTTTTTTCGTTTAATTACGAAATAAACGAATATACCCCAAATCCAATTGTTTTCGCCAGAAAGAGGGTTCTAAAACTATTGGCGTAAGACGTTCAACCTCTGAAAATGTGGTGATTAGATGTTTTTATATTATAGGTGACGATAGTATAAATAAAATTAAGTGTTAATATTATAAAACAATTAGTACTATTGGTTTAAATATAGCTCTGGTTGAGACGCAAATATGGCACATTTTCAAAAAATTCAAGTCTCGTGCGCCACCTCAAGATATTTAGTTAGAAAGCTGAAATTTGACATCAAAGCTCCTGCAACTATGGGTCATTGATTGACATTACAGGAAAATGGAAATTATAAAAAAAGTTTTTGTCGCTCCACCCTTACTTACACATTTGTGTCGTATTAGCAAATAATTTATTACATTATTTGAACTAATCATATTTAAATTCAGTTAGCGTCCACGTCCCAATATCAATTGACGTACCGCGTCTCACGTATCATTCCGCGTTCAAATCTGTAATCGCGTATCATTAAATCATTAATATGATATCTTTATCAAGCAATATATTCAGTTAAATTTATTTATGAGCTTTACTGATTTATCTTCCTAATTCTTACTACCCGAGGTGTGCGGACCGTACATCCTTTTTTTAAATTTAATATCTGACTTTAACCTCGCGAGTGACTCAGTGACTTTGTGTATCGCCGTTATCAGAGAGCAGTGTTCTGTGGCACTAATGAGGATCCACCAGCAAGTGGAACTATCATCATTCATCAGGGTATCAACAGGTACCACCGGACGAGCGACAAAGAATTGTTTGAGATCGTCTAAGATATCAAGTAAGATCTTTCCAATTTAACGCTGTTATTTCATATTATCATGGCCAGTATGGATGACCTACTATCTGCACAGGAGCAAATTTTTGCGGCGATCGAGAATCTCTATTCTAAGTTTAAGAAAGATGTTTTCGAGATCAAGCGAAAGTTAGAGACACTAGATAACTACTGGGCTGAGTTCCATTCTAATCACAGGAAGCTTAGTCTATCAAGTGATAAGTCTTATCCATATTTTACAAACAATCTGTTTGAGAATACTGGAAACAGGTATACTACTATCAGGGCAGCCGTGCAGAGTTACTAATTATCTACCAAACCAAGAGATTTGAAACCATCTTCTCCTCTTATCAGACCAGCTGCTCCTATCGCAGTATCTGAACCCTCAGTACCAGGGTCTTCGGCTCAAGCCCGAGGTAGCGACAACAAAACCGACGAGATGCTACGGAAACAGAGCAGTAACTTTAAAGCATTCGCACATGCACGATTTCGAATATCGATGTGGATACCATTTCTGATAGGTGGGAATTTGAACATCTATTGCGTACCGTACAGTCTCGTTGGGCAACCATTGACTCTCTACATTGGGAGTTAGACAGCGAGCTATGTCAAGGGAACCCAGAATACGAGTCTCACTTTTTTCAATCAGAGAAGAAGTATAACGAGATTATCAAATCAATTAACAAGAAAATGTGGTCTTTTAGTCACTTAGAAAAATCTACTCCTAAAATTGATATACCATTTTTTTCTGGTAATTATCATCAATGGTCCAGTTTCAAAAATCTTTTCATCGAAACTATACATGCAATTCCTACTTTATCAAGTGCTCAGAAGATGCAATTTCTAAAGGCCAAGGTGCGGGGTGAAGCTGAGAGACTCATCCTACACTTGACGATCTCTTCTGACAACTATTCTATTTGTTGGGATATACTTAATCATAGGTATAATAACAAACGGTTGATAATGAGTTCTCATTTCGATCAAATGCTCAACATCCCTGCAGTTCAACATCTTTCGGTACAGCATATCAAGAAGCTGCATGATGTAACTCTTGAAAGCCTATCAAAAATCTGGGCGTAAGCATAGAAGCATGGGACCCACTTATCATACATCTCTTAAGTAAAAAAATTGACTCTGAGACCCTAACCGAATACCTAAATTCTCTAAAAGACCCTAAAGGGGTACCCAAGTTAGATGATTTTTTATCATTTTTAGAGAAGACGTTTACGACTATGGAAACATCAAAAAGAAAGTATGAACCAAAATAAAATCAAAATCATAACTATCACAAAGGTTTCCATACTAAATCATCGTCGACTGGACGTATGATTACGCAATCGTCAAACGACAAAAACGTCAATGTGACGAAATATTACAAATGCGTTATTTTGTAAAACAAATAATCACGCCACATTTAGTTGTCATAAGTTCAGACAAATGACTCCGTTAGCAAAACGTGCAATAGTAGACATGCTAAAATTATGCGAAAACTGTCTCTATTGCAATAACGGCAAAGAATGTATTTCAGAAAAACGCTGCCGTGAGTGCAATAAAGCACATAATACGTCATTGCACGTCATTGCATGACGCATTTGTGCAATTCGATCACGAGCCCAGGGCGTCAACATTTAGTAATAACACGAGTGAACCTAAACCGGGTCAAAGGCCAACCACCCGAAACTCATACGTGTCTATGGAGTCCGAAATACCCGAAATCTTATTAGCGACCGCTATGATTAGAGTCGAAACTGGGGATGGTTCTTTCCTCAGCTTGCGAGCACTTATTGATCAAGGATCCCAAACCTCTTTAATCACCGAAAATGCAGCTCAACAGTTGCAGTTACCGCGTCAAAAATGCCATATAACTGTTGTAGGTGCTAAGCAGACGAATTGCAAAGGAGCCATAAATATCAAATGCGTATCTCTGAATCACAACTTCGTATTTCGTTCTGACGTCATAATAATGCAAAATCTTATCAAGAATCTGCTAGGCCATACCTTTGCTAAGCCAGATCGGTCGTATTTAGATAACATCTGCCTGGCCGATCCACATTTTAATATATGTAAGTCGCTCAGTTGACATTCTGTTTGGAGCGGATATATATTCGTTGATACTATTGGAAGACATTTGTAGAGACGATCAGAATAATTCACCCATCGCCCAGAAAACTAGGCTGGGTTGGATTTTATGCGGATGCGTTAAGATTTTGCAGTGTAATGTCACCCTAAACAATCTAGAGGAAATACAAAGATTTTGGGAGATTGAGGATGTGTCAGAAAAGAGTAATCTATCATCCGAGGACCAAGAATGCATTGCATATTACCAAGACAGTACAATACGTCGAGAGGACGGCCGATTTGAGGTTCGACTACCATTAAAATCAAACTACGAAAATAAATTAGGATTATCAAAAAATAAGGCGGTTGCACAGATCAAATCATTAGAAAGAAAGTTTTCAAAAAATTCAACCATGGCGGAAAGTTATAAAACATTTATGCAGGAATACCAGTCTATGGGCCACATGATCCCCGCTTCCATGTCAAAAACTACCGAATCCTCTTTCTATCTCACTCATCACGGTATTGAAAGATCAGAATCAACCTCTACGAAGTTTACAGTTGTATTTAATGGTTCTGCTAAAACATCCACTGGATACAGCCTAAATGACGTAATGAAATGTGGCCCCAACCTTCAGCAGGATCTTCAGTCCCTTATCATTAGATGGCGGCAATATCAAATCGCTTACACTGCAGATATCGAAAAGATGTTTCGCAGAATATGGATTAATCAAGAAGATCAAAGGCTCCAAAAAATCATCTGGCGAGATGCGGAGCAAAACCCTTTAAGTGAATGGAAGATAACTACTGTTTCATATGGTACTAAGGCTGCCCCTTTCTTAGCTATGATGACCCTACGTCAGTTGGCATCAGATGAAAAAATGAATTATCCCGGTAGCGCAGCATCCGCCATCTTAGAAAACTCCTTTTATTTGGACGATCTGGTGCATGGCTCTCACGAAATTGAAAAAGCAAGAGTATTATGAAAAGCCCTAATCAGTCTTTTGCAATCCGGTGGGTTTCATCTAAGAAAATGGAGCTCGAATGTTCCGGAACTACCAGATGAAAATCAAGAAAGTTTCAACTTTCAACAACCAGAATCATCTAAAACCTTAGGTCTTAGCTGGGATCATCGGCAGGACATATTTAAATTTTGTTCAAAAATCGAACCATCCACCGGTAGAGAAACAAAACGTTCACTTTTATCAAATATTTCAAAACTATTTGACCCTCTCGGTTGGCTTACCCCCATATCCATCAAATTGAAATCATTTTTCAAAAGGTTTGGCTATCCGCCATCAATTGGGATGAACAATTACCAAATGAAATTATGTGTGAATGGAACGTTATTAAACAAGATATATTTTAATAAACATAAACAAACTGCAAATACCAAGGTGGATATCGACCCGAGAACATGATACATTAGAATTGCACGGCTTTTGTGATGCGTCGACAAAAGCCTATGCTTGCAATGTTTATTGTAAAATAAAACATAAAGAACAAACCATTATCACACTGTTGATTAGCAAAGCGAGGCTTGTGCCAAGATCGAAACATGTCAGCCTTCCAAGGTGATGCTCAAAGTACAACAGTGCTTAAGCATTTCAGAAATAAAAATCTATGGGTGGTCCGACTCAATATTCGTCCTTGGCTGGCTTAATGGAGTTTCGGCGAGGTGGAAGACTTTCGTCTCAAACAGAATACGTGATATCACAAACATTATGCCGTCAGCGTGTTGGCGTTATGTTAAGTCTGAAGACAACCCGGCGGATTGTGCTAGCCGAGGAATGACTGCTACACAATTAATCAATCACGAGCTGTGGTGGCAAGGACCATACTGGTTATCAGACTTTGATGGACAAGAAAAGGCACCACAATTTACCACACAATTAGAAACAAAAAGTACTCGGCAAGTTAATGTTGTCACCGAACCTGATATCAAAAACAATATTATTTATAAACTGTTATCAAAATCTTAGCAAAATAATTCGTATTATATCATGGATATTTAGATTTGTTAGGAAACAAGACAAACAACAGACTTACTTATCAGTATCAGAGTTAGACAGAGCCGAAAATATTATCATCAAGCAAGTACAGGCAATTGAATTTCCACTGGAAATAAAAAGTATCAAGGAGTGTGGTAGCGTTTCCCGTAAGAGCCAGATATTACAGCTTGCTCCTTATCTAGATCAAAACGGTCTCTTACGAGTTAGAGGATGATTAAGTAACTCAAACTTACCTTTCGACATGAAGCACCCTATCATCATATCAGGCTCCAGTCGATTTGCAGAGTTATTAATAGACCAAGCACATAAGGCTTGTTATCACGGCGGAGCCCGCCTTATGTCAGCATTTTTAAGAAAAAGGTACTGGCTCGTAGGAGGAAATAAGATCGTTAAGAAGCAGCTTCGTGGGTGCGTTAAGTGTAGCCACCACGATCCAATCAAGCAGGTACAAATTATGGGTGATCTACCAGCAGCGCGAAGTACACCAACTAGACCATTTTATCACACGGGCGTCGATTACACCGGATTTGTTGACGCCAAATCTAGCAAGACTCGTGGCATCAAAAGTACGAAGGGCTATATAGCTGTGTTTGTGTGCATGGCGACCAAGGCCGTTCACTTAGAACTTGTGTCCGACTTGAGCTCATTAGCATTTCTAGCCGCTCTACGTCGGATGGCATCCCGCCGAGGAGCGCCCTGTCATATGTACAGTGACAATGGGACTAACTTCGTAGGCGCTAACAAGATTCTTAACAGGGAATATTTAGATCTTCAAGCAATATTGGACGACACGTTCAATATTGCCTCGTCCCCTTAACTGAAGACCCCGAAGATCTCGAGTATCTCACTCCGGCTCATTTTCTGGCAAGTGGTCCTACCAACACTATTATCGAAACAGAGAGAGACCTACGTACGCGGTGGTAACTCAGTCAAAAAATCTTCGCCGATGTTTGGAAGAAGTGGCAGACTGAGTACCTAAGTCAACTATCAGCTCGCAGCAAGTGGCGAAGTCCGAATGAAAATCTACAAATAAGCGATATTGTCATTATTCATGATGCAAACCTACCACCAGGAAAATGGGCTTTTGGAAGAATTATTGCGTTGCATCCAGGCAAGGATGATTTTGTCCGCGTGGTCACCCTGAAAACGAAGAACGGCACTATCAAAAGACCAATTACCAAGTTATCTAGGTTACCAATCCAAGAAAAGGCAACAATCGACCATGACAGCAAGGTTCAACAGAAGGACGGAAATAACAGTGCCTCGGCAAATGTAAAACGATCGAACAAACCGTGGCTTTGTTATGATATATACCAGTTGTTGTTATTATTTTTATTTATGATAGTAACACCTGCGAATAGCACATATCAAATAGCAAACTTCAATGCCAGTCAAGGTCTTTATTTCGACAACATCTCTAACTTACGTCTAGAACGAGATCAGTGGAAGTTAGTAATTTATTACAATATGTTACCATATACCTACTTGAAAAATATATAGGTAAAGCATTTAGACGACATTTGTAATGATGATACAAGAAAAAAGATATTACAATGTGATGTCTTACTGCTCCAATAACATCACGGACTCAATGAACTTGAGCACTAGAACAGTATTTTGCTCGGTAAGCAGTTCACACGACACCGGGAGCACGCGCGGCTCACGCGCGGCCTTATCAACGGTGTCGGGTTCGTAGCAAACAGATTGTTCGGCGTACTGGATCAAGAATTCGCAGAACAATATGAACGAGATATCGAAACGTTTAGAAAGAATGAGAAACACCTTGCTTTACTATGGAGAAATCAAACTTCAGTTGTCGAAGGAGAACTAAATCTGATAAAGAGAGTGGAAAGTTCTGTAAACCGACAAAGTAAACTTTTTAACCAACATTTAAACAATTTAGAAAGATCTCTAAATAGCCAAAAGGAAGAACTGCAGTCAGTATCAAATACAGGTGACTTTACTTTGTCGGCGGTTATAGCACAGGGTATCCTCGTAAACTTACAGAATATCCAAAGTACAATCGTGGATTCCATGACGGATATCTATGCTGGGAAATTCAATTTCCATCTCCTTACACCTGAGCAGCTACGAGACGAGATGAATATGGTTACCAGTTTGTTACCCAAAGATTTAGCGTTACCACTGGACAATCAACAAGATATATCGAAGATGTATCATCTTCTTAATGTGAAAGCGAGGGCTACCAACAAATATATCATTTTTGAGATCTTGGTTTCTCTAGTCAGTCGAGATAACTTTGAGCTATACCGACTGATACCCGTTCCGCAACAAAACGAGCATTCTATGACCATTCTAAAACCTGTGTCTGAATACGTAGCTATTAATATGCAACAAGATTCATACGTAACTCTATCGAAGAAGAATGTCCGTGACTGTCTTGAAATAGAAAAAGACACTCATATATGCCCATTTAAGCAACCTATTTACAAAATGAAACCAGATGAGACTCTATGTGTCACAAACTTTCATCCCAATAATCTGTGCCAGACTACATTATCAGCTTGTTTAGAGTCCTGGATCGAATTAAATAAAATAAATACTAACCTATATTTCTGGTGCGATCATTGCACTATACGTGTCATATGTGAGAATCAAATTACCGCTGAGCGATTACATAAGGCTGGCATTATAACAATAAGCGATAAATGCCTTATTAAAAGCGACCATTTTATTATTCATGCTCACCAAACACCACCAAATACTTTGGAGATAGTAGCTGACGTAATGCAAATTCGAATCCCTCCTATCAATAATATTTTGAACATCTAAATATTATCAACTATAGAAAATCAGACCACATACTTAGAAAATCGAAAGTATTTTGAGCAAATCGATACACAAATCAAGCAAATGAAAGCCAGTTAGTCAGAGGGAGTACCAAGCGATCGAATTTCATACCATGACGTCCATCACTACGTCGTCATTTACGTGTTGCTGTGTGCTGTTTGCTGGAGCTGTGGCTCTCGCACTGTTGGTATGGCAACGCCAACGTCAGCAAGCAGCGTCATCTCCGCGCCCGGAGGCAACCACACCGTCAACCTCGTGTCCCAGAGCGCAGTCTGGTGTGCGTACACCGTCTCCCGTCCGCGCTGAGAAATCTGACATCGAGCTTCGAGCAGCAAGATACGAGCCTACTCCGGTTAGGTATATTAGCGAAAATGCAGTGGACCAGTGCAGTGTTGTGTTCATAGTGAAGCGGTTAATAAAGCGAGTAGTGTTTGCGTAGTGAATAAAGGTAGCTCGCCGGTGATTTTTTTGTAAAGTAAACGATCGTATATAGAAGTGGAACTATGCACACGGAACAATACTTAGACATAAGTATCATCCTTAAATTTAATTAAGAATATTAATGATATTCTAATCACCATGTAACTCTCATCATCATTCACGTATCATCTTACCACTTTATCATCAGCCTGATTGCCTGGCCCGGGAGTATGTACGAGCCACGTAATGCGTTGCTCGCACATTCGGCCATTAAGCCACTTACACATTTGTGCCGTATTAGCAAATAATTTATTACATTATTTGAACTAATCATATTTAAATTCAGTTCGCGTTCACGTCCCAATATCAATTGACGTACCGCGTCTCACGTATCATTCCGCGTTCAAATCTGTAATCGCGTATCATTAAATCATTAATATGATATCTTTATCAAGCAATATAGTCAGTTAAATTTATTTATGAGTTTTACTGATTTATCTTCCTAATTTTTACTACCCGAGGTGTGCGAACCGTACAATGACCTTAAAATACTTACTTGCTAAAGCTTGTCACAGACAGCAAAGCTAAAAATAAATCAAATATATTTTGTAATTAAAAGTATGGCTTAATTCAGCAAAAGTTATGTTAAGTAGTTATGTTAAGTTCTATATAACTTAAAAAGTTTCAACGAATATTAAAAATATACACATAATAATATTTAGGTACAATTTACAGATTTTCCTGCTTGAATGTTTTATCATTCAAAATTGAAATTCAAAATCAAAACATTCGAGATTTATAAATACCATAATTCCAAGAACCAGATGTCCACTGCTGAACATAAGGTTCTCCCAACGTCTACATCATACAAGTTGTTGTATGCATATTTGCATAATGCAGGTTTATCGTGTTAACTAATATATTTAGCGCGAAATCTAGGTCACCGATGTAAGCCGATCAAAACTTCGGAGAATAAAGACCTGTTTATGAAGATAACAGAGTTTTGAATACTTTTAATACCTTATTTATGTTGGCTTATATTATTAAGACATGTTGAATAAACTTGCATAACAAATAACTGGCTAGTTATTGGTCAATATAAAATCTGTGCTCAGATAGATAAATATGCAGCGGACCTCTGGTTTCAACACAAAGCTCTCTTGGATCGCAAAACGATTATGATGATGAGTTAAACGCCTACACTACCGAAAGAATAAAGGATTAAAACTGAATATGAACTTTATAAGTAAGTATAAGCAGAGATGAAATAGGACAGTTAAAGTTGTGACTGTATTGTTACTTATAATTACATTTTGCTGGTTTTGTCGGTAGTTCGGAAGGATTAGAAAACTGAGAAAAGGAGTATTGTCCATTCCACATTTTTGTTGACACTTTGCTTTTTTTCATCAGATAGTTGTACCATATATATTTTTAATCTGTTTATTATTTTTAATTTGTTTATAATATTCAATTCAATGCACTAAAATTATGGTGTGGTGGCTTAAGCCTTATCGGTTAGCACTGCACCAAGTGTTACGGGTTCAATGCCTATATGTTATAACGATATGCTAGACACTAATGTTTCATCATTCTGCTAGTATCCCAGTTGCTTTCCGGAGTCCTTTAATTAGTCTAGCCGGATTTGAATAAATATAACCTATTCCACAAAGCGACTGCTATCTGACCTCCGCATCTCAAACGGAAGTAATATCTCATGTTTAAGACTAGTGTTCCTTTATTCAAAGGTACTGAGGTATAACGACTGTCAAAGATGACATGGCAGCCGAGACCGATGATTTAATGCGCTCCGCAAGGCACGACGTAAGTCATAATTAACAATTAAATACGCACATAGCTTCTAAAAGTCAGTATTTCGCGCTGTGGTTCCAAACTCTCTATATAGCAGTCTTTGGTTTCTCCTCTACTCTATCGCTGCCACACATTTCTATTAAGTCAATATGCTAACAGCAGGTTCTCCAAAGTTGACACAAGCAAACAATCTAATTAATTCTACAAGATGTCGTAATAATTCATTCTCATGAATACGTAACGTTGCCTCCTTTGCCTTTCTAATCACCTTAACGAAGTAGGTACTTTCTAAAATGTTTAATATGCTGTACATTTTGTGATAATCTCGTGCGCCTTCGATAGCTCAGTTGGTAGAGCGGTGGACTGTAGATGTGAATGAAATTGTTATTTTTTAATAAATTGTTATAATGTGATTTATGTAAAGATCGTTACTTTATTATCTTTATGAATTGTAGTTGTTGTTTTAATTATAATTTATAATAATTTAATAATTTATTGAATAAAAACTTAACCCAGTTACAATTTTTTGTGCGAAAGACATTTATATAATTGGCTAAGGTTTAAAATTAGTGCAACAGGGCTTAAACTAGGAAAAATCCTGTATTATAAGCCCTGTTACTTCCAGCGCCCATGATCGAGTTGCCTTAATTAACAAAACGAAAACAAATTGTAATTAAGTACTGTAAAAAAATTAAATAAAAGAATATAACAAATCCGTGCATGCAGAATACGTGTGTAGCTTAATAATGTATAAATGTGTAAGTGGTATATATGCCTGTGTGTGTGTGTGTGTGTGTGTGTGTGTGTGTGTGTGTGTGTGTGTGTGTGTGTGTGTGTGTGTGTGTGTGTGCGTGTGAGATTTCGGATTCATCATGATTCAGCGCGCATAAAATGTTCTGTTTCATCGTACGTCCAGTCTCCGATTAATTTCACCATTTTCATCTTTCAGCTGTTTGGTCGTTAATTTTCGAGTATCTATGAGCCTATTTAACTTATTGTAAACAAATGTTTTTAGATAATTGGAAAAACGCATTGCAAATGTAGTCCTTACTTTGAACATAGGCAGTTTAAAAGTTCTTTTTTTGATCATTGTATCAAAATCTGGGTGACTAATTGCTTCCCTATGAGCCATTAGTGCAATTTTGAGTATGAACAATCTTCTCACACTTAAAACTTCCGCCTCTTTAAAAACAAGAGATGTTGGGAAGCGGATAGATTGTGTCAACATCGTTTTTAAAACGGCACGTTGTGCTCTCTCTAAAGGAAGTAAATGTACAGAAGCAGTGCCACCCCAAGCCAAAATGCAATATGTCAATACAGATTGACATAACGATTGATAAACAGTTCTTAAAAGGGGGCCTGGGGCGACTTCTCTTAGATTTTTCATAGTGTAAATGACTTTTCGAATCCTAGCGGCCGTTGCAGAGATATGCTCAGCAAAGTTCAATTTGTCATCTATCACGATGCCCAAGTACTTGACGCAATGGACTTTACGTAACAACTCACAGACACATGTATCACAATCTGCAGGTGATACACACGAGTGTATCCTCAACCTGAAATTGGTTGGTGGGGCTGATGCTGCAGTTTTGTGAAAGCAGAGATACGTTGTCTTGGTTGTATTTAACGTCAGCAAATTGTCATTAAGCCAAGCTGCTACACGTTCCAGGCCCGCCTCCACTGTATCACTCAACGCCATCCATGTACTATCGTGAAAAACTAGGACCGTGTCATCTGCGTAATTAATTATATGTGCATTATGAAGTGCCATAGATGACAAGTCGTTCAGATATATAAGGAAAAGGGTGGGGCCAAGCACGCTGCCTTGAGGTACACCAAAAACCACATCCTGAGGTTCGCTAACCAAGTCATTCACCCTCACACATTGTTTCCTGCCTGTGAGGTAGCTACGAAACCAGTTAAGGCAGATTCCCCTCACCCCAATGCACTCCAACTTCCTTAGTAAAATTTTTACTGAGACTGTATCGAATGCGCGCTAAGTCAAGGAAAACGCCTGTGCAGGCTCTACCTCTGTCCAAGCAAGCAGCAACGGTTTCAGTCAATAGAGAAACTGCATGTTCGGTTGACCTACCCTGCCTGAATCCATATTGCTGCTGTGACAATAGTTGATTGGTCTCCAGAAATTTTACAAGCTGTTTATTAACGATCCTTTCTAAGATTTTAGAAAAGGTACATAGTAATGAGATTGGCCTGTAGTGGCTTGGAGAGTCGATCGCACCACCTTTGTGGATGGGTGTAATAGCAGCAATTTTCCAACACTCTGGAAAAGAACCCACAGCCAGACTGAGGTTAAAGATATAAGTTAAGGGCTCAATAATATGGGCTCTTAAGTTCTTTACCAGACTGCTTGAAATCCCATCCAGACCAGATGCTTTACCGTTTTTCAGCTGAAAGATTAAAGACTCCACCTCCGCTTGACTAGTTGGGTGAAGAAAAATAGAGTGCAGTGGCGTTGAAGGGTCTCTCACTTTGGAAGCCAAGGAATCTTGCGATTCGTTGTGTTTGCTCAGTATTTTATTAGCTAGTTGTTGTCCTATTGTGGCGAAAAAGTTGTTGCAGTAATTCAGTGAGGCAGTTGGGTTGTCTTTGATTTGGCACAAAATATCTGAATCGTTTTTGTTTGCGACTGGTATATGTGTAATCTTTTTTATAGCAGCCCAAAGCATTTTGGGATTATTTTTGTTACAATTTATTTGGGATGTATCATATTGCAATTTTAATTTTCGAAGTAAGTTGCGATAGAAATTTCTGTAACGTTTATATATTAATTTCTTTGTAATATTATCTGGATGTTTGCGTGCGTCTAAGTGAAGTTTATCCCTATGTCTCGAACATCTGAGGAGTCCAGGAGTCATCCAGGGCTCCATAATACATTTATTGCGACCTAACATAACAAAGTGCGAGTGCCTATTTATAATTGAGGTCAGCTTGGAGCTAAAAACAGCGGCAGCCTTTGTTGGACATGTTTCTCCAAATATTTCAAGCCAATGTTCATTTGCCAATTCAGCGCTAATTGCATGTAAGTCCGGTTTAAGTATTTTCTTTTTCCTTTGTCGTCCAATGGCTCGTTTGGTTCCTACACCCACCATAACTAGATCGTGATCTGTCACTGATGAGTTGCATACAACTGACTCAATTTTATGTCTAGAGGATATGAAAATATGATCTAAACATGCTGAATTACGGGTTGGAATATTTATAACCGACAGAAATCCTAATTCAGCCATCAAGCAAAGTTATTCCGAGCATGACTCACTTTTACCTATATCTATATTAATATCCCCAGTGATGACACGACACGGACTCCCCGGCATGCCGGCTATGACCGACTCCAGAGAATGTAGAAAGTCATTTGTGTTTCTATGGGAAGGCGACCGGTATATACCGAGCAGTGTAACCAGTCCACGTATATGAAGTTGCAGGCAATCCGCGTCAGCTATATCAGGTTCAGATATTATTGGGTTATAACATATCTTCGTGTATATAACTACCCCGCTGGCTTGGTTTAAGTGTTTGGTCGTTGCGAAAGAAGAGTAGCCGTCTATTTGACCGATGTTAGTATTATCACCTAGCCAACATTCTGTTAGTACGAGGATATCGAACGGAATGTTTAAACGTTTTAAAGTAACTAAGAAGCTGTTTAAATTACGATTCAGACTTCTGATGTTAAATGTTAGTATTTTAAGTTGGTACTTAGATATAATTTGGCCACAGTGCTCAACAATATCCTTTTTTTGGCATGTTACAGACAAAGAATTGTCTATGTCATCTAGGAGATCTTCTGAGGCCATTAATATAAACAAAATGAAGTAACGTTTAGATGCAGTGTATTAAATTTATTATCAAACGTTAGGTATTTAAACTGGGTAGATTTGTGTAGGACCATTAGTTGTATCGCAACTTGACCCCTTGTACTCTTTTGACACGCTAAATAATAAATAAAACAGAAACATTTTAAAGTTGACGGTAACTGAAAATCATAAGTACGTGAATGAGTTATATCTGATATGTTTGAGACCTGAGTGTGATAAAATTTATGAAATTTGGTGAGGACTGTTTGCTTAACTGTATAAATATGTTTAAATGAGTGTAAGTGTGCATCGTGTGTGTATAAGTGACAGTATGTATGAATATTGTAAACAAAGATCTATGCGTACAATAATGTTTGACATATATGTTAGAAAATAAATACTTGCCAATACATTTTAGGTATAATTTATAACAACTGATACTAAATGTTCTATTTCTTAATATTAAAAGAAGAATAGACATTACGGTTGCTAGTCATTCAGATAATTTAAGTTTATCTAATTGATTATGTGACTTTATAAGTATTTGTTTAGCGCCTATTGCCTTTCTAAGATATATATTTCCATTTGTTGTCCAGCAAAATACGTAATTATAGGATTTAGCAAAATCTCTCGCTAGAAAGTAAAATCGCCTGGCCTTAGGAGTCAGGTTATCTGATACATATATAGGTTTTGGGTCGATTTTAACCCCTAAGCAGGACGTGTTCAATGGATTTGTCTTACTATTAGTATTAAACTTTCTTACGCTGCTGATGAGTTTAGACTTTAACTACGGTGTGGCAATGTCCGCAATTACTGTGCCTGTAGAACCTTTAGAAGGCAGCCGGTATACGTCGCGCACATCTGACGATGACAAATTAACGTTTACCGCTTGAGACACGCAGATTACCATGCTGATGATATCCTCTTTTGTTTCTTCTGGTTTCTTGGGTAGGTTCTTTATCTCAAGTTTTGTGAGGCGTGATATTCGCTGTAGCTCTTCAATATTCTCGTCCAACGTCTGGATCTGTATGTGATGATCTTTGTGCAGTTGATCAAAGCTTTGACATTTGGCGCTCAGGTCATTGTATTTTGCGGAAAGAAAGTCTAACGATTTCTCAAAGTCTGTGTTTAGATTTTTTATTTCCGTGTTAATCTTTCGTATTTCTGAATTTATATCAGAATAATATTTTTTCATCTCTGCGATTTCTGTTATTAATTTGGTCATTGAATTATCTTGTTCTTTTCTCCATGAATCAAACAAATCTGCAAGCATGGCCCTCATTTCTTCTTTAAATAGAGAGAAACGGTCATCCAGATCCTCTTTATCCGGCTGTTTACGTCTGATACGTTTGGATACGTTACTTGACTCATTGCTGGTAGATTTTGTAACATCTTGCTCTGATCTATGGGCCTCTTTCAGTTGCGTATTCGTTTTATCTATAGTTAAAAATATGAATACTATAATAATATGCGGCAGCTATTAAGCGTAGCAGACACTTGCCGATAGCGCGAGGCGAGCGTCGCTGTCGCACCGAGCGAAGCGGTGAAAGGTGTGTAGCCGTTGTCGTCGTTGGTGGGGATTGTTTCGTAGCCGTAGCGCGCGTTCCACGTAATTACTAATTTCGCAACGCCGTAGCACTGTCTCCGTGGCGCGATGCGTAAGGTGGTGGGACACAACAAAGCCGCGCTGTGTGTCTCGAGGTTCGAGCCCAAGCAACCACGTTCACCAATCACTTTAACAAAGTCACTGTTTGTGATAAGTAGTAACTTAAACACACTATTTATCTCACTCTCGGACCGCCTAGTGGGCAGGTCCAACCGATATAAAGTCCACAGGAGTAAGCAGGATTCGATTATTTAGGTCAACTACCAATCACAGAATTTAAAAAGCCAATATTGGCTAGCAAACCGCTACGCGTCAGGTCTGTACGATTGCCGGCGTTGGAATTGGAATAATATTCCAATTAAAATGCCGAATTTAATATTTATAAATGAATGCATCATTTTTTTCTGATTTATTCATACATGACAAAAAAGTTGTAACGGCAGCTTAGAAAAGACCGTTGCTTTGCAAAATATTGCTAATTCAAACAGATTCCTTTGAAATACACTTGAATTTCTTGGAAGCGCTTTTAAAATTGTATAATAATAATAATAATAAGCCCCCTAAAACCCAACCACACGTCCTGATCGACCATCTGATCACGTGGGGGGCGGACACACGATACAGAAATTACTGGCGTGGCTAACGTGGCACTGGTGGATGAGAAAGTAGGAGAAGGACCCAAGCTAAGGTGAAACAGGATACGCCGAGAGCTGCATGGCTAGGGGGGAGCTTAGTGGTTAGTATGCGAACTCTGAAAACCAGGGAACCTTCAGTTTTAATTATCCTTTACCACGGTGAACGCAGGGCTCTGCTGTGGCTGACCTTTGAGTCCCTAGCTACTCGTGGTAAATAGATGGAGAATAACAATTTGAAAAAGTATAATCTTAGGTCGCTACCCGGGCGTCATCGGGATTCTTCAGGCAATGATGATGCATCTTCGTTATTTTCATCCATCCCTTCCACTTGTCCTTCATATATGACAAGGGCAAGAGCTATATCATCTACAACTAGTAGTTCCAACAGTGTTGTGCAAGACGTCAATCTAGACACAGAACTTGCACCCACCTCGGACACAATCTCGTCAACGCGCAAAAGATGGACACCTGAAATGAATAAATTCATACTGCGCACATATCTACAGCTAACAACACTAGACACTGGTACAAAAAATTATCTAGATCCACTGCACGTTAAATTTGTAGAAAAAATCCCAAACATGCAAGTAAGCCGACAACGAGTGGGAGACCAACGCAGGGCTATAGTTCGTAATAAATTACTGCCACAACTAACAATAGACCAGATAAGAAACGAAGTCAAACACGAAATTGATCAACTACAGATACTTTCTCATGACACAGATTTACAAATCCTTTCTAATTACAGCCAACAGACAACCACAAGGATTGTTTCCCAAATTCAAAACAGATCTCATAACAAAACATCACACACTCGCATACGATGGACAAATGAACAAAATGAAGCAATAATAAGAGCGTACTACAGAGTAACAAACCTAGGTAGTAATAGGACAGCATACCGCAAACTTATTCATGAAGAGTTCACTAGTAAATTTCCATCGCTTTCACATTTAAGCGAACAAAGAATAGCAGATCAGAGAAGAGCCATTATCAATCATAAATATATCAGCGAAGACCGACTGAACGCACTACAAGCTGAGGTAGCAGCAGAAATGGCAATAAATAGCTCATACAATCAGCCCACCACCACAAACCCCGAAATAAACACAACAACAATAGACACCAACGATACCAATAGGAATGACTATGAGATGAGCGCCCTACCACAGCCCTGCGACTATACTAATTCAACGGTAGAATTGCCACACAGTTTAGATTTACAGCTAGAAAGACAAACACACATAGACGAAACTTTTGAACAGGCATTCCAATTCTATAGAGAAACTGAAGCTACAAACAGGACTTATATTCCAAAACAGAAATCATCCAAAAAATTTGCCCAAATAATTAATTACATTAATAAGATACTCTTACCGGAATACACAAACATCAACACAGACTTTCACACTTTGCAGACTGTAATTTATTGCGCAGCTTGTACTGCTGCTAAAATAAATGGGACGAAAATGCTTCTGAAGAACAAAGAAAGCCATAAAAAAGAACGCGATGACCGGAAACCAAGCTGACGACTAGAACAAAAACTGGAAGATTTAAGAAGAAAAATCGGACGTCTTACACAATTCATTAACGGCAACAGGAGCAGGACTATCGTCAAACATGCACATCAAATAATCGAGCAATATAAAATGCACACCATCCATGAAGAGCTAAATACACAAACTACACAAACATTGGACACACTCAAACAAAAACTCTCAGTTGTATCGGGTCGACTGCAGAGATACAAGGCATGCACACTCAGAAAACAACAAAACACGCAATTTACTCATAATGGAAAGCTCTTTTACCGCAACATTAAGAAAACCACCACTAACACACAAAATACCACCAATCAAATACCTAACAACCCCATACCAGAGGCTGTACATACCTTCTGGGCAAAAATATGGTCAAACCCTGTCCACCATAATACTGAATCCGAGTGGATACAAACTGAAGTAACAAACAGCAACACGCACATACAACCCATGAACTTCGAATACATATCACCACAGACACTCCAAAAGGTACTACATAACTTACACAACTGGAAATCACCAGGTTCTGATTATATCCATTCTTACTGGTATAAGAAGTTCACATACATCCACAGCTATTTACATAATTATATAAATATATTCATCCAAGATTCTACTACAACACCACCATATTTAACATCCGGCAAAACATATATGATTCCTAAAGACTCTAACGATCTAACAAACCCAGCCAAATACAGACCAATTACTTGTTTGCAAACCCTATATAAAATTATCACAGCTTGCATATCGGAATTAATATACCAACACATTGAAGCCAACAATATCTTAGCCGAACAACAGAAAGGATGTCGCAAATTTAGTCAAGGATGCAAAGAGCAGTTAATTATAGACTCAGTTATACTTAAGAAAGTTCAACAATCAAAATCCGACCTTTACAGCATGTATATTGACTACAAGAAAGCATATGATTCAGTTCCCCACTCTTGGTTACTAAAGATTCTAGACATTTACAAAATTCATCCCACGATTATAAATTTCCTAAATACACTTATGACAACCTGGTCTACTGTACTTTCAATCACTACATCAACAGAGACAATAGAAATGACCCCGATTCGAATACAGAGAGGTATTTTTCAGGGAGATACGCTAAGCCCACTATGGTTTTGCCTTGCCCTGAACCCGCTGTCCAATATTTTGAACTCCACATCACTAGGTTACACTTTAAAATACACAGATACCGACAGACAGAGCGAAACACTAGATTACACACTAACTCACCTTCTTTATATGGACGATATCAAACTTTATGCCCAAACCGAAAATCAACTATACGACCTAGCCTCTCTCACAGAATTGTTCACAAAAGACATACAAATGGAATTTGGGATAGATAAATGCAAGATAAATTCAATAAAAGCAGGACAAAACTACCACCATCAATACAGGACAAATACAAACGAAAACATAGAATCAATAGACGAACACGCCGCATATAAATATTTGGGATACAACCAGACACAACAAATACATTACAAAGAAACAAAACAAAGACTAACTCTACAATTTCAACATAGACTTAACACAATATTAAAAACACAGTTAAATTCTAAGAACACTATTAAAGCTATCAACACTTTTGCTATCCCATTATTAACCTACTCGTTTGGTATAATAAACTGGACCAAAACGGAACTCAAAAATCTGTAACGTAAAATAAACACCACAATGACCAAATTCCGTAAAAATCACCCTAGATCTTTCTTACAAAGACTGGCATTACCCAGAAACAAAGGAGGCAGAGGACTCATTGACATTACAAATCTACACAATAAACAAATAACTACTCTCAGACAATATTTTCTTACCAAAGCAGTAACATCCACACTCCACAAAGCAACATGCCATAATGATAAAAAGTGTACTCCTCTTAATTTGATAGATACAACCGAACAGTTAAATCAAAAATTAATTGACGACAAAACTAAGATTTCAATATGGAGTCAAAAGTCGTTACATGGGAGGCATCGGCACGACCTAGGCCTACAAAACGTCGATAAAGAGGCATCGAACGCATGGCTCAGCCGAGGAGAACTCTTCCCAGAAACCGAGGGGTTCATGATCGCAATACAGGACCAAATAATTGAAACCAGAAATTATAGTAAATACATCATAAAAAATATACAAACTGACTCTTGCCGAAAATATAATAGCTCTCCAGAAACAATCCAGCACATAACAGGCGCATGTAAGTCCATAGTCCAGACGGATTACAAGCATTGACATGATCAGGTAGCCAATGTAATACACCAAAAGCTTGCACAACAATACAAATTCATTGATTCCCCAACAGCCTACTATAAATATAACCCTAAAACTGTTCTAGAGAATTCTACTACCGACCGAGCCATTCTTACTGATCGGACCGTCCATTTTAATAGACCTGATATCACCCTAATAAACAAAACAACTAAAACAGGATACCTAATAGACATTGCCGTACCCAACACACATAATATTCAGAATACAATAGCAGAAAAACTCACAAAATATATTGAGCTCAAAGACGAAATCATAAGACTATGGCACTTACAAAAAGTAACTATTGTACCTATTGTTATTTATACAACAGGGGTCATACCAAGACAGTTACACCAATCCCTTACAACTTTAAACTTACCAGCAAAAACCTACTACCAGCTACAAAAAGCAGTAATACTTAACACTTGCAGACTAGTAAGAAAATTCCTACAATGCGAACCGGACAGTACTCAACCTTTGACCAACAATAACACCACACACACCTCACAGACTACCACTCAAACTATGTCTGATGCTCACTTGGCTTAGGCCCGTAACATCAGTCTGTCACCGGTTAATTAACCGAGAAAACAAAAGAAAAAAGAATAATAATAATAATAATAAAGCAACGAAAAGTACCCTATTTATTTCTAAGATCAAAATTAATGCCACTTTCGTTCGGTATACATTTTATTAATGCATGCTGGAATGATGTAACCTCTAAAGCCTAGAAGAATTTACCTATTCAATGTATTTATTTTTTATAAGTTCTACGCGTTCTTGCAAAGAAGCAAACCTAATAATATTCCTGATTTAAAAACAATCCTTCGAGCTGGATTTGAACCAGCGACCTATGGATGACAATTATATACGCAGCTACAGTCCACCGCTCTACCAACTGAGCTATCGAAGGCGAACAAGTACATGTCAAAAAGGACAGCACGTTACGTGCGTGCAGTAAAAGTACGTATTGATGAGCATTCGAGGGTATTACAAAATCAGACTAGATCAATGAGACTAAACTATTAAAGCAGTAGCTTAAACTTTAGTAGGTTCGTTTCCCATACGATACAACAATTGAGTGATTTAAAAAATAAATTTCAAGTCTGGTTGATCACTGTGTTCGTGCATTGTTCTTTGATAAAGTCCCTTGCGGCACTGTATTTATTGCTAGTGCGGGAGGGAGGTGGCATTTCAAAATAAAAAGTAGCTTTGAACTTTACAGATAAGTCCAAATGTACAACGGCTTGATATGCTGATAAAGTACGGAGTCTGAAAGTATAGCTGAAAAGGGCAATAGACTCGCCGTAACAAGAACAAAAAATTGGTTTAAATGTAATAACAAATAACCAGTGAAACCAATATAACGCGATAAAATCCGTAAACTGTAGTTTAATTTCAAGAACAAAAACTTTGAATTGGCACCATATAACATATTATTAATTGCCGCTTGTTAAATGGTCAAGAAAAACATCGCGCGGAAACCGACATGCCTGAGAGTTCACCACAAAGTTCTCGAAAAATAATTATGTGAAGCCTGTCAGGAGCCTGAAAGCTCCAATCAGGTTCCACAAAGCGTGCACTACTGTTTAAGACTTCGATTAGATTTTACAGGTAGTAGAGCTTTGCTGATTTCAGCATGAATGGGCCGGCTCGACCGGGGAAGTACTACCCTCTCACAGAAAATCGACGTAAAGTAACAGTACTTAAATTGTTGCGTTTCTTTCAGTGAGTGAGAGTGCCGAAGGCCCTATCCCCTGTTCCTTCTCGCTCATCCCAATCCTCATCCTATCCTTTTTCCCGACCCCAAGGGGTGGCAACGCACTTGTGACTCCTGTGGTGTTGCTTGCGTCCATGGGCGGCGGTAATTGCTTACCATCAGGCGATCCGTCTGCTCGTTTGCCGCCTATTACAATAAAAAAAGAGAACATATGTGCATATTAAATTGCTATTTATAGCTTGCCATGTGCGAAGCTCGTTAAGCCGTCGCTCCTTCGTGTCTTTGAGAGTATGTCAGTGGCTATGGGGCGTCCAGTACGCTTAAGTATTAGAAATTGCCACTGGTGTCTATCATGTAATTTTGCCATCCCTATGAGTTGCGAAGGTCAGACGGCTGTCTTTTTGTGAAGAAGATAATATTCTGTCAAATCTAGTCCGCTTACTGGTTTAGACCAGTAAGCAAACCACGGCTTCCGGATGTAAAGTCTTAGATACAACCAGAATAACGCTAAGACGATGATGATAAACACGGTGGACATTGGTCCATCAAGGATTAAAAACATTCCTTCGAGCCGGATTTGAACCAGTGACCTATGGATGACAATAATTTACACAGGTACAGTCCACCGCTTACCAACTGAGCTATCGAAGGCGCACAAGATTACGACAAAATGTACAACGTATTGAATTATTGATAAAGTTCAGCCACGGAGTCGGGAAATATGTCTCACAAAGGCTATCCTACTAATATTATAAATGTGAAAGTTTGTAAAGATGTATGTATAGATGGATGGATGGATCTTTGTTACTCTTTCACGCAAAAAATACTGAACGGATTTGGATGAAACTTCAAATAATATAGTTTATACATCAGAATAACACATAGGCTACAATTTATAAAGATTTTATATAATGTTGCCATAATAATATAAGGAAAAGTATCAACTAAGTCGGCAAAAATGCTGAGCTCTGAAAGCTGTCCTTGCGTGCGTTGCCTAAACCCTTAAAGTTACTTGAAGATAATGTACGGTGAAATTGTTTATCATAAAAAGCTCACTATGAAAAATTTAAGATGGCCGCCGCCACAAAATGGCGCATTACTTATTTTCCACAAATACCTCAATATGGGTATCGAATGAAAGGGCTTGATTATCGGGAGGTAGGACTTGCATATACAGGGTGGCGCTTGCATAGGGGCATTGATTTAAAAAGGACGTAGCATTGATGCCTATAAAATGTTTTATATCAACAAAAAACGTCATGGGGCCAAAATAAAATAATAAAATTTTCAAACAAAATAAACTATAAAATATGAGTAGCAAAACGAAACACCATTTGTAGACCAATATGACATTAGGTTACTGACCTTTGTAAGAACGGCAACGTGTGCTATGCGGCAGACGATGCCACGGAGGTAGTTCACATTTATTGACGAATTACCTATTTCAGTAATTCTACACATCACTCCAATGTTTGGTCACTCATTACTTCATTAGGCAAGCACTGGTGTCTTTTTCATATCAACAAAAACCCACTTAACACAAACCCACGTAAAAGGTACCTAGCACAAAATTTTCAAATTCTCAAAATGGCCGCCATTGTTATCACGAATTACCTATTTCAGTAATTCTACAAATCACTCTAATGAAAGTTCAGTAATTAGGAAAGCACTGGTGTCTTTTTCACAACAAGAACCCACGTTACACAATCATATCCGCATATTCGGACGACATAAAGTTTGTCATTATTAACACAAATAATGCAAAAATGACGAATAATAAAGTTCACTAAACAACAACACAATTAAATAACACAACTAAATACAATCACACAATTCAATACCAAAAACAACGGTTGCATAAAGATTTAAGCGCGCGCGCAATCTGATCGACTGTTTTTGCGGCACTAAAGTAGCAAACCTTTGATGAGTCACCGATCACCGAAGCGCCGCTGGCGCCGACATGTCTAGGATAGGAAATAGAGATGCGCAATAGGTACTATGAATGTCGATATTTTTGACACGTTAATACGTTAACAACAAAATAACACAAAATGTTTTTATACAACGAACTATGCATTCTTACTCGTATTAACAATAATGCTATTGCTTAATTGTGTTGCTAATACGACACTGTTAAACAAGTTTATGAAAAACTATGCACATACTTCAATTAGTTCAGTAGTTTTAGTACATAGTTATTATAATTCTTAAGTAGATTGTTGAACCCATTAGACCATTTAAAAAATACCATACGGAAAGAGCTAAAATAGTCAATAATTATTAACTTATTTCAAATGATTTAATAATTGAATATCTTTACATGTTAATCATTGTTTACCTATTCAAAAACGTCGTCTTTATTTGTACCACACTTTGAAATTTTCGAACGTAAAGTCATTGGTAAGACGATTACATTAACGTTAAATACAATCAATGTCGATGCAATAAACAACAAACTTGATAAAAAATACGCACCGTAAGTGCGTATTTTTTATCGATACTATTGACAATATTTTGTTCATAATTGGGCAACTCTATTTGGCTCGACTATGTTTGTCCTTGTCACACGTAGTGCATTACTGTGCATACCTAATCAGATTATTTGTGCTTGCGGAACCGATCCATTTTATTATTATGTAACTTTATTGAAAAGATAATTAGGCAGTTTCAATACGCATTAACTTGGGCGCAAAAACCTACAACGACGAGTCTTAGGTAGGTACCTTCGCGGCGAAGCGACGTTGCACGAAGACGTCATCGTCCTAAGTCGTCGAAGGGTCAACGCAGACAGAGAGGAATAATCCCCGCGCAGTCTCGGGCATTTTCTTTACGGATTGCGTAAGTATACTCAAGATTGCGCGCGACCTCGCGAGCCTGCGTGAGTAAAACGTTCTGGGTTACCACTCTACAGTAAATATTTTGTCGTGAAAGTTCGTTAAACCCTGAAAATACGCGTACTACGCGGGCGCCGACTCGAATTTGCGCGGGAATTTCCGCGTATCTTCGAGGACGCGCGAATATTTTTTATCAGGTTCAAGCATTTATGAACTTTATTGTAAAAATATTAAAGTTTATTTTCAAGTGCGTTGATAAAATCCTCTCCGCTGCGCTCCGTTCTGTCTGCGCTGAGCCTAACTTCGGATGACGTCGAGGCGTCGCGTCGTGAGTAGTACCTAGCGAGTCGCGGCGCGCAATGTAGGGTCGTTGACCATTTTGTATCAGCTGTATGGAACTCAAAGCGTGTGCAAAAATTGCGGAACTTAAAATCGATATTGTGGCTAAACTACTGCACCGATTTAATTGATTTTTGGTACAAGGCTTAAGAATGTTGTAAGCTATGCCTTTGTTCAAAAAGTGCCGCTATGCAAGCGCCACCCTGTATATTAACGATTGCAGCATAAAAACAGCTTTAATTGGTACTAACTTGTAATAGCATAGCAGATTGAATAATAGTCTAACTATGAAATGTAGTCTGTGGGTAATAATAACTTAATAAATAGGTATAATATAGGTTAAATGGTTTAAAATGTTTATATGTATATTCTTTTTTTTTTCTTTTTGTGTGTTTGTTGTTTATGGGTTTTATTTTGTATTTTTGGCCTCATTAATGCTGTTTCTTGATTATTTTTGTTACTTTTTTCTCTCATTGTATGAGAATTCAGTATAATTATTATTGTTTAGTGTACAGTGTGTGAGGCACAAAATAAACGTTTTCTTTTCTTTTCTGATTGGTAGAATAGGACTCACTATAAAAAATTCAAGATGGCTGCCGCCACAAAATGGCTGATTACATATTTTCCACAAATACCTCAATATGGGTCTCAAATGAAAGGGCTCGATTGGTAGAATAGACCTCACTATGAAAAAACCAAGATGGCCACCGCCACAAAATGGCGGATTACTTATTTTTCAGAAATACCTCAATATGGGTATTAACTGAAAGGGCATGATTCGTAGAATAAAGCACACTACGAAAAATCCAAGATGGCTGTCACAGCAAAATGGCTGATTACATATTTGCCACAAATACCTCATATGGGTATCAAATAAAAGGGCTTGATTGGTAGAATAGACGTCACTATGAAAAATCCAAGATGGCCGCCGCCACAAAATGGCGGATTACCTATTTTCCGCAAATACCTCAATATGGGAATCGAATGACAGGGTTTGAGTCGTAGGAAAGGGCTCACTATGAAAAAAGAATGAGAAGTATCAACTAACAACAATAATAAAAACTTGAAAATAAAATAAACTAAAAAAACTATTATTTTAATTTTGGGCGTAGCGTATCCAGAATAAACATTGTGATAGAAATTTCACTTGCCCAACGATTTTATATTTGTCTGATCAATACTCCAGATTGATAAGAAGTTTGGTGCAATCTGGCAGCTAGGACTTACTTAATTACTTTTTAGCATTTAATACATAACCTACATCATTTTGCGATTAAGACCCGCTAATTTATTTTGTATGATGTATACAAATCGTGAAAGTTTAAAATCGATTATCATTTTTATTGTAATAAAACAGTTTAACATAAAAAAGTGTTTTTTACAATGCTCATTCTAAAGTAGTTATCAAATAGTTTTCAAAATTGATAGATTTATTGCTTTCCGTATTTAATGTAGATGAACTTTGTCTTTACAGTAAGTAGTTTGGACTAATAGTTTAAAAGTTATCACGATATAATTTACCTAAGCGCAGCGTCATTAAAAGCGCTTACTATGAGTTGGCTCGCTTATGCGCAGCGGGGCGCAGGGGCGGTCTGATTATGTACTTTGTGGTAATGCTTTCAGTTTTAATTTTTGCTACTATTCTATTAAGTAGGTACATAAGCTCTTCAATAACTTTAATACCTACATACTTATCTTTACCTGAAGTATGACGACTATGAAAACAAAGGTAATTTTAAGTATTATCTGTTTATATGTATGCTACACGGCTAATGTGCAGATCCGTTTGTGATGAAATTTGATATGGATAGTCTGAAACCCGGGGAAGTACAAAGGCTCCTCTTTACTAAAAATTCATGCGGGCGAAGCCGCAGGCGAAAGCAAGTACTTAATACTTAGGCAAACTTCGAATAGGGGCTGTGTAGTCGTAGTTGTAGTCATAATCATATACAAATATATAGAGCTGAAGAGTTTGTTTGTCCGATTTGAAAAAATATTTCAGTGATATATAGCCCATTTATCGTGGAAGGCTAATAACATCATCCTATGAGCTACGGAAGCGGAGCAGTAACATTAAATAACACGGTTGTAACCGCGGGTTCATCTAGTTTGTATACAGGTTGTCCCAGAACTCAACTTCAAGCCGAAACGGGGTGACAGGATTGATCATAACCATCACGAGAAAAATCTGAAAAAAAATCTATCCCATGCAGTTTGAAAATTATGAGCATTTTAAGAAAAACCTAGAAATTTGATCAAACTGTACCATTTTTCGGTTATTGTGGTTATTCTTTTTTATTTTTGTTCATTTGAACAAAATACATTTCTAGAATCCCAATAAAAAATAATGACACAATTGCCTCAAGTTTCCAGACTATTTGTTAAACTACAAATTTAAAATTTTCAAGATTCGTCGACTTTGACAGACCTCCTTTAAAAAAAATGTACGAGAGTGCCGTGGCAAGTGGCATTAAAAGTTGGCGCATTTAATCAGAATTCTAAAATGGTACAATACTTGTTAATTCCATACAATAAAAAAGAGTAAAAAAATTAAAACCTCCAGTAACCCGATTTTTGCTATCTCAGTTAAAATGATTTTATTCGCACAAGCTCTAGGTATGTTCTTAATTTTAAGGCAAAATTATTAGAGAGATGGATAGTGGATATATTTGCCATGAGTGAGCGAGACAGATAGTGACGCCACTATCTGTCTCGCTCACTCATGGCAATGGCAATACCAAAGTGAAAAAGAAAATGGCAATACCAAAGTGAAAAAAGAAATAGTAAAATTAGTAAAATAATGAAAAATCTTGATCTAGTTTAATTTAGGTTTGTTGGAATAAAAGTCAGATAGAGAAATAACATTTTTTATTACAATTAATGTTCAAATTGTTTACCATCAGCCTCAATACAAGCCCTACATCTTCTTAAAAAAGATCTACTTATTAGTCGGGCATATCTTCGAGAGTTGATCTCCTCAGCTGCTTGAGAAATGCGTTCACGCAGGTTGGCTACGTTCTCAATGGGCTTTGAGTAAACTTTTTCTTTGAGAACTCCCCAATAGAAAAAATCCAGGGGATTTAAACCTGGTGAACGGGCGGGCCACGAGATAGTGCCTGAACGTCCACTTCTTCTTAGTGGTGGGCTCATGTGAATCTACCTAAGTGTGTTATGGCATCGGCAAAACCACCGGGATTTGCGTCGCCATACCGAGCACCGTGAGGTTACAAGTAACATCTGATTTATTAATTATCATTACGTCATTTGAAAGTTGTTACGCCAATTGTATTAGGAAACCTCTTCTTAGTTCTTCGACGCGTGTTGTGCTTTCTAAATACGTATACGTTGTTTATTTTATCGTTAACTCGTGCGCCTTCGATAGCTCAGTTGGTAGAGCGGTGGACTGTAGCTGTGTATATATTTGTCATCCATAGGTCGCTGGTTCAAATCCGGCTCGAAGGAATTCTTTTTAAATGCGTAATATTTAGTAACAACAACGCGTGATATACATTATTTGACAATTTTAAATGAGCTGATGCATCGGGCAACACGTAAACACCAACATTATGATTGTCCTAGCGTCAACCTATTTGCATCTAAGAGTTTCGCTTTGGCGACCACGGCTCGTTTTCCAGTATAGTAAGATTTTACCGAATATTAGTTTTTCGCTTACGACTGCCGTCTGACCTCCGCAACCCAAAGGTAATAGCTATATTGCATGGTTTAGACCAATGTCAGTTTATTCAGGAGTACTGACACCCAATAACTACTGTCAAAGGTCTTCATGACGCGGGCTCTTCTATGCAGGGGCAAGCGATAACCAACAATTGAATACGCACATAACTCCTAAAATTCAGTAGTGCGCGCCATGTGTATGAACCGGATACCCTCTGCGTAGCGTAGTCTGTTGGTATCTCCACAGGGCTTTCGCTGCCATATCATTAATGGAGTCATGACATGAGGAGAAGGCTTATATCCTGCAATGGACGTTTCTAGGTTAAAATAATAAAATTATCATTTATTGATATTCGGCACTGCTCTTAAGGGTCCAGAATAAACAACAAGGAATCCTCATGTCTATCCCTTAGTCAGTGGCCCGTTTAGGTCTGATACTATGGGTGCTAAAGGTTATCTTTCGCCATCGCCCATAAAGTCGATAGAAATAATTTGTTAATTTATTAAGACGTGAAGCTTTCATAAGCAAAGTGATGAGAGCTGTCCGTAAAAAATAATATGAAATTCTTTCAAGCATTCTGACATCAAATTGCGAGGGATTGCGTTACATAGGTTTTCAAAAAACAGAGTTATTATTTTATTAAAATTTTTCATTCCAGGATCCATTTGTGAAATATTTGACACTCATCTCCTTTTAAGGTTTTTCTTCTTGAAAACGATTAAATATTAATTATCAATCTCAATGAGTTGTACCCTTGTCTCATCAATTAAACTGTTGTTCTTACGTGTGTGTAAACTGTTACTTACTCCCTACAAACTAGGAATAATTCCCAGTGCATTAGAAACATTGAATCGACGAACATAAATATCCCCCCTCCAAATAACAAATTGTTATTAACACTTGAATGTTGTCTCGTGAGGAAATCGAACCTAAAATACACAGTGCAGTGCCAGACCGTTAAAACCTTTATGCCATAGGTGTAGTCAAATTTTATATCGCCTCTATCCCCAAATGGGTTGGCAGAGGACCTGTCATACAACATTCGTGTTTTTAATTTTTTCATGTTGCACGTAACAAGGGGCGATTCTATTGTCGTTACCGGGTACATTGTCAGACACCGTGATGCTACTGAGAATTCGGAGAAACTCAGTAACTCTTTTGCAACGACCCAGCTATCGAAACCGGCACCCGATCAGAGGAGGCAGTTAAAATATTAATGAGCTCAAACTTGTACGTGATCTGATTCACACTTGACCAGCTTTCTATACTAAATCTTCCGTAGCATCATAATTCCGAGAAGCCAGACTTAATTAATTTTACACTAATAGGCTACATTAGTTGCTATGACGTTGGAGTAGTATGTAAATTACGCAGTGCAGTACCACTCTAAATGCATGTAGCTACATTACAGTCGTGTTCATAGTCAACCCACATACTGGACTATAGATTAGTAACGCAATTGCTGAATTGGCAACAATTGTTGTCATGATTATGGTTAAGTTGCTGTTTGTGGCAGAACAGTGACACCGTGTAAGAGTCAGTTTTGATTCATGTCTTGAATATGACTGCGATGTTTTAGCAATAAAGAAGCAATTCTAAGTAGAGACGGGTTTGTGAAAAATCGGTCAACACTTAGTAACCTAACTCTCTACACCATTTTTTTGTTTGAGAGCTTAGATAACCACGAATACGTAGATTCAATTTACACAGACCTTTGCAAGGCCTATGACAAAGTGGATCATTTCCTGTTACTGAAAAAGATCGCCTTCAATGGCATACGAGGAAACCTTCTGCGCTGGTTCGAGTCCTATATCACAAATAGAACACAAAGGGTCGTTATCAATGGTTGTCGGCGAGGTATGATGATGATTAAGGGGAATGTAAATTGACGCCGATAGATATTGCAATTTGAATAATATGAGCGGATGTAATGTTCAAAAACTTACATATCAAGTCGTAGACATCACTTTCTATCATGGATAGCTCTGTTTGACCTCGACGCCAAGCATTTGTCAGTATGGTTCATCCACAACCCTTTCAGTGCAACCTGTAGGTTAAAAAGTTATATGATTCCACTGTCCGGCAGTCTAGCATTACAGTTCTATCAATTTCTATTTAAGATTACAAATATATAACTGCCAATTACAATATATCAGGTCTTTCAATAACACAATACCTGTCGGGTATTTCACCGATATCAGGTCTTTTAGTGACACAATACCTGTCGGGTATTTCACCGCTCTTAGGTCTTTTAGTAACACAATACCTGTCGGGTATTTCACCGCTCTTAGAGGACGTCTCCGCTTTTTTCTCGACTGAGGCGATAAACGTCTTTACCCTCAGCCGAGGCTCTAAAACATCTTTACTATTACAATACAGAATTACCATACAATACATTAACAATCACTAGATACGTAGAAACAATAGGATCCCATATAATTAGCTTTACAACACTAGCTACTCGCAAACAGTAGGAATCACTAAATACTTAGCTCCAGCGCCCATTTGTGGTTTCATCAGACCAGAAAGTAATAATATATATTATTATATGATTATATAATTTTTACACAATATACAATATGTTTTGAATGCCAATGTCAATACTATTAAATAATAAAGTAACTTCGTATTCTTCGTATATCAAGTTCAAACCTCAAACGTAGAACCGTCGGTTGTAGCCAGTACTCACATAGAGGTTAGCTATTATTTACTCTTTCTCTATGACTAATTTTATTTTTTTTAATGTTGCTGCCATGTACTACATACAAATCGCGAGAAATTGTGACAATGGTTTCGCCTCACATGTCATAACAGTCACTTCCGGTGTCTCCCGAGTATCTATCTTGGGGCCCCTGCTTTTTTATTGTACATAAACGACATCAATCAATGTTTTAAGCATAGCAGATTTATTTTATATGCTGACGACCTTTTTATTTAATTTTTTTTTTGTTTTACGAGGTGGAAAATCCCTTCGGATCTCTGACTCTTGGGGGAAATAAGAGCCGGAGTATGTGGTGTTTCCACTAAAAACCACCTCGACTTCCGCCATGCACCCGTGTGTCGGAGGGTGGGGCATCAGGTGATGCCGCATCACCAAAGCACTCGTCGCCACCCTCCGACGGGTATTGGCCCGCCAGATGGTCAGGCGGGCCCCGAACAAAACCCCCTTGGCGACGGATTAAGGTGTTGGACTCCGCCGCCAAAACGCCCAGCGGCCGCAGAGGATAGGGAGGACGGCAACGCCACACCGCATCTCCTCTTCCTCTGCGGCCCCACCGCGACGCATCGAATGGTGCGCCCCCATTTGGTCGCGGGAGATAGGGCGCGCGGCAACGCAACACCGACACGCCTCTCCTCCCGCGACCGCACCCGACTGCGAGGGACAGACAGAACTGTCCCCCGCACCCGCACCGTTGGACGCATCCAGCGCAGGCCCCTCCAAGCCCACGCGGAGCATCCCCTCCTGAATCCCTCTTAGCTTCACCGCGGGTGACCAATCCACGGCTACTGAGCCCCCCCACCACGACAAGGTGGAGATCCCACGGGGGGGATATGCTGACGACCTTAAAATCTATCGTTGTATTCGAACTACTCAAGATTGTGAGAAGCTTCAGGCAGATCTAGATCGCTTATCAAGATATTGCTTTACTAATAAACTACAACTTAGTCTTACTAAGTGCAAAAGCATATCATTCACTAAGAAAATAAATGCTATCAATTTCTGCTATAATCTCACTGCCACAACCTGGGGCTCAGTTACAACTATTAAAGACCTAGGCATACACCTTGATACCAAGCTGGACTTGAGTACACACATAAATTATATCACCAACAAGGCATTTCAATTATATGGTTTTGTTATGCGCACGTGCGGCTCCACCTTAAAGCAACCTAGTACTTAAATCTATTTATACAAAAGCCTAATTAGAACCCAAATCGAGTACTGTACACTAGTATGGAATCCATATTACATAAAGTATAGTGATCAAGCAGAAGCAGCTCAGCATAAATTCTTAAAAGCTGTACAATATAGGTGTTTCCGTACTAAACTATCGTATAGCAAGCTCTTAAAGAAATTCTCTCTCACTACCCTGAAAGATAGGAGATTGCTCATGGATCAAATACCTTTACACAATATCATAATGACCCAGCTTGCATTGCCTGTGACAATGATTCAAAGCACCTACAGGAATTAGCCGACAGAGACCGCCATCGCCAAACTGCAGACCTATCCCGGATTGGTCACATACTTAAACAATAAGTACCTATTAGACAAACCATATTTCGCGTGACTCCGGCGCTGCCAAAGGTTGAAGCTTTATCGACGTTGTTTTAGTGAGTAGGCCAATAACACCCTTAGAGGAAGTTTTACACATCTTCACTCGCTGCAAACTTGGATATTTGGGCCGCAAAAAACATTTCATGGCAAGACTAAAAAAATGATATTTTATCTCCTAAATGTAACACCAATAGTGGTATATTTTTTCTAAAAAATACCATTAAAAAAAATTGTACGGGCAGAACATGCTCTCGAAAATTAACTGTTGTAGAAAAGTGATTTTAAGCTTTATATTGTGCTTTACTAATTCAACGTATTCGTGGCTCTGAGCTTTACTTTACTCACGACGAATCTTTTTTTAATATAAGATGTGAGTTCATCTATTAACAGTGACTAATCTAGTCACTCATGCGAAATAAATGACAATAAAATTAAATCCCGAAAATAGACATGTATGAAAAAAGCCTTTCTTTTAATTTGCGAAATTAAACGAGAGAAACACCTGTGTAGTAAAGAAATTCTAGAAAAGAGATTTACATCAGAAAACGAAAATAGTTTGCTAATGTTCGTACGCTCTGCTGAACGATACATTGTCATTGTCTTCGAAGCAAAAAAAAACTATTAGATCTGAGAGCGCAACATTGATTTTTAGAAAAAAGAAATATTACATAAGCCTAAATTCGCCACAAATTCAATTTGTTACAACTAAAAAGTACGGTACTATTATTTTTATAGCAAAGGTAGATAATGTTCAAATCGTGTGAAAATAAACACAAAAATGTTCGGATAGAGAGTATGGTTGAAACCGGTCGCACGAATGATCACACGCCTCCAATTTAATTTCGCAAAGGTATAATGAGATCCGCTCTGAATTAATATAGGTTTTTGAATAAGGTATCTCTCGTACAAACCTCGTTTACACGCCTCCCCGAAGCACGTATTTTCGTTCACACAATCACGCATTTTATATTAACTGCTGTCGGCGCGCTGGCTGGAAATTCTTGAGGTGTTATTTTCCAAGCGTCAAACTTTAGCAGTATGTGCGTTAATTCGAATAAAAAAATTACTTTGCCAATATAAATATGCAAATTACTTATGAAACAATGTACCGTACCTACGCTTCGGTCGGCACGCGATAATGCGTAGCAGACTAGTTTTGGCACGAGGCATTACTAGCAGAGAGGGGTTTTTGTCCTACGCACGTTTAGTAAGCACAAGAAAATATTCAAATTTTGAATACATTTTTATCATATCCAGAAATAGTTACCTTCCAAACGAGAATGTCCTATAAAATACTATCTAGTACCGTCTAATGGGTGCATTAATAACGACATGGATCAAAATATGACAAGTGGAAGACAAATAGGACTTCCATAAGACCTTATTGAATACCACATAAAAATATTGACATAGGTGAGTATCATTCTAATAATTTTGACTGCTTCATACCCTTACTACTGTTGTATATAGATTTTATCATCAAGTTTTATTCTTTCAGTATTTGCAATATTTGAATCACACCTTCAATAATTCATACCTTTAATAATCGAAGCACTTAAATACTTCCAACATTGAACAGTCGCACACCACAGTTATCGAGGAGTCGTTTATCAGTTCAAAATTTCATAGTTACAATCATATTTTATACGAGAATGAAACTAGAGTAAAAACTATATCATCATCTAATTATATTATTTATTTGTTAATAATATAATTGAGCTAATTACAAGTTTTGTACACTACTGGGTATTCAATGTTATTTGCGTATTAAATTGTTACGTGATATAACTTGTAGTTCTTGTAGGAAATATTCTCGATAATGTTCTTGAAAGGCATTTAAAGTCTGATGTATCGCACTTGGCTTACGTGGCCTAGCCCTTCTCTTAGAGAGAAGAGGCCCATGCCTAGCATTTTGACAGAGTATATGTGGTGGTGATATAATATACATCTCCCTAACGTTATGTCAGTTGTAGCCCGTGCTCCGCTTACTAGTTTAAACAGATTTGACTGAATATTGGCTTTTTCCCGACCGCCTGTCTGACCTCCGCAAACCAAAACAAAAGGATAGCAATATTCCATTATTTAGACCAGCGTCCTTTTAGTAAGAATTACTGACACCTGATAACGACTGTCAAAGATCTTTAAGACATCTAGGACCGACGACTTAACGTGCTCTCCGAGGAACAAAACCAATTAAGAATCTACTTAACTTCGATAAGTCAATGGTACGCTCCTTTGGTTTAAACCCACTCACCTCCCAATCCGTTCATAGCAGTCTGTTGGTATTTTCACTAGGCTGTTGTTGCCTTAGTGCTGATATTATAGTAACACACACACAAACTATTATTGCTTGTTAGGCACGCAGAGCCGTAACACGGTGTGATGAATACCACCTTGCTATAGTCATAATAATCTGAGACTGTCTTCTACAAATTGATTTGTTTTTAGCCTGCGCCGAGTATCGTTAGTTCGATTCGCATACGAGCCGGATTTGAACCAGCGACCTATGGATGGCTATTATATACACAGCTACAGTCCACCGCTCTACCAACTGAGCTATCGAAGGCGCACGAGTTATTAATAAAATAAACGATGTGTTAAATTACGTATTTAAAAAGGCGCACGAGTCTATGGAAATTGTGCAGTGCGTCACGTACGTACATTGGAAGTGCGTGTTGAATGGCCAGCGAGCGTTTCTCAATGTTAGATTAGACCAATGACAGCTATGTACCTTACGGCTAGATATTAAGGTTCTTTTGGTAAGTCACATTACGGAGTGTCACCGGAGACTCGTAGTGATATTCAACTTTCCCTGCAACAGCATCCAACTCCTCATAATCTATGATCCCCTGGTACAAGACCCTGAAAACACTGAAGGCAACAACAGCATGAGTGGGCCGGCTCGACCGGGGTAGTTCTACCCTCTCACAGAAAATCGACGTAAAGTAACAGTACTTAAATTGTTGCGTTTCTTTCAGTGAGTGAGAGTGCCGAAGGCCCTATCCCCTGTTCCTTCTCGCTCATCCCAATCCTCATCCTATCCTTTTTCCCGACCCCAAGGGGCGGCAACGCACTTGTGACTCCTGTGGTGTTGCTTGTGTCCATGGGTGGCGGTAATTGCTTACCATCAGGCGATCCGTCTGCTCGTTTGCCGCCTATTACAATGAAAAAAGAGAACATATGTGCATATTAAATTGCTAATTATAGCTTGCCATGTGCGAAGCTCGTTAAGCCGTCGCTCCTTCGTGTCTTTGAGAGTATGTCAGTGGCTATGGGGCGTCCAGTACGCTTAAGTATTAGAAATTGCCACTGGTGCCTATCATGTAATTTTGCCATCCCTATGAGTTGCGGAGGTCAGACGGCTGTCTTTTTGTGAAAAAGATAATATTCTGTCAAATCTAGTCCGCTTACTGGTTTAGACCAGTAAGCAAACCACGGCTTCCGGATGTAAAGTCTTAGATACAACCAGAATAACACTAAGATGATGATGATAAACACTGTGGACATTGATCTATTAAGGATTAAAAAACATTCCTTCGAGCCGGATTTGAACCAGTGACCTATGGATGACAATATTTTACACAGCTACATTCCACCGCTTACCAACTGAGCTATCGAAGGCGCACAAGATTACGACAAAATGTACAACGTCTTGAATTATTGATAAAGTTCAGCCACGGAGTCAGGAAATATGTCCCACAAAGGCTATACTTAATACTTAGCCAAACTTCGAATAAGGGCTGTGTAGGCGTAGTTGTAGTCATAATCATATACAAATATATAGAGCTGAAGAGTTTGTTTGTCTGATTTGAAAAATTATTTTAGTGTTATATAGCCCATTTATCGTGGAAGACTAACAACATCATCGTATGAGCCACGGAAGCGGAGCAGTAGCATTAAATAACACGGTTGTAACCGCGGGTTCATCTAGTTTGTATATATTCGACAAACCTTCGCCGAAGGCTCCGCCCGCTTGAGTCTGTTTTACTCCTTAGCGAGAGAATTTCCAAAAATCCTCTCTTAGTGCTCTCCAGGGAACATACATGCCAATTCAGGTTTTCGCATCTTGTATTCACATAATTATTTGCCTTGTCCGTCAGTCAGTAATTTTATATATAGGTACAAATAAAGATACTCACAGAAGATTGACTACGGACTTATTGTGCGCGCGCCGTGTCAAACTCAAACTCAGTGTATTTTACAACTATACAAACAACAAACTCAAATCAGACTCCAGACAACTATGCAATTATTATTTATTTTTGTAAGTAATTATTTCATTTATTTCCTCATAATATGTTCCAAAGGTTTTTGGTGACTATAATTATTTTAACAAAAATGTATCCATAGTGGACATACGTGTAGGACGGTAAGGTTTGGACTATTCCGCGATTTATTGTGCATATTATGTAATATAGCAGAAATTGCTTAGAAACAGGCCGTCGCGTACCTACATTGACAAACAACAAAATAATACTTAATTTAAATTGTTTTTCGGGATATATACAACGTACCTTTGTTTGGAGTAACCGATATTTCGGCACTGTTGCAAGCGCCATGTTCACGGATGTACTGATGGTATTGCGGGTGGATGAATGTTACGAGCAAGTATAACGGTCTACCCGCTTTCTTACTCGTTTTCTTGTGTTCAACACCACTAGCACTGTTATCACTATCACATTGTACCCGATCACGACATACCACACTCACTACGTCAGCTCGCGGTTTGATTTTGTTCTTTTCACGGGTTTTACATAGACGTACCACTGGATGCCAGATACTCGACAGTTGAAACCCATCCTCTCTATTGAAATTCTTAAACTTTTTAATTTCAATAGCCTCCCTAACCATTCGAGGTATATAGTGGCGTTCTGTCGAAAGTACCTGAGGGTTATGTAACTCAATCCAGTGATCGGTACCCGAGTCCAAGAGGTGTTGAGCTATGGCCGACTTGTGTGGTTCATTATTTTTGACTGCCTTAATGTGTTCCTTTATTCGGCAAGAGATGGTGCGTTTGGTTTGTCCTATGTAGGAACTCCCACAGCTGCAGTCAATTTTGTATACACCTGGCTTTTCTAAGGGAAGACTGTCTTTCGGCGTTCTTATATATTGCGACAGTTTCTTAAAAGGAGTGAAGATAGTTTTAACTGAAACCTTCTTAAGGATGTTGGCGACCTTATCTGTCACTCCTTTGACGTACGGTAAGTACGCTGGGTGTCGTTCAACCTTGTAGTCCAGGTGTTTCTGAGTATGTCTGGGTGGTCTAATTCGCCTACTGTACCCGTTCTTGTGTAGAACGTCGCTTATATGTGAAAATTCTTTATTCAAATGTTCCTCGTCACACAAGCTGTATGCCCGGTCGGTAAGCGACGTTATAACGGAATTCAGTTGACGTGGGTGATGATGTGAGTCGGCATGTAGATAGCGATCTGTGTGCGTTGGTTTTCTGTATACGGAGTGGCCCAGGGAACCGTCATCTCGTTCGGCGATCATAACGTCAAGGAACGCCATTCTTCTATCCCTTTCCATTTCATACGTAAAATCCATTTTACTGTGGATGCTGTTTAAATGTGCCAAATACTGTTGAACAGCTGATTCATCGCCTTCCATAACACAGAAAATGTCGTCCACATACCGTTTCCAAATTTTTATACGTAATGGGGCAGTAGCAATGGCTTGGTTTTCGAAATGTTCCATCCATAGGTTGGCTACCACTGGAGCTACCGGGCTGCCCATCGCTACGCCATCAATTTGTAGGTAGTACTCACCTCTGTATAGAAAGTAATTTGTGGTCAGGCAATGATACACCAGGTCGGCATATACCACAGCAATATGGTCCTCGCTGATCCTACGTCGAATTACCTCCATGCAGTCTGCTATCGGCACGTTCGTGAAAAGCGATTCCACATCAAAACTGACCATCACTTCTTTTTCACTTACGTTACTCTGACGTAAAATGTCAATAAAATGTCGGGAGTCTTTGACATACGATGTTGTTCTACCCACCAATGGCCGCAGGACCTTAGCTACGTGTTTAGCTAGTTCGTAGTAGTAGGTGAATCAATTTGACTGACGATAGGCCGTAAAGGAACGTTGTTCTTGTGAACCTTTGGAACACCATACAGTTTAGGGGGTAGAAAATTACGAGGTCTTAGTAAATGGGATACCGTATCATCACCGATCGCGTGCTGACACTCCTTGATCAGCCTCTGGGTATTACGGTTCAATCGAGCGGTCGGGTTATAATTTACCTTTTTGTAGGTGTTGACGTCACTTAATAAATGACGCATTTTTTCGTCATATTCGCTAACGTTCATATTCGAAAAACAATTTAAATTAAGTTTAAATGACCACGAAAGTTTAAATTCCAACAAAATAATAGTATATGGTATCAAGGTCGCGATAAGCTGGCGTTGCATGCTCATATCACCTGCATTGCAAGATTGATATAGACTGCGTCGATAACCTCTGACATAAAATATACAATTGCAATTATTCTTTACAAAATAATTTTAATTTTTTAATAAAACAGTAGTAAAAAAAATATCAAAGAAATCGGCGTAAGTAACAAAGTCTATAAATGATTCTATTTTCACTCGGGAAACCTGGAAAAAGAAGATATATCCGTGTTTAAATTGTTAGTTAAGAATGAATGATGTATAGGTAGGTACGTTTGAATTATCAAATGACATTATGTCAGATTGACATCAAAACGCAGAAGTATTCTGTACATGGAGCAAGTATTCATGGAGGGAGCATTTCAAAAAGAGTAGAAATCGTATATTTATGCATCTCTTTTCTCTCTAATTACAGAACTGCATATGTTCGAGTGTGATAGCCATAGAGCTTTAATACAGCCTTGAATGACATATGCCAACAAAAATTTTATGTCATGTCGATGTTCGTCCAGCTGGAGTGAAAGCCGTGTCGAAATAAACTGCAATTTTAATTGCTACAAAAGTAGATATTATCACTTCTAAACATAAAAAAATGACCATAGTTTGTAATGCCGTCGGATGTAAAAGCCGAATGGGAATTATTGACCGAAAATGGTCAAAAAATATCTTACCACCGGTAAGTCATAATAAGTAAAATTGTAGATATCTGCCGTAATAATTCTACAATGATATTTGTAAAGCTTATACTTAAAGATAAAGATAATGACCACCTTTGACACATATTTTTATTCCATTAGTTACAATGAAATAAATATAATAGAAATATTTCGATAAAAAATATGAGGATAGTGTTGTTATACAATTTTCAGTTAGAAAACCAGTTTCTGAAAGATTATAATTTGAATAATTGGTTATTAATTGTGATTTTTTGTAGAATTCCAAAGAATAAAGGTTTGAAACTAAATTGGATCCGAAATATGAGAAAGGGAGAATGGCAACAGTCCAATTCTTCTAAACTTTGTTCGCTTGATTTTGTGTCTGCTTGTTATCAAGAAGGATTTCAAAGAAAAGTTTTGCATTCTTATGCTGTGCCTACTATTTTAACTAACCAGATATTTATTACTGAGGTTTGTACTTCTACTTTATTATTATTAACTTATATTTTTATCAATCAATATAAAACAACATTGCAACTGTTAAAATATGCTATAGTAATCATATATACATAGTTATACTCGTATGTATATCATAAACAGATTTGTGTTGTAATTTTCAGAAATGACCGAAATAACGAAACCTTATTTTTAGAAGCGATAATAAAGCTTCAAGAGAGAACATGGCTTGCACTTCTGGAACTCAGGATGAAAATATTGTTCGTAAATGTTAACTGTTTCCGTCCATGTAGATACATCCCATTTTGCTAACATATACAGGGTGTAAAAAGACCCTTAACGAAAACTGAAATCCTATGTAGTACCAATCACTACGACCATTTTTTACTTCGGCACCATACCTGGGAAATTACTGGTTCAGGAGATATTGACGCTCAAAGTTAGTATGGAATTTTTCAAATAAGGTACAAAATTGATGCATTTACCCTGCCAATATGTTCTTTAGATGCCCTCTAACCACATGGATAAGTAGGTATTTCGAGCATTGCACGCCCGCGCTTTTAATTGCGGTGTGGAGGATAAAGGTGTGGTGTTCCTCCAACTGGAGGGAGGATCCTCTAACCAGGCTGGGTGATCGTGCCTGGTGGACTGTCAGTCCGACGGACGTATTTCAGATGTTGTATATATACAACTCGGTGCGCAAACTCTGCATGTGCGATTCAGCACCTTGTTTTCCGTCGCATTGTGTCCGATAGATGTCGCCGTGTTGTTGTTGAGACTTCGTCGTCGCCCGCTAGATGGCCTCAGTTGTATGTAGCTACCGCTACATCACTCCCCCCAAGACCGGAGGTCGATCTTGAAGGTGATGAGTCAGCTGTCGATGCTTCTGAGAAACGTGCCAGTGCAGTGGAGGGTAGGTGCCGCTAGTTCCAGTGAGTCAGAACTGTGTGCCGCTAGTAGGCCCAGTGAGTCGGGTCTAAGTGTGGAGCGCGGTGAGCTATCCCAGTGAGTCGGGATAGTGGCTTCGCAATGGTCCCACGGTGAGTCGGGGAGAGGTTGTGAAGAAGCTGCGCAGTGAGTGTCCCACGGTGAGTTGGGGAGATGCTGCGAGGTTGCTGCGTAGTGGCTGGCTTCTGCGTTGCCGGTGAGAGATATCCTCTTCTTACGTGAACCGTGTGCAGTGTGCTGTGCCTAGACGCTGGAGTGGCTGCAGGGAAGACCAGGCATGCAAGCCTGCATGGCCTGTGGTTGATCCCTGGCCGAAGATGCTGGCTGGCGGCGACTTGATTACCGCCCATCGGGTGAAGTGCGGAGTGAGGCGAGGTGAGGCGAGGTGAGGCGAGGATGACGACGAAGCTGCTGTTGATCTGACCGGTGATGGTTGCTTCAGATCACGTCGGGGTCACCAATGTGGAGGATAAAGGTGTGGTGTTCCTCCAACTGGAGGGAGGATCGTCTAACCAGGCTGGGTGATCGTGCCTGGTGGACTATCAGTCCGACGGACGTATTTCAGATGTTGTATATATACAACTCGGCGCGCAAACTCTGCATGTGCGATTCAGCACCTTGTTTTCCGTCGCATTGTGTCCGATAGATGTCGCCGTGTTGTTGTTGAGACTTCGTCGTCGCTCGCTAGATGGCCTCAGTTGTATGTAGCTACCGCTACATCGGTTTAAAAAATGATGAAAACTCAAAAAAAATATCGTTTCCCAGGTATTATTTTTGGTTAGTACGACTTGCCATGATGTCCACAACGAGTAGACTTCGGCTTGGTGATGGGTCTTGTGACACCCTTTATATGTAGTATATAACATATAGTATCACACCTGCCGGGCAGTTATCGTGTGCGTCACTTTGTGGAATAAATAAAGGATTTTGACTATTTTGACTTTATTTCAATTATTTTCCAATACCACAATGTCACAAAGAATGAGAACATAAAATAACTTGCTGACTGCAAATGCACTGATCGAAGTGCTAACTGCGAAAAATAATATATTTTTAATTGTGTCTAACTGTCTAGTCGGTATTGTAACATTCAACTAGTTAAATAAACCTAATAGTGCAGATTTTCACTCCTTGAAAAATTGTATTTATAAGAGAATTTAAAGGTAATTATTTTCTGTCGGATTATAAGAAAATTGTCAAATTTGTGATACCGAGCAATGCTAAACTGCGCTGTATACTGTTCCTATCTAGATACAGTCGAACAACTTTTCGCTAGACCACAATAAGGGTGAGAATCGCTCAGCAGGACATCGTCGCTTCCAGTGCTACTTTACACAAACATTGACATTCGTATACAAAACCAGTTTCTAGTGTGCCTCGACTCTTTGAGCGAGCCAACGGATTTTTTTCGAACTGGTCCACCGCCGACTTGTCTGATTGCACATACCTGGAGGATTCGTTTACAAATAACAAGTAACCTCCTTATTGTACCAAATGTACGGTTAAGACAAAACTTCATTTTATTGTTATGCAAGTACTTTATATTATTTGGAAATATCTGAAATGCGAATCATTATAGAGGTGGATAAAGTATACTCTGACCACCAGTTCGAAGCGGATACTTGAATTCCTCTTGTGAATAAGCGGTAAGAGAGGAGCAACCCGAAGGACATTGTCAATTCGATTTCCGACTTCGTAATTTTATGAGAAAAATTGTATTTACCATTAATATTGCAGCCAAAATACATCCTTTGCTGGACATAAATCAAGTCTCCTCAAGATAGTAATCATATCTTATTATTACTTCTCTTTTTACAGTATTTGTTTCTTTGTAGACACCTAAGTACTATACTCAAACTAAAAGCTCGTAAAATAATATACTACTGGTATATTATTTAATCAAATGCTTATCTTGTCTATAAATACCGAATTATATACCAATACCAATCAAAGATTAATACATGAGTATATCACTATTGACAGTCATTTCTTCTTAAAAAATATTGCGACATGAGTATTTCAAGAGGTAATAAATACAATACATCTGTCTCGGTTACACATATAACATTTTATACAAGTAAAAAGAAATTACGATAGGTTTCTTGTTTATGCTTAAAGCTATTTCTTGTCTTGACTGCACGTTTGGCGTAGTGGTTTAAGCAGCCGCCTCACCCTTGACACTGTGCCGAAGTATTGTGGGTTTGATTCCCACACGAGACAACACTTTGTGTGATTCATAAATTGTTGTTTCGAGTCTGGGTGTTCATTGTGTCCGTTAGTTGTATGTTTGTAAAGTTCCCCGCGACACAGGATTTAGTCCTAATGCGGGTTGTCTATTTAAAAAAGAAATATATATATATATTTGCTCCTTGATCGATACGGATCAATGTCAAACGTCTATTCCTGTCACACTATTGTCTATGGCAACAATCAATAAAGTAGGTATGTGACGTCGCTGTGACGTCGTGATGATACCGTCCGCCCACTCCACTTAGCTGGGCGCTCTCCCCCCCACCACAGACACCACACCTCGGGTGGCAAATAAATACGGAGACGTTGGGAGCGCTCGCCCCTTTTGGATCGGCGGAACAGCGGCGAGAGAAGCTAAGTACACCTCTGCAACTCTTGACCGACGCCGGAAGCGGACCCTCAACGAGATTCCCTGCTATAGTCGAATCACGCGACCCTGGTTCTTTAATTAGCATAAATATATTAATTTTCAATTTAATGCGTTGCCAAATGATGTTTAGATTTCCTTGCCGAATTAAACTGATTTTTAATTGTAACATTTAACCACGATTTTCATTTACCCGATACCCGTCGGGGGGTAGCGAGGAATGCTTCGGTGAAACCCTACCCTCTGACACACGGGTACATGAAGAGCACGGGTTGGTTTTTAGTCAGTAAGAGTCTGACAGTCCCCTTCGACCTTCCCCCCCAGGGCGAAGGGACTCCATGAGGATTTTCCAACCCGACACCAAAAAAAAAAAAGGTAGGCTCGATACTATCTTGCATCAAACAAAAAAATAATCACGTAAATCGGTTCAGAAACCTCGGAAAATTGGTGTACATACATCGAAAAAAATTATACCGGCCGACTTGAGACCTCCTCCTTTTATTTTTTAAATCGGTTAATAATTACAAAACAGCATTACTGTGACGCAGGTGGCAATAGTTCATCATGTCACTCGTAAAAAATAACTGGTAAAACTTCTTTTGGTAAGTCGCATTACTGAGTATCACCGGTGACTCGTAGTGATATTCAACTTTCCCTGCGATGGCATCCAACTTCTCATGATCTATGATCCCTTGGTACAACACCATCATATATTTTGCTCTGAAATACTCCCGGACCGTTCGTTTTGTTCAATTTGTGAGGTAGTAAGTAGTTATTGGTTAAGTTAGGCGATCACTAGGCCAGATCTGTGGACTTCGCTTATTTCGGGTTTATTTCGTTCGAATATGTACGTGAGACTGACTTCAGTCTGTCGATTGAACATCTACATGTTAATAATACGATAGCTTGTCTCTTTTGAACTCTTTTTTTAAACTAAATGTTAACCTAGGTAAAAATCTCTTTGCAAGATTTTTCTGGTCGCAATCCTCTTAAACCACTCGATCCTTTATAGGTATTGAACGCACAACACACGGTGCAATATTAAGTTGTAAGGCTGTCGCTTAAACCACTACGCCATACGGCAATCCATGTGAACAGCAATAAAGATACACTTTTTTCGTACCTTTTGATATAATATCTGACTGCCTCCGTGGTCCAGTGGATAGCGTATGCGACTGCTGATCGAAGGCCCCGGGTTCGATTTCCGGGTCTGGCAAAAGTGTTACTGGGTTTTTCCGGATTCTTAGTAGCAGCACGGAGTCTGGTGATGTACCCGGTGTGCAATAGGCTCGTCGCCCCCTATTACGTGGGACCTAAAAATTCATGGCAAAATGTGGGTGAATTTTAATAATGTTACACTTCTGACTACCCCTTCAGGGAAACAGGCGTGAGTCTATAAAAAATAAATTGATTAAATATTTTTTTATATAATATTCTACCACATACACACATCACCATCTAGTCCCAAATATAATTTTGTATTAATAAAATATACTTTTGCAATGGTAGGTCCGTATGCAAACATATAATTTTTGGCAACAATTGATTCGGAATGGAAATAGAGAGCTATACATTCCGAATTAGCTTTGAACATGGTTCGCGATCAAACACATTCACGATTGTACGATTAATAGCTATTGTTTTATATATTGCAATAAAATTAACGCATGTGCATTTGTTACAAAACCTAGCTAAACTAAGCTAGTAACCGTTCGGAAAACTAAATGTATGTCCAAATTTGTGTTAAACCGATTTCTATCGTCAGATCTTTTTGTTAACAGAATAGGCTATTTTTAATAATTCAGTTACAATTACTTGTTGTTTTCAACAATTATGTAACAAGCGTAATGTTTCGAATTAGGGAAATTGCATTAATACTGAGGTTGTTTTTGTATGTCTTGTGTTACAGCTGCTGTTTCTCAAATTGTATGATGAAAATTCATTCTTCAATATGAGAGGAATGACAGAATTTTAATCATAGAAACGGACCTACAAACGCTCATAAACAACTTGCGACAAAAATAGACGGCAGTTTGACGGCTAAATGGTAGCTAAAAATAATGCTATAGTTTTCACTTTGACTATATACATGTAACCGTGGATATATATGCAACATACACCGGCCCAAAACTAACCGCGATGGTAAACATTACGGCATCCGTCATCTCCTATAGTAAGAAAACGGTCAAGTCAAACAACCCGTAGACTAACCCAAATTCCTTATTCATACCCATACATACATTTAAGTATGTATGCAAATGCATTGACAGGAATAATTCAGGCCTTGTGTCACGTATACTGTCGAAAACACGTCTCAAGATGCTTGATGTTCATTAATATATTCAGAAGAAAAACGCTTCCGTTTACCCGAGCTAAAAGGAGATCTTTCATGGACCGAAGGATATATTTTCATGTAGACTTATAATCGATTTGTGGAATAAATCGATCTTGCTTTTAACCGAGTCTTAAAAAGATGTTTACCAATTGAATCGTATGAATTTGGATTTAATGAAGAGCTTTCAGAAAGAAGTATTCGGCAAGTCATGGTTTATTTGTAGGTAATAAGTAAGTAAGCGATTAGGAAATGTGTAAAAAAATATGTGTATTACGTAACTAACATCTTATTGCATGTTTCGTTTGTCGTTTTACTTTCATCATACAGAATGTGCTTCTAACGTACAAATGCAACTGTATTTTAACAACTAACATAATTTCCCAGAATTGCCAGGCTGGAGTAATAATAATAATAATAATATTCTACCACATACATACATCACCATCTAGTCCCAAACTAAGCAGAGCTTGTACAATTGGTGCTAGATAATGGATAAACATACATATGTACTTTTTTTTTGTAAATACATACATATTATACATAGAAACACCCAGACCAAGACAAACATCCATGTTCATGCACACAAATGTTTGACTTGAGCGGGAATCGAACCCGCGACCTTTGGCGTAGCAATGGCTTACACTCCCGCTGGGCCTACCGGTCATATGTCCTAATCAATTTATACGTTAAAATATCGTTACGAATATTTCACAGTATTACTATTTTAAAGGAAAAATAAGAAAAACATACACAATAAAAATAATAAACCGATCAAGTGCGAGTCAGACTCGCGCACCGAGGGTTCCGTACAAACCTCAAGGTATATATAATTATTTTTAAAAATATGTGATTTAATTAAAAATTTAAGGCTTTCAAAATTTTTCCTATCTGCTATAAAACGTTGCTTTATGCCAAATTTCAAGAATCTAGATTGTCTGGAATCACCCTTTAGTTTTGACATGAGCATTTGATATGAATTTCAATTTTATACCTCTACCAAAGGTACTAACTACCAAAGGTACCAAAGGTACTATCTCTTTAAAACCCTACGGGTTCATGAAGAAAGAGATAGTACCTTTAAAATTATTAAAATATTTTAATTACAATGTAAATAAAATATTTTTAATAATTTTAATGTCAAATCATGTCCTGATGTAACTAAAAATGTATGGTTTTCGCAATTTTTCCTTTATCTATGCTATAAGACTTTGCTTCGTGCCAAATTTCAAGATTCTGAGTTCACGGGAAGTACCCTGTAGGTTTTGATTCCCTTGCGAGTAGTTGCGAGTTTGAAAATATGCCTAAATTGCTGTTTTTGTTGATTGCGTTGACATAGAAGTTTGATTTTATTACAGCTTAACGATGTCCTGAGTATTTAATATGAATTTAAATTTAATAACTCTACGCGTTCATGAGGAAAGAGGTAGTAACTTTACAATTTTAAAATTGTTTTTATTATATGATCTAACAAAAAAATTACATTTATGGAAATGTTTCCTTAAGCTGTGCTATAAGAAGTTGCCTTGTACCAAATTTAAACATTTTAGATTTACGGGAATTACTCTGTGGGTTTTAATTCCCTTGCCAGTAGTTGCGAGTTTGAAACTACTGTAAAATTGCTGTTTCTTTTGATTGCGTTGTGATAGAAGTTTGATTTTGTTACAGTTTAAAGGTTTAATAGACCCGAGTATTTGATAAAAAATTCAATTTAATAACTTTACGCGTTCATGAGGAAAGGGATAGTAACTTTAAAATTAATACAAATATTGTTTTTATATGATGTAACTAAAAGTTTACGCTTTTCGCAATTTTTCCTTCATTTTTGCTATAAGACATTGCTTCGTACCAAATTTCAAGATTCTGAGTTCACGGGAAGTACCCTGTAGGTTTTGATTCCCTTGCGAGTAGTTGCGAGGAAATATGCGACTTAAATTGCTGTTTCTTTTTATTGCGTTGACATAGAAGTTTGATTTTGTTACAGCTTAAGGGTATTATAGACTTGAGAATTTGATACGAATTTCAATTTCATACCTCTACGCTTTCATGACAAAATGGTAATAGCTTTAAAATTATTAAACATATTTTTATGATATGATGTAACTAAAAATTTACGGTTTTCGCAATTTTTCCTTTATACATGCTATAAGACATTGCTTCGTACCAAAGTTTAAGATTCTGAGTTCACGGGAAGTACTCTGTAGGTTTTGATTCCCTGGCGAGTTTCGAATATTTGTGGAAATTTGGCTGTATCTTTTGATTGCGTAGGCTTAGAAGTTAGATTTTTTCACACCTTCAAGGGACAGTGGATTTGACTATTTGATATAAATTTGATATAAGTTTGATAACTCCACACGTTTCTGAGAAAAAGGGTTTTGACAGACGGACGGACAACAAAGTGATCCTATAAGGGTTCCGTTTTTTTCATTTCGAGGTACGAAACCCTAAAAACAGAGAGGATTAATTAGGTGACATGCCCCACGTTGATGCCGACCTATATCAGTCATCCTGTGACTGAAGCAGTAATGCCAAACCGAAACGTTGGGTAAATAAAACGGTATTCCTCCTTAATCTTCAATAAGTTTGCGCGAGGGAGACTCAACATATAAATAACAGAAGTATCTGTACAGACCGTATAGAATTTATTTATTTATTTATACGTAAACGTTTCTTAAACACACAATTGGTATACAGGCGGACTCAATACCATAGGCCTCTTTTCTCATTCTACCTCGGTTTATATCGGTTTAGAAATTATTTCAGCACAAAGACGTTTTCAAAAATAAGCGGTATAAGGATCAGATTACTGTACAATAGAGTAATACTACAATACTTTGCTTTTTTTCATGATGTATTTATTTTTTATTATTTTGGTTTAGCCTAATAGTATCAAATATTATAACGTATGACGTCACCCACCGAAATACTCATTAAAATACAATTAAAGTACGTAATTACTCTGTTTATTTACCTGTATTTTCGCATATAACGAGCGCTTAGCCGCTTGTTTCGGATGTCAATGTTATTTGAGGATTAACCACGCCATATGAATATGAGTAGGTAATTTAGATAAATGATTTATTTAACTACTCAAAATTTTATTGGTTGTTATTCAAGTTACTATGTTACTACCAAAAATTATATGAAATTCAACAATATAAAATTCATTCTGAATAAATGAATTTCATGCTAGATTATTATTTGTTTATTTTACAATTAATTCTGAGCAATTCAAATTGTGGCGACAGGGGCCCAATTCTCCTAAATAAATATTGTTTCGATATCATGTCAGTGTCATACTTACGTCACAAAAAGCGTATTCTTCTAAATTATCTGATAATTGAACGAAGTTGTAACGAGATCGTAAATTGAAACAAGTGTAAAAATAAATCTCAAAGACGAACTGTTTATTTCAAATTATACGATTATGACATTAGGTTATCAGAATACCGCTTCTGAGTCAATTTTAAAATATAGTATCAATGTCATATAAAAATAGGAGAATTGGCCCCCTGACCTTTGACATATTTGTGGGTTAACTAAATTGTAGAAATAAGTACTTTTCGCTATTCAATTATTGCCGTTTTTAATACACTAAACTAGATAAATATCCAGCTCAGTGCTATTGTCGGTAAGAATATTAGGACGTGCTGACATTCAATATACTTCAACTCATATGAGTTTGGTGCGGATTTCAAGACATTTCTACCTTTCATTCCTATGGAAAGTAAAAATGTAGGGATTCACAAGAGTAAAAACTCGTTGTCTTTAATGGTCACTGTTGCTGAACCTGGCTACACAGGCAACACAGTGCTGAATACTAACGTGGGTTTCTAACCAAAATACAATCTAGTCCCGAACTAAGCAGAACTGGTATTATGGGTAGAACTGGTATTATTTATTTTAATGAATAAAGATACACGGACATTTTTTAAATTAATTCATACATATTATACATAGAAAAACCCTGACAAAGATCCATTGTCACGCACTCCAATTTTAATGTTTGACTTGAGCGGGAATCAAACCCACGACCTTCGGTATGGCAGTCGATTGAACTACCGCTACGCCAACGTGTCGTCATAAAATACCTTTTACACGATTTTTTTCTGCTGTGAGCTCAGCTCCTCAAATATGTTAATTGGTCGCGAACTTACTGCCTTAGGTATATTTTTGTCGTTTACCTACATCATACACGGTCCCACTTGATATAAAAGTACATTTCTAGTACAAAAGTGAGTGTTCTCCACATAAATTTACATTATTATTTAAGTACCCGTAATTATAGCACTCATTTTTTTTGAAGAAAAGGTAATTTAAACCAAAGTACAGGATTATATTGGAATAAAAACTCCAATATTCAAAAGCTCTGAAAGCTTGTAAAAGTATTTTTGCGGTAATAAAATACAATACTACATTCTATGTGAAAATATTTGCTGAAGAGAGATAATTATATTACTTTGCACCAAAGATATTGAATATTTATTTCAGCTCAATATTATTACAAAATGAGAAAAATAATCTTTACAATTGAAGGTTATTATCTTCTAAGCCTCTCTTGTCAGGGTAAAAATTTGATTGGAATTTATTCATTTGCTATTGTATAACGCCTAATTGTCCACCCACATTGACCTATAAATCAATTAATAAAAGAATATACAATTTTTATGAGGTTAGCTCCGAGAAATTTCGGACAAAGACCGCAAAAAGCAATATTATTATCAGAGGGAATACATAATTTTCGTTTTTACCCTAAAACGCGAACGTAAACGCAACGTTGACTTCCCAGGAATAATATAAATTTGACCGTAGCTGTTTTGAGGCAGTGTGGTGAAAAGTGAGCATGTTTCAAGTGTATTTACTGACGTGAGGTTTTTATCGCTTTCTAAATATCGGAGGGCACGTAGATAAATGCTCTTGGTAAACAAACCGTTTATCTTTTGAACAATACTGAGTCATGGGCCCTTTATTTATAGCTTTACATGCGTAATGCTTGGCCGTAAGAACTTTACGGATGTGTGAAATAAAAACATTGTGCATGTCGTTCACGTGTACCGTGTTTAATGTTTATTGGCTTACTACTGCAATCCTCTTACATAGTTTTCTATTTGAAATATTTTTGGAATTAATTGCGGCATGAGTTCTGAATGTTGAGGTAGAATGCGCGAAATTTAAATTCTTAAAGTATAACGATACAAAAGGTTTATTGTTTAAGCCATTGTGTTCTTGAGTGAAAGACTGCGCAAATTTTCGCTAAGGTCTCCAATTTGGTATCAATTTATCTATATATTAAAAGAATTTGTGTTTTATAATACGAGTCGGCCAGCCCGTTCTACCCAACCGATTCGCATGATTTTTTTTTTATATGAAAGCTCTTGCTGTATAGATTTGTCATCAAGCATTTAAATTACCTAACTTGCACATTCATCAAGTTATATGCAAAAACAGTTTTCTCCCATACATTTTTTACGTTTTCGTAGCCATAGTCAATGAGTTTCTGCTTCTATATATCTGATTCCATGGCTTTCTCTCTACATGGACGGTTCTAAATTCAAAAATATTTTTAGGGCATCTAATAAATTCCTAGCGGTAACTGCCAGAAAAAACCGTTCTGCCTCCTTAAGGTGACCTTGCCTTACTTTCATACGGGTGTGAGTGTGGTGGTGTGTAAAATTATACCCGATGTTGGTAAAATTATCACTATAGTAAATTATCGCTGATGGCAGGTAATATTCCCCGAATGTTACCAGTTAACCCTTAATGTTGGGTGAACTGATCTCTGATGTTGAGGAATTTTCCCCCTTTTTTTTTGTATCGCGATGAAATTCAGTTAGACTGTCCCTCAAAGGGACCCCTCCGCCAACTCTGTACCGAGTTTGGGGCAGGTGTAGGGGGGGGGGGGTGTGGCTCGGCTCTCCTCCCTAGATGTTCGGGAGGGCATACCCACTAAAACACCGCGGTGTTCCTCTATCGACCCTCATGACGGGTAAATTACGTTTTATGTTAAGAAAATTTTTGTGTTTTTAAATTACGGACTTTCTTCGGGAATCAATTTTTTTTTTATGTGGAATATATTGCAGCGGTTCATAGTACTACTGTATTGTCATATAATTATATTACAAGTGGTAGTTATGGTAGAAATAAGAGAAAAGGTACTTTTGATAGCACCGGCGGTTTTGGTAGAAATGGTAGTTAAGGTACAAATAGTAGTTTTGATAGGAATAGTAGTTATGGTAGAAATGGTATTTTTGACACATATGGTAGTTTTGGTAGCAATGTTACTTACGATTGCTAAATCGTAAGTAACATTGCTACCAAAACTACCATTCCTACCAAAACTAAATTAACATTTTCATGGTAGTCCTCCTGCTTTGTTCACCATTCTCAAATAAATAAAAATTAATGATTACTTTAAGATAACACGAAGCAACCTATACCAACCCGTTTGGCCAGCGTGGTATAGTTGGCCAAAACTTCCATACGGAGAGGCTTCAGTCCAGCAGTGGACTGCAAAAGGCTGCTGATGTGAAGCACACGAAATGTAAAAAAGGTTTAATTATTGTTCATCATCAACAGCCTTTTGCAGTCCACTACAGGACTTAAACCTCTCCTTATGAAGGTTTTGGCCTACTATACCACGCTGGCCAGACGAATTGGCATAGGGTTTTTCTTTCGAGTTTTCCCTCTCTTAATTAATTGTTAGCAGTAATGAAACCTTTTTTTCTAAACAAATATAATTATATAAACTTTTTTGAATAATGTCGAAATATATTTCGTTTCTGTATACTGACATAATGTATTACATACAGTCAATACTGGTCAATACAGTATTCTACCCTTAGGCTATATATATTATGTATTCTACCTACCGTCTGAGTAGATAAAGACTTTATCTAGGTAACTGAATGAAATCATAAATGTAATTATTACATTTCTAAATTATGATGGATTAATCACACCCATATACAAAACAAAATAAATCGTGCTTGTCACATAAATATTTAACTGTATAACAGAAATAAAACCAATTTTCTTACTTATAAAAAAAAGATTTGGAGATTTTCGTAGACAAACATACATACATCTTTGAAATTTTGTATATTTATTTGGAAGTCCTAACAGATTATCATATATTATATGAAAATTACGCAATTCCAATAATATTACATACATACGTATATCAAATTGATATCCTCCTTTTTTGAAGTCGTTAATAAGAGCTTTATTTCAGTTATACATATTAAATATATCCCTATTGCGCGGCAAATCATTCAGTAATGCCAAGGTGGAAATTTCACGATACCTAAGGTGCAACGCAAAGCCAATGTTGTTGTAAAAGAAGTTTTGTGTTATATTTATTTTTGGTAAGAATATCATCTTTTTACTTATTAGATAAGGCTACAATGTACTCATCATACCTTTATGTAAGAGCTTTTTTATAACATTAAAATATGCTGTGGAGCAGCACGGGTCCTCTAGTACCTACATTAAAACCATTACATACATATACAGGGTCATTTGTAAAACACCGTTAACCTCTCAGAACTACGTTATTTATTTATTTAAACTTTATTGTACACCGGTATCAACATTATAGTAATCTTATATATTAGGTAAAGTACAAAGGGCGGCCTTATCGCTTAAAGCGATATCTACCAGGCAACCTTTGGATGGAGATATTGGTAGGAAAAGAAGTGGTAGTTGTAGGTGTACCAATTTTATAATATTTATACTATAAACATATACATTTATACAATACATATATAATATATACATACATATCTATATAAATAAGTACATAATACTAAATATATACTAATACATTAATAACATATACATACATATCTAGATAAATTAGTGCATAATGCTAAATACATATTTTTAGAATAGGGAATAAATTAAACGGACAAGTAATGTTCCTTAACTAAAGTTTTGAATGTAGTAACCGTCTGTGCCTGCCTTATGTTTAGAGGCAATGCATTCCACAAGCGAACGGCCGTTACAGAAAAAGATTTATCATAGAATGCTGTGGAATGTGTCGGCATTTTCAGTCGTAAATTTCCTGATGACCTTAAATATCGATTGTGCGTGTCATGAAGGAACTCGAATCGTCCTTTAAGATAGGAGGGTGTTGAAGGGTTAAACAATATATTGTATAGTAAAGTTAAAACGTGAGCATTCCGACGATGTCTAATAGGTAACCACTTGAGTTGGGCTCGAAATTGTGAAACATGATCATATTTACGTAATCCAAATATGAATCGTATGCAGAAATTTTGAAGTCGCTCAAGTTTATCAAGCTGGTTTTCGGCGAGATCTAGATAGCTGACGTCTGCATAATCAATAATGGGTAGCAAAAGAGATTTTGCTAGCGCAATTTTGGTGGTAGTGGGGAGAAAGTTCCTTAGTCTTCTTAGTGCACCTGCTGAGGCAAACACTTTCCGACTTACTTCTTGGATCTGCGGATCCCAAGACAGAGTTGAGTCTATAGTGAGACCTAAGTTTTTAACTTTATCCTGTATTGGAATAGTGGTGCCATCAAAAATAACTGGAGGCAGTGAAGACCAGTCTATTTTCGATTTCTTTCTGGAACTACCAATAACAATGACTTGGGTTTTCGTGGGGTTCACTTTGAGTCCAAAGGAATTGCTCCAGCTGTTGATCAGTGCCAGATCACGGTTAATTATAGCTAAAGATTGCGATAGACTTGCCGCCAATAATGACGACCGCGTATATATTTGGAGATCATCTGCATAAAGATGATAGGAGGAGCGAAGGTTGTTTGAGATAGAATTTATAAAAATTGCGAAGAGTAAAGGAGACAATACGCCACCCTGGGGCACGCCAGCAGATGTATTACACCAAGAAGAAAGTGAGTCACTGTTAACATCAGTTAACAGTGACTCACTTTCACTCACTCACGTATGCATATACGCTGTCGGCGGCCACACAGGTAACTGCGAAACCAATCAATCACCGTAGGAGATATGTTAAGAGAGCAAAGGCGAACAAGTAGAATATCGTAATCTACTGTGTTGAAGGCATTGCTGAAATCAAGAAGTGCAAGAATAGTGAGTTCTCCGCCTTCCATACCAGCCCTGATGTCATCCGTAATATTGACCAAGGATGTGACGGTGCTATGACCCGAACGGAAACCGGATTGAAAAGGATTAAGTAGGTTATTTATGCAGAGGAATGAGTTCATTTGGTTGTAGACAAGACGTTCGAGGACTTTGGAGAGCAATGGTAGGATTATGGAAATGGGACGATAATCAGAAAAGGATGACGGGTGAGAAGTTTTTGGAATAGGAGTAATTTGGGCATCCTTCCAGATTGACGGCAAAGTACCGCTGGAACAGGAATGATTTAGGATGTGAGATATGATGGGAAGAATTAAATCGAGTATAGGAAGGATCATATTACGGCTGACACAGTCAGTGCCAACTGCGTTGGACGTGATTGACATTATGCTCTTCCTAACATCACTATCGGTGTAGTGATTAAAGACAAATTGTGAGTAACTAGGGGTAGGCAGAGAAGAAAGATAATTAATTGTGCTTGCCTTAGTAGTCCTATCAATATTGGACGAGGCAGAGAAATGTTGATTGAGCAAGTCAATATTGAAATCATTAGGATTGAGGTGTTGACGAGCTTTGCCGACCCCAAGGGTTTTAAGAAATTTCCAGACTTTAGCTGGATCACCGTTTTGTACAGATCTGTGAATATGTTGGCGTTGTGCATCCCTACACACCTTATTGCAGAGATTCCTTATCGCAACATATTTTTCCAAATTGAGAGCGTCAGGCCTTATTTTGTACCTAAATTTGGCAGCAGCTTTCTTGTGAATCAGATGTTTGATATTTTCAGTTAGCCATGGGGCGGGAGGGTGCTTTATTTTCACAGGTCGAATTGGTGCATGCCTATCGTACAGTTCCGTGATTTTGCTTGTAAAAATGCTGACCTTTTCATCAATAGATTGCGAATTGACAAGTTGGGTCCAATCAATATTTCTGGCATCTTTACAAAGGTTGTCAGTGTTCATTCCACCAAAATTGCGCTGCATAAGTACTTTATGTCTTATTTTAGGAGGTCGAATTTTGTAGGATAAGAAAAGCAAATCGTGATATGAGAACATGTCAGCTGGGTACTGCCCGTGCATGGCGACATGTTCTCTTGAAGAAACCATTATAAGGTCAAGGAGTGAAGGTGCAGAATTAGGAAAATGATGAGTTGCGCTAAGTGGCAATATTGAAAGATTACATGATACGCAAGTTGAAGAAAGAGAAGACGAGCGGGCATCATTTTTTAGCATGCAGGTATTAAAATCACCCATTATGATTATGTGACTGTAAGATGGCACGGTATTAACCAATAAGGTTTCGAAAGTAGAAAAGTAATCTATTCGTAAAGAAGGACAATAGTAAACGCCGATTAGGATTTTGGTGTGGTTTAAAACAACTTCCAGAAATACATTCTCGCCTGCACTTGGCGGCGGCGGCTGTGCTGACATACCAACAATTGTATAAGGAATATGTGAACGAAGATATATGGCAACACCACCACCGCCTCCAACGCCACGGTCATTTCTGATAAGTTGAAAACCAGGAAGGGAGTATAATGTAGAGGGCAGACAGGGCTTAAGCCATGACTCAGAAACAAGGATAGCGTGAATATTCTTACAGTCTAAATTCGCCAACATATCAGAGAAATGTGCCGGAATGCTTTGAGCATTGATTTGAACGACATTGAAATTTTTAGGTACATCAGAAAATTGTGAGTTAAGACAGTCAGCTAGTGACGGCACACTAGAAAAACTATCATCTACGCTACATGTAGAATAGAAACTATCGTCATCACTTACATTAATAATATCAATGATGGCAATATGTATTATATGTACATACAATATATATTAATATCTATAAATACTTAGTGTGATTTATAACCCAACAGTAACGAAATATTTATGCAAATACAAATAATAATAAAATAAAAAAAATATTAATAATAAAATAATAATAATAATTAAAAAATAAATACAATTCCACCAATACACCACCTGCCAGTTGCGTTAACAAAAAATAACTAATAAGTAACTCTAACATACATGCTTAAACAAAATCACAAAAATAAAAGAAGGGTTAATATCGGGTAGTACGGGTAAAAAATTGGGAAAGGCTGCGAAGAAAAATTTAAGAGAACGATAGTAGGAAAAAAAGAATTAAAAGATTAAGAAAATACGAACAGACTAAATAAACATAAAACTTTAGCCAAAAAGCCTTGTACCCAAGGAGGTACTTTTACAGAAATGACAGAATTGAAGTTGACAGTAGTAGAAAAATATCGAACACCAACAGAATACAATGAATAATAAATTATTCGTTTTTCTAAGAGTAGTAATTAACTAATAAGTAAAATTGAAAATAAGTGGGTACCAACAAGAGTAGAATAAAAATTGGATATACTACCCGGCCCGAAAAAACAAAGGAAACAAACTACTTTTTCTGGGCAACAGTTCGTTTGGATTTGGTGGCTGGCTTCGAAACTGTCACTGGTTTCTCCATACCCTTCTGCTCGGCCTTGTGCAGCTCAGCGAGGCTGATCACACGATTATGCGAACCATCGGGTGCCAGGACATGAATAATGCCCTCCCTGGTCCAACACTGCGACACACCGTACTTCTGTCTTGCCGCCATAAAAGTTTCGTGTCTTTGCTTGGTCAGGAACTCAGAAATTGTGATCCCAGTGCCCTTGAACTTGGTTTAAGCAAACCATAGCTTGTCACGTACGGATGCGTTATTTACTTTTAAGACAATGGGCCTGGGTTTGTGGTCATTTGACAGGCGCCCCATTCTATGGCATCGTCGGACATCGGCAGTCGTCAAGTCGGTTTTGAGGTGCTCCTTGAAGACTTTAACCACCACCTTGGATGTGTCCTCCTTGCTGTCCTCAGACACTCCATGCAGCAACAACATCTTCCGCCTGGCTCTCATCTCCATAGTGTCCACGGTGTGCGCAAGAAGCTCAATCTGCCGTTGAAAGCCATTCAGAGCCTCTATGACAAATACCTTGAAGGAGTGAAATTCGGAAGCCAATCCTGTCATTGATGCAGAGCTTTGGGATTGTGGGAGCTCAGCTTCAAAAACCGCCATCCGCTTGAGGAACATGTCTCTCAGACTGCTCATTGATTCTTGGAGTGACTCAGCCATAATTTGTGATATGTGTTTTCTGTTGTTTGTGTTCGTAGGATGTTGTCAACACTGTACTGGCAGGTAGTAGATGTATTTAATAATCTAAAGTCATTAAACTTAATAAAATACCTCTTTAAATATTTTATTTAAATTTTCAAAAGTAGAGCTTAAAACTGTAGATGTTGATGCTACAACTACCCACATGTGAAAAAATATGGCGAAATGAGGGTGTAATATTACACCTGCCAAAACCCTTCGGGGATACAGGCGTGATTCTATTAAAAAAAATTGTAAAAAGGCATAGAACAAAAGTTGTTGATTATGATGTTAGTAACATAGTCCTGAGAGGTTAACGGTGTTTTACAAATAGCCCTGTATAACGCTTTGATTTATTTAAAAGTCACTTAATAATGTTGGCACCAATTGCATCAACAAGTAAATTTAATATAAGTAATCGCAGAGTCGTTTCTAGAGTGCCTATTTTATTAACCGACGTCATTTCATTAAACCATATCCATGTTTGCAACATACCTAGTTGAATTTAGTCACATGATAGTCACATTATTTACTCAATGACAAGCGTCAACTTAAAGAATCTGCTAGGTACCACATTTCAAAAGTAATTACTATACCTGTATGCTTTCGAACGGAGAATAGTTACCTATTTCAATACATTATTGTTCAAGTTCTTCCAATCAACAACACAAGAATAATTTACGAATTTGTACAACGTAGCAATTAGCATCAAGGGCTTAAACAAGTCTCATCGGGCTTTATCTAAGGCAATAGATACATTTGTCTCTATTAGCGTACAGCCTCCGAGTCATTGATCCGGGAGTTCAGTAAGCCACCTGACACGGCCGACTCACAATGTCTTTTCAACGTGCTGTGTGTGGTTTATGTTTAACGAGAGATTGTTTATTATTGTGCCAAATAGCTGGCGAAATGTATGCTTCGCTGTGCTACAAAACAGATACACACTATTTAATTTAAATTCGAATCCAATAGTAACACATTTAATTATTGTGATTGAATAAGGTAGTATTGTTCTTTTAAAGACCTCACACTAGGAATCACCATATCAGCCAAAAGACGTCCACTGCTGGACTAAGGCCAGCCCCGAGGCTCTCCACAAGGACCTATCCTGAGTCAACATCATCCATCCGCTACACGCGATCCCAACAAGATCGTCAGTCCTGTGTTGCGGGAGAATCTACAAACATTCAAGCAACGGAGAAGAAAAAACCCAGAGGTGAAACAACAATTGATGGACTCTACAGCTGCTATGTGCGAATGAAACCAACAGTACTCGACGCAGTGCTAAAATACAAATCAATTTGTAGGAGATAGTCTCAGATTATAATAACGATAGTATGGTGGTGTTCAGTATACCATGTTAAGGCTCTCTCTCTCTCTCTCTCTCTCTCTCTCTCTGTCTAATTTGCAATTTAAGTTTGTTACTTTAATATTAACAGTGAGAGCAGCGATCCTAGGAGAGATACTAACAGTAAGCAATGCAGAGATTTGCGAGTTCGAATCTACGGTGCGTACAATTGACTTTCGAACTTAAGTGCGTATCGAATTAATTATCGCTTGCCCTATGCCTCGGAGAGTACGCCAAACCTTCGTGCCAGATTTTCATAAAGATCTTTGAAAGTCATTATAAGGAGTCTATACCTCTGAATGAACTGACACTTGCCTAAGGCATGTTTGCTTACTAATTTCGCTATCCCTTTTTGTTGTGGAGGCCAAACAGGCGGTCGCTCTTCAAAAAAAAAACTCAAAAAAAAAAGTCACGTATTGCAAATACTGAAAGAATACAATTTGATGATAAAATCTTTATACAATAGAACTTAGCGTATGAAGCAGTCACAACTATTATGATACTAACCCCTGTTAATATTTTTATGTGGTATTCAATAAAGTCGTGTGGAAGCCCTGTTTCTCCTCCACCTGTCATATTTTGATCCATGTCGTTATTAAAGCACCAATGTGACAGTAGTAGATAGCGAGTAACTATTACCTTGCTATGATAAAAAATGTATACAACATTTGAAAATTTTCTAGTGCGTACGGTACGTGCTTAGGACAAAAATCCCTCTCTGCTAGTAATGCCTCGTGTCAAAACTAGTTTGCTACGCATAATTTCGTACCAACCGAAGCATACCGCACATTGTTTGATACGCAATTTGAATATTTATTTTGGCGAAGTTATTTTCTTATTTGAATTTACGCACATACTGCTAAAGTTTGACGCTTGGAAAATAACACCTCAAGAATTTCCTGACAGCGGCGCGTCGATAGCAGTTAATATAAAATGCGTGATTGTGTGAACGAAAATACGTACTTCGGGGAGGCGTGTAAACGAAGTTTTACGAGAAATACCTTAATCAAAAACCTATATTAATTCAGAGCAGATCTCATTATACCTTTGCGAAATCAAATTTGAGGCGTGTGATCATTCATGCGACCGTCTCCAACCGTGTGTCGGTTCGATCTACCCGTAATGAGATGGAGTATGCTTTATTCTCTATCTGAATATTTTTGTGTTTATTTTAAACAGCGTTGACTTAAACGCAACCATAAAGAGATTTCATACGATTCGAATACAATCTATCTTTGCTATAGAAATTTTATAATACCGTACTTTCTTGTTGTGACAAATTGAATTTGTGGCGAAGTAAGGCTTATGAAATAAATATTTCGTTTGTATAAAAATCGAAGTTGCGCTCTCAGATCTAATAGGTCTTCTTTTGCTCCGAAGACAATGACAAAGTATCGTTCAGCAGAGCGTACGAACAAAACGAAATATGGAGAGCCCCTTCAGCCGGAGTAGCAAGACTCCTCGCTCTCCTACCGCTTCGCCCTCACGTGAATCAACACCCACGCCCAATACCAGACCAGTCATATCCCAGGATGAGGAGAACGTAAGGATATTATCCACACCAGAAATACAAAACTGGATGTCATCCGTGGAGCAATGTTTGAAGGAAGTGTGCACAATCACAACTGAGGGCAAACTAAATTCAGAGCAAAAGTTACGTGTGAGCACTTTATGTCGTACAGTAAGCCATGGCATATTTAAAGTGATGGTCCAATACCAAGCGCTAAAATGCAAAACATTGCAAGCTCACTATGAAAACAGAGCACTCCAAGACCAGGCTGACCTAGCAAGCAAGCTAAAGGAGATCAAGCAAAGTATTGAGGACTCATAAAAACCTGCCCAAGTAACTTCCTTTGCCGATATGGTCAAAAAAGGTACAAACAATTTTGTTCAGACGTCAAATTTCAGCACAGTGACCATTTATCCCAAAGATAAACTGAAATCGAGCGACGAAACAAAATCCTTGGTCCAGAAAATTATCCGCCCCGAGGAGCTAAAACTACATGTCAGAGGGATGCGAAAGACCCGAAATGGCGGTGTCATCATAAGCACTGACAGCAAAGATGACATTGAAAAGCTAAGGCAATCCGCACAATTGAAACACTCAGACCTTACTATGGACGAGCCTCGTAAACGAAAACCCCGAGTCGTAATTATAGGAGTACCAATAAGCATGCAAGAGAAAGACGTCTTTAACTGCCTTTACCACCAAAACTTAGCAGACAAAGTCGTCGATGTCAATCTAGAGACCTTTTTAGCAAATATTAAACTTAGCCATAAATCAGGGAAAAGGGACGCTGAGACCTGTAATTACATAATTGAAGTTTCTACAGCCATACGAAAAGCTCTGATAACGAAAGTCAGAGTATTTATAAACTGGTCTTCTTGCCCGGTGAAAGACTTCACCCTGGTCACACGTTGCTATAAGTGTCAAAAATATGGCCACGCGGCGAAATTCTGTCGGGAACCTGTCGACACATGCGGGCATTGCGGCGATCTTGGACACACCTTAAAGGACTGCATGAAGAAAGCCGAGGAACCCAAATGTGCTACCTGTCTACGCTACAAAAAATCCAGCAGTCATAACACAGGTGCTGCTGACTGACTCGCAAAACTGATGGCAGAGAAGAGGTTCATGAATTCTATCGACTATGGAGGCGCCTAAGAGCGCCGACATCTGTGGTATCTCAGACCTTTTTTATTTCTATCTCTCTTTTCTTTAATTTATTTACTTTTAGTGTTGTTATACATTATGATAAACAACTTAATTAATGACTTAGATAATTTATCTGTATCGGAGTCGATGATATGCGAAGTTGAGAGTTGTAAACAATATCTTCCATCCCATTCTAACTCCTTGATCGTACTAACACAAAACATACGCAGCGTTTATAAGAATATTGATAATTTTGTCACTTTTCAACAAAGATTAAAAGTAACTTGTGACGTTATAATACTAACCGAATGTTGGCTCTCTAAGAAATACGACGCACCGACCATGCCAGGATACAATACGTACAATAGTAATGTAAATTATAATCAAAACGATAGAGTAATAGTGTACGTAAAAAATCACCTTACTGTCACTGTAGAGGAGCCTAACATGCAAGAATGTAACCGACTGCTAATTAAAATCGGCTTAGAATTTGCCATACTAGCCATGAACAGACCACCATCTTTCAAAAATGACAATTTCTTTGATTCTCTCAACTGGACCTTACAATCTTTATCTTCTTTTAAAAATATAATATTACTCGGAGACATCAACATCAATATTATTCCATCTAGCTGTGACACAAATGCCCAAGACTACCTCAACCTTTGCTCCTTTCATGGCTTACTTCCAGCACACACGTTTCCTACACACGAAAACGGGTCTTGTTTGGATCATATCATACTAAAATCAAGGTTTCCATCACTTACATTAGTCATGAACTCTACAATACTGATCACAATGCTGTCCTACTTACCTTAAATTGTAAATTACCCAAACAAGACCACGTTTGCACTATTTCTAAATTAAATATAAATAAACTTGAAGATGACATAAGCAACATTGACTTTGGCCCAGTTTATAATTCTAGTGATCCGCAGTTTGGTATGTTATATGTTATAAACCATCTGCAACTTGCAATTCAGAAAAACACAACAAAAATATGTTTAAAAAACAAAAATTATAACATTAAGGCGCTGTACCTAGTCAAAATAGGCTTCACAAAACAGTTTTTTAGCCAAATGTATACATTTTAGAGTAGCTAAAAAATATATGTTAATCTTGATCATATTTATGGGGGGACCATTGTGTTCAAAACACGTTTTCGGTAAATTTTCTCGATAAAAAATCCATAAAATAACCATTAAAATTGAAATTGTAGCAATTGTAACTGTATTATTTATAAACAAATCTTGATAATATTAATAACAGTGATGTAATATATAATAATAAAGGGAACTGTTGTTTTTATTTATCGATTGGAATAAGATATTTGTAAGGATTAATGTATTTAATGATAAATAACTCGTTCTGAAAGTCCCGTCGTCATCGTGCTTCTCTTTCTTATGTATACAATCCGACAGTGACAGCAACAGCTGAACTCAGAGTACTGTACACAGCGCCTTAAGCCGTGGATCACTACAGGCCTTTTACGATGCATGAGACATAGAGATAAACTGCATATGAAGGCTAAATTAAATCCAGACAATTCAACTATACAATTATCCTATAAACGATATCGCAATTTTTGTAATGATTTGCTTAAAAAAGTAAAGGTAAGCTATGACAAAAGTCTATTAGAAAAAGCCGGTAAAAATAGCAAAAAGATTTGGCAATGTATTAAAAAGACGACATACACTAATAAACAACATGAGTCATCGTCAAGTTTATTACGCGCGCACTCATCACACCTAGAATCTGCTAATATTGCAAATAATTTTTTTGTCAACGTTGGCAAATGCCTCGCAGAAAAGGTCAATCACAATACCTTAGCACTCCTCATAGCACATCTTTAACATCGTTTGTATTACTTGACACTGACGAAACTGAAGTTAACAATATAATTATGTCCCTAAAAGACAGCTGTGCCGCTGGATGGGATAATATACCAAACAAAATCATAAAGCAATTCAAGCACGTCTTAGTTCCCCCGCTGACCAACATTTTCCAAAAATGTTTGTGTAGAGGTATATTTCCCAAGTGCCTTAAAAATCTGTGGTAGTGCCGGTGTATAAATCCGGTAATAAAGAGCAAGTAAATAACTATAGACCGATTTCTCTACTGCCCTGTATGTAAAAAAAATACTGGAAAAAAATATTAATAATGGACTGATAAAGTATCTAGAGGACAAATCGATATTATCCAAGACACAGTTCGGATTTCGACCTAAACTATCGACAGCTGACGCCGTACATCACCTGACTGACTTTTTGGTGCAAGAACTTGACAAGGGTAACCACACAATAGGAATATTTCTGGATCTTTCTAAGGCCCTGTGTGTCCCTATTTTGTTGCGTAAACTCGAGAATATTGGTATAAGTGGTAAACAGTTAGAATTAATTAAAAGTTACTTAGAGGACGGCACGCAATGCGTAAAAATCGGTAACACAGTTAGCACTGATGAAAATAACACATCTTTCGGAGTCCCCCAGGGCAGCATCTTAGCCTCTACGTTATTCCTCATTTACATAAATGACCTTTGTAATCTACACATAAATCACGGTACTATCATATCATACGCTGACGACACTGCTCTACTTTTTTCCGCTGATTCAGAAAAAGATGTTTTCGAGTATGCGCAACATGGTTTTAATTGTGTTAATAAATGGCTTCAGCACAATTTACTAACACTAAATGCAGAGAAAACCAACTATGTTAAGTTTACCATACGCAAATGAACAGCACAACAAACTAACACACCACTGTATGCCTATCACTGTGGCGCCTTTCCTGGAATTCCCTGTGCTTGTCCTTGTATTAATGGCACAAATAAAATAAAATATCTAGGTATCATAAAAGACGAAACACTTTCCTTCAAAGATATGCTCGAGTGTTTAAACGGTAGAATACGTAAGTTAATATATGTCTTCAAGAAAATGCGACATATTGCTGACCCAACATTAATAAGGCCAGTGTACTTTGCTCTATGCCAGTCATTATTAACATATTGTATTACGACATGGGGGGGCGCAGGAAAAACTTACTGTCTGTTGAAAGAGCTCAGCGAGCAATTCTTAAAGTATCAACCTCCAAACTGTTCCTATATCCAGCTAATTCCTTATACCAAGCTTGTAAAGTATTAACAGTTCGACAACTATTTATCAAGAGTATCGTATTAAAGTAACACACAGCCCTTCCCTACAGCACTATATCTAACAACAAAAGGTGACATAATATAATATTTCCGACTAAAATGCAAACAAGACACGCATTCACATCCAAATTTTATATATTCCTGGGGCCGCTACTTTACAAAAGACTAAACGCATTAACTAACCTAAGTCTTTTCACCTACTTCAAATGCAAAAAAATTGTCAACAATATCCTTCTGAATATGTCCTACGAAGATACAGAAAAATTATTAATTGTGTTAAAATAATTATCTCAACAAAATACACCTTTACATCAATTTATTAGTTGTAATTATTCATAAGATATTATAGATCTAGTACTAGTATACTAAAACATGACGTACGTAATATTGTAGTAAGTAAGTGATTATATATTTTATAGTATCTAATTAGCCCTAATCGCCTGAAACACAGGTTTATCCTAGTTCAGGCATATAATCTTATATAAGGATCCTAAACTAAGCTTTTGTACTCTAAATAAGTAAATTGTACCTTTTTACTTAACAGAATAAATTGAAGTTGAATTAGCAAACTAGCAAACTATTTTCGTTTTCTGACGTAAATCTCTTTTCTCGAATTTCTTTACTGCACAAGTGTTTATCTAGTTTAATTTCGCAAATTAAACGAAATGGTTTTTTCATATATGTCTATTTTAGGGATTTAATTTTCATTTATTTCGCATGAGTGATTACATTAGTCAGCATGAATAGATGAACTCACATCTTATATTACAAAGAGACTTGTTAAGAGTAAAGTTAAGCTAGGAGTTAGAAACACGTTGAATTAGTAAAGCACAATATAAAGCTGCACATTTTCGTTTGTTATTAGTGTACTTTCTCGTGTTTTACGCAAATTATTGGCTTTTCATAACCCTTTTTATTTTCCTTTATTTTCAAACATGAAAGCCAATTCTAGATCTGATGAGTACTGGCTATTTACACTGGCTAGCTTAACTTTAAGGCTTTTGCAATTTGACCTCATTCGTTTTGGGTTCGAATACACCGCCAACCGTTATAGTTGAGGCCGCTTAAATGTACCTATGCGTGTTCTTCAAGAAGCGCTTATATCGGCAACTACCTTGGTCTTCACAATTGCTTAAATTATTTTGTTTGGGAGCTATCGGTATTTGTCGACATGACACTAACAAGAGTATCTGCAGATGTGCCTTCTTTATCACTTTGTCCGATACCTACTATGTAATGTAATTGCTAACGACAGAATTTTAGAAGAAAATAAACGATTGCCGCCGTCGAAATTTATGTACTTTATTATTTAACCTACACGTGATTTTGCTGACACTACACTGTCTTATTTGTACCCAGTGATACTTCTCCAGCTGATGCTTGGCTACCAAATTATAATCAGCACTGTATAGAAACTGTCCTACTGGGCACGGGTCTCTTTTCACTATGGGAAAGGGAAGGCCATAGTCTACCCCGTTGGCCAAATGCGGGCTGGGAAACATCACAAGTGTTTCGAGAACATTATGGAGAATTCCTAGACATTAAGGTTTCGTCACGATGTTTTACTTCACCGTTAAGCAAGCGATAATGTTTTAATACACACTTAACTTCAAAAAGTCATCGGTGCGAACCATGGATTCGATCCCGAGACTCTCTACGCAGAGAGTCTGCTACGCAGCAGACTGTCAGTTCACAAGGCTATCGCTGCTGTCTTGGCTACCTACTTACGTTGAATACAATTTCGTTACCTGTGTGAAAACGACGTGGCCTGAAAGTGGCTTGGCTTGAAAGACAACATTTGAATTCACCATTTAAGTGGTGTACTTTGCAAGTGTATCTTTTTTTTAAGCATCGCTATTAGTTTTAATATAATAAACTTTTTAGTAAATTGCGTAAACGGGTAGCCACAAGATTTCTAAACGAAACAACAAACCGGAGTTCTAATTGCGTTTTGAATTTCAACCTAAGTGAGCTTATCAACGAACCACATCCTTTTGGCGCAAGAATTTCTAATACAATATTTTATTTCTAATACTAAAGGTTCATCTTGTTTGTTTATACAAAAACCAGCTATAGTATAAATGTTTTACATAATATATATTTTTAACATATAATGGTGTAAAACTTTATCGGTATGCGAAAACAAAATTTGATTTCGTGTTATGCGTCTTAGTAGCATTTTAATGTAGTTAATCAGTTATATTTTTCAGCATGGTACGTTTAACAGTACGATGGTATTATGAAGATGGCATCTTCAAAATAATTCTCGGCTGTCTCATTATATCGCGGAAAAAGACAGCGTATAAATTTAAAAAAATCTTCACTCCTTTTTTCGTTGTGTATGAGTATTAATAAAATTATACATACATATTTAGCATTGATTCATACAGACATCATCTTAATTATACGTCAATTATGGGGATACCAGATAAGTATTCAATAATTAAGTTGATAATTGTTAATTATTAAAGTCACAATTAAATACGTCATAGTGTTAATTTTTACGATTCTTGTCATTATGTCTTACATACTCGTACATATGTAGGGCTTCAAGGAAAACGTCTGTTTATTGATAATCGCAATAACCGGATTTGGGACAATATTTATTCTCTCTAGGGAAATGTTCATTATGATCCTGTGTCGTGTATATATGTAGATGTGTATGTTAGTTACGACATTTAGACATGGCTAGTTCAGGTTCATACATATTATGTAATATCGGATGTCTATAATACAAGGACACTGTTTGTAGCGCCTTTAAATGACTAGTATGAGGGCACAACGGTTGCATTGACATAATTATAAAACAGGTACTGTGGGCTTAGTACCTACCTACTTGAGAAAATATGTTGTTTATATCGGTTTTTACGCTGTAAAATACTGTACGAGACAGAATTTGTACCTTATTTAGGAATGTAAACATGTAGTGTTGGTAATCTACAAATTGAAATTTGTAAAAGGAGTTTTACCGTCCATTTGCTAGGATGTTTACCAATACGCTTGATTCGAGCATTCTGCTCGATAAAACACTCGTTTGTTTGTTTTTCTGTTATGTAACATTTGAAGAATACTTATTACAGGTGGAAGCTCAAATGCATCAGCAGCATTAGATATGCGACTTAGTTGTCTTTTAAAATAATCTAGTAGATAATATAGTGCGAAATACAAACGTCTCAGGCATACCTGAACGTACAACCAATTGGCACTAAAGATAACCAAATGAGATCCGAGTAAAAACCTCTACAAATATATGAAAATGTAGGCTCTTTGTGTTGTATAATGTAGGTGTTACGAAATAATGAACAAGAAATTTATGTAAATATATACATTTATATTTGGGCTGCCCTTTTTTCCACTAAGCAGGACTTGGTACGGGACCAACGTACTTACATATTATTTTAATCGAATACATTATGCAACGAGTTTGTGTAGTAGGTTCTTTATAGAAGAAAAATCACTGCCAATCTTCTTCATAGATGTCATTCCGTGTTTATAAATTCGGTTCTATGGGTACTTAGTGAAGATAGACAAAAAATAGCTAATCTTTGGAAAGTACTTCGTTAAAACCATATGCAATGTATCAGACAATTCTTAATACACGTGTAAGTCATTTGTAACTTCATGACATTTTTCGTAATATAAGACCCACCGAGTATGATTATCAAGTCTGTGCAAAAGATTTCCCAGAAACCCTATTTTACCTTACCTTAGATCCCTCTGTAGTGTAGGTATATCATGTCTAACTACCAAACTAGCTTTATAATATATTATTAGGAAATACAGAGCATCACATTTTGTGTCTGATCCTTGATTTAGTTATATTTAAGTTTTTCCGGCTATTATATAGTGAGAGCGTATTTCTATATTTTCAATCAAGGCACTGATATTTGCGATCTATAAATAAAATGAGGACTTCTAGGAATAATCGCTGCGCAAATATTTACAGTAGCTTCTTGGTTTAGACCACTGAGACGTAAAATTTTAGCATAACAAAATTACTGTACCTTCTGTTGCTAATCTGACGTTGGTACAAAATTTCAAACTTTGAAGTTTATATGACAGTGAAAATTATTTTCATCCAGTCAACGAGCTCTTGAGGCTGCCAAAGCATGCCCTTGAGTTTGTGAGACACAAATTGTAAACTCTCATTCAGGAAAAAGGAGGCTGAAACAAGGAAGAAAAATTGTCAGTTCTCGGAACATCAAAGTAACTTATTTCTTTCTTCCTACAATTTACGCGAGATATTGCAGAGTGACATCTTTCCTTTTCATTCTAAGATTAGTATTTATTTGATTAAATTGTACTTATTTGATGACATCATTATTAGATTGAGGGATAGCGGAAGTGTTTCAATTTCACTTTGAAAACGGGTCAAGTGCGAGTCAGGGATGTATTTATTTATATATAAGATTTTGGAGCCTTGTATTTAGTAATATTTATCTTTTCAGGACTGTTTGTTGTGTATTATTTTCGGCAGTTTAATGCATAATATGAATATTCTTTTCACTGTATAAAGTTACAGTCAAGGAGCTGTTTTCATCGTATAAAAATGAAAATCTTGTTTGAGACTATTTGTTATTACTGTGAAATCACCATAGAGGTATAGGGAAGAAACTTTGATATAAATTTCAGACTTATACGTGGTTACTACTTTATTCACGACCTAGCTTTAGAATATCACGTTATTGGGACACAGTATTCGGTAGCAAATGTCATGTATCTTTACTACTTGCGATTGTGACTGAGACATGTGAGTTTTTGAATTGCTGTCACAAGGTTAGAGCGATTACCTTGCCATCAATCATCTTTTACCGCCTATCAAAAAATTCTTGCTTACATCTCAGGTATTAATTGCGGAGGCAACTTCTGCGATACTATTTACATTACCAAGCGGACGTATAAGAAAATCTATTCCTCTTCCAAACCGTTGAACCTCGTAGAAAACGTTACGACGCCTGTGTTTATTTATTGACCGTTATTGAAGGCATGGGATTATGGCCGGCACCGTGGCCGACCAAGGCTTCGACTACCGGATACATCAACGTGGACGTAGGCATTAAGGTTTATAAACTAACTCCACCAATCGACGCTACTTGGAAACGGAGAAAATTGGGGCTATTAGCCTGGATTAATTTAGAAAATTTCCACAGATCCGATTCTAGGGGTATGTGCTTGAGGTACTAAATAGAACAATCTATAATTGAATACATGGATGACGTTATGGTAGAAATGCTTCGCGCCTAGGTTGCGTCGATTTGTCGATTGATGTTGGTTTAAGATTTCAAGTTTATGAGGACTTCCTGTAATCTGTAGATTGTGGTTTTGAGTCTGAGCTTTATTTTATATATATTTTTAATAATTATAAATCTTTTTAAGAGCCTATTTCCAGTGACACAAGACACGTACATATGTGAGCCACGGCGTCCGACTGCGGAGAAAATACCGAATCCTAAGCGTGTGTCAGTCTAATAGTCCGATGGGGTAGCATATTCGACACGAATGAAGAGGGATTGAGTGTAGAAAAAACAGGTCAACGTTTTTTTATTCAAGGAACATGTGGGTAACACCACTAATTTCTTGACTTTCGGAGTCAAGAAACTTTTATTGGATATATGTTGATGTATTTATAGCTTCAGTCATTTTGGCTCTTCGGTGATATATTATCAGTCAGGATAATTCATTTTACGGTTTACGGTTTGAATTCATTTATTTCTAAAGACTACAAATCACTTGTACAGAAATAAATACTTAACAATACTTAATTAGGTACATTTTTGCTGTCCAGAGTAGCAAGGACTTACAATGTTAACATTTTGATATAAAGTAAGAAAGAAGTTATTAAGAGTTTTGTATTGCCTACCGCCATGCTGCGCGATAACGCGCTCGCTGTGCGGTGACTCGGTAACTTTGTTTTGAATTCGAAATCTAAGGGCACGTTTACACTTAGAGCAAATACATGTTATTGGTTAATTTGATTAATTATTGTATGACTTTTTAAGATCAGGCATTTTAATAGTTTTTTGAATAGTGATATCGATTGTGTATTTTAATATCTTTTGTCAGTGAGTTATAAAGTTTTGCTCCCTCATGTATTACTGTTTACTTTATTATTGACTTACATTCATGTCATATACCTAGCTAAAATCGCAGTGGAAACTATATAAATTACATACGCGAAACTTTATAACGAGTATCCCAGAATTTAACGCAATATTTAAATTGAACAGAAAACACAGATTTTAATGTTTCGTTTTTATTAAATAACAAAGTACAGAGAATTGGCATTTTTATGGTGTAACATGCTGGGTAAAAGGCCTCTATTGCTTTTGATAAAAGTTTTTAAACAAACTATTTCACTATTTGCCCTTGAAATACCGGTTAAAACTCACATAGGTATGCTTATGAAATTTCGATTGAACTAACACACATCTTGATCTAGCTTTGGTGTAGAATAAAGAGGAACAGGTTTTATTAATAAACTGGTGATGTTTTATTCAATTTTGCATAGCAAAATGTCTACAGTGCTGTAAATGTTTAACACTCGGCAAAAAGTGGTTTTTCCATGAAACTATGTCGTTATAGTATATGCGCAATACCGGCCTCGGAGCGACGGGCAATGCAAAATAAAAAATAAGTAAAATTATTCAAATAAAAGGAACGACTTATGAAACGCCGCACAATGCAATTACGACCTGCACTGAAAATGACATCTAAAAATTCCATTCTTTTTCTCACGGAGTATGCATTCGAGAAGCTTTTAGAAATTATTATATTTGCATGAGTATATGCAAGTAGTTAAAGTTGTGTTCTTCATGCCACAATGGAACTTCCTGAATGTTTGCATAGACATTATGAGCTGGAAAATGAAACAGACTTTTATCACACTGAAAATTGTGGCAAAGTGTGACACTAAAAATGTTGCCTTACTTCCTTGCACTTGCTTCTCTGAATGCAATGTTATTTTATTGTAATGATTGACTGCATTATGTTATGTCCTGACTAACAAGTGTTAGATATTTAACTAAATTTGTACTGTCTGTATTTTTGGCAGCTAGCGCCATAAGTATAAGGGAGTTCTTCCGTCGAGCTAGTTTTGATGTTTGCATTCTGATTTTCTGTATCTTGGAGTGCATGTGTCTGGCATCCTAGCTCGTAAACAAATGGACCGATTATGATACGTTTTTCTTTTGTTTTACGGCTGACGTTATCGAGATAATTCTTAGCTACGATTCATGAATATAATATGTCAGAGCTTAATGTCAACGTTTCGATCTGTTAGTTTTTGCGGGATATATTTCGATGACACTTCAAATAATATGGTATAGAAAAGAAAGGCTTTTTCGTGCCCCAAAGGTTTCTTTCACAAAGTGAGAAAGTTCATGGAATCCTTTATCTACTTTTAACCCAATCGGGCAGATCCAAGGTCAACGACGTACCCCATAGGTTTTGATGATTAACCCGTACACACTTTGTATAATAATACGTGTTCGTAACGCAATACGATTTTATTTCATTGTGTTACAATCCTGAATATGTATACGGACAACGCATCTTTAGAATGCCGTGTAGTGGTTTAGGTTGCTGAATTTAGTCGAAATCTTTACATATACTATGTAACTAAGACTTAATGTGGCATCGTTGTTTGTATTTTTTATTACTTTTTTATAGACCCACGCCTGTATCCCATAAGGGTGTAGGCAGAGGTGTAATATAATACCCACGTTTCGCCATGAATTTTAAGGTCCAACGTAATAGGGGGCGAGCCTATGGCCGTCATCAGACTCCGTGCTGCTACTGAGAATTTGAAGAAATTGTATAAAAATACTAACAAACTATCTAATTTTGTAATCCTATATAAATATATAGGATTACAAAATTAAATTTGCAGTTAGAGCTTTAATTAAGAAAATTTGTTGTTCGTGTACCAGAAGTACAAGGTACCGGAAAGGACAAAAGTAAGACTATCTACAAAAAGAAATGAGATCCCATAAAAACAATACTTGTCAAAAATACCAAGTCTCGCGACCGTAAAAAGTTGTAAGATACATGTAATACCAAGTCGGTTAATTAAAAATCTTGAATGTTTTAAATAAATATATTGACTTGGCAATCGCTTAAAACAATCTAATTTATAATTATAATATGTGTATTACTTATGAGGTATATTGTGTTTTCATGCGATGGCCGTGTGAATTTATTTATTTAAAACATTCAAGGTTTTTAATTAACCGACTTGGTATTATATGGATCTCACAACTTTTTTCGGTCGCGAGACTTGGTATTTTTGATAAGTATTGTTTTTATGGGATTTATATATCAATTCTATATACCTAACTCGTTTCTTGCATCGTTTGGAAAAATAATGTGGTGCAATACAAATTTCAATTTCATTTAATAATGTTTACGTGAATATGGGATGAGCTTTATTCAAAACGACATGCACAGACATGCATGATGACATGCATGATGGGACACCAGGTGGCGCTCTTCTGATAAACACTACTCAAAGTTATCTCCTTATTTAAAAATTCATAAAATATTTTTATCTTCTTAAAAGTACTGTTTTCTATATATCAAAGTATTTACAAACTTGCATTCTACATAGTATATATGTGACATTGTGGCATTGTTGTGTAGTAAAATTAATTAAAGTGCTTGAACACGGACACATAAAATCAGTGAATATAGTGTTTAATAAACATAAATATAATAAAAAAATACATACTCAACACTCATACTCTAATTAAGTGTCAATAGCGCATATTTGAAGTGATGTAAAACATTAAAGAAGCAGTATAACATTTAAAAGGCAAAAAAGTGTTCGTTTTTTATTCAAACTGCAAAGGTAAACAAACTTTTAATTGACAATAATGACAGCGTATTATACTAAGAGACAATATTGACAGCGGAATAAGTGTTGCCATTAAAATAAAGCGTTTAGTTGTTGCGAATGAAAAAGACATTAAAACCAGTGTTTAATTATTGCAAGAATTTAAACATAAGATCAGCGTTTAATTATTGCAACGATAAATATCAACGGATAAACAATGGAACGCGATCCAGAAATAAATATTACGATTAGGAAAAAGCAATTAAAATCGAAGAATTCGCTTAATTTGTCACTAACATCGAATTCTTCTGATGATTACATGGCAAAAAGCTTGGATATGTCAACGGGCAATTTATTACTACACCAAGAAGAAATTGAGCAGTATAAAGAACAAATTAAACAATTACAAGAACAACTTGCAAGTGCTCATTTAGAGATAGAAAATCTCGTACTTGAAAACAACTCTTTGAAAAATAAATTTCTCACACAAGAAAAGACAATTACAAATTTAAAATTTATTTGCTCAAGTCCCAGGGCAACAAAAACTGCAGTCAAGACAACAGTGCGTAAACAGTCATGCAAATCTACGAACAATCCACCGGACAAAAAATCATATTTGAGACACAAACAACTAGAAGTCGTACAACAGGAATCAGTATTAAATCTGAGTAGTCATGATTTAGGACTAAAGTCAGACGATGAAAAAAATGACACAACAGATGGCGCAAACACGAAAAACTATAACCAACCCATGTCATTAAAACCTACAACGAAGAACAACAATGAATTCATTACATTACCACCAGATGGAGCTAAAACAAGATCTACCCAAGACAGCGCAAATAGTATCCTAAAGAGAGCAGAAATAATGATTGTTGGTGGACAACAGGTTGCAGAATTGGCTTCTAAGCTTATTGAATCCAGAACTGACAGCAAATATGGAAGATTCTTTATATCGTCTACAATAAAACACAACGCAGCTTCTGGTGAGATGTTTAAAACTTGCAACAATTTTAATGACTCTTCTGATTATTATATTATTATGTGTCCAGGAGAATATGAAAATAATCCTAGCAAGTATATAATTAATTTAATTACTATATTAAAATATTTTCGTTTCACTAATATAATTGTACTAAATGTAATTAGGAATAAGAATCTGAATGTATCAATGCTAAATAGTTATACTAAAAATATTTGTCAGTATTTCAGAAACTGCAATTTTGTAGACATGGGTATGTCATATCGAAATAGAAATGATTATTTAATTCAGCTTTGTAATACTTTAAACTACACATTAGATAGTAAGTATTATGAACAAACCTTTTTAAGTTTTAATAAAAATAATATTTCATTCCTGAATAAAAATGATCATAAAATTGACATTCCAAAAATAAACAATTATCATGATTTTAATAATTTTAATAATAGAATAAATGACAATGATTTTTTTCGTTACAAATGTAGAGACTAAAAATATCAAACTAGATTGCCAACATGTAAGTAGGAAGCCAAATATAAATAAAACTAAAAATATTACGTTATTCCACCAGAACATTGCTGGATTGCTTAATAAATTGGAGCAAATAGAAATATGCATAGATGATTTCAGTTTATAAAAGTCTCCTTTACAAATACTCTGCTTTACTGAAACCTTTATCCGAACTGGTGACGAAGCAAATGTTAATTTGTATGGCTTTAACTTAATTAGTTATTTCTCGAGAAGTAATAAAAAACGTGGAGGTGTTTGTATCCTAGCTGAAAATTCTTTAGAATGTAAAGCTGTCCCATTGTGTAGCCAAGCGTCGTGTGAAAAGGTATTTGAATGCTGCGGAATTGATATACCGTCAATTCAGTGTTTCGTTATTTGTGTATACAGAATACCTCGCTCCAATGTCAATGAATTTTTTGAGAAGCTAGAAATGCTTTTACATAACCTAAACATAAAGGGCAATAAACGAATAATTTTGACTGGAGATATGAATATCAATACATTAGTCAATGACAACACGTCTTGCAAACTTCACGACCTGCTTCTCACACACAACCTTACGATACACATCACTGAACCTACTCGTCAACTAACTTGTATTGATCTAATTGTTAGCAACATAAAAGGTGCCATTGGTAAAGTACATGACTTATACTTATCTGATCATAACACCGGTCAAACATTAACATTTCCTACTAATGATAATACACCAAAGCATTCATATATGTATATCATTAGTCGGGATTACTGTAAAGAAAATGTAGCGAAATTTATAAACTGTTTGGCAAGTTTATCGTGGCAGGACGTATTTAGCGATACAGGCTGTAACAGCGCATATAATGCATTCCACGAAACATTTCTGTTGTTCTATAATCTATGTTTTCCAAAGAAAAAGATAAAAATTAAGACAAACATATCTAGGCCAAAATGGCTAACAAAGGGTATTAGAATATCGTCAGTCACGAAAAAGAAACTAAGATATGTATGCTACAAAGATAAAACAGAAATCTCAAAACTCAATTACATTCGTTACAATAGAATGTTTAAAAAATGTATTACTATGTCTCGGAAAAACATAAATAGTACATACATTACAAATGCACCTAACAAGTGTAAAGCAAGTTGGGATGTAATTGGGGATAAACTGAATAATGTAAAACATAACCAGGAAATAAAGCAAATCATGCATAATAATAAACTTATAACTGATCCTATAACCATGGCAAATATATTCAATAACTTTTATATTTCAAAGACAAATAAGTGCAATACATGCACACCAAATTACAATTTGCTAAATAAAATAGACTCTACAATCTTCCTATACCCTTGTACTGAAAGTGAAATTATGAAAGCAATTAATTCATTAAAAGACACAAATGCTGTGGGCTATGATTTTATTTCTACAAAGGTCGTGAAGCTTTGTCAAAAAGAAATTGCTTCAGTACTATCCCATATTAAAAATATTTCATTTAAAGAAGGTGTTTTTCCCGATAGACTTAAAATTTCTATAGTTAAACCATTATATAAAAAGAATGCAAAAGAAGAAATAGAAAACTACAGACCCATAACGCTGATCCCAGTATTTTCAAAACTTTTTGAAAAGTTGATGCATTCGCGAATCACCGGCTTTTTAAACAGAAACCAAATTCTATGTGATGAGCAAAATGGATTCCAAAAGAACAAATCTACAACATTAGCAGCTTTTTCTCTTATGAAAACCGTAACTGAATGTTTAGATAAAAGGAAACGTAGAAAAAAGTTTTTTTTTTATTTATAGCCTTTTTCAGACATGCATATGATACATTTTTTATATTTCATATATTATATGGAATTTTTTATTTTTTTTGTGTGTCTGTTTGCCAGTTGACAAAGGCCTCCTCCAGTCTTCTCCATTCTTTTCTGCATCTGGCGACTCTGCTCCACGCAGTTCCAGCTATTTGTCGAATGTCATCATCCCATCTCTTTTGTTGCCTGCTGCGTTTTCTTATGCCTTCTCTTGGGTACCACTGGCTGACCATCTTACTCCATTTTTCCCTTCCTCTCATCATATGGCCTGACCATTTCGATTTTAGCCGCTTGATCTTCAGGGTTACGTCCTGGGTCTTGGTTCTTGCTATTGCTATTATTTTTTTTCTCTTTTCTTGATTCCTAACATGCTTCTTTCCATAGCTTGTTGACATGTGGTTAAGCTGCTTATGGACTTTTTGTTAGAGACCAGGTTTGACTGCCATACATTAGGACTGGTAATATGCAACTATTGTATAGTTTACCCTTAGTTGACATGAGAAGCTTCCCGTCTTTCATCACCTCCTTCAAGCCCCAGTATCTCTTCCAGCTGTTGATTACTCGTCTATTTATTTCTTTATCTATGTTGTCTTTTGGTGCTATCAGTTGGCCTAAATATTATATATATTCTTCTTTTACATAGCTGAATTCGGTGCCACCTACGTTTATGGCAGCTTTCTCACCGTTGGTCACTACTTTGTTTTTTCGGGATTCAAACATAGTCCTGCCTTTTTGCTTTCTGTTGCTATAATCGATTTTAAACTTTCGCGATTTGTATACATCATACAATATCATTTAGCGGGTCTTAGTTGCGATAATTTATTTATTTCAAGGCATAAATACCTCTGTTATTCTCCTACGTTTCTACCGGCTTCCAACGGTTGTGGACGCGGAGGGACTGATGTCAGCTCAGCGCCGTTCTTGTGAAGCGCAGATTTCGGCAGCTACCCTCACTTGTTTTGTATTTTTGATATTTTTAGTTCTATCCGCACTGTCGGTACTTCGACACACTACACTTATGACGTCTACACACTGATGAGTTGTGTTACTGCGGCGTTGTTTGCATTTGCTGATAACTGGGTTCCAAGTGGTCGATAGTCTGTATCCGTCCTCCCGGTTGAAATTTCTATGTTTTTTTATTTCAACCGCCTCACGTACTATCCTGGAGTAACAGTGGCGATCGGTGGATATGACTTGTGGTTGATGTAATTCTATCCAGTGGTTTGGTCCAGATTCCAGCAAATGCCCAGCTATGGCAGATTTATTAATTTGTTGATTTTTGACAGCTGTGATATGTTCTTTGACCCTTTCAGCGATCGTTCGTTTGGTCTGTCCGATATAGGAACTACCACAACTGCAATCAACCTTGTAGACGCCTGGTGTTTGTAGAGGAATTACGTCCTTTGGGTTACGCAGATTGTGTGCTACCTTGGAAAGGGGACTATATACAGTCTTGATGGAGTATTTCTGTAGTACTGTTCCAACTTTGTCCGTCACTCCCTTGATATAAGGCATGTAAGCCAGCACTCTGCTTACTTCAGATTTGCGGTCCTTCTTCTTCTTCACGGGGTATCTCCTTTTTGTATCCGTTGCGCCTTAGTACCTCCTGAACATGTGACAATTCACTGTTTAAGTGTTCAGGGTTACAGAGGTCATAGGCTCTGTTCACTAACGAGGTCACTACGGATTCCAAATGTCGCGGGTGATGATGTGAGCAGGCGTTGAGATACCTGTCGGTGTGTGTCGGTTTTCTGTATACAGTGTGTCCAAGTGTACCATTAGCTCTCACCGTCACTTTGACGTCGAGAAAGGGTAGCGATCCGTCTACCTCCATTTCAGATGTAAACCGGATGTTCGGATGTATGGAGTTCGATTTGTCTGCGAAACGATCTATGTCTTGCTTGTTGCCCTTCATGATGCAGAATACAACGTCGACATACCTCTTCCATAGCTTTACATTTGAAGCCTGCATGTCTATGGATTTTTCGAAATGTTCCATCCAGATATTGGTCATCACCGGTGCTACTGGGCTACCCATTGCCACTCCGTCGATCTGGAGGATCAACGGAGTGGCTTAGGGCGGCAATGCTGTTCACGATATATGAAGTAGTTACCCTCCAAGCAATTCTTCAATAGAACGGCGTATTCGTTAGACAGATCGCTATCCCTTAATTTTCTCTCAACGACCTCAAGGCAATCCTGAACTGGACCATTGGTGAATAGTGACTCCACGTCAAAACTTACCATCACTTCGTCTGGTTCCTTTATCACGCTCTTGATGATGTCGATAAAATGGCGAGAGTTCTTCACGAAAGATGCCGTCTTACCTACTAACGGTTGCAGTACCTTGCTGATGTGTTTCGCCAAACCATATGTCGGTGAATTTATTTGACTATCGGCCGCAATGGTACATTTGTCTTGTGGACTTTAGGCAAACCGTAAATCTTGGGCGGCTGCACGATTTGGGGTTTGTGTAGACGTTCAAAGTTATCTTCCGCGAACATGTTTCTATGGTCCTTTACCAAAGCTCGAATGCGTTTCGTTACTCTGGCTGTCGGGTTATAAGACACAGGTTTATATATTAGTGTGTCACTTAACAAATTCCGTATTTTGCTGTCATAGTCACAAGAATTCATCACCACAGTGGCGTTCCCCTTGTCGGCCTTCAGCACTAAAATATTCGTGTTACCACGCAGCGTTTTTATTGCCTGACGCTCTTCTGTGGAGACATTGGGTTTCGGCGGCTTTGACTTACGTAAAATAACGGCAACATCCTGTCTAAGTGTATCCGCATCGTTAGACGGTAACTTGTTGCGCGTTATAACCGAAGAGAAAGAGGTATTTATGCCTTGAAATAAATAAATTATCGCGACTAAGACCCGCTAAATAATATTGTATTTCTGTTGCTAATTCATTTATCATCTTATTTAGGTCTTCTGGCGTTTTTGCGAATAACACAATGTCGTCAGCAAATCTTAGGTGAGTTAGTGGGTGACCAGCGATGTTTAATCCTAGGTTTTCCCACTCGAGGTTTCTGAAGATCATTTCTAATACGGCTGTAAAGAGTTTTGGAGAGAGAGGGTCTCCTTGTCTAACTCCTTTTTGGATTTTAATTATTTCACCTTTCTTTTCTAATTGGATACAAGCTGAGCTATGTTTGTACACATTATCTGTGTTTTTAGCGCTTCCCAGATCTTCGTGTGTATTAGTGAGTCGAATGCTTTGCTGTAGTCAATGAATGCTATGTAATAGTGGAGTTGGTATTCAGCATATTTTTCTAAAATTTGTCTTACAGCGTGAATGTGATCTAGCACCGAGTAGTTTTTCCGAAAGCCTGCCTGTTCTATGGGTTGTTGCTCGTCAACTTTACTTTCTATTCGTTTAAATAGAGTCTTTGCGAATACTTTATACAAGTTGGACATATACTTATGGGTCGGTAGTTCCCAATATCGTATTGGTCTCCCTTTTTATATAAAAGTACAATGTTAATGTTGGGGGATGGTCTCTGTTTCGAGGATGTTCTTGAATAGATCTGTTAGTATAGGTTCCAGTGTAGATTTGGCTCGTTTGAGTACTTCGTTACTTATACCATCTGGACCGGGGGCTTTGTCGTTCTTTTGGGTGTCAATGGAGATTTCGATTTCTCTTTGCAAGAAGTTTGGTATACTTTGCCTCTCTGGCAATTCTATGTCTCTATTATCCGTAGTGCTTTTGTATAATTCTTTGTACTATGATGAAGCAATTTCTAAAATATTCTTCCTCTTATTTGCTTTAGTTCCTTTCTCATTCTTCATCTTAACGATCCAGTCCTTTTTGTTAGTAAATTCTTTGTAGGCTTTTTTGGTACCACCTATGTATAGTATGTGTTTCTCAATTGTCTCCATTCTGTTCTGAATCCTGTCTTTCCATATGCTTTCGTTTATTTCTTTGCTAATTTTAGTTATCTGTTTTCTTCTATCTTTGGTTTTCTTATTGTTGATTAACGAAGCTCGTTCTTCCAACAGGTTAATAGTTTTAGTTGTCATCCATTTGTTGGGTTGTTCTCTTCTATTAGGACTTTGTTTTGTGGTATCTTGAATTGTTTTCTCCAGCCAGTTATATTTTTCATTCACTTCCATGTTTGTTGTTTCTTGGTAGTAGTTTGTAATTTTGGTCATAAGAGTAGTGGTTATTTGATCTATTTGATGCTTTCCCAGCTTTACATTTTGCATGTTTTTCCTTGGTCTTTGTCTTTTGGGTGAAGTTGGTTTTAGTTCAGCTTGAATCATTCAATGGTTGGTATTGAAATTAAAATTATTTATAACGCCAAATTTTGAAAAATGTTTGGTTTTGTTGGTTAATATGAAATCTATTTGGTTTTTGGTTTTTCCATCTGGTGATAGCCAGGTCCACATACTCTTTATGCCTTTCTTGAACGTTGTGTTTAGGACTGTTAGGTTATTTGTCATTGCAAAATGCATTAATTTGTTACCATTTTTGCTTCTATCTTTTTTATTATATATAAATGGCCCCATCACTGTGTCCTCATCTGCCTGACGTTCTCCAATTTGGGCTTTAAAATCGCCCATTACTATTTTGTTTTTATTTCCATGTCTTTCTAATGTTTCTGTGTCAGCTTGTTCTGTTGGTGAGTGCACCTGAGCCATGCTCCATTTCTCTTTGTGATTGGGCAGTTTTAAATTTATTAATGCAATACGCTCTGATATGCCGTGAAAACTTACTATAAACTTAGCGAAATGTTTTTTGATCAGGAATCCCACTCCATGCCTCAGCCATCTTCCTTAGTGCCACTTCCAATTCTGAAAGTCTTTTATCTGTTCTTAGTGCTAATGTATTTAGGGATGCTATATAAATGTTATAGTTTTTGTTTTCATTTCTGTTGCCATGTGTGTTGTTTTTTATTTCTGGAGGGTAGTGGTCGCGATCCCCACGGTGACCAGCCGGCTTAGGGAGTGTAACGCCTGTAGGCGTTGTTGTGTTATTTGTTTCGTGTTGTTTATAGTTCTGGTTGTTGTTTGTTTTTTTCATTAGTTGCTATTGATTGTTGGTTGTATTTTGAGAGTTTTGTCTAGCACGGTTTATGTAATCAAATGCTTTGGTTTTATTTATTTTGTTGGGAGCTCCTGGGGTTGGTCCGGCATTGTTGTTTGTTTGCGGTGGTGATTTAGTGGGCGATCGTTTTCTTTTCTCGTTCCCGATTTCCTGGTTTCTCTTTTCTTTTACTTTGAGCTTATCATATAACGACGGGTCCTACGTATACTGGTGCAACCCGCAAAGAAACGAAAATCGTTTTTTTGCATTAAAAGCCTTATAATTGCCTTATATATGTATCCTGTAAAAATTGTAATAAAATATAAAATAATTTCAAAGATACAAACTTGTATACTGATGTAAATGACATCATTTTAAGCGTTGCGACTGCCTACACTGATCTAAGTCACTTGCATCAGTGTAGGCCGGCGCGTACGACGCGATGCGTGAGCGCAAGTGACCTCCACTCCAGTATGCGCGCGGCATCGTTGCACAGAGCACGTCAAACACTGGTATAACTGCGATAAGTCATAGTTTACGTATTCAATGTTAAAAAAAAATCTGAATTTGTTTGCATGTAGTAACAGTAGTAAGAAGTCACAACAATGAAGCGTTCACAGCGTCAATTAATGCTGTTTTTTTTAGAAAATAAGCACAAGACAATAAACATTCCAGAAAATTACGAAGGTAATTATCAATTTTACACATTGAGTATATTATAACGATAAACTTTTTCTTCTCTGATCAGATGTAACAAATTCGTAAAATTTAATTATGTGTTGATTATTTATTTTTCACTTGCACCAGAATACAAGGTTCATATTGTTTATTCGCGTACTTTGTATAGTGGTTTAAGGAAATTTTAACGGTTATTAGTAACTATATTTAAAAAATGAATTAACACATTAATTTTGATTTATTTTAGATCCGCATGCAGTACCACCACGCGAAATATGTGAAGAATTGCACCTAAATTTAAAAATATGACAAGGAACCAGGGAGTCGACCGATTTATATGTAAAAAATATTTTTTTTAGCGAAAATGTTATCAAAAAGGCAGGTAAGAGACAATGATAGAAAAATTAAATCTGATTTTATTATTTATGAATTCTTTTCAATAAACTATGCACTTGCATCAGTATACTGGGTCTGACTTGGTGTTATTTTTTTTTTATTTATATTGTGAACTGATATAAGTTAGGTTATTTTAACGCTAAAATTTATTAATTAATACAAGCAATAAAAAAAGACGCGGCAATTCTAGCTGAAGAAATGCCGTTTTTAATAAGGTTGTTAGTTTAAGCGATCCAGAAGACATATTCGAGGAAACTCCCACAGTTGAAAATTTAAGGTGAAACAAGGTGTCAAAACTTTTTTATTCTGGTCGGACAATTGTGGAGACCAGAACCGAAATAGAATTATTTTTCTTATGTACATGTATTGCGTTTAGAAATTTAACATGAACATCACACATAGACTTCTTGTTGTTGGTCATACTCAAAATGAGGGTGACAGCATTCATTCCGTAAATAGAATATTATTATTTATTTCTTTATTTGCTAGAAACTTTCTTCTATTCCGTAAATGAAAGAAAAACCAGAAATATTTCCATGTATACTCCAGAACAGAGGATATTGGCCTTCAAAATGCCGAGAGCTAACGCGAAACCATACATTGTTAAAGAAGTTACTCTATCTTTTGTCTTCGATTTTAAGTCTTGCCTTGCCTTTTTTGATAACTGGAAGAAGAATTCCACTGGGGAACTTGTAATGTGGAGTAAGGTTTGTGAAGTAAATATTAAAGTCAAAGATTTATTTATGTTTAATTATAAATATGCGTTTGAAGAAAGTGCTTACAAAACCATACAATGTCTAAAAGTTCTACACGTGCCAGTATACAAAATGTTTCAAAAAAATTGACAGATTAGATGTAGCTTACAAAAGCTTATTACCGATTGACAAGAAAAAATTTAAAGATCTATGCAAATCCAATGTGATTCCTGAGCGGTAACACACATTGTACAATAATTTGAAGGTACGGACCGATAACACTGAAGATGTCTCTGACTAGATTATATTTAAAAAATGCCTAGTTTTTATTTTCTAAGATGTTGTTTCTATTTCTATTATGTATTTTTACCATTACTGACTGTGATTGTTGTTACGATAGATAACTATGGGACCAGACATTAATTTGATTATGTCTGAAAGACTGATTAGTCATAGTAAGTACATACATAATACATAATCTCACGCCTATAACCCCGAAGAGGTAGGCAGAGGTGTATTTCTACACCCACTTTTCGCCAGATATACTTTAGTCCCACGTAATAAGGGGCGAGCCTATTGCCGTATCGGGCACATTTCCAGACTCCGTGCTGCTACTGAGAATTTCGTGACAGAAAAACCCAATAACACCCACGGGAAGATAGGGGGTGGTGACACATGTATTCTATGCCGTTAACCACACGGCATAGTAGTATTTAGTTATTTAAATTTATCATAGTAAGTAGCTATGATAAATTTAAATAAATAAGTAACGACAGTTTCTACTTTAAGTTCGAAATATATCTTTTTTATTTTGTTAATTTACGAGGCCAAGGACATTGATTTATTTTTACTTTGTGAGAATAATAGGACTTAATAAGGATAAGTTTGTTCAGGTTACTATTTGAAAAAAAAACAACTATTTTGATTTTTTTATTATTTGTTTTCCTATACTCCTATACCCATTCAAATATTTTAAGATAATAACAAAAGAACAATATAAAAACAGTTGCAAGTAGTTTTCTAGTACTAAGTAAACTATTGCAAGTGTTAAATAGGCTATAAAAATATGTTTTTGTTAATAGTATATGCTTATATTAGCTTAATAGATAAAATAGTTCAATTAAACAAGGTAATTACCTAGTTAAATTGAACACCTACCTTTGATTTTCCTTAATTATGTTTACAAACAAGTACACTTTATACTGGTATAAGTGATCACTTGTGCCAGTTTACCGGTTCTATCATGGTAAAAAAAATAAGCTACATCAATGCAAGTCATGCTATTTTCTAAAGTATAAAAAAATAAGAAAATCAAATTATGCAGTCTTTTTCATATGATATTCAAATACAATATTACAAATTTTCAATTATTTCTTTTGATATTTGTCAAAATTACAAGCTATAGAACGTTTAATCCGCTCTCCTGTAAAGTTGTGTGTTTGCACTTGTACTAGTATACGTAGGACCCGTCGATAATTCGTATAATTGCTAGGTTGCCTTTTTTATTTCTTCTTGCTGTTTCGTTTTTAGTTCATTCCTGAGTTGTAGGATCTCTTTAGGATAATCTTCTGTGACATATGTATTTGCATGGAAGTTTTTATTGTTCCTTAATATTTCTACCTTCCTCAAAGCTAAAGTGAATTTGAATAATATAGGTCTTCGTTTCTTCTCCTCCTTTTTTCTCAGTCTTAGCACTTCATTGATTTGCCACTTGTCAAATTCCCGTAAGCCACTCTTGTTTCCCACTTGATTCAGAAAATCTATGGTCATGTCCACTAGCTCTGCATTGTTTCCTTCCAAATCTTCTAGCTCATGTAATATTAGGTTATTCTTCCTTACTTCCTTTTCTAGTACATGGACTTTCTTTTTGAGTGATGTCACCTCTTCATTTAATTTTTTGTTCTCCTCTACTAGCGGTTCCAACTTCTCTTCAATAGTTTTTACTAAGTCTGTGGTCATTGATGTAATGTGCTTCATAAAATCTTCTTTTAATTCATTCATCTTCTTATCCATTCTTTCCATAAGCATTTCTAATTGGTGGTGCATATTATTGTAAGTTTCTTCTAATTTCGTATTTATTTCCCACAATGGTAACCCTTAGTGAGCACTGGTAACACCGAGTTTGGTAGAAAAAATTGTTGGTGATGGTAGCACTGATCGTATGTCACTCAACTGTCAGCTGTCAGAACTGTCAGAAAACGGAATTCGGTCCACATGTGGCTTAGGCTATGTGACTATAGTTATGCCTGTGTACCTATATGATATTGTGTAAATTTTTTGCCACTGTTCACTTAATCACTGGTTTTGTTTACTGTTTTTATTCTTGCCTCGATAGTGCAGTTCTTTAAGCTTCGAAAGATCGCAAACTTAGACCGAAACGCACGTAATTATTTTCTTCACTTTCACAATAAAAATCGCGCACGTTAGTTTAGTGTGTGTTTAGTTGACAGCTGTCAAACGGAACTCCGATTATTGTACATTACATCAATAATTGTGCCACATGGTAGATGTAAAAATTCGGTTCTTTAGATCAGTTTTTCATTTGGTATGAAAAAGTACATAGCTAAGAGCGTTGAATGATGCGTCAATTCATATTCTCAGATCAAGGTAATAAAGGGTTTGTACAATATTCATCGTCAGATGATGTTGAAATAAGCCGTTCAAGCAAACGAGGTCTTCCTTAGGATAACATTTATTAGTTTTGGAATCAAACAAACATCTAAACTTGTTAAATACCTAACTACATACAGAACAGTTACAACAATCCTTTTTTGAATCTTCTATTACCTAGATATAAGTTTTAAATACATTTATGATATTTAACATATTTAATATCTATTATTATTTAAACGTATTAGTGTAGTCCTCGTAATCTTCGAAATCGTTGTTTATTTTGTCCAACAAAGTAGAGTTCGGTGGCAGCCATTCGCAACTTGTGTATTCAGAAGAACAAACCTGAAACGATAGAAACTATTAATGTAATTGTATCTTACTAAAATTATGAACGCGAACGTTTATGAGTTTGACGGACGTATGTTTGTTACGATTTCACGCCAAAGCTGCTGAAAGGATTTTGATAAAATACTTGTAATATTCCTAGGTCATAAATGATAATTAGATGGTACCATGGAATATCTATTAGGCTATTATACAATGCCTATAAATAAATCCATCTAGTTAGGACTTCCTAGATTTTTATTGAAAAAAGCGTCTTTTTTATCTTATCTTCTCCGGTATTATCTCTGGGCCTCTCTGACAACACCAGAACTGTCAATACAATAATTATTCTGTTCCGTCTTTTAAAAATTGTAAATACGTTCAAAGTACCAATTTCTAGAATTTAAATGAAGAAAAGCTGTGTGACATCAAGAACTGTTGTTATTCAGTGTACCAGTGGAAGTTTGAGCCTGAACAACAATAAGATAAGTGCTAATTATCTACCCATTTATGAAGAATTATTCTCGTAAAGCTGGAATTGTCAAAACTTTTTCCAATATACCCACCCAAGGAGCAAGTATATATGGAGAGAGCATTTCAAAAAGAGTAGAAATCGTATATGCATCTCTATTCTCTCTAATAACAGAACTGCATATGTTCGGGTGAGATAGCCATAGAGCTTTTATACAGCCTTAAATGACATATGCCTAAAAAAATGTTATGTCATGTCGATGTTCATCCAGCTGGAGTGAAAGCCGTGTCAAAGATAAACTGCAATTTTAATTGCTACAAAATATTATTTTTGTGAATATTATTACTTTCAGACATCAAACAATTACAATAGTTTGAAGTGCCGTCGGATGTAAAAGTCGAATGGGACTATTGACCGAAAATGGACAAAAAATATCCTTCCACCGGTAAGTCATAATAAGTAAAATTGTAGATATCTGCCGTAATAATTCTACAATGATATTTGTAAAGCTTATACTTAAAGCCGTGTGGTTGACGGCATAGAATACAAGTGTCACCACCCCCTATCTTCCCGTGGGTGTCGTAAGAGGCGACTAAGGGATAACACGATGCAAATATCATCTTTGCGTAGAGACGGAAAACTCGACATCAAACCCTATACGACTGCCTCGTTGGTCTCGCGGCATAAATGTGCGCGTGGGATCGGGAGGTCCCGGGTTCAATTCCTGGGTCGGGCAGTGTTATTGGGTTTTTCTGTCACGAAATTCTCATTAGCAGCACGGAGTCTGGAAATGTGCCCGGTACGGCAATAGGCTTGCCCCTTATTACGTGGGACTAAAGTATATCTGGCGAAAAGTGGGTGTAGAAATACACCTCTGCCTACCCCTTCGGGGATAAAAGGCGTGACGATATGTAGGTATGTATGTATACTTAAAGATAATGACCACCGTTGACACATATTTTTATTCCATTAGTCACAATTAAATACAAGTGGACCCCAGATTGAAACTGGGATAACGCTAAGAGAATGATGAGTCACAATGAAATAAATGTAATGTAAATATTTCGATAAAAAATATGAGGATAGTATTGTAATACAATTGTCAATTACAAAACCAGTTTCTGAAAGATTATAATTTGAATAATTGGTTATTCATTGTGATTTTTTGGATATTTCCAAAGAATGAAGATTTGAAAGGAAATTGGGTCCGAAATATAAGAATGGGAGAATGGCAACCGTCCAATTCTTCTAAACTTTGTTCGCTTCACTTTGTGTCTGCTTGTTATCAAGAAGGATTTTAAAGAAAAGTTTTGCATTCTTTCTTAATTATGCTGTGCCCATTATTTTTACTAACCAGATATCTAATACTGAGGTTTACTTCTACATTATTATAATTAACTTATATTTTTGTCAATCAATATATACCAACATTGCAAATGTAAAAATATGCTTAGTTATCATATATACATATATGTATATCATAAACAGATTTGTGTTGTAATTTTCAGAAATGTGATAATAAAGCTTCAAGAGAGAACATGGCTTGCACATCTGGAACTCAGGATGAAAATATTGTTCGTAAATGTTAACAGTTTCCGCCCATGTGCATCCCATTTTGGTAATATACATAGTGTTACGGACGGGGTAACGGGATTGGAAGGAAACACCGGGTAGCACTTATAACACTTTATTCGATTTCACACACGACACGCCGTTTAATTTCGACGCAGACAGCACCAACACTAGCGTCTTTTGCACTGCACTTTTCACTGCACTTCACTGCACTTTACTGCACTATACTTTCACTTCACTTTTTTTACTACTTCTTCTTTCTTCCTTTTACTTCTTCCTTCTTCTTCTTTACTTTACCACTTTTCAACTTAAACTGGCGCTCAGCGCATCTACACCGCCTTATATACCCCTTGGAATGTTCTAGATTCACTAATTTCGATCGTCATTTCATAATTCAATTGTTTTTCTATCTCCTGTCTCTTTTTAACCTTTCCATTCCTTCTTGAAGTTTCTAGAATTTTCTAATCTTTATTCGAAATATTTAAATTTGTGTTTCCATCTCCTGTCTCTTTTTAACCTTTCCATTCCTTCCTGAAGTTTCTAGAATTTTCTAATTTTTACTCGAAATATTTAAATAATCTTTTAAATATTTGCCAAATATTCATAAACATTTTCCAAATTTCATAAAAACCAAAATCCACGTAACAGTTATGACTGGGATTTGAACCCACGCCTTCAGAACGTGAACTGAATGTGTTATCCGCACGGCCATCGCCTTGTTGTCAATGACTGGTGAATTTGGCGAACACTTGACAGAGTGTATACGTCATCGAACTAAAAACTAATTTCCAAATAATAAAATAGTCTTCAAACCTCTTTGCTAATAAATTATTGTGTTTGATGACCGGAAAGTTTGTCGTGTAGACGTCAGAAGACCTTGGCAACGGTAGTGATGACAGCTTGGCATGACACCGGCCGTCACACTACCCCCTCTCTAAGACATGCTCGTCCCGAGCATTGTTGGATCCATGATATACCGCTATCCTATCCACATGAACGATCTTCAGTGGACTTATAGGTGTCTTTCGAATTCTGTAGGTTACATCGTTAATTTTCTTTATTACAGTATATGGTCCTTCCCAGCTTGGCTGTAATTTGGGAGATTTTCCCTTACATCGGACCGGATTATGAAGCCACACCAAAGTTCCCTCTTCGAATTCTCTTGCATTTGCGCGTCTGTCATATCGGGTCTTCATTCTTACTCCCGCTTGTAAATTCTCTTGTCTAACGTGTTCATGAATTTCTTCGAGCTTTCTTCTTAATTCACATGCATAGTCGGTAACACAGCTAGGTGTCCCCGGTGGACATCCAGCAAGAAGGTCTACTGGAAGTCGTAGCTCCCTTCCTAAATTTGTTCGCGCCGGGGTTGTTGCCGTACTCTCATGTACTGCGGCTCTGTAAGCCAGAAGAAATAGTGGGATATATTCGTCCCAGTTTCTCTGATGGCTATCGACTACTTTAGCAAGATGGCGCTCCAATGTCTGGTTAAATCTCTCCACCATTCCATCCGATTGAGGGTGATACGGAGTTGTTCTAGTTTTGTGGATCCCCATCATCTTGCAGATTTCTTGAAAGAGTTGAGATTCAAAGTTTCTCCCTTGGTCGCTGTGGATTTCCAACGGTAAACCATATCGACAAAATACTTCATTTACTAATTTTGTCGCAACTGTAATTGCTTCCTGATTGGGGACTGCAAAAGCTTCTGGCCATCTCGTGAAATAATCCATTACCACCAGAATGTAGCGATTACCACTTTCTGTCAACGGAAATGGTCCAGCTATATCCACAGCAACACGTTCCCAAGGAGCTCCCACAGTGTACAGTTTTAGTGCTCCGCGGCTCCGAGTTTGCGGCCCTTTAACTGAAGAACATTTAACGCATTTCCTGCACCAGTCTTCAACGTCTTCCCTACAGTGCAGCCAATAAAAACGTTGACGAATCTTCAGTAAGGTTCTTCGCACTCCAAGATGTCCGCCAGATGGGCCGTCATGACAAACTTGCAAAACTTCAGGAATCATTGATTTTGGCACTATTGTTTGAAGATAAATTTCTCTTTCAGAAGCACTTTCCTATTTTCGACAAAGTAGTCCATCTTGTATTATTAGGCTGTTCCATTGCGCCCAATAGCTTTTCGTGACGGTACTAGTATCAGCTACCTCACTCCATTCTGGCCGAAGAGAGTTATTCTTTAGCCGCTCCAGTATCGGTTTCAAATCTTTATCTTCTTCCTGCGATTTAATAATGAACTCCTTGTTCCATCGCCCGTCGATAGTATCCATTCTAATAACCTTGACGGCAGCTTCTTCTTTTCCTTCAAATCTCACGGTAATTGGTGTCAGAAGTGGGATTTGAACCCACGCCTTCAGAACGTGAACTGAATGTGTTATCCGCACGGCCATCGCCTTGTTGTCAATGACTGGTGAATTTGGCGAACACTTGACAGAGTGTATACGTCATCGAACTAAAAACTCATTTCCAAATAATAAAATAGTCTTCAAACCTCTTTGCTAATAAATTATTGTGTTTGATGACCGGAAAGTTTGTCGTGTAGACGTCAGAAGACCTTGGCAACGGTAGTGATGACAGCTTGGCATGACACCGGCCGTCACAATAGTAGTATCACACCTGCCGGGCAGCGTATTTCCAGGTGTAGGTTTTGTACGTGTATTTTCTTTGAAAATATCAAGACCGAAAGCTAATCCATTTGAGTCAATATTTTTACTGAAATAGATTAGGTTTTGTCGAGTAATATGCACAAACAAAAGCTATTCTATTAGAGACCGACTCGTGACTCAAATAGTTATAGGCTTTGGAAATAAGCTGCCGGGCAGTATCGTGTGCGGTACTTTGTGGAATAAATAAATTATTTTGACTATTTACTGACTTGTTTGATTGTACATACCTGGAGGATTCGTTTACAAATAACAAGTAACCTACTTATTGTACCAAATGAATGGTTAAGACAAAACTTCATTTTATTGTAATAATATAATAAAATCTTTTTATTCAAGTAACATTGACTCAGTTCTGTATATTTTTATCTATGTTAGTAGTTTACACACATACACTTATAAAAAACGTAGACAGCTTACCACAATGATTAATATAGTCTCAGTCCAGTCTGCTAGCAATACCGCTAAGTATGTTATTGGGACTGGCCCGCACGCAGCGCACCAGAGAGGCGAATCTTTTGCGCATTGTGGTAAAAAAGCAATCCACTCGGGCTTCAGCAAACATCCCAGAAACGGGGCAGTCCCATCAACACCCGGAACGCGTTATTAAATTGCACTCGAAGAGCGCTGTACGATTTCTGAGTGTAATTTGCCCACAGGTTACACGTGTAAAACGATGTACACTAGTAAATTATGCTCGAAATAGTTATTTTAACATCTCTGGAGCAACGTGAAAACCTGCGAGCTATCATATTAGCTATAACCGACAGCGCTCTCCGTTCCCTTTCGATGTCAGCATTGTCCTTGAGGTCGGCAGTCAGAATAAGTCCCAGATATTTAAAAGCACAGACTCGGGCACTAGCCCAACACAACTTCTGGACATCGACCCCCGGCCTCAAAGACCATGACTTCGCTCTTTTTGACATTATATATCAATCCGTGACATCTAGCATAGTCTTCACAGATTGATACCAATCGCCTCAAACCACAGATTGAGGCACTGAGGAGTGCCATATCATCAGCGTAAGAAATGTTATTCACACAGATGCCGTCAAAGTAACAGCCAACGCGCTCCCTGCTGAGTGTCTCAATCAGTTCGTTCACATATAGGTTAAATAGCGTTGGAGAGCTTACCCTCCCTGTCTCACACCACACTTGAGCGTAAATGTTCTCGAAAGCTCGAAAGCTACTTTATATTATTTGGAAATATCTGAAATGCGAATCATCATAGAGGTGGATAAAGTATACTCTGACCACCAGTTCAAAGTGGATACTTGAATTCCTCTTGTGAATAAGCGGTAGGAGAGGAGCACCCCGAAGGACATTGTCAATTTGATTTCCGACTTCGTAATTTTATGAGAAAAATTTTATTTACCATTAATATTGCATAATTATTTCAGCCAAAATACATCCTTTGCTGGACATAAGTCAAGTCTCCTCAAGATAGTAATCATATCTTATTATTACCTCTCTTTTGACAGTATTTGTTTCTTTATAGGCATCTAAGTACTATACTCTCAATAAAAGCTCGTAAAATAATATACTACTGGTATATTATTTAATCAAATGCTTATCTTGTCTATAAATACCAAATTATATACCAATACCAATCAAAGATTAATACATGAGTACATCACTATTGACAGTCATTTGTTCTTTAAAAAAGGTTGCGACATGAGTATTTCAAGAGGTAATAAGTACAATACATCTCTCTCGGTTACACATATGACATTTCATACAAGTAAAAAGAAATAACGATGGTGTGAGGTTTCTTGATTATGCTTTAAGCTATCCCTCCATATATACTTGCTCCTTGTAGCCACCTGTCCGTGTGGTGACGGATTAAGATTACGGAATGTCACCACCCCATACCATCCCATGGGTGTCGTAAGAGCCAACAGAGGGAGCATATTATCCAGAGAACAGCACTGTAAGAGAAGGAAAACTTGATACAAACCCTATACCAACCCGTTTGGCCAGCGTGGTACAGTAGGCCAATTCCTCCTTTCAAAGGAGAGGCCTAGTCCAGCAGTGGACTGTTAAGGGCTGATGATGATGATGATGATGTACCCACCAGTGTGAGTTGTCAAAGTTGACTGACAACACCGTAGACAATTTTGACGTACACAGTGTTGCCACTTTCTGAACAGCAGTTCCCAATGTTTGAAACCCGGTGAAAAGGTCCAAGTCAGTAACACTTTATTAATATAATCGAAGGGGCGATACGAGCTTGGCGACTCTACAGTATCTCCACGAAGATGTGTAAGGTTAAGATACCTTTCTTTAACTAATTTTACGTGCTTACACTCTATAAGAATGCCCAAGGTTAAACACACACCAGCATCAACGCCGAAAATAAATGAATAACGAGCCTCATCTACTTCTAACACCGCAGGCACGTCTGCAGAACCAGAGTTTTACAATTCTACACCAGGGTCAAAACGGTTACGTATGGAATCTAGTCCTATCAATGAATTCGGACAATGCTATCAAAGTGGAATTCCGACCAAGAAATTACCTTAAAAAACTTCATGTCAAAAATTACCTTAGAGTTAGTTGAACTTAGAACATAAAATGAAAATTTTCAGAAATGTAAAACAGATATAGAGGAGTCCGCAGCTCTTAAGGAAATAAAATCCAAAATTAAAGATCTTGAATCTGAGCGCTCCGAACAGAGAAATTATATATACAAATTAGAGCAAAAAATTCTGGATATTCAGGTCGTTCGGCATTCGTGGAGCTGCGAAATATCCCGACGCTGGATAATGAAGACAGTGGTAAACTTATCAAAACGCTCGTCGATGCCTGCAAATCCCTACAGGTATCGATAGAACCAACTGAGATACGGGACATATATCGAATGCAAAGTAAACAGGGCCCTACTAAACAAATTATAGCTGAAGTCCATTCGGTAACTACAAAAAATATATACTTAGCGCCTTACGTTTTTTTAACAAGGGGAAAACTACTGCGGAAAAATTTAACAGCAGACATTGGTTTACCTAGTGAGAGTGTTTTGTGGTGTGTGGTGTTTACATCCTCGAACGTCTCCCGGCTAGTCTAAGACAACTTTTTATGAGGCCCGAAAATTTGCGGCATCGAATGGGTTTCAGTACTGCTGGACCGCAAATGCCAAGATTTTTCTTCGCAGAAAGGAAGGCGATACATCAATACAAATTAAATCGACACAATGTTACAAAGATTTATTACAATAATAGCCATAAAGTCTGTATAATGCATAATTTTCTTTATACGATCGTAGAAGTAAATTAATGTTATTATTTATTTTTAATGCCTCTATTTTGTTTGTCCTGTACACTAAAGACAAATACACTATTAACACACATTACATACACCTACGGCTACGGCTGTTCAACCTCTTCATGGACAGTTGTTTGCAAGATTTGAAACATAGTGATTGTGGATTAAGGATGAATGAGTTACTTGTCAAATGCCTCATTTATGCTGATGATCAGGTTATACTTGCGTCTTCAGCGGAGGAGTTGCAGGAGATGGTAACAATCATGCATGGTGCCTTAGAGAGGAAAATAATGAAAGTGAATGTAAGTAAAACGAAAGTTATGGATTTTGAAAAGGTGGAATGCGTTACGGCTTGTAATGTTATGATCGATGGACAGCGAGTAGAGCAAGTGAATTAGTTTGTGTATTTAGGTACGCTGTTTACAAGAGATGGCACGAATGAAGAAGAAATTGAAAGAAGAGTTAATGCAGGTAATAGAGTGAAGCTCCATTCAGCTCCTGAAGGCATTTATGAATAGCCAAAACCTGTCCAAAAAGGCACGTTTGGCTGTGCATAGAGGGGTGTTAGTACCTACTCTTATATATGGTAGTGAAAGTTGAGTATGGCAGAAGAGACATGAAAGTAGAATAAATGCTGTAGAAATGAGAGCACTGAGAAGTATGTGTGGTGTTTCTCTGACTGACAGAGTAAATAATTGTGTGATAAGAGAGTGTTGTGGGGTAAAAGAGAAGATATAGTGACAAGCATCGAGAAAGGTATGCTAAGATGGTATGGGCACATGGAGAGGATGGATGACGAAAGACTGACCAAGCAGATATATAATGCAAGTGTGGAAGGGACATGACGAAGGGTAAGACCTAGGCGGACGTTCTCTGACCAGATTGGGGACATCCTAAAAATAGGATACGTGAGAAGTACCCTGAACAGAAGAGCATGCATGAGGAATCTGATGGGATTGAATGAAGCAAGAGAGATATGTCAGGATCGTTGCAAATGGCGTTCCGTAGTCCTCTTGTCTACCCCTCCGGGAAACAGGCGTGTGTCTATGTATGTACATACACCTAAAACGTGTGGCTTGTCTACATATTACATCTACTCTGCACAATTGAAAACCACTCATGTCACTTAACTTCCATTATGCCTATCAATTTTGTAAGAGCCACAAGATATACGCATTTCTCTATATAAATAAAGTTACCAATTTCGACAAATATTATTTTTACAAAGGACTAATACGCGGAATATTGTATAATTTTAAATAATGAACAATGTTAATGAAATAATGGATGATCTTGACAATTATAGTGCTTGGGACTGCTACAGCTTGCCACTTGACAAATGCGCACAATTTATGCCAAAGTTTAGTAGCAAACTCAAATTCTTACACCTCAATATACGCAGCATCAACAAAAACTTCAATAGTGTCTTGGTGTTACTCGCCACTCTGCACACTAGATGTGATGTCATAATACTCTCGGAATGCTGGTTAAGCAAAATAGGTAATATTCCATCCAAGTTTACTTAGCGTTTTCTACAACTAAAATAATCAATCAGAACGATGGGTTGGTTGCCTATATTTGTTCCGATTTACATCACTGTGTAACCGAGCCACAGTTTTCAGATGCAAACAGTCTTGTCTGTAAGATCGCCTCAGATTCTGTTATAATAGCTTTTATCGACCACCTTCCTTTCGTAATGCTGAAATTTTTTTAGATAGTCTAAATAAGATATTGCAATCTGTATACATCCACATTCAAGAACATCTTTCTAATGGGAGATATTAATATCAACATTAGCCCACTGAACAATGACCGACATTCTAACGAGTATCTAAACTTAACAGCGTCACACGGTCTATTGCCAGTTTTTACATTACCCACCAGAGAAAACAGCTGTTTAGACCATGCATTGATAAAAGTAGTAAGCCCAGTAGTTTGTTTCATTATAGAAAGTTACGTAACCGATCATGGACCAGTTTTGGTATGCGTGAAAAATAATAGAAAGGAGATCAGGAATAGCAAAGTAGTTACGAGATTGGATTTAAATAAAATCGTTGCAGACATAACATTAACATAGATTTCAGTGCTGTTATGCAATCAGATGATCCGAACCAGGCCACAGATACTCTTATTAATACGATAAGGTCCTTAATTAAAATGCACACGTATACTAGGCTGATTCCTTCGAGGATGAGAATTATTAAGCCCTGGATAACGCCGGGCCTCTTAAGATGTATAAGAAATAGAGACAAGTTGCATAGAAATTACAAGAAGTCACCAGATAATTATGTTTTAAAAACTACCTACCTGCGGTATCGTAATTTCTGTAACAAGTTGCTTAATCGTCTGAAAGTAGAATATGAGAAAGGAAAGTTTATAAAATCTAAACACGATCCTAAAAAAACTTGGCGAGCAATAAATAACGTTATAGGTAAACAGCAAAAGTCAGCGACTGGCATAGAACTTCTATCTACCTCAGGACTTGATCATGGGAGTTCAGTAAATTCTGTCAATGAATATTTCGCAAATATTGGAAAAAACCTAGCAGCCCAACAGACAAGTAATCACATAGATGAAGATATATTACGAAGTGACTCCTGGGACAATGCTCATTTAAACTCTTTCGTGCTTTTGTCTCCTGACCCTGCTGAAGTGGAAAGTGTAATAATGAATCTTCGTTCACATTCTGCTGAGTGGATGGGACGGAATTACAACCCAAATACTTAAAATGAGTCAACAAGTACTTATTCCACCAATCACACACATCTGCGACCTGTGCTTTGTAAAGGGTGTCTTTCCAAGGTCACCCATCCACAAGAGTGGTGACAGAGACAGTGTTAATAACTACAGGCCCATATCAGTTCTACCAGCATTGTCTAAAATAATAAAAAAGATGATTAATTGTCGTATTATGAATTTTTTGGAAACCCGTAACATTTTATCAAGTAATCAGTATGGTTTTCGTAAAGGCAAATCATGTCAAGATGCAGTTGTCGCTTTTGTGGATAATGCTGTTAGAGTTTTGGATACTAAATCGAAGTGCCTGGGTAGTTTCTTGGACCTCAAGAAGGCAATTGACACTGTCTCTGTCCCTATTCTAATTAATAAATTAGAAAAACAGGGTTTAGGGGTGTGGTGTGGTAAACAGCCTTTGCAACTTGCGTATACCAAACTGCAGCATTTATACCTACGCTGATGACAGCTCTTTTTATACAAGGCGGTGACTGGAATCAGATCAAAGATCGAGCCGAATTGGCTCTTCAGATTGTTATGTCCTGGGTAATGAACTTACCCTAAACGTCGATAAGACTTACTACATAACTTTTTCTAACAAGCCTACCACCCAACCTGATCAGTTGTTTACCATCAAGGCTCATACCTGTGATAGTCAATTTGCCCACTGTAGTTGTCTTCCAATAACCAGAACATCCAACGTCAGATATCTGGGTATTATTATTGATAGCCTCATATCCTGGAATCAGCAAACTAAAGGACTGTCAAACAGACTGAGAAAACTCATTGCCATCTTTAAGAATTTGAGACACTCAGCAGATTTTGAAACTTTGAAAATGGTATATTTTTCTTTGTGCCAATCAATACTGACTTTTGGTATAACCGTATGGGGAGGTGCTCCCAAAACTAAATTCCTGCAGTTGGAGAGAGCGCAGAGGGCTGTCCTTAAGGTCATGAACTTCAAACACTATCGATATATATGACGACCGGTTGGCGCAGCTGGAGTGTAAGCGACTGCTACGCCGAAGGTCGCGGGTTCGATTCCCGCACAAGTCAAACATTTTGTGTGCATGAACATGGATGTTTGTCTTGGTCTGGGTGTTTCTATGTATAATATGTATGTATTTATAAAAAAAAAGTATATATGTATGTTTATCCATTATCTAGTACCCATAGTACAAGCTCTGCTTAGTTTGGGACTAGATGGTGATGTGTGTAATGTGGTAGAATATTATTATTATTATTATTATTATATAGTACTACACTACTGTATAATGACTGCCAAGTCATGATTGTGAGACAACTTTTTGTGCTCTATACCACAATGCGCAAACACATGTCATTAAGATATTATAACAGTTATCTGGCAAAGCGTAGATCAACTAGCGTGTGCCCGCCAGAAAGCCATCGAACTAAACTGGCCCAAAGACATTTTCGGGTAGTAGCAAGTCGGTTGTACAACAAGATAAATAGGGAATGTAACATATATGCATTGAATAAATCGGAGTGTAAAACAATAATATAATACACATACATACATAGACTCACGCCTGTTTCCCCGAAGGGGTAGGCAGAGGCATAATAAACGCCCACTTTTCGCCAGTGTTTTGATCCCACGTAATAGGTGGCGAGCCTATTGCCGCTTATTGGGACATTTTGTTTGCCAGAGCCTCGTCCGTTGTTTGGCAGGTGCACCACTTGCAGGTGAGGTTGGCTTGGGACCCTAAGTTCTTGGTGGGAACCCTATGCACCCTATAATAATATGTCATAATATGTCAGTGGCTCATAAAATTTGACTATGAAGAGTTGGAAAAGCTTATACAATACTTTTAGGCTCACACTCACATACATACACACACTCACACGCGCGCACACACACACACACGCGCACACATACAAACACACGCACTCACACATGCGCACACACGCACACACCCACGCACGCGCGCTCACACATACACACACACACACACACGCATACACTAAGAGGCTGTTATTTTTTTTTGTTATTATATTATTAATTGAATTATTTATTATTAACCTAGTAGTGTAGATTATAATTTCATTATGATCAAAGTTGCTAGAGAGACCTGGCACCCATAACACAAGTTTGATCTTAGCTTGGGTGCCAGTGGATCTAATTGCTTGAGATTTATATACCTACATACATAGACTCACGCCTGTTTCCCCGAAGGGGTAGGCAGAGGCATATTAAAAGCCCACTTTTCACCAGTGTTTTGATCCCACGTAATAGGTGGCGAGCCTATTGCCGCTTATCGGGATATTTTGTTTGCCAGAGCCTCGTCCGTTGATCGGCAGGTGCACCACTTGCAGGTGAGGTTGGCTTGGCACCCTAAGTTCTGTTCTGTTCTGTAAATGTGATTAATGTGAATCTGTACATTTATTGTAAATCGCTAAATATGGAAAATAAATATTTATTATTATTATCTATTTATTAAAAATAACTTTATTTTCCAAACACCTATCGGTCGGATTCCTATTCAATCGGTCGTTGACATACTTATTAGCGATACACAAAATACTTTTACATGGCCTTCATATGAAATATATCATTAGATTGGTTCCTATATTAATATTTATGTTTGAAAAATACTTGATTCTGTTGAATCTTCCTAAATTACAAATTCTTGGTAATAAATCGTCTCGAAAACTGAGCATATTGGTTATGCAGTGGCATTGCCATTTAGCACTGCGTTCAGTATCGTGTGTCAGATTACCACAAGACTCAAACTTAATGATTTCACTGATTGACTGTCAGACAGAATTAAATTTGGGAGAAGGCAATTGAAATTTTCAGCGAATCGGCAGGAAACGGTTAATTTTAAATTAAATGTGCAAGCGTAGCTTTGGGCTTAAACTAGTTAAAAAACTATGTTTTATTCTTACTTTAACAAATAGCGTAAGTTAAGCCAGAATATTTGTCCAGCGTGTATCGAAACCTTGCTATACGTTTAATCCTACCTACACATAGGCTGCACTAAAAGTATCGGGAATGAATTATTTCCACTGTTCCTATCATATTAAAATCTTTTTAATTGAAAACTCCTTGGTTTTAAAAATCGAATACCTTTTATTTACATACATACATACATACATACATATCGTCACGCCTTTTATCCCCGAAGGGGTAGGCAGAGGTGTATTTCTACACCCACTTTTCGCCAGACATACTTTAGTCCCACGTAATAAGGGGCGAGCCTATTGCCGTACCGGGCACATTTGCAGACTCCGTGCTGCTACTGAGAATTTCGTGACAGAAAAACCCAATAACACCGCCCGACCCAGGAATCGAACCCGGGACCTCCCGATCCCACGCGCACGTTTATGCCGCGAGACCAACGAGGTAGTCGTATAGGGTTTGATGTCGAGTTTTCCGTCTCTACGCAAAGATGGTATTTGCATCGTGTTATCCCTTAGTCGCCTCTTACGACACCCACGGGAAGATAGGGGGTGGTGACACTTGTATTCTATGCCGTCAACCACATGGCCAATTACCATTTATTTATTAAAAAAAAGATTCTCGGTCTTGTCATAATATTTATAATTAAATTATGAATAATTTCTGCATTTGGAATGAAGCCTCATCCAAAACCACAATTTATCGCTGGTTTGCTGAATTTCAACGTGGACGTGTCAAGCTCAGTGATGATCCCCGTCAAGGTCGGCCAAAAACTGCAGTCACCCAAGAAAACGTTGATGCTGTGCGTAAGCTGATTGAGAAAGATCGACATCTGACATACCGCGAAATTCAGGCAACTTTAGACATTGGCATGAGTCAAATACAAATAATCTTGCATGAACAATTAGGTGTAAAAAAGTTATTTTCCCGATGGATACCGCATTCGCTCTGTGAAGAGCAAAAAGCGGCTCGCGTTACTTGGTGCATCAGAACTCTCGAAAGATTCCACGCAGGATCCTCAAATGCTGTATACAACATCGTATCAGGTGACGAATCCTGGATATAGGCGTACGAACCCGAAACAAAAAACCAGTCACGAGTTTGGGTGTTCGAAAATGAGTTAAAGCCAGCAAAAATTTTTCGTTCACGGAGTGTTGCAAAAAAAATGGTGGCCACGTTTGTCTCCAAAACCGGCCTTGTTACGACTATTCCTCTTGAGGGGCAAATAACGGTTATTGCAGAATGGTATGCTAGCATTTGTTTGCCACAGGTCGTTTCTGAACTCCGTAAAGAGAACTGCAACCGCCGCACCATCCTCCATCACGACAATGCGAGTTCTCACACCGCGCACAGAACAAAACAGTTTTTAGAGCAAGAAAACATTTAGAATTATTAGACCATCCGCCGTACAGCCCCGACCTAAGCCCTAATGATTTCTATACTTTCCCTTTCCCTCTCACTAAAATAAAGAATAAATTGCGTGGACAGAGATTTTCGTCACCTGAAGAAGCTGTGGACGCCTACAAAACGGCCATTTTGGAGACCCCAACTTCCGAATGGAATGGTTGCTTCAATGATTGGTTCCATCGTATGGGAAAATGTGTCAAATTTCGCGGAGAATACTTCGAAAAGCAATAAATACATTTTTAAATAGTAATGTTGTGTCACTTCCTTGATTCCCGAAATTTTCAGTGCCGCCCGAAACAAGTGGCTTTGAAGTCATGCAATATATATACGGCATGTGGCTAGCAATAAAGTCCAGGACTTACTCGTAAGACTAAGAACATATGAGGCTTCTACATATGTATATTTATGCAATCTGAGGGTTGGATGGCGCTGGCGCCTGTAGCAGAGTTAGTTACCTAGTGTAAACAACGACTACGGTCGTCGTCGTATTCTCTTATAATATCTGACTTTTCGGAGTTATGTGCAAATGAAATTATTCAGTTATCACTTGCTCCATGCCTTGGAGAGCATGTTAAGCCGTCTGTCCCGGTTGTCATTAAGAAGGAAGTCAGAACCTATGAATAAACTGACTCTAGTCTCAACTATGACATATCGCTATCCCTTTGGGTTGCGGAGGTCATATAGATAGTTTCTCTGTGGAAAAGATTTCTTGACAGTTCAGTTATGTCAGTAGGTTGCTTAGTAAAAATTGCTAATAGCGATAAGGCTGACCATTATACAACTTTTAGTCTAAATTCTTAAATATTGATGTTGTGTATGAATATCAACATTTAAGAAATTTTAAACAGAGAGTATACAAATAAATTAATAAAAATAAATAGGTAGGATTAATTTATGTAATTTTCTCCCATGTGTTGCGCTCATGTTGCTGTTAATACATGATAATTCCTAAATCGTGGTAGGATTATAAAAAAAAATATTTATTTATTTATAATAACATACATTGTCTTTAAAGGTAATACCCAATGCAACAATATAGTACTTACATAAAAATATTAAAACTAATCTGACAAATATGCTAGTGTGACCTTCACAAATTCCGGCAATGTGCACATAAAAATATCAATTTTCTGTGAGACGCTGTTAATTGTATTTATTGCTCGCACATGAGGAGCATACTTCAAAAGGTTGGTACGGGATAGTGGGACTTCGAATAAACTGCCCCGTGGTCCCTGTCGTAAGCTGGTGTTAGGAACAAGCAGTCTCAACGCTTCCAGGATCTGGCGATTATTTAATTTACCACGAAATACTAGAAATACATATTTTGCTACAGCCAAATTGCGCCTTACCTCCAGCTTATAGTACCCAACCATCCCTATAACAAATAGTGTTGGGTACATAAGCGGGTAGAAGGGGTATACACCATATTGCTTTAAATATAGGATTTCATAAATTTATTTTGCATCTTCTCCACCATAAGACTATATTTAGTTTCATGGGGATTCCAGATAATAGCACTCGTCTCCAATCTACTCCTTACCAGTGCGTTGTACAGTGATTTTACGGCATTGGTGTTCTGGAAATTCTTCGTCTCCCGTATGATAAATCCTAAATTCCTAAAGGCCGCTGTGCAGATATTAATAATATGCTGTCGGAATGTTAATTCAGCAGTGAACAGAACCCCGAGATCACGCACGAGAGTAACACGAGGAATAACCACACCCTCTATTTGATAGTTGAAGTAAAGTGGCGCTACCGCACGCGTGAAAGAAATTACGTTTCATTTTCTCACATTAAAAACCAGTTTGTTTGTATGGCTCCACTCTACTAATTGATTAATATCGTACTGGAGGCGTTCGCAGTCCTGTTCACTGTTAATTTGATGATAAAATCATCAGCAAATAATAAACACTCTGCATGCTTGACCACTTCCGGCAAGTCATTGATCATGATGATAAATTCCAAAGCTCCCAAATAACTACCTTGACTCACGCCTGTGAGGGTAGGAAATGGGTTCGAAATGAATCCACCATATTCTACATACTGCTGACGGTTTCCTAAATAATCCACAAAAAAGTGTAAAAGGTCCGGGGTAAACCCTGCCGTTGCGAATTTCATCAGCAACACGTCATTATCAACACTATCGAAAGTCTTCAGGAAGTCGAAATATGCTACATCCAACTGAGCCCCCGCCTTAGAATCGAGCAACGGCGCTGCAGTGTTCATGAAACTCATAAGGTTTGAGTTAGTGCTACGACCCGCCCTAAAGCCATGTTGGCTGTCGCTTAATTGTACGCTTACTTGAGAACCAATGACTGAATAAAGAGACATCTCAAAGACCCTCGCTAGCGCTGATAATATTGCTACAGGTCTGTAGCCACTGACATCTGTGCCTGGAGTACCCTTGGGTACTGGGCGTTACCCTGGTTAATTTCCACCCTCGGGGATATGACCGTTCCTTTAAGCAAATATTAAAGAGGTATTGAAGTGGCCGTGCTAACACCATTCTGCAGTCGTTTATTAGATAAGGAGGTATACCGTCAGGACCTACCGACCGCTTAGGCTTAAGGTGCGCAAGTGCCCCACGCACATCAGCCAGTGATAACTGGCCAACGTGAATGCGCGACCCTCGTTCAAATGCCATATGCGCAGCGGCTTCTGCGTTTAAAAAAGGTGTTTCCTTACCGTAGACCGAATGGAAATAATCGGCAAACTCTTGTGCACACTCACTCTCTGGTAACGGTTTACCGTTATTAACTAAATGAACTTTACTTCGATTTGAACGCTTCTGACTGATATATCCCCAGAAGGACTTAGGGTCTTTGGTAAATTGCGACTCTATACATTTTTGGTAATTGTCATACGCAGTGTCGATTTCGCATTTCACCAATGAACGATAGTATGAGAATTTATCATAGTCACTTTTAGAACCACTGGATTTATATATTTTATGCCAAAATGCTTTTTGTCTAATGTCGCCTATTAAATCAGCCGTATACCACTCCGGGTAATGGTACCGGGAGTGGTTGGCCTTAGGCATTTTTCTTGGAGTGCTATCATCTATTATTCTATTAAATATATTATAAAAAACATCATACGCTTCATTGAGACTGCTTGCTCCATACAAACGGCTCCAGTCTTCATTCGCTATTGACGCATACAATGAAGAAAAATCAGCTTTGGCGAAGTTCCACCGCGGATAAGACCCCGTGGGTGGCGGTATTGATGCTGAGCTGGCGGACCCTGCAGCGGGCTCCCCCGCAGCACGCGCGCGAGTGACGCTCACACACAGCGGCGGGTGTCGTAGGTCTATAGCACATACACACTCTCGTTCCTCACCAACAGCGATCTCACCCTCATGCATAGTCGTTAACACTACATCTAGCATTCGATTATTGCAGTTACGAATTTTATTACATTCCCGCAATCCGCAATAGGTGAGAAAATATTCATAATAACATCGTGTGTCTTGATTAGTAGAATACATATTAAAATCACCAAGTAGTATAACTTCCGTATAACGATCACACAATTGTTCTATTAAGTGGAACATAGACATGTATTCACGTTCGATAGCACTCGTAAGCGACACAACATAAAAACAAAAAGTTACTATCACGAAATACAGCCGCACACACAATTTCAAATATATGATTGTCGAGATTAGCGCTGCCCTGTAAAGCCACGGGGCGTATTTCGAGACCACTGTGTGGTGTTGCTATCAGCAGCGCTCCGCCGTGTTTGCGCCCGTCTTCACGATCACATCGCAACACCGTGTAGCCACTCGGTACAAACTCACCATCCTGTATAGATTTGTTTAATCCGCTCTCGGTGACGGCTAATAGATGCGCTGTGGATGATAGTACATTCTTATAGAAGGTCTTTAACTTTGTACGCAATCCTCTCACATTCTGGTAGTAAATGTTAAGTAAATTGGTACTACACTTTTTCTTTGGCTGTTGGGCGGGGGCTCCGAAACCAAATCCAGTCGCTAAAACGCGTATTCAGTGGCCACACATCGGCCCTGGCGATCTTCTCGTATTGACTCGCGGAACGCCAATTTTGAATGACGAATAGTCACGTTTTGTTTTAGGCGCAATTTTATCTACACTAATGTTATCACAGTCACCACAGATTTCTTTTACGTGACTCAAAATACCTTCATTAGTCGTGTCTAGATGTAATGACCATACGTGCAAGTATTTTTTCTTCTCAATCGCCTGAAGGCTGCCGATCGTACTATTTTCTCCCCTTAATACTACTGTTTTGACGTGACAACGTCTTATAAATTGGTTTGCCGGGTGACACTTCAAGAAACTGCGTTACGCTCCGCTCACGTTATGCGCTCACAATGAGAGCGAGTGAGAGGCACGCGTCCCGCCTAAGAGCGAGAGAGACAGACATAAAAAGTGAAAGGCACGCGTCTTTCATCCTTCTTCCTACTATACGAATGAATATTCACATTAAAATTATTTTACCACTCAAAGTCGTTGTCACGTAAAACTTTCGCCCGTATACCGACTTTACAGGCAACCAATTTTTCTATGGGTTTTTTTATATGTTACTGTATGCCATTCTTTTTGTTTCGATCCGTGCGTTCCTTCTATTTGTATGTCATCGGTAGTGGCGGGCTGCTGCTTGGACGTTATTATGTTTTCTATATCTTTTGTACCTCGGCTATGACCGTAAGACTGTGAGCGTGATTTAACCTGAGTAACATTTGTATAGGTGGGTAATTCCTTTTCTAATACTTCCGGTTTTGGTTGGGAACTACTATTCAGGTTTATTTCTCGACGTTCGCCTACACTATTTTTGCCTTCCTGTGTCACCTCCAACTTATTTTCAATTTGGGATACTTTTGCTGAGATATCTCTATTTTCTTTGCAACACTCCATTACCAAATCCTTCAAGCTATTTAGCGATTGTTCAATGCACACAATGTTATTCAACATTCCCATAACCATAGTCTGAATTGACTTTTCGACAGCCGCTGCAACTTCTTGTCTTATAATATCTCTAATTTTATTTTCCGAAATGCCAACAAAGCCCCTTTCGCTAGATGGTGGATGTTCCGTCCTCGGCACTTCTCCACTCCTAACGGCAACTTGCCGCCGCGCTCATTGGGTTACGTTGTCCGGATCAGACATATTGCAGTATCTCTAAACATATACACAGAGTAATTTGCACTCAATGTATACGCTACGACGTACAATATGGCGTGCCGCTACTCCTTTCACTGCGTAACGACGTCACAAGGCGCTAGGAACTGATAATTTCGCGCGCTCTTGACAAGCTTCGGTGGCGCGGTGGTTTAGCGCGCTGTCCCCATTCACGGCGGTTTGAGTTCAAATCTCCGAGTCGACCGAGTACGACACTTTTACAATTATATTTATCTCTTTCGAACTGGGCGGAGTCCTGTGGTTAAAATCCCGTAAGTAAGACAAGGATACTAAAATTTAACTGTCCACCAATCACAAATTAATTATTTCTAATTTTAGAAAAATATCCGAATTACGACAAACACGTCCGTTCATTGCGACACACGACGTACGACCAGGAATCAAATGGTTGTCACTAGGTCACAGGGCCGTAGGATTTACCTAAATTGTAGATAGTCGAAGTGTAAAACATAACTTTTATAAAAATGAATAACGTAGTTATTTTACTTTATGAAGTTACAGCAACATCTAAACATGAATTAAAATTATGTTTGAATGTCGTGAAAGTTACGATAGAAATTCACAAATTAGTAATCTATCACATTTTATCCGTTATAATGAGCAATCGCATTTTTTTCAAGCTAATTATTTTTCCACATCGTTGTTTGTGAAGATTAAATATTTGTTAAAATCATTCGATGTAAAGCGAGAATCGCCAGCTCAAACATTGTGTCCACTCATTCATTGCTGTGGTTTCATCATTAATAGCTACCAAATTCATAGCAATGCTGGCCACAGCGAAATACTGTTACATTTTTCATTTACAGTTTGAATTTTGTATTGAGAATTTATACAGTTTAGTATTACCTATAACTTAATTTTTTCGATGTATCAATCATTCAGGCTTCTGCTAAAAACTACGTAAAATACGAGAAATCGCAAATAATAACTTAAGGTTAAACTAGGCTGTAAAATAAATTATACTTATTTAGTTAATACCGTCATCACAAACTAGTTAATGTAAGTTTAAGTTATTGAATTAATTATAAAAAAAAAATATTTTTGGGCTACGAGTTTCATAATTTCGGAATATTCAACTTAGTCGCAATGTTAATAATTCTAATAAAATTATAATATAATGTCCTCCGACCGATTTTGGCCCCGGTGGTTTGTTTTCATATGAGACTAGCAAACTATATATGACATAATTATTATAGTGCACAATGTGGGCGCATACACGAGTGCACTCTATATTCCCTCACTCTCATAGTTCGATAGGATACCACATGTGACATGACCGGAGAAAGATTCGGCGCAATATCAACGGCACATGTGCATGCCAAGGTAAAGATGTGTAACACCACTAACACTCTGACTCCCAACTTCTATTCGATAAATCTTAATAGAAAAACTCTATATCACTTTTTGTACGGCCCAGGAATCAAACTCGAGATCCATGATGCGTACTCGCTTAAACTTCCGCAGGACCACAGAGGCATCTATTTCTAATTATTTTATATTCAACAGTAACCGATTTTAAAGATTATTCCATATGAAAACTGATATAAATAATGCTCTCTGCTGTTTTTCGTTATTTTTGTGCCTCCCTTTGAGAAACAACTTCACCTATCAGGAATATAATCTTGACGTTTGAATTTCCGAAATTTGAATCTTTTGTCAGAATAACTGCTGTAACGATTTCAAATTAGAACGGAAGTTTTCTTAGAAAAACAGTTGAGTGACACTTCGAGACACATACTTGATACTTGATTGCACGGGCTGTTTCCGCAACTCCACGTCTTGGCGCGTATTTTGCGTGCGGGTGGGAATGGTGTCTTCATTCGAGCCACCCCAGCTCTTCGAGGAAGGCCAGCAGACTCTTGATGTGGCCCACTGCCTCCCTCAGGGTGCTGTATCTCGTCAGGTACTGCTGCCTGTACTGTGCGACCTCAGGGCAGTCGAGGAGCAGGTGGGCTGCCGTCTCGTCTGCTGCCATACAGGCCCTGCACAGCGGGCTGTCAGTGATACCTATAGTAAATAGGTGTTTATTAAGGAATCCGTGTTCTGTGTAGGCGGCCGTGACTGTCCGCAGTTGTTGTTTGGACAGCCGGAGGATTTGTTTGGCTATCTTACCGTCTACTGCGGGAAGAGCCTCCTTGGCCTGCCTACATGTTTCAATACCAATCCAGGACTGGTTGTGTTGGGTCCTGGTCCTATTTCTTACCAGGTTGCGATAAAAACCAGAAGGGAGGGGAATAATGGGCTCGGGTCCCACCACCTCTAAAGTGGCCCCTCTTCTGGCAAGTACGTCGGCTGCGTCATTCCCTCTTGAGCCACTGTGGCCCTTGATCCATTGCAGTGTTAATTTGTTTTGTTTACCTACCTCTGTTAGTTTCTGGTGGCATTCAAGCGTGAGTGCCGAGGTGATAGTATGGCTTTTGAGGGCTGAGAGGACCGCCTTACTATCTGAGAGGCTCCTAATGGATCGTTCCCTTACCTCACGTGCCATGATTGCTGTGGCAGCTAGGATTATGCCAAAACATTCGGCCTGGTAGACCGTGTTGTAGGCTCCCAGTGGTGCTGCGATGTTGATGTTTAGGTCCTCGGAGAATACTCCTGAACCCGTACCTGTATCCGTCTTAGACCCATCTGTGAAGATCGTGAGCTCGTTGTGATTAACCGCTCCTTCGTGTAGATCCTCGTACAGTTGGATTTTGTACTTCTTGTCGAACACAAATTGTTTCGGTATTTGGTCGCCAATGGCTTGTGTGAGAGGAACTTCTTTAAAGAGTGTATTTAAATTGCTAGTGTGCGGTGTGTTGGTGTCTTTCTAGAGCTTCAGAGCTCTTAGCCGGACCGCCGTCATCGTTGCTTCCTGTTGTATAAACAGGTGCAATGGAGGCAGGTCCAGCAACACTTCGAGTGCCGCTGTAGGTGTAGTTTTCATGCAGCCCGTTGCCGCTAGGCATGCAAGTCTTTGAAGCTTTTGAAGCTTGTTGGCGGCCGTTGTTAGGTTGGTCCGAGGCCACCACACTACTGCGCCGTAGCTTATCATCGGACGTATTATTGTCTTATAAAGCCATAAGACAATTTTGGGGGATATGCCCCAGCGTTTGCCTATCATCTTCGTACACTGCCAGAAGACAATGCTGGCTTTGTTGAGCTTATTTTCCATGTGGCTGTTCCATGTCAATTTGCTGTCGAGAGTGACACCTAGGTACTTGACCTCGGTAGACAGCTTAAGTTCTGTATTAAATAACCTGGGCAGTCGGTAAGTGCCCAGCGCGCGTTTGTGTGTGAACATAACTAGTTCGGTCTTGGTCTGGTTTACAGTGTAACGGGTTCTGTAGTATAGAAACGCAGTAAAGGTTTTAGATGCGTTTATTGCAGAGTATTGTCTCACTTCCCTTGCCACGAGTATGACCGACCAACAACACGACACTGGCCTGAACATTAAGGGCTGTAGTCGCCCACGCTGTTCCCTCCGGTAGTGTGTAAGCAGGCTGCTCGAAGGCTGCGCGTAGCGGTACAGGCCCTCGCTGACGTTGGCTCAGCTGGCAGACGCCGGCGGTGTGTGTACGATGAGCAGGGCAGGCCAGACTCTTCGCCAGAGGTGAAGCCGAAGGCGATGCAGGAAAGTGTAGCGGTCTAGGAGCGTAGCCGGAGTCTTAACGTGAACCTGGAACCTGAAGGAAAGCAGCATTAGGAGAGCCACAACCAATAGAGTCAGGCAGGCGGCGTCAGCCGGCCTCAGCTAGCAGGTAGAGAGATGGGCAGTACGCTAACGCAGTAAATGTAGTGCTTACCCGTAGCTGGGACCAGGATACACGTAAATACGACGTAGGGTCAGTAGGTACGCTTAGTTATAGTAGAAGTGACGTTAGAGTAGCGGTGCCGGCCTCTCTGTCGGCCCCTTTATATACGGGGCCCTCCATCAGGCTGAGAGTCCGTTTATGACCATATTTGGTCAGGCTTTGCGAGTGCGGACGATGGCTTTCTCTGATTGGCCGAGCGTATGGGCGGTACTGTGACGCAACGCGGTAAGTACCGGACATATGTTACAAGAGATAATTCGTACTCATTACACCACCACTCTACTATGCGTAGTACCCAACAAGCACTATGCGTAGGGCTTGTTGGGTTAGGTCGTACACTGTACTGGTTACCTTACCTGAGGTGAGTATGGTTAGATCATGGTCATAACATATTGTGTAGAAGTCTCTCGCGTTGAGTTTGTCTATGAGTTCATTGATGACTAAGTTCCACAATAGCGGGGAAAGTACACCTCCCTGCGGGCACCCTTTAGTTATCAAGGCTGTCTGAGTGTCGCCGTGCAGGCGCACTACCCTTTTGCTGAGCATGTTTTGGATCCACTGTATGAGCATCTGATCCACACCATGCCTGGCTAGGGCGTTGCTTATGCTGGAAAAGTTTGTCTTGTCGAAGGCTCCTTCTATGTCAATGAAGGTGCCCAGACAGATGCATTTTTGTTGTATAGCAGCTTCTATCTGGTTCACGACCTGATGTAAGGCCGATTCCGTCGATTTCCCTGAGCTGTATGCATGTTGATTGGCATGGAGGGGTAAGTGTTTAAGTGCCCCACTTCTTAGTTCCCTCTCGCAGAGCCTTTCCCAGGCTTTAAGCATGAAGGAGGTCAGGCTTATTGGTCTGAAGGACTTTGCATAGGTATAGTCTGTTTTGCCTGGTTTTGGTATGAAAATTAGTTTGACTTCCCTCCATCTCTTCGGTACATATCTGAGGGCCAGGCTAGCCCTCATGATTGCCAGAAGTCTTTTGCGGACAGGTTCACCCCCCCATTGTAATAACCCTGGGCAGATGCCGTCCAGTCCGGCTGCTTTGAAGGGATGGAAGCTGTCGATGGCCCAAGGAAAATCCGACTAGCTGCGTTAGGTCTATGAGTCCGCTACTGTCCAAGCTAAGACGGCATATAGAGAGAAGGAAGGGAAAGTCTTCTACGGTTTGTAACAAATAGTTAGGCACCATAGTGTATAAGTTTTAGGTCCTTAATATGCCAAAACCCAATAGAATTTCCAGACGCGTCCGACAACTCGTAAACGAGAGGCGACTTTTTATTAATCACTGTGCATTTCACGAATTTAGGGGCTAGTTTCTTACAGAAGGACTTATCCTTGTCGCTCTGATAAAAAGTCAGTTTCCACACAGTGTCTCCCACATTAAACTCAGCTGGTTTACGGCGTTAATTATACGTTTGGGAATTCCTAGCATGAGCTTGAATGAGGAGTGCCTGAACTTTGTCAAATATGCCTGATAAGTGACCTATGTTTTCTGCGTAATCGTCCCTAGGTATGTATACTATATCATCAGCGTCTGTGTCGACATAGTGTGAGCCGCATGGAACTAGTTCACGTCCATAGACTAAAAAACTAGGTGTATAGCCCGTGACTTCATTAACTGCAGTATTTAATGCAAACTGCACCTTAGGTACAAGAGTGTCCCATAATCTCTGGTCATTTCCTACAAACGCCGCTAAGGTAGAACCAATGGTTTTATTTTAGCGTTCGACCGTATTGACATGTGGGGAATATTTAGGATTATAATGAAGATAAGGGATTTTGTACTTGCGCAACATAGCTTTTAAAGTAGCACTGACAAACTGTTTACCATTGTCCAATATAATTGTAGATAGTATACCATGAACTAAAAATATTTTTTCTTCCAAAATATTAGTTATTATTTCAGCAGTTGCGCGCCTGATAGGAAAAAGTAGACAGTATTTACTGACACAACAAGTTACTACGAAGATGTAGGCGTTTTGTTTTCTTGTGATGGGTAGTGGCCCCACCAAATCTACACTAATGGTTTGGAAGGGTCGTGAACACACTTTGGGTCGTCCCATGGTTCCCAATGGTGCGTGGTTCTGATGTTTGTGCGCGATACAAGTGTCGCAAGAATTTATGAACTTAACTACGTCATCGCGCATTTTGGGCCAATAGTAACGCAGTGCTAAGCGCTTGTAAGTTTTAAATATACCGAAATGCCCCGAAGTGGGTTCGGCATGGTTCTCTAATATGGCATTATTTCGATCAGAAGAAGGTAGTACTTCTTTCCATTCGAACTCCTTACGTAGCATACACCTAGATTTAATCAAACGATATAATTTATTATTTTTAATAGAATAGTCTGGATAGTCATTAGGCGAAGATAAACAACCATTGTAGGTGGCTGAATACCATTGATCAGTGTCAACATTAGGTTCATTCACGTTATTATTATTCGCGTTAATTATATTTACAGGTAGGGATCGTGATAACGCATCGGCTATAATATTATCCGCACCGCGCCGATGCTTTATTTCGAAGTTGAAGGCTGACAGACGAACCGACCACCGAGCTAATCTACCAGTCGGGTTGCTCAAGTTTAGGAACCATTTCAGTGCGGAATGGTCAGTATACACAACAAACTTTAACCCGTTATCTAAATAACAGCGCCAATATTCGAGGGCTGTTAAAACTGCTAATGTCTCCCGTTTTGTTATACTGTAGTTTTGTTCCTGTGCATTTAGTGACCTACTCATGTAAGCGATAGGTAGTTCCACGCCATCTATTTCTTGTGTAAGTAACCCACCGATGCCGCTCGCACTCGCATCTGTGTGGACTTGAAAAGGTTTCTCGTAATCGGGACACGATAATATTGGTGCGGAGCTTAACAATTGTTTTAGTTTACAAAACGAGTCATCAGCTTCCACCGACCACTGAAATGGTGCGGCTTTCTTACCGGTAGAGGTAAGTTTGTTCAGAGGACCGGCAATAGTACTAAAATTAGGTATAAATCGCCGATACCATGATGCAATGCCTAAGAACCTTTTGACTTCTTTTTTATTCTTAGGCGTAGCATATTGAAGAATGGCTTCCACCTTACATGGGTCTACTTGTAATCCTTTAGAGTTTACTACGTAGCCCAAGTACTTCAATTCATCACGGAAGAATTTAGATTTTTCCAAGTTGATGGTAAGGTTGGCCGATTTTAATTTTTCGTATACTTTATTTAATAGTGACACATGAGCATTAAAGGATGGCGATATAAGCACGATATCATCTAAAAAACGAATACAGAGTTTTCGAACTCAGGACTGTTCGTAAACAAGTGATCCACCAAACGCTGTTGTGTCGCAGGCGCATTCGTTAAACCAAACGGCATAGTCACAAATCTAAATGTTCCTCTAGTAGGCACATAGAACGCAGTCTTATCACGATCACATTCGCGAAGAGGCGTCTGCCAAAAGGACTTAGATAAGTCTATACTACTTAGATATCTAGCGTTCCTAAGGTTGTCTAAAATTTCGGATACGTAAGGTAGTTTGTACGCGTCTTTTTTAGTAATAGAATTAAGTTTCCGACTATCTAAACAAAACCTTAATTTACCGTCTTTCTTAGGCGTTAGTAAAATCGGTGACGACCACGGACTTTCGCATTTTTCTACCACTCCCAATGCAAGCATTTCGTCTAATTCGTCAATAATTATTTTTAATTTCGCCGGCGGTAACCTATAATATCTTTGGCGTATCGGCGCAGAATCGCCAGTGTCTATTGCATGTTCTATTAAGTGAGTTCGTCCTAAACCGGTTTTTTCAGTAGAAATCGACTCGTATTGCTTTATAATTAACTTAGCCGTTCTCTGTTGTGACTCACTCAACTCACTAAAAGATTGCAATACGTTCGTGTTACTTAGCTTATTTTCACCTAACACACTACACGGCAATGTTTTAGACATGCATACGGATGCAATATGGTTAGGCAGTAATTTAATAGTTTCCAGAAAGCGATGCCTAAAATTAAATTACTTGTAACTTCTGGAATAATATAAGCTTTCAATAAGTGGGTTTGATTATTAAAAGTAGTGGGTAAGTTGATAAAACCGCGCGGCAACAATATATTTCCACCCGCGGACCGAATGGAATTAGTGTTGTGACACTGCTGTATTTCTAACCCGGTTTTAGTAATTACCTCCAGATGGGAGTTGTTACCTAGAATTGTAATGGCTGAACCGGAATCGAGCAATCCACAAATAGGTAAACTGTTAATCGTTACGTTAACATAGGGCCGTAGGTCATTTTTAGGTTTATTATCCAGGATCGAGGCGACGGAATAACTAGAGAAATACACTTTTAGAGTGTTTAGCCAATTTCTCCAATCATCTTTGTCAAAATTGGTTGAATAGGTTGTAGAACCTAATTTAGATTTTGACACGCCCCGACCCTGACCAACTAGTTTTTTGGTTTCGTCGATTTACAGTTCGGGCAGTTAGGGAATGTCACATCCCTACAGCCGCACTTGAAGCAAATTGCGAAGCGATCGCGTTTGCATTCATTCAAACTGTGATCATTGATTCGGCAGCGCGGGCAGTACTTGGACGTGACTAGAGCGACAGAGCTAGGTTTAGACTTAGGTTTGCTAGGTTCGTTGTTCACAGTGTATTCGGACGTACCCTCTATAGTAGCAACGGGATAATTATTGTAGGAATTATTACGCGCTCGGTTATTAGGTTTGTGACTGTAAGCTAGGTCTGGTGCCAACGTGTCGATATTATAATACGGTTCGCGGAATTGAGAGTTCAAACATTTCATCCGTTCGTAGTTTAAACATAACGTCTGCAGTGTTGCTATACTGTCCATTGAAGATATTGACGGAGCTAGCACTAGTGAGTAGCATGGACGTATGTTATGCAATAGGATGTCTAACTTTTCGCGTTCGGACAATCGCTTTGACGGAGACAGCCTAGCGAACAGCTGATTCATTATCGAGAGATAAATAATTATAGTTTCGGTAGCACCTTGAGTACGTCGGCGGATTTCATTTAATAACCGGTAGTCATAATCGTATGGTGTGAAATCGTCTATTAATTTAGTGGTGAGTTCTTCCCATGTAGTGAAATATTCTTTTAGGCCGCGGTACCAGTGAAGTGCGTTACCGGTGAAATTTTCGGAGGCATATAATAAAATTTTAGTGGAAGGTAGATTACGCGCGGTTTGGAATTCGGTTACGCGTTGTAGGAACGCTCGGACGCATCCCGTACCGTCGTATTTTAGCTTAGACAGTTCGCTAACTCTCAAATGCTCGCAATGCAATACTGGGGCTAACCTTGCCTGCGTCGAGGTAGACGGCGCAGGTTGGACCTCTGCCACAGCATCAGCTGAGCGAACAGCTGATTGCTCAATGGCGGACAGCTCCGCCGAGAGCTTGTCGAACCGGCTGCACAATTCGGTAATCCGTTTTGAAAACGCCGTAGGACGTTCCATCCTACGGAGTCTATGGTATAAGTGGTTGTGCAGTGCGGTAGACCTCTTAGCTAGGTTCGCGTCGTAAGAGGCAGATAACGAATTTAGTCGCTTGGCCAGCTCAGAGACGGCCTCGCTAGCGCCCTCGAAGTCCACCGCTATGGCTAGACCCGACTCCAAAATGTCATCATTTGGAATGGCTTCCAGTAATTTAGGGAGCTGCTTCCGCAGACTTAGGACAGAGGTAGCCGGCTCCTCACCTCTAATCGCGACCTCGTAAGCTAACTCGTTCTTGTTTAGCAGGAAGTATTTTATGGGGTGTGAGCCCATGGTGTATGAATAACCGCGTAAGTATACACTACACACTACACTTAGTGCGCAAGCGTTCCGCCCTTACAAATGGCCTACTTTACGATTAGGCGTAAAAGTTCAACCATTAGGACTAATTAGAAAAACGTTAGATTCAAATTTGCGAACTAGTGCGTAGTAGGTAGTTACACTAAAAGGTAGGCAATTAGTACAACAATACGTACCGGTTCGCTGTAGCCGCACCTGCTCGCTTACAATGATGGAGACCTGCTTGTCTAGAATTTGGCTAAAAGGAGCTGGGATTAATTGCAGCAGATTTGTGGAAGCGTGACTCTATTCATCAGCCCTTGTCAGCCACAACAAATCTCAGATATAAATGTACTGTGTTGCACAGCGAATACAAGTAATCTTAATATTAATGTCTTACCAAATATCTCCTGGTGATGTTCTTGAGTGGAGTCCTGGAGGCAAGCTAGACATACACGAGACTAAATTGGCCAATATTAGCAAGTGAATTATCTTTACTTTACCAGACTCCAACGCAGCATCTTCAATGCACGATGCAAGTTCACAAGATTTTTCACAAATGTTCAATATGTCACAAACCGTGCCGGGAGTCAAAAGGCGGCAATTTAATAGATTTCACAACTATTCGCGTAGCTACAAGGATGTGCTTTTCAAAAGGCGATCAATTATTTTACGTACGAGTCGACAACGTGGTAATTTCTCAAAGGGGCGAACGGAAATGACAGTTCAGTGTGACCATTGTCAGAACTTTTCAATAGACTAACCAAAATGTTACTCAATCGATCTAATCGATTTGACTTATAATAAAACCTAATTCTATTTCAAACATCCACCCGCCCCAGACCGGCCTACCGGTCCGCTAATCAGTTGGTAGACGTGACAATGTTGCAACCGCTCTCCTCAGAATCGAACCGTCCACCAAGACCTCAGCAAATCGGGGAACTCCATCAGCCCCAGTTACCAAATGAAGGATGCGCCCCCTGCGCCATCTGAGTGGCGGAAGGTTAGCCTCCTTGATCAAAACGAGGTCACCAACCTTGGGTGGATCGGTCTTGTCGGTCCACTTAACCCTTAATTACTCGCATGGGGTATATTTAACCCCACAGCGTATTTGAAGCGTCGTATCACCACCATTTTTAAAGTTACCTTCATACCGTTCTTAGTAGCTGCCTATATACGTCCCCCCGCCGCGAATCAGTCGCGAGTGCTGCTCCGTGCCATGTGGTTGTGCTAGGAGGTCGCGTCTGGGGTATATATTACCCCACGCGAGCTTTAGTGCAACTTTTTTGGACCTGTGAGTATTTTTGTTTTATCTTTTTAATGTGCAGCACAGGTACTAAATGATTAGTTTTTTACTTATTTTTGCTTTTTTTTAGGTTAGAACGCCCAAAATGTCAAGTAAGCGTCTTTCTAACTACTATGAAAACTATCAGATTGCTGAGTGTTTATTAGAAGATGAAGAAGAAAGCATAGATAGTCCCGATGAAGGTGAGAAAGACGCTGAAGTGATCCAAAGTGACCGGAAATTATTTTTTACTACAATCGCACGAAAGGTGGTGTAGATACCAACTACCAAATTTGTGCTAACTATAACGTCGAAAGACGTACAAAGAGATGGCCTATGGTTATACTTTATCACTTCCTCAACGTTACTGGTAGCAATGCTTATGTCATTTATAAAAATAAAATTGACCACGGAATATGAAGAAGGGAGTTTTCGAAGCATCTTGCAGTTGATTTGGTAAAGGCTCACCAACAAACTCGATCAACTATACCTCAACCGCCTAGGGCCATACAAAAACGGCTAAAGCAAAATGTTGAATTTCAGGATCCTGGCTCCATATCCAGGGGTGGTCCATCGACAACTTACAAAAGGTACCATATCTGCCCAAGGTCAAAGGATAAAAAAATAAGATTCACGTGTGCCAAATGCCACCAGCAAGTCTGTCACGACCATTCCACCATGATATATGATAATTGTGTTGATTAAAAAGTTACTCAATTTAAAGTTTCATGTCTGTATAAGTTTATCATAATGTTGATTATGTATACTATTACAACTTAGAACAATATTGACTTTTTAAATTTTTTATAATAAAAGTAAACGTATGTTATTAAAAATATGTTTTATTGTACCTTTAAAATTGGGGTTATATATTCCCCACGCAAGCGTTAGTGTAACTATATAAACGCGAGTAATTAAGGGTTAACGCGTTGCTGGAGTATGTGCAAATATTCCAAGTTCCAGCGTTTCCAAAAGCTCTGAGTAATCTGGCGTACCAATTCAAAACGCGAGAGACGACCAGGTCTCGTATCAATATAGGGGTACTCAGGCAAGGCGACAAGTGGGCGACCAATCAAAAAATGGCCCGGCGTAAGGGCCTCCAAATCATTCGGATCTGAGGAGATCGGGCACAATGGCCGAGAGTTCAAAACGGCCTCAATCTTACAAAACACAGTTGCGAGTTCCTCAAATGTAAGGACAGATTCACCGATTGTTCTGCGCAAGTGTGTTTTGGCCGATTTTACGGCGGCCTCAAATATACCACCCCAGTGTGGACAATTTGGTGGGGAAAACAACCAATTTATCCCACGTCGGGCAAGCCTATCACCTATATTAGCTTTGTTGGTTTCAAGAAAATTAACAATATCATTCAGATAATTATAAGTGCCCTTGAAGTTAGTGCTGCAGTCAGAACGGATCAAGGAAGGCAGCCCTCTGCGGGATACAAATCTGTCAAATGTGGCTACAAACGCCTCGGTCGTAAGCGAGGAGACCAGTTCTAAGTGTACGGCCTTTGGGGAAAGACAAACAAAAACACACAAGTAGGCCTTGACAGTCTTGCTGTTTCGAAGTGTCGACGTTTTCACCAAAAAAGGACCAGCGAAGTCCGTGCCAACACCGTCAAATGTCCTGCTTTCAGTTACGCGATCTGCCGGTAAGTCCCCCATCAAGGGCTGCATGGTAGAAGCCTTGAGCTTATAGCAAGGGATGCAGCGAAAGACTACACTCCGAATAATTCTTCGGGCAGACAAAATCCAAAACTTGCGTTGCAAAATGGCCAACAAGGCATTACAACCAGCATGCGAATTTTTAAGGTGACGGTCAGTTACCAACAAGCGTACCAAATGACCGACCTTAGGTAACAAAAGGGGGTGACGAGCCCCGTAAGGGAGGTTGGCGTTCTTGAGACGCCCTCCAACGCGCAAGAGACCCGTTTCGTCCAAAAAGGGGTTCAATTTAGATACAGCTCCCGACAATTTCGATTTCCCCGACTTGAGGATAGCAATCTCCCTTTCAAAATGCGCCAATTGCACAGAACGAACCCAAAAGGTGAGGGACTCCTGTCGTTCCTGTGGTGAGAGAAACGGTGTCAGTCGTTTCTGTTGTGGGTGCCTAAAATTAAAAACAAAACGCTTTATCCAAGCAGTGACACCTAACAACTTGTCGAGGGAGCTGTAACGATTCAACAAAAAATCGGGGTCGAAGGCGCATTCCACCTTCTCAAGAGCGAGTGTTCGTAGACCCGGCAAATTAGAAGTATTCAAAACTGGCGTTCGAGGCCAATCAATTTCTGGTCGACTCAACCATTCCGGACCCCACCACAGCGAATGACCTATCAAACCAGGCGTCAAGCATCCGCGCGAGGCACAATCAGCGGGGTTGAGCTCACCTGGCACGTGTCTCCAAACCAGTTTGACTTCGGATTTCTGGATTTGGGAAACGCGATTAGCGACAAATACCTCCAAAGTGTGAACAGAAGCCTTCAACCAACAAAGAACAATTTGGCTGTCCGTCCAGGCGTAGGTCCCATTAATACAAATGCTTTTACCCAAAGTGTTAGACACGTGGTTCAATAAGCGTACAAGTAGGGCTGCTCCCGAGAGCTCCAATTTTGGAATGGTCAGGGATGTCCGAAGGGGTGCCACCTTGCTCTTTGCCATGATCAGGGAAACCCTCACCTGACCTGAGGCACTAACTGTGCGCAAGTACACCACGGCGGCGTGACCACGTTCCGAGGCGTCACAAAACCCGTGAAGGGTGGCCTTGTACTTTCCGGGAGGAAGGATGGGACGAGGCAAGGAGATCTCGTTGACGGCAGGAAGTGAGGATACAAAAGAGGTCCATTCCTCAACAAGAGTGCCGTGCAGAGGTTCGTCCCAGGTCAATCCTGCTGTCCAAAGCCTCTGCAAGAAGCACTTTGCCCAAAATATAATTGGACAGATCCAACCGTTCGGATCAAAGGTTCTGGCGACAGTAGACAATACGAGACGTTTAGTCCAAGAACACGGCAATTTCAAGTCTACGTTATATGTAAAGATGTCTTGGACTGGTCTGTACTGAACGCCGAGAACAGCCATCATGGCGGGGTTGTCAACAATCTCAAACAAATGTGGATCTTGCTGATGATCCTCTCAGCCATCATGGCGGGGTTGTCAACAATCTCAAACAAATGTGGATCTTGCTGATGATCCTCTGGCAAGCCTTCCAAAAGCGCTGGTGAGTTGGAAATCCATTTGCGCAACTCATAACCAGCGGAGGCCAAAATACCTATCAATTCGTCCCGCAGGAGGATCGCCTCGTCCGCTGTGGAGGCGCCCGAGCAAATGTCATCGACGTAAATATCGTCCTTCAAGATGGCGGAGGCTCTTGGGAAACGTAGGCCTTCGCGGTCTGCGAGCTCCCAAAGAGAACGTATTGCCAAGTAGGGGCTTGACCTTAACCCGTACGTATTTGTATTGAGCTCGTAGACGACCATGGGATCGCGAGGAGACTCTCTCCAAAGGATCAGCTGGAAGCGACGGTCATCAGGGTGGATAATCGTCTGCCTGAACATCATTTTTATGTCGGCCACAAAGACAACCTGATGTCGTCGGAAGCTGGTGATGACGTCACAAAGGTCCTTGACCAACTTAGGACCAGAATGCAAGCACTGGTTCAAGGATACGCCTGTTGAAGTCTGCGCAGAACCATCAAACACTGTGCGCAGCTTGCCAGTCGATGGCTTCAATACCGCATGATGCGGGAGAAAGTAATGCTCCACCGAACGCCAATCCAAATTTGACACAGACATGTGTCCCAACTGTTCATATTCCCTCATGAACTCAATATACTTCTGTCTGAGCTCCGGATCACGACCCATGCGACGCTCCATAGCCAACAATCTCTTATCGGCTAAAGGTCGTGACTCACCAAGCGGAGGCCGAACAGACAGAAAGGGCAGCTTCGTGATAATCCGACCAGAACGGAGTCGACCAGTGTTGTTCTGGAAGAACAGCTCGCACTCCTCATGTTCTGGATTCAAACGGGCAACTCGAGGGGGCTCCTCTACCTCCCAAAACCTCTGAACTGCATCAGAGAGAGCAGAGCCTACAGCCAACAAATTATCAAGTTCGGGTGGAGGGGGGTCCCTAGGTACAGGTCCCATCAAAGCAAATCCAAATATGGTCGGGATGGCAGTCAAACCATTTGGCACCAAGACCCGTTTCCCACCAATCAAAATTCCACCGAGGACATCAGAGCCAATCAACAAGTCGATTTGTCCCGGTATGTCAAATGTGGGGTCCGCCAGTTCCAATCCCGATGTCAAATTCACCACAGCAGCAGGTAGCTGCTTCTGTGGATGCATACCAAAAATATTCTTCAGCACAATAGCCGAGGTTTTAATCCTCGGGTGTGAAGATTTAACAGGGCCAAACAAAACCTTAACTTGCTCTTCAACATTAGAGGCTACGTCACCTATGCCCCGTATACAATTTGGAAAAGAGCCCATATTTAATTTAACCTGCCCTACCAAATAAGTGGAAACAATGCAACCTTGAGAACCTGTGTCCAATATAGCACGGATAACAACAGAGGTCCCCGTGGGTCCCAAGACCCGAACAGCAACCGTTGGTAGGATAACGGCCTCAATGGGGGAGGTTGGCGTTATCGGGCAGGGGTCAATGACATATTGTTGCCTGGGCGGCGACCGTTGGCCAGGACCAGGCAAGTCAAAACGAGGGTGCGGCTTGAAGTCCTCAAAGGCGCGATGACTTGATCCGCGCGCCATCTGTGGGGGGTCATAATGACGCACCCGCCCAAAACGAGGTGGGCGCGAGTCAAGGCGGGGACGCTCCGCCAAAGGAGGGGATTACCTGGGGCAGCAGTCATGGTGCTGGTGACGCTGAACAGCACATTCAGGTGCGCGAGAGAGAGGAGGCGTGCGCACGCTACGGTTCTCCAAGCGGGGCGAGTGGCGATCAATTGAGCGAGGCGACTCTCGACTACGCGCTGGTGAGCCTCGGCTGCCACCTTCAAAACACCCGCCCGTGCGCGGCGTCGGCTGGTTGGACAAGCGGCCAACCTCTCTGGCATTCATACAGAGAATGTCCAAATGCTGTCCTCCACAGTGAGGCCAGGGGCGAGAGTTTGGGCAGTTCCGCTGGTAGTGGGACCCCAAACAAGAGAAGCAAAGGCGCCGGGCATTCGCGATGCGCCTACAAGGTCCAAGAATGCCCTACAACTGGCCGTTCTGTGCCCCGTGACATTGCAGTAAGAGCACTCCGCTGGGCTCTGCGTGACTGCAAAGCGAGGAGGGCGTCGGTCAACATTGGCTCGGGTGTGAACGCGAGCCTGCTCCTTGACCTTGGGCGGCTGCGTCTCAGCCGGCGTGTCACCACCGGAGTTGTCCAAGACCCGGCACTCATCCTCCAGGAACCTCTTCAGGTCAGCAAAGGGGGGCAGATGGGTCGCGCTATCCCCACCAAAGCGCTGTTCAAAACGCGACCTCAGGTCGGCAGGCAGCTTTTTAAGGACAATGTGCACCAATAGATAGGACCATTGGTCCACGGGCAGGTCAAGGCACTTAAGTGCGTTGATGGCCACCAAAAGCGGGTTCAACAGTTGGGTGCGCAACCCAGAGACCCGGGTGAGCGTCCGCAAACCCAAAATCTGCTCGATGTGCGTGTCGGCGAGGCCACGCTTATTATGGTACCTACGGGTGATTAGGTCCCGAGCCGTCTGGTACGCCTCGTCAGACACGGGCAGATGCTGGATGAGGCCCTTAGCCTCCCCATCCAGAACCGATATTAAATATGCCAATTTTTGTGCTGGCCGAAGGTCAGCCCTATCATGGACTAGGCTGTCGAACAAATTAACGAAGCCCAGGTAGCTTCCTAGGCAGCCATCAAAATGGGGGAGGTCCAAAGTAGGGAGCCTACTCACCAGCCCCGGTGCTGACTTAGGAAGCTCCTGCTTCAGGCCGGGTTGCCCTTCCCTATCGGCAACTAGTTGTCTCGCAGTATTGGAGACAGCATCATACAGGTCTAAGACCTGGGCATAGTCTTCGCTGACCTTATTTCGCTGGTCAGCGGTGAAATCATTGATTGACACTTCAAGACAGCAAGTGCTGAAAGTGCGGAATTGCTGTTCCACACTTGCCAGGCGATCGTCAATCCACTCGTACCTCTGAAGTAAGGCCTGCTAGCGATCAGGCCGGTTCACTAAAGCATTGGCCGAGGCAAACCAGCGCAAATCTGATGCAATAGCACCAGCAGCCGCACGCAAGTCCTTGATAGCTGACATAATCAAAATTCAAAAGAGCCCGGACAAGCGCTAAATAAAATTAACAATCAAAACTTAATTTTTCTTAATTCTTTGAAACCAACAAAGTATTAGCCTGTTTACTGCAAGTGAAGGCAAGTGACAGGTATTTACTGCCCAACAAAATTTAAGGTTTCAGTATATTGAAACAAACACAAAAGTTATCAAAGTTATAACTTATAACAAATTAATAAAGTTGAAACTTCAACTTAATTAATTAATTATTTGCAACAGACAGGCTAACTGTGTTATTTATGATATACAATAGGAAGTAAGCACAGAATATGTGTTACCTAACAATATTATCTTTATATTATAACAAAACAAAGTTTATTAATGTGACCCGCCCAAGTGGCAAGGTCAAGTTGGTTGTTATGTTTATGAATATATGCAATAAACTAAATTTACTAAATTTATTGATACATACAGCTGTTATGTATCCAAACAAACTGACTTATTAATGCAACAACAAATTTAAGTTAGATTTTTCAACAATACAAATCAACAATTACTGATTGAGGTTATGTGACAATGTGTTTCAAATTATCTAGGTCAACTTATACAATTAAATATTATGTATTTTAGACAACAACTGACCTGACAAACACTACAATACTGTCTACAAGGTGATAAGATACAAGCTCATACCAATCTGAGTTCAGATACAATCAACGGCTAAGATACAAATTTACAATATAGGCAGTTAACCACGCTCTTGCTATCAAAAATTATGTCTAGAATTTGGCTAAAAGGAGCTGGGATTAATTGCAGCAGATTTGTGGAAGCGTGACTCTATTCATCAGCCCTTGTCAGCCACAACAAATCTCAGACATAAATGTACTGTGTTGCACAGCGAATACAAGTAATCTTAATATTAATGTCTTACCAAATATCTCCTGGTGATGTTCTTGAGTGGAGTCCTGGAGGCAAGCTAGACATACACGAGACTAAATTGGCCAATATTAGCAAGTGAATTATCTTTACTTTACCAGACTCCAACGCGGCGTCTTCAATGCACGATGCAAGTTCACAAGATTTTTCACAAATGTTCAATATGTCACAAACCGTGCCGGGAGTCAAAAGGCGGCAATTTAATAGATTTCACAACTATTCGCGTAGCTACAAGGATGTGCTTTTCAAAAGGCGATCAATTATTTTACGTACGAGTCGACAACGTGGTAATTTCTCAAAGGGGCGAACGGAAGTGACAGTTCAGTGTGACCATTGTCAGAAATTTTCAATAGACTAAACAAAATGTTACTCAATCGATCTAATCGATTTGACTTATAATAAAAACTAATTCTATTTCAAACACTGCTAGATGAGAACTCGAGCACGGAAAGCGAGACAATAACCCACGTAGGCGCCACTGTGACGGGTTCTGTAGTATAGAAACGCAGTAGAGGTTTTAGATGCGTTTATTGCACAGTATTGTCTCACTTCCCTTGCCACGAGTATGACCGACCAACAACACGACACTGGCCTGAACACTAAGGGCTGTAGTCTCCCACGCTGTTCCCTCCGGTAGTGTGTAAGCAGGCTGCTCGAAGGCTGCGCGTAGCGGTACAGGCCCTCGCTGACGTTGGCTCAGCTGGTAGACGCCGGCGGTGTGTGTACGATGAGCAGGGCAGGCCAGACTCTTCGCCAGAGGTGAAGCCGAAGGCGATGCAGGAAAGTGTAGCGGTCTAGGAGCGTAGCCGGAGTCTTAACGTGAACCTGGAACCTGAAGGAAAGGAGCATTAGGAGAGCCACAACCAATAGAGTCAGGCAGGCGGCGTCAGCCGGCCTCAGCTAGCAGGTAGAGAGATGGGCAGTACGCTAACGCAGTAAATGTAGTGCTTACCCGTAGCTGGGACCAGGATACACGTAAATACGACGTAGGGTCAGTAGGTACGCTTAGTTATAGTAGAAGCGACGTTAGAGTAGCGGTGCCGGCCTCTCTGTCGGCCCCTTTATATACCGGGCCCTCCATCAGGCTGAGAGTCCGTTTATGACCATATTTGGTCAGGCTTTGCGAGTGCGGACGATGGCTTTCTCTGATTGGCCGAGCGTATGGGCGGTACTGTGACGCAACGCGGTAAGTACCGGACATATGTTACAACAGATAATTCGTACTCATTACACCACCACTCTACTATGCGTAGTACCCAACAAGCACTATGCGTAGGGCTTGTTGGGTTAGGTCGTACACTGTACTGGTTACCTTACCTGAGGTGAGTATGGTTAGATCATGGTCATAACCTATTGTGTAGAAGTCTCTCGCGTTGAGTTTGTCTATGAGTTCATTGATGACTAAGTTCCACAATAGCGGGGAAAGTACACCTCCCTGCGGGCACCCTTTAGTTATCAAGGCTGTCTGAGTGTCGCCGTGCAGGCGCACTACCCTTTTGCTGAGCATGTTTTGGATCCACTGTATGAGCATCTGATCCACACCATGCCTGGCTAGGGCGTTGCTTATGCTGGAAAAGTTTGTCTTGTCGAAGGCTCCTTCTATGTCAATGAAGGTGCCCAGACAGATGCATTTTTGTTGTATAGCAGCTTCTATCTGGTTCACGACCTGATGTAAGGCCGATTCCGTCGATTTCCCTGAGCTGTATGCATGTTGATTGGCATGGAGGGGTAAGTGTTTAAGTGCCCCACTTCTTAGTTCCCTCTCGCAGAGCCTTTCCAAGGCTTTAAGCATGAAGGAGGTCAGGCTTATTGGTCTGAAGGACTTTGCATAGGTATAGTCTGTTTTGCCTGGTTTTGGTATGAAAATTAGTTTGACTTCCCTCCATCTCTTCGGTACATATCTGAGGGCCAGGCTAGCCCTCATGATTGCCAGAAGTCTTTTGCGGACAGGTTCACCCCCCCATTGTAATAACCCTGGGCAGATGCCGTCCAGTCCGGCTGCTTTGAAGGGATGGAAGCTGTCGATGGCCCATCGGAGTTTTTCCTCTGTGACCACGGTATTTGCATGTCTCCACTCATGTTCGGTCGCCACTGTTTGTGTATCGTGCCACGTTATTACGGGGGTGAGGACGCAGCCTGGGAAGTGTGTTTCGAGTAGGACGCGTCTTGTCTCCTCCTCCGATGTGGTGTATGAGTTATCCGGTTTACGGAGAGTACCTGGTGCAACCGTTGGTTGCTGAGCCAGTAATTTCCTTACCCGGTTTGCTTGTTGGCAAGATTCAATGCTCCCACAGAATTTCCTCCATCCCATGGTACGTCTGAATCTGAGGCACTTCTTGTAGCTTAATTTGGCCGCTTTATAAGCGTCCCAATCTTCGTCTGCGCTTGTGTTCATTGCCCTGTTTAAAGCCTTTCTTACCTTCTTGCGCTTGCGTTCAAGCTCAGTGTTGTTCAACCAGGGTTGTTTGCCTGGGGTTGATGGTATAGTGGTTTCAGGGCAGGCTGCGTGGTAGCTGTCTAACATCGACTGCGTCAGTGTACATACCTGCTCGTCGATCTGTTCATTGTTACCCAGTACTGTCGGCGTAGCAGTCAGGGTAAGTTTCTCTGTAAGTAAGTGGACATACTTTACTTTGTCAGTGTTGTGTGGTTTCCTACGCGGCTGTGTGGGTTGTATAACGACTTCCATGGAGAAGCTGATCCATCTGTGGTCTGAGCACGATGCCTCTTTCGAGACGTGCCATCCCTTGATGCGTTCAGCCGCTCCTTCTGTTGCGAGAGTTAAGTCGATAATTGTCTGACTACGTCTTGTGACGAAGGTGGGCTCCGTACCTGTGTTTAATAGGGTAAGATTGGTGGTGAATAGGTATTCAACCAGTGATTTACCTCTGTTGTTATTGCAGTTCATGCCCCACATTTGGTGGTGGGCATTGGAGTCCGTTCCTATTACGACCTCCGTATTGGTTTTCTCGCACTGGTTAACCAGACGCGTGAGGTCGAACGGAGGCGGGTCTTTGGCCTCGGGCATGTAGACCGATGCGAAAACAACCGCTATACTCCTAGGCTGCTGTGTTATTTCAATTTGTATCGCTGTGGAACAGAACTCCGTTAGAACTTGGGGTCTGATGTTTTTAGTAGTTAGTATACAGGTTCTTGGATGTGTGTGGTCAGTTGAAGAATAAATCTTACCTCCCAGGCTGGAGAGGCCTCTAATGAGGCCACCCCTTATCCAAGGTTCCTGGATGAGCACGATGGCTGAATGTTGGACCTCCATCCATTTGCGCAGTTGCGCAGTAGCTGTTTGGCTGTGGTGGAGGTTGGTTTGAAGGCAGTTGACGTTACTAGGCGGAGGGTTCACCTTTGGATGATGTCCCCTTCTCCCCAAACGTCAGCTGCGTCAGGCTGGCCAGGATGTCGCCAGCCTCCACCCCGTCGTCCCGCCGCACCGGACTCAGGAGCAGGCAATCATCTTCCGAGTTACCCTCGGCTGATGGGCCAGCCCCCTAGCCAGACGCGGCCGGCTCTGACGGGCCGGATTCTGCGTCGCACCCTGGCTTGGTGTTAGAGTCCTGCTTGACTCGTATGGAGTTGTCGTCGCATCCCGGAGGATGGTCGACAAACTTACCTGAGGGGTCCCGGAACCTGACGTAGACGGCACCCACCCCCAACGCGAGGCGGCGCTCGTTCTTCAACAGGATCGGGACCTGTTCCTCTGGGACGCCCACCACCAGGAACCACCCACCTGACTGCCTTTCGGAGTGCAGCATCGACCATTTGTCAACCTCCAACCAGGGGTTCTGGAACTCCAGAGCGCGACCCACGTCGCGCACGTCGTCCCAGACCACCTGTTCGTCGGGCACGACAATGCCCCACCGCACTCTCTTCGGGGTCTCTTCCTGGCCCCTGACCTCCAGTTCGAAGCCCGGTGGTGGGACCAGGAGAGAGACTGCCTCCGTCAGCCAGGTGCGCGTTGCCTCGTCGGCGCACCAAAGTTTGAGGACCCCGTCCGCATGCACGGGTTTCCCGGTGAACGCTGGAGCGGGGCGTTTGGGGGTTTTGGTCGACCAGGCGTCACTCAGGATCTTCCTCTGGAGCTCCCGGAGTACTTGGTCCACCAACTCCTTCGGCAAGTTCCCTGTGCGTTTGCATGTTACTGCAACACCCAGGGACGCCTTGGAGGCCTGTGCGTAGGACTTACCTACTGTCGTCCTGGAGGATTCGAGGCGGGGCTTCTTGTGGTCTCCCCGAGGCGAACTGGTCTCGTTGAGAGCACGTTTGGCCTCACCTCTGTCCTTGTTTCCGGCAGTTTTACCTGCTGTGTTGCTCGGTGGTGCAGTGGCTGGTTGCCGTCCAGGGTGGCCAGCTCGCCGCTTGGCGGCAGCCGGCTTCCTTGTACTGCCTCCGGCCTTCTTTCACCCCTCACTGCTGAGTGTGGGCTGCGCACTGGTCACATTGCTGGGACCTGCGACAGCAGCCTGCTCAGCTGCTTTTGTAGAGGCAGCACCGGCAGCAGCAGCGGTTTGTGCAGCCTTCTGCTTGGACGCCCTGCGCTGTCTCTTGTTTAGGTTTTTCCTCTTCTTCGACGGGCCGACAGTGGCGGGGCCACTAGTGGGAGGGCGCTGAACAGGATTGGTGGTCTTGCCCTTACCCTTGCCCTTCTTGTGGCCAACCAATTGACAGCCCGCGAAGGAGGAGTCGTCTTCCCGCTTGATCTCGAACGGGCTGACGATTGTAAGGACGGGACCAGTACTAGTGCTAGCCAGCGCTGAAGTCCCGTCTTTGGGGGATGATATAACCTCTGCAGCCGAGGCCACAGCGTCAACCATCTGTTTTGGTTTTGCGGCGGGAACAGCTTTCGCTGCCACCGTCGCAGTTGGGGTAGTGAAAGGGATAACGGTATCCATAAATGTTTTTACAAGACTTCATCCCTCTGGCTTCCTACCCTCCATGGAGCCCGCAACAGGGAACGTCATACCGGACGTTAGGATTACCAAAGGGATATAGGAACGCGGGGCTGGCTTACAGCACGACGTCGGGCGCCCGCTTGGGTTAACGGCCTGAGCCGAGTTACCAACTCTAGCCGTCCACCCTCGCTTGCGCCCTCAGTATAGCCTTCACCAACCACGTCAACAGCCGAAATAAATTCCGACTGTTGATGTGGACCCTACGTCCCTAGCCCGTGGCCCTCTGACGGGACACGATGGCCATTTCCCCCGCTGCGGCTCACAGCGGGGGCTACCGTTTAGCGTGAAATCGGGACCAAAGAGGGCGTATTGCCTCACGGTCACATTACCGCCAGCGCCGCTCGGCTCAACCCCCCAGGACTCCGTCATCCCCGCGTACGGTGCTCGACTGCGCAGGTCCTAGCGCAGGTGGTCAACTTCTCTTACCCGTGACTGTTTACTACGGGCCCAAGCCCACCTGGCCACAAGGGGGCGTGGTGAAGAGATGTGTAAGTGAATGTGTGTATGTGCGCGCATGTGTGTACGTGTGTGTGTATGCGTGTGTAAAGTGCCTGTTATTTTTGTTTCGGCTGGAGGTTTTGGTTGCATCCATTTCTGAAGGAACTGGACCAAGAACGGGCGGCAACCTCGAGAAGGATAGTCCACCAGCCTTGCCTTAGGGATCTACACGACCTGCGCTACCCCTGAGACCATTCGCCACTCCCTGCACCGGACTCAGGTGCAGGGAGTAGAAGTCAGTGCAGTTCAGTGGAAATGCAAACGAATTGAACTGCACGGGCTTCCGCCCTTCGAGACACATATATATTCGAGACACATATATAAAACAATAAAATGGAAATACATCCTTCGGGGAAATCGTTGAAATGCCACCTTTAAAACGTTAGCTGAAAATAAACACATTACGTGGAGAGCTAGTTTTAGTATGAAGGTTTACATTTAAAGCAAGTCTAATGTCATAAAATATTATTTAGCTAGTCTTAGTCGCGATAGTTGACTTATTTAAAGTCATAAATACCTCTGTTGTTCTCCCATGTTTCTACCGGCTTGCAGCGGTCATGGTCGCGGAGGGACTGAACGAAATAAAAAATGAAGTAGATGTTTGCATACTGTACATACCTAAGTGAAGTGATTTAAGCAGAAGCCTCAACGACGAGAGTGGTGAGTATAAATCGCAATTTTTTTTTTAAAGTTTGGGTGTTCTTTAAATCCTTCGCTTGAATGTTAATACCCACCATGACTAGTGTATAAAATAATATATCTTATACACTAGTCGTAAATATGTTTTAATGTACACACAAAATTATGGGGGGACTACAAGAGTTTGGTTTACTGGTCATGATTATTTGGAGTGAAAGCTGCAAACATAATTTTCATCGAATATCTTAATACCAATACATGGATCTACTCTAAAGCTGAATTTCGCCAGTTATCACAATGTCAAAGAAACAGGATAGTGTACAATCACTGAGTTAACAATGCTGTGAATCACAGACGGTTCGCTGCCTTAATGCTTTCATAAAATAATCAAAGTGGTATGCTAACTGCAATTCTCGTGACTCTACCTGCAAGAGAAGTAGAGGTCACCACAGAGGATTTAGCGAGTAAGCCTTGACATCAACATGGTAGAGACACACCTCCTCCGCCAGCCTCAACTGGATCGATCACATTTACACGACGGAGTCAATACGGCTCGCAGAGAGTTATTACCGCGTTACCAAAAAGAGAATCAGAATCGACTGACCCTATGCCATAAATTCTTAAAGCTAGACGTTATATATTCCAATTTGGCATAATCATTATTTTATGTAAATCTCTTGGCCAAAGCCACGGCAGTGTACTTGTTCTTAATGTTCCATTTTTATGAACATTCCTCTTTTATTGCGAAACTTATATCTCTAGTGACTTTTATATTTCAGGAGTGCCTTAGATAGTACATCTACATTTCTTTATTCGCTCAGTCGTATACACTTTCTAAAACACCCACGGAAGTTTAGCTTAGAATTAAGAGGATGGATTGTAAATAAATGCTTTTTCTGAGGAGTTTGTATCAAGAGTGCAGAAATATATACAAGAACGTAGAGAGCGCATTTGTATTTATTCTGTTTAGAGTGGCTCAATATTAATAATAAACTTTTCCAAAGCTTGCCTTCAAGCAATTCAGCGTGTATCGTGCTGAGTAGACTAGCAATTGAGATTCGTACAATGAAAACATACCTAATTGGTAAAATACAATGAACAATAACGGTATTATCACAACACCTTTACTTTTTAACTATAAACTACTGATCCCGCTTTATTTTCATTTTTAAATTCACTAATATGTCTCAAACTGTTTTAGTTTGCGACATCTTGGCTTCATGATCAGATACTGTATGTCCTATTAGCATTTACGAACCGCTCCAAACTACTGTTGCGTTGTGTAACAATATTATGCCGTTATTTTAGATGGCTACTATGTTAGTAAAATGCAAATTATAAAAGAACATGCAAGCTGGTATTAATTCAACATTTTACTTTTGATAATAACAGCTGAATAGGTACACGTATTTTTAGTGTCAAGGAGACACAATAAATATACGAGCCTTCTCATATTATTTTACCGCTTGTAGATATTGCTAAAACTTTAATATTAGTTGCGTATCGTGCAATCTGCAAGAAAAACAATACTCATACTATTTTTGGCGCTAAAAATAACCTTGAAATAAAAGTTCTGTTATCAAAAAACTTTACTTGGGCTTCTTGGTTAACATCTACCCTATACACGTATGGCTTTGACTATGCCACGGCTAATTCTACCTGGCCGGAACGCCACACCCAAAAGGAAATTAACGCGGATATGCTTGCCCCGATAATTTCCTTTATAACTGGGTATACATAATCATGATGAGTAAAAGAATATAAATAATTTGAAACATTCATTAGAAGCTTTTGGCTAATTACTATTATTTAAATATCCCACGGAAGTAAGTGTTGGCCACGCACCGAATGACGCTGCATCGGTAGACTGCCCGTAAGGTGGTTTGACAATCTTGTTGCGATTGCAGGAAACGGTTGGATTTGGGCGGCTTAAGGCGCTGTTCTAAGCGACTGTTTTGGTAAATGAGGGGGTGAAGCAGGGGAGGTGAAGGGCGCTTAGCTCCGTCTATTGCGGGGCGCCCCCCTTCATTCTTATCGCGTGCGGCCGTATTCTGGCGTCATCCGTATTCCAATATTTAAAAATCGCAAGCAAAACGTTTTAGCATTTAGAATTGAGATACTGATATTAAAATTTATATTACATAAATCAATCTGTTTGTACAATACAGGCATAGCGCAATTTTTGTTCTCAGTGGTGCCATGAGCAAAATTGGTTTACATTAGACGTTATCGGTTGTTTGAAATAGAATTAGTTTTTATTATAAGTCAAATCGATTAGATCGATTGAGTAACATTTTGTTTAGTCTATTGAAAATTTCTGACAATGGTCACACTGAACTGTCACTTCCGTTGCCGCCTTGAAAAATTAACACGCCGTCTTGGTCTGTCTCGCGAGAATTATTGTAATTGATATAAATTGATCGCCCTTTTGAAAGCACATAAACCAGCTTCGCGAATTTGTATTGTGAATTCTTACCCTGCCGCCTTTGGTTTGCCCGGCAAAAGTTGAATTGAACATTGAACTTTGTAAAACACGTGTATGAATTCCTGATTGGTGCCCGAGGAGGACTACGCTGAACTGGAGACTGGTATCTATTCGATTCTCTTGTTATTTTGGCCAAAATTGTGAGTTAATCCTATAGGTCCACTTCAAGAATATCACCAGTGAAGATATCGGGTGAGTTGAAACATTTTATTAGTATTGGTTGTGACTCGCTGTGCAACGCAGTGAAAGTGTTTAGATATATTGTCTATCGTGGTCAGGTAGATGTATTACACCTTCCACTGCAACTCTGTTCTGAAAATCCCTACCTGGCTGCGGTAATTCTAGACATAAATTTTTGATAGCAAGAGCGTGGTTAACTGTGCCTATATTGTAAACTTGTATCTGAGCTAAGCATCTCATTTGTTAACAGGTTAACAGTGTTGTAGTGTTTCTCAGGTCAGTTTTTGCCTAAAATACATATTATTTATTTGTATAAGTTGACCTACATAAATTGAAGCACATTGTCATACATAACCTCAATCAGTAATTGTTGATTTGTATTGTTGAAATCTAACTTAAATTTGTTGTTGCATTAAAGAGTCACTTTGATTGGATACATATCAGTTATATGTATCAATTGATTAAGTTTATTGCATATATTGATATATTAAGTTTGAACCTTACATTGCTAAACCTTGTTATAATAAATAGATAATATTGTTAGGTAACACATATTCTGTGCTTACTTACTATTGTATATCTCAAATAATACAGTCAGTCTGTCTGTTGCAAGTAATTAGTTAATTTATTTGAATATTTAACTTTAATTAACTTACTTGAAGTTTCAACTTTTGATAACTTTGACTTTGTTTTGTGTCAATATATTGAAACTATTAATTTTGTTGGACAGTAGATACCTGTCACTTGCCTGCACTTGCAGTAAACAGGCTAATACTTTGTTGGTTTCAAAGAATTAACAAATATTAAGTTTTGATTGTTAATATTATTTAACGCTTGTCCGGGCTCTTTTGAAATTTGATTATGTCAGCTATCAAGGACTTGCGTGCGGCTGCTGGTGCTATTGCATCAGATTTGCGCTGGTTTGCCTCGGTGCCTTAGTGAACCGGCGTGATCGCCAGCAGGCCTTACTACAAAGGTACGAGCGGATCGATGATCGCCTGGCAAGTGTGGAACAGCAATTCCGCACTTTCAGCGCTTGCTGTCTCGAAGTGTCTGTCAATGATTTCACCGCTGACCAGCGAAATAAGGTCAGCGAAGACTATGCCCAGGTCTTAGACCTGTATGATGCTGTCTCCAATAGTGCGAGACAACTAGTTGCCGATAGGGAAGGGCAACCCGGCCTGAAGCAGGAGCTTCCTAGGTCAGCACCGGGGCTGGTGAGTAGGCTCCCTACTTTGGACCTCCCCTATTTTGATGGCTGCCTAGGAAGCTACCTGGGCTTCGTTAATTTGTTCGACAGCCTGGTCAATGACAGGGCTGACCTTCGGCCAGCACAAAAATGGGCATATTTAATGTCGGTTCTGGTTGGAGAGGCTAAGGGCCTCATCCAGCATCTGCCCGTGTCTGACGAGGCGTACCAGACGGCTCGGGACCTAATTACCCGTAGGTACCATAATAAGCGTGGCCTCGCCGACACGCACATCGAGCAGATTTTGGGTTTGCCGACGCTCGCCCGGGTCTCTGGGTTGCGCACCCAACTGTTGAACCCGCTGTTGGTGGCCATCAACGCACTTAAGTGCCTTGACCTGCCCGTGAACCAATGGTCCTATCTATTGGTGCACATTGTACTGAAAAAGCTGCCTGCCGACCTGAGGTCGCGTTTTGAACAGCGCTTTGGTGGGGATAGCGCGACCCATCTGCCCCCCTTTGCTGACCTGGAGAGGTTCCTGGAGGATGGGTGCCGGGTCTTGGACAACTCCGGTGGTGACACGCCGGCTAAGACGCAGCCGCCCAAGGTCAAGGAGCAGGCTCGCGGTCACACCCGAGCCAATGTTGACCGGCGCCCTCCTCGCTTTGCGGTCACGCAGAGCCCAGCGGAGTGCTCCTACTGCAAGGTCACGGGGCACAGAACGGCCAGTTGTAGGGCATTCTTGGACCTTCATGTCGCCTCTCGTAGGCGCATCGTGAATGCCCGCCGCCTTTGCTTCTCTTGCTTGGGGTCCCACTACCAGCGAGACTGCCCAAACTCTCGCCCCTGTCCTCACTGTGGAGGACAACATTTGGACATTCTCTGTAAGAATGCCAGAGAGGTAGGCCGCTTGTCCAACCAGCCGACGCCGCGCACGGGCGGGTGTTTTGAAGGTGGCAGCCAAGGCTGACCGTCGCGTAGCCGAGATTCGCCTCGCCCAATTGATCGCCACTCGCCCCGCTCGGAGAACCGTAGCGTACGCACGCCTCCTCTCTCTCGCGCACCTGAATGTGCTGTTCAGCGTCACCAGCACCATGACTGCTGCCCCAGGTATTCCCCTCCTTTGGCGGAGCGTCCCCGCCTTGACTCGCGCCCACCTCGTTTTGGGCGGGTGCGTCATTATGACCCCCCACAGGTGGCGCGCGGATCAAGTCATCACGCCTTTGAGGACTTTAAGCCGCACCCACATTTTGACTTGCCTGGTCCTGGCCAACGGTCGCCGCCCAGGCAACAATAGGTCATTGACTCCTGCCCTATAACGCCAACCTCCCCCATTGAGACCGTTATCCTAACAACAGTTGCTGTTAGGGTCTGGGGACCCACGGGGACCTCTGTTGTTGTCCGTGCTATATTGGACACAGGTTCACAAGGTTGCATTTTTTCCACTTATTTGGTAGGGCAGGTTAAATTAAATTTGGGCTCTTTTCCAAATTGTATACGTGGCATAGGGGACGTAGCCTCTAATGTTGAAGGGCAAGTTAAGGTTTTGTTTGGCCCTGTTGAATCTTCACACCCGAGGATTAAAACCTCGGCTATTGTGCTGAAGAATATTTTGGGCATGCACCCACAGAAGCAGCTATCTGCTGCTGTGGTGAATTTGACATCGGGATTGGAACTGGCAGACCCCAAATTTGACACACCGGGACAAATCGACTTGTTGATTGGCTCTGATGTCCTCGGTGGAATTTTGATTGGTGGGAAACGGGTCTTGGTGCCAAATGGTTTGACTGCCATCCCGACCATATTTGGATTTGCTTTGATGGGCCCTGTACCTAGGGACCCCCCTCCACCTGAACTTGATAATTTGTAGGCTGTAGGCTCCGCTCTCTCTGATGCGGTTCAGAGGTTTTGGGAGGTAGAGGAGCCCCCTCAAGTTGCCCGTTTGCATCCAGAACATGAGGAGTGCGAGCTGTTCTTCCAGAACAACACTGGTCGACTCCGTTCTGGTCGGATTATTACGAGGCTACCCTTCCTGTCTGTTCGGCCTCCGCTTGGTGAGTCACGAACTTAAGCCGAAAAGAGATTGTTGGCTATGGAGCGTCGCATGGGTCGTGATCCGGAGCTCAGACAGAAGTACATTGAGTTCATGAGAGAATATGAAAAATTGGGACACATGTCAGTGTCAAATTTGGATTGGCGTTCGGTGGAGCATTACTTTCTCCCGCATCATGCGGTATTGAAGCCATCGACTGGCAAGCTGCGCACAGTGTTTGATGGTTCTGCGCAGACTTCAACAGGCGTATCCTTGAACCAGTGCTTGCATTCTGGTCCCAAGTTGGTCAAGGACCTTTGTGACGTCATCACCAGCTTCCGACGACATCAGGTTGTCTTTGTGGCCGACATAAAAATGATGTTCAGGCAGACTATTATCCACCCTGATGACCGTCGCTTCCAGCTGATCCTTTGGAGAGAGTCTCCTCGCGATCCCATCGTCGTCTACGAGCGCAATACTAACACGTACGGGTTAAGATCAAGCCCCTACTTGGCAATACGTTCTCTTTGGGAGCTCGCAGACCGCGAAGGCTTACGTTTCCCACGAGCCTCCGCCATCTTGAAGGCGATATTTACGTCGATGACATTTGTTCAGGCGCCTCCACGAGGCGATCCTCCTGCGGGACGAATTGATAGGTATTTTGGCCTCCGCTGGTTATGAGTTGCGCAAATGGATTTCCAACTCACCAGCGCTTTTGGAAGGCTTGCCAGAGGATCATCAGCAAGATCCACATTTGTTTGAGATTGTTGACAACCCCGCCATGATGGCTGTTCTAGGCGTTCAGTACAGACCAGTCCAAGACATCTTTACGTATAACGTAGACTTGAAATTGCCTTGTTCTTGGACTAAACGTCTCGTGTTATCTACTGTCGCCAGAACCTTTGATCCGAACGGTTGAATTTGTCCTATCATATTTTGGACAAAATGCTTCTTGCAGAAGCTTTGGACAGCAGGATTGACCTGGGACGAACCTCTACACGGCACTCTTGTTGAGGAATGGACCTCTTTTGTATCCTCACTTCCTGCCGTCAACGAGATCTCCTTGCCTCGTCCCATCCTTCCTCCCGGGAAGTACAAGGGTCACGGGTTTTGTGATGCCTCGGAACGTGGTCACGCGGCCGTGGTGTACTTGCGCACAGTCAGTGCCTCAGGTCAGGTGAGGGTTTCCCTGATCATGGCGAAGAGCACGGTTGCACCCCTCCGGACATCTTTGACCATTCCGAAATTGGAGCTCTCGGGAGCAGCCCTACTTGTACGCTTATTGAACCACGTGTCTAGTACTTTGGGTAAAAGCATTTGTATTGATGGGACCTAGGCCTGGACAGATTGCCAAATTGTACTTTGTTGGTTGAAGGCGTCTGTCCACACTTTGGAGGTATTTGTTGCTAATCGCGTTTCCCAAATCCAGAAATCCGAAGTCAAGCTTGTTTGGAGACACGTGCCAGGTGAGCTCAATCCCGCTGATTGTGCCTCGCGCGGATGCTTGACGCCTAGTTTGATAGGTCATTCGCTGTGGTGGGGTCCGGAATGGTTGAGTCGACCAGAAATTGATTAGCCTCGAATGCCAGTTTTGAATACTTCTAATTTGCCGGGTCTACAAACACTCGCTCTTGAGAAGGTAGAATGCGCCTTCGACCCCGATTTTTTGTTAAATCGTTACAGCTCCCTAGACAAGTTGTTAGGTGTCACTGCTTGGATAAAGCGTTTTGTTTTTAATTTTAGGCACCCACAACAGAAACGACTGACACCGTTTCTCTCACCACAGGAACGACAGGAGTCTCTCACCTTTTGGGTTCGGTCTGTGCAATTGGCGCATTTTGAGAAGGAGATTGCTATCCTTAAATCAGGGAGATCGAAAATATCGGGAGCTGTATCTAAATTGAACCCCTTTTTGGACGATACGGGTCTCTTGCGCGTTGGAGGGTGCCTCAAGAACGCTAACCTCCCTTACGGAGCACGTCGCCCCCTTTTGTTACCCAAGGACGGTCACTTGGTACGTTTGTTGGTAACTGACCGTCACTTTAAAAATTCGCATGCTGGTTGTAATGCGCTCTTGGCCATTTTGCAACGCGCTTCTTGGCATTTGCAATTTTGGATCTTGTCTGCCCGAAGAATTATTCGGAGTGTAGTCTTTCGCTGCATCCCTTGCTATAAGCTCAAGGCTTCTACCATGCAGCCGTTGATGGGAGACTTACCGGCAGATCGCGTAACTGAGAGCAGGACATTTGACGGTGTTGGCACGGACTTCGCTGGTCCCTTCTTGGTGAAAACTTCGACACTTCGAAACAGCAAGACTGTTAAGGCCTACTTGTGTGTTTTTGTTTGTCTTTCCACAAAGGCCGTACATTTAGAACTGGTCTACTCGCTTACGACCGAGGCGTTTGTAGCCACATTTGACAGATTTGTATCCCGCAGAGGGCTGCCTTCCTTGATCCGCTCTGACTGCGGCACTAACTTCAAGGGCATGTATAATTATTTTAATGATGTTGTTAATTTTCTTGAAACCAACAAGGCTAATATAGGTGATAGGCTTGCCCGACGTGGGATAAATTGGTTGTTTTCCCCAACAGATTGTCCACACTGAGGTGGTATTTTTGAGGCCGCTGTAAAATCGGCCAAAACACACTTGCGCAGGACAATCGGTGAGTCTGTCCTTACATTTGAGGAACTCGCAACTGTGTTTTGTAAGATTGAGGCCGTTTTGAACTCTCGGCCATTGTGCCCGATCTCCTCAGATCCGAATGATTTGGAGGCCCTTACGCCGGGCCATTTTTTGATTGGTCGCCCACTTGTCGCCTTGCCTGAGTACCCTTATATTGGTACGAGACCTGGTCGTCTCTCGCGTTTTGAATTGGTACGCCAGATTACTCAGAGCTTTTGGAAACGCTGGAATTTGGAATATTTGCACATACTCCAGCAACGCGTTAAGTGGACCGACAAGACCGATCCACCCAAGATTGGTGACCTCGTTTTGATCAAGGAGGCTAACCTTCCGCCACTCAGATGGCGCAGGGGGCGCATCCTTCGTTTGGTAACTGGGGATGATGGAGTTCCCCGATTTGCTGAGGTCTTGGTGGACGGTTCGATTCTGAGGAGAGCGGTTGCAACATTGTCACGTCTACCAACTGATTAGCGGACCGGTAGGCCGGTCCGGGGCGGGTGGATGTTTGAAATAGAATTAGTTTTTATTATAAGTCAAATCGATTAGATCGATTGAGTAACATTTTGTTTAGTCTATTGAAAATTTCTGACAATGGTCACACTGAACTGTCACTTCCGTTGCCGCCTTGAAAAATTAACACGCCGTCTTGGTCTGTCTCGCGAGAATTATTGTAATTGATATAAATTGATCGCCCTTTTGAAAGCACATAAACCAGCTTCGCGAATTTGTATTGCGAATTCTTACCCTGCCGCCTTTGGTTTGCCCGGCAAAAGTTGAATTGAACATTGGACTTTGTAAAACACGTGTGTGAATTCCTGATTGGTGCCCGAGGAGGACTACGCTGAACTGGAGACTGGTATCTATTCGATTCTCTTGTTATTTTGGCCAAAATTGTGAGTTAATCCTATAGGTCCACTTCAAGAATATCACCAGTGAAGATATCGGGTGAGTTGAAACATTTTATTAGTATTGGTTGTGACTCGCTGTGCAACGCAGTGAAAGTGTTTAGATATATTGTCTATCGTGGTCAGGTACACTACTTACACCTTCCACTGCAACTCTGTTCTGAAAATCCCTACCTGGCTGCGGTAATTCTAGACATCGGTATTAATAGTTGATGAAAGTAGGTAAATACCTGCGTGCTGTAAGATGACAAAAATAATTAAGTCCGTTCCATGTATGGAGAGGCCCTTATTATTTTTCTTTTGTTTTTGTGTAAAAATGGTGCAGCAGTTCATAGAATACCTACATCTAAATTCCATTCCTGCCAGTTTTCAAATCTGTTTTGCAATAAATTGGCTGTGACATACGGGCGGACAGACAGACAGAAATAGCAAATCTATAAGGGTTCCGTTTTTTTAATTTCCGGCTACTAAGCGCAAAAGCCGTATCTCAACTAAAGCGAATTACGAGATAATTGAAGTTTAGTAAAAGTTGATTTATTTTATTTATTTATGGATGCTTTATTGTTATTATAGGTATAATTATTATGGTAAAGGTTTCGAAATACGTCGCCGTTTTTAGGGGTTGTGAGTGATTGGGCGGGGAGGAAGGGAGGTCTCGGAACCCTTCCTCACCATTTTCTTTTGACGGAAATACTTGGTTTCCTCTGAAAAAATTAAATCTCCAAACATCGGTGTGTATGGCACTGCCAACTTCCACTTTCTTCACACTAGTTTAATAAACTAAGGTTGACGGAGTCCTGCTTCCCAGGGCTCCTATTTTCGGATTAAGGGTCAAAACACAACCTAATATAACCTATTACTTATTACAGTCGCACCTAACTCTAGGCACTCGAAAGCAATGACGCACAAATTTAACATTAGCTCTCAATATGATCATTCCAAGACGGCGGGTTTGCGTTTCGTTTCACGTTTTTCACATAAAACCTAAAAATTATATTTGTTAAACTGTACTCAAGTATAAAAACTACGTTCCGTTTTGCATAATTGCCGAAGTATTTAAGAATTTTTGGAAATTGTTTAAAAATATTTAGACGCAACTCCGGCAGCAAAAATTACTTTTAGGGGATTAAAACTAACTCCCTTAAGCCCCTATACCACCAATACCCTCAAATTCAGGCGACTCGTTTCGAAACCTAACCCATTATTATTTTTCAAAATAGATGAAATACCAAAAATATATGTGGATATACCTTATTCATAAGATACAACTATGTCGCTTAGAAAATTATAGAATTAAAATTTGAGTTACTTTGCTTTTTCGTTAGCTCTCCTCTCCTCATACATGTTTGTATGGAAAATATAAAAGAATTCTTTCTCTTAAAATATGTGTATAATAAATATCTTTTAATTATTATTTTCTTTGATACACAAAGAAAATAAATATTAAAAGATATTTATTTATATTTTTTATCATTTACTAACGAAATACAGAGTTTACAGCTCATCAAAAGTTAGCTGTCTGCTACAACCCGGCAGGACTTCTTTATTCTCATCGAAAGTTAAAGGCAGTGTGTGAGGTGATGAGGCTTCAATAGTAATATTTGCTGTTGTTCACGAGGCATTTTCATTTACTTTTCTTTGACGGCTTGGTGTTGTAGAAACTTCAAGCCCTGATGAAACAATTTCCTTTCCGTGATCTCGCAATGCCATTCTTTGAGCTTGACGAGAATCAACAATTTCAGGCAGCTGCCAATTCATATAAAACGCCACAAGCTTTTCTTTCATTTTCGTCTCCCAGAAAACATCATCTCTTTCTATAATTTCTTTTTTTAGTGGTATACTTTCGCCACTCCACACAGCAAATAAACATTTTTGTTTGCGTGTAACGTGGCGTTGCCCCTGAATTTGGTAATAACAAGTACAATATTTGTTTAGACTAGTCAGTTCACTTTTTTATCATGTTTCCATATTTGTATTTTATTTGCTCTTATACTATTCTCTAGGCCATTCTTATAGGCAAATTTAGAATATTAAAATTTTCACAATCGTGTTTGGACCTATTAATCCATCTGGCGTGGCACCAATAAACGGATAATCCACAAGGCTCGATTGTTACATTTTCTTGCTTCGCCAGTTGTTGCAAAGCCAGTTGTTCATTTTAGACTATATGCGCAACTGCTTTTACGTTGCAAATATTTTATTTGTACAAAGTTATTTTTACTAAGTTAGCTTTACTGCTGTTATCTCTTATTTTTACCACTATACCAAAATTTGAATCTGTCAACATATTTTTACGCAATTCTAACCAGTAACTGCTATCCCTCTTGTAGTTTTTGCTTATCACTAGGGAGTTGAGTCAAATTTGTTAAAAAAATGTTTGGTATTTCTTGGCTAGCTCTTGAACAAATCGTGTTAGGAATTACTGCAGTCAAATGTGTGTAAGACGTTGCAGAACTGTTATCTTTAACTTCACTGTAATTACAATAAGGATAATAAGTTAGGTGCTTTATTATTTAAAAAATACAATAATTTGTGTTATAGCAAACAGAGAAGTCACTCTCTTACTTATAAATGATTGATTTTAGAAATTAAAAAGATATTAGATGTACTGAGACATACCTAATAGTTTATGAATAATCAAAGTTTTACCTGATGTACCTAAATAGGTTTATATTTACAACAAAATAATACAACATTCGTTACCGCTTGTGTGCGGACTGCGAAGCGCCATATTAGCGCTGTTTATTGTTCGCCGTGGCGGCATCTTAGCGCTCCAGGCGCCGCTCTGACAAGCTAATGAATTTGCAATATTCGCTACGTGCGAAGTGCATGGAGGGGGTAGCTAAAACGATCGCAGCGCATGCCGTGGCAGAAATCCGTAACTATTCGGGAAGTCAATTTGATTTTTGATTTGAATTTTGTCATAACAAATAGATTATCTGATAATTTAATGTTCTTGATCTTAAATATTATCATCTTAGAAATGGGTCATAATTGTTGTTGTGTTGTAGACTACAAGAATAACGGCACAAAAAGTCTGTGTAAATTCTATATTTTTCCAACAGTAGAGTGGAAATTAGATCAAGGAAAGATTAGATACGATACATAATAAATAAATTATTTTTATTTGTTCTGTATTTTATGTGATATTAAATAATGTTTTATTTTTCATTGTTGATGGCTCACCATGGACTCCAAGACGTCACGACACAATTTGTAGTGAACGTTTTATTGGAGGCAAAAAATCTGAGGTGCAAAGAAGTCCAAGTTATGTTCCTACGATATTCCCTCAAATATATCGACAGAAGAAAGTTAGAGAGTCACAGGTGTTAGCTAGATATACACGTTTAAAAAACGTAGTACCACAAAAGTCTTAGATAAGTATCACATCAAATCAAGTAAGAGTAAGAGTTGAAGATGAAAATGAATTTAATCAAATCGAACCTCGTGTGGCTGATCAAGGATGCCAAATCGATCTGTTTTCTGAATCGAATTTAAAAGAAACAACCATTATTTGTAATAGATTCATTTACAGTGATCACTCTGATGCTGAAATCCAAGTGGATACAGCAACAACTTCAACAATTGTAGCAATTAATAATGCAAGAATGAAAGATAAAAGCTGTTGCACTGACGAAATATTGTATGATAATCAATGTACCGAAACAAAAAGCCAATAATTAGTTGGTATTTCATCAATAAAAATGATCAAGAACTCCTAGATCTTGCTGGTGTGTCATTTAGCAATTTGCAGTTTTTAGTAACAAGATTAACTACATATTATTATGTAAAAATGTACAGTTTCCATTGAATACCGACTTCTTATTTTTTATAAAAATGAAAACTGGCTTGACATTTTCAGCATTGAGTGTATTAATTTGGTGTACAGCAGAACCACAATCTCACGAATATTTCATTTGATCTTACAAAATCTAGCTTGTGCAACTACTAATTTAATCTTTTGGCCTAATAGAACCACCGTAGAAGCAACAATGACCAAGTGTTTCAGTCCAGATTACATCAATACAAGAGTTATTATTGACTGTACTGAATTCCGAATTGAAATACCGACAGCAGTGGATGACCGTTGATAGTAAAAATACCACTTCGTCTTTTTATTTATCTTACTATAATTACATACTAGAAAGCAATAAAATACTGATATGTCATTATTTGGCATAATCCCGAATAGTTGCGCATGCTAGGTGGCGCTATTGTCGTGCACGCTCTCAATAGGTACATAAAATGATTCGATTTTATGTTATTACTCTTTCAAATGTTGAAAACTGTGGCAGCTATGCATTGTGAGAATAATTTATATAATTATATTATGCATAATCGATAATCTATTACATAGTCAGTCATAAAAGACTCTTATGAAAATAATTTGTGTAAAAATGTTACATATTTTATAATCACTTGGCAATGGATGAATTTCTACTTTATTACGTCGCTTTCTTGTACAAATCCTTCGTAGAACTTTATTTCTCTAACTGTCCATATTTTATTCTTCTAATTATATATTTATAAGCACAGAAACAATAACACATTAAACGCAACAAGAATATAAACTTAGGTCCTAATTATATGTGCCCATAGTCACATGAAAAGCCTATTTGATTCAAAATATTCAGTCTATAACATAAAATATGAAATTACGAACTCAAATCGGCGTATTTCAATAACAAACAGGTTTACGTAAAATTTCGTGCAGCGGAGACGCAAGCGACATGACCTATCTCTCACACGGCTCATAGCCGAATGATGAGGTCTGGGCGGGGCGTAAACTAGCAAATGACACTCAGTACACTACTTATGCCAGTAAGGTTTAAATTGCCGAAGCGTTTGATATTGATGGGATCTACCGAGCGCCAAAATCATAGACGTTTGGCAGATTTTATTTAATTTTACAAAATATACACGTATACTATGAAAATAAATAGGGTAATTCTTTAGTTCATTAGATTTCCTACAATATTATTAAATAAAATATGACAGCTTACGATCAAAATATTGCAAACAGTGAGACGAAAGATAATTTTCTGCCTCGTTTTTGTGATTTTTTTACCGTGATTCTATTTTACATACATAAAAAATTCTTTCAAAAATCTTTTGTTCAGACTTTTGACTTTAAGCTCTATTTTTGCTAGTTTGTAACATGTACCGTTATGGCTAGTTGCGCGACGAAAAATTAGGTGATTCAAGGCTTCTGAGGTATAACAGCGCCTTAAATTAGGTATATGTGGAGAGCCTTGAGGAACATAAGTAGGCTGATGTAATGATATATTCCATCATTCCAAACCGAACAACTATTTCCAATAGAGGGCTGATTAAGTGAATAAGGAAATGAACTGCTTTCTTACAGCAGATTGCTTTTGCTTTAGTTACGCTAATGACATGTTTGGTATCAGCCTATTGCTCGATATTATGGATACACATAACAGATCTTCTTTTTGATTGCCAATCAGTATAATATTTTTACCAGTAAGCCCGAAACTCTCTTCTTACTCGTCAATTATTACCACTTACTCGTTCCTTAAAATAATTATTTATTCTTTAAAATAGCCCTCATTCCTACCAGTTCATATCAAATCGCTTTCATAACAGCCAAAACAGATGTTAATTATTTTGGTTTGTACACATAATGGCATGTAGTGACACAGCTTTAATAGAGAGTATTGAGTAAACTACGTCGCATATTATTTACTGAAAAGCCTTCACATGAATACCGGCACCGAATGATGCTCGTTGGCCTCGAATAGAGACTGTACATTTCGGTAGTCGAACGTCGTTGTAATGAAATTGCTTCCAAATTTTGGTATTTAGGTGAATTCCTTAGTGCTGCTGCTTGCTTCAGTTGCATGGTAGGGTTTTAAGAAATCAGATTTGGTATTACAGATCAAGTTTACGGCCACCTGTAAATAGCACTAATGTAATGGAATATTTCTACTATTTATTGTTCAACTCATCATTGCAAATAAGCAGTAGAGGAAAGGTACCAAATATGGAATACGTTCCTAATATGGGATACGTTATATTTCTAAGACTACGGTTCGCGAATATTTCAAAGTTTTGTTTTAGTATATTAAAGGTAAAAATTATGGACTACATCCAAAATTAATTAAATTTTATCAAATCCCCAAATTTTGAAATATTCTGAGCACTTAGATTTGTAAATACAATGGTATTCCAAATGGAATTCCGTATTCCATAATTGGTACTTTTTCTTCTACTTCTACTTTTTTTTTGTACCTGCACTTTGCCAGCGTGGTACTATGACCCTGCCTTTTTAATAATGTGAAAAGCCCTTGCCCTAGGACAGTTAAAGGTGTATAGAGTGTCATGATGATAGAATATATATTATACCTCAGAATAACACATTCAACTACCTTTTGTTGCGGTAACGGTTTGCGGTTTTGCATTATCTGTATATACAACATTCTTGCGCTACTGAATGACTGATGGACAAACTACAGCCAAAACTATTGGTCATAAGAAGTTGAAATTTGGGATGTATATTCTTTGAGGGCGATATTCGTTATATTATAATAAAATATGCGGGCATAGCTATGGATTTCAACTAGTTGTTAATAGGTAATATGCTACAGTTTAATTACCGCTTGCAAGAGTCGTTACTCTATTTACCAATACGAGTATTAAATTCGAAGCTAGCATACTAATTTAATACAGTCAGTGGAACCATTCGCAAAATATTAATTAAATAACTGAAATTAGCAAAGATTTGTCTATTTTGGAAAAGGAGCTTTTATGAAAAGGTAGCCTTTGCAACGGTGCAATTATCTTATACTTAGTGCGCTCAGGATTAAAGTAAATTATTAAGCATTGTCCGTCTTACTTATAAAAATCTCGTTGAGTGTGACTTAGCCACCTCCTAGCTGAACAGCTGTCAAGCATTTAAACAACGCTTAAATTTTCTTTACTTATAAACGTTGATTAGCTGTTGGTTAGCTGAGTAACTGATAAAGAACGATACACATACGAGGGCCACAGATTATAGTCAAAATAGTCGACTAAATAACGCTATTGAACGAACATGCTTAGCTATTTTGTATCTATGAGTCATAGATACATAGCACCGATATGATATCTCCATGGCAACGATATTCTGTCAAAGACTATGACAGAATATCGTTGCTATGACAAATAACAAAAAGTCCCAGAGCTGGTAAACAATTTTGGATATTTTTTTGAAACACGAGAAATATTGATACATTTTGAAATTTATGTTTTTTTCTTTTATTGCACTTTATTTGAGATTCAATATATTTGCTTAAGGGTAATATACTTATTACGGATTTGTTTTTGTTTTTCATAAAAAGATCTAATAAATGTTCTTTTTCGATTATTGTTATTATTTAGGATGGAATTATATATTTATTATTGAAAGACCGCATGAGTGTCGTATGTCGTGCTTTCGCGATAGCCAACCGCATCTCAATTCGCAGTAACCTTGAGCAAGAGATATAGCCAATATAAGCTCTCCTTATAAAAAAAGTAATCTAGAATGACCCAATTTGTTTTTGCCTGTACAAATATTCAAGTGCTTCGAGAAAAGGATGGTACGGCCGTGCCGCTTTTTTGCTCGACTTGGTGGGGGCACTGCCGTGCCCCCAGATTTTAACAATGTATATTATGTCATTGATCAAACAGCTGTTTCAAGTAAAAACCGCCATTGTGCCTCTCAGCAACATTTAAACAAGGTCCCGGTGTTGTTTAAATATGACAGCTATTTGAACGTCACTAAGTGGCTGCTAAACGCTAAACAGGGTTTATAGGTAAGGTTTTTGCTAATCAGCCTCTCAGCAGTCGCTTAAAATTTTGACTAACGTTAATAAGTAAGAGGGAATATATTTATTTAGTTGTGTACGTAACGGACTGCCGAGACGATGGTCTTGGGTTCGATTCCCAAATACCCCGGGCGCATACCAATGACTTTTCGAAGTTATGTGTGTGTTGAAAATGTTAATTATCGCTTGCTTAAGAATGTGCCTGGTAGATGGCAATAGGCTCGCCCCCATTACTCCCCTTATATGCGCAAGGAAGAGGCACATTAATATTTTTGCACAGAAGTGACATGACCATGTTTCTTATATTTGCAATCTTATCAATGGCATGTTTACTGTATAATAATTATGTCCTTCAAATCAGGGTCCTATCCATTTTTATGTAACGTGTGTTAACGGTTTAAGAATATAAACATGACAGCACCCTAATGAATGAAATATCATTCCGTGGATATCGTAAAAGGCTCATCATCATCATCAGCCTTTAACAGTCCACAGCTGGACTAGGCCACTCCTTTGAAAGGAGCTGGCCAAACGAGTTGGTATAGGGTTTGTATCAAGTTTTCCTACTCTTACAGTGCTGTTTTCTGCATAATATGCTCCCTCTGTCGGCTCTTACGACACCCATGGGAGGCTAATAAGAAAAAAACACAAAGCAAATATAAGTATTTGCAAAGAGACAAAACACTTGTATTGACACAAATATCTGGAGCGGCAGAAAGGTCTTGGAGTTAAAGCGTCGTTCTTCTCTAAAGCAGGAATGCTGATCCAGCATTGAGAACGTTGCAATTTACGGCATTTTCAATATTCGATCCATACATAGATTTTGTGATTCGAGATTCGTGTTTGACATATTTTGTATGGAGCTTATGTCAAAAACGAATCTAAAATCTACAGATCTATCTATAGTTCGAATATTGAATTCCGTAATTATTTCAGCTTCTTGCGCAAATAATTTCGGCTGAGCGTTTTCTGTCAGTCAGTAATGCAAGAATGTTATATGTACAGAAGTTTAACAAGTGTTCCAAAATAGAAGTCTCTTGACAATTTTATTTTCTCTCTAACTTTATTAACATCATAAAATAAATATACGTAGGAGGTAAGAATCACTTGGCGATGCCCTAGCCGCTTCATATATGAAGATATGATGCAGCTTTATTGTATCCGGAATTGTACGGTAAATCTAATCCGCCCTTACTTTGACGACGCTTGAAACGTTATGTGTAAATAAATACGGATTAGATTTTATTATGCAATTTGACGCAAAGGAAGGTTTAATACCGGTTCATATAATTTTAACTGTTGAGTTGTATCATAAAATTGTCGTCTCAAGATTATGGGCCAAGTTTATAATTTGCTACGTTAAGCTGCAACACATTTGTGTTACTTAGTTTTATTACTTGATGCCTACGGAGGCAATATTGTGAGGCTAATGTAGCTTGATGCTAAATTGTGTTTTGTTGAGTAAACCCGCAAATATGTTCTTCTATTCAAAGATGAAACTAACGTGTTCGTTGCACTGTCAAGCAGATGCAGTGCTTAGCTCATTATATGAAAGCTCGTTGTGTGTGACGGCACTATTTACTAGGAGTAGTTTTTACTAGTAATGAATAAGAAGAAATATTAATTTATTTTAAATGAATTTGGAAGTAAAATTTCAGTTGAAATGAAGTGGAACTCAGTAAATAGCTTTGCAAAATTACCATTTTATTTGGTGTGAAAATATTGTTTTCCAATAAGATCTACTGTTGTAGAATTTAGAAAAAATATATTATTTTACAGTATCTATTATAATATCTGCAATTATCATTTTAAAAAGTCTATAAAGAAAAGTTTTGGATGCGGATATCGATCTCCTCCTCTCGAGTATTCGTGTCCGTTATGGTGCAGCCTAGATATTTTTCGACATGAAGTGGAACACACACACACTCCGATGGTTCGGTCACGTCGAGAGAGGGTCTACCTTTTAAAGCAGAACTTTTTTCGTCATTATATTATTTTGCATAACAACGCATAGCATAATCTTCATTTTGCAGAAAGTTGTTTGGCATACACTCACTTATCATAAATTCAAAATTCATAATTTTGTTAGTCCGAATCATTTTTAGGAATAAATTTCATGTCCATAATAATTGAAAAGCAGGCATGCAGCATGCAGCAAGAATCGTTCTGTCACGGCTCCGGCGCCGCGGGGTTTGGGCGGCCCCACGCAAGCTTATCGTCGCAGATTCAACGCTCACCTGCTCCTCAGCTCGCGGGCCGCCCTACCCCTCCGCGCCAACGCGATTTTAAATTACACTCTAGGGGTAGGGCAGACAAGACTACGTAAAGTCGGTTTTGCGGCGATTCGTTTCTGTCAAAAGTTCTGCCATGTTAAAAGTATGCCGTTGCAAATACGGACATGTAAACATTCTGCCAATCAGTAGTTAAGCAAAATAATTTTTATGCCATAAAAATATTCGATTAAAGAAGATTATGCCAAGTGTATTATGTCAAATAAAATTCGGAGTATCAAGATTCTGCCAAATAGAAGGAACCCGTCGAGAGAATCGGAAAGGAACATGGTGTCAAAAGAGCGTATGTGGGCAACCAACAAGGCGTCGTCCTGTCGGTCACCCAAGATACCGCTGGAAAGACGTAGTAGATTGGCGAGAAGAGGTCAAAGATCGGGTTAAGTGACGTTCTCTCGCATTGGAGGCCAAGGCACATTTTGGGTCGATGAGCCATTGGAGTAAGTATAAAGAAAAGTTTTGTTCCTTGGAGACCGTGGGGCGCACTAAAAGGGGATTTTTCGAAATTATTACGAGATTTGCATATAACGCTTAAATTAGAATAAAATATGCGTGCGTAGCTACGTGCATCCTCTTGTTTCTGGATATGATTTATATTAGTAAACAGATTTAGGAGTTAGATTTAGGCAAGCTTTAGGTCCTGGCGGTAATTCATGTGACGTATTAGTTAAGCAATGAAACCCTCTACGTGACGTACATATGTGCGAGATGAGACGGCTTATGATCAATTTCTTTCATTCAAGCTTTTGCTACGCATAAGACTATCTACTAGCGGATGTAATATGATATTTACTACCTAGTCACAAGGTTGCAAAGGACACGGTGCCTACGTTGGCTACCCACTTTGGTATCGCAGAAATAAAGGGGAAACAAACGCATAGCCACGCAGAAGATCTCGGGTGTTTCATCATTTACTAAACTACCTAGAAAGTTTGCTTTAATATTCACAACGATGTGTGACGTCTACCTACTCGATGGGTTGATCAGGTAAGTGGGCTATGTCCTAATAATAGCTCTCATAGTGAGAATAGGCCCGTGCCCCGCAAAACATCATGGCAATTATTTCATTTTCAATAAAAATATCCACATTGCTCTAATTTTAATATCTTTCTAACCATAGTAATATGTTTATTTCACGAATATAAAATCATTATTAAGTTATATTCTTGATAATACAAAATAGCAAACATGACAATAAAAAGTCATAAGTTCAACCGCTCATATAAAGTATAACTCCGGAAAACTGAGGGGAATGCTCTAGACTTTCTAGATTAAGTGTGTTCGCCCCGTAGTTTGCAAGTAAAAGCGTCGTGGTTTATTAAGTTGTCGGAACAAACTGCCTCTTTTAAGGCCTGTTAGGTGGAACCTAAAAGATATTGATGACAACGAAAGGGAGGCATAAAACTCTGATTTGTCGCGCTACGATAAATGTGTCCAGATCTAAGAAACACGTACTTACTACAAAGTGGACAGCGAGATTTATTATGTATTGCGTTCTAAATAAAAGTAAAATATTTTTCACCACAGCAGCTCAATCATGCCACTTTTGCTGCGAGACAACAGTGAACAAAATGCGATTTAGATTCGAGCGTGAGGCAAAGTTGCTTTTTAATTTTTCAATCTTCAGTGCCACGAATTGACCTTGTTCAGCCATAAATTTGAAACATTCGAATTTTACTGTGCTCTGTCTCTTTCACATGCATATAAAAAAGCGAGTGAAATAAACAAACTCCTTCGAAATTCGATTTTGGAATTCGACCTCAAAGAAAACACATTCGGAATCGCATTATACCCTAAAATTTAAAGATATACAAATCTTTATTAAAAAGAAATTATGTTGTTTTTTAAATGTTATTGTTTATATGTTTAATATATTATTGGATTTTAATAAAAATAACTCTAATTAATAGTATAAAATTGGTATATAACCAATACATTTTTATTTGAAATTTCAACAATGATACATTTGAAAAATAAACATCAGGGACGCGGTATCAAAACGCGATTTAAAAAAACCGGTCAAGTGCGAGTCGGACTTGCGCACCGAGGGTTCCGTACAAACCTGTAGGTATATAAGTAAAAGTTCACCAGTCATAGTTATGGTATTTTTATTGCCAAATGAAATCCATAACATTACAGTATGGAAAGCTGGAGGAGCATAAATTAAATAAAAAGGAGTCTTTGTCGTTTGTAATCAGTCATCCTTTATTTTATATTAACATATACCGCTTATTTTATAATATAACTTAAATATCTATACCAGCCTTGCAGCAGCCTTGCAAAAGTCTGCTGATGAATGATGGTAAGACTTTTTTTTTAAGTTATTGATTCACAAAGTTTTTAGTGACTATTAGAAATCTGTTACAAAAATACTTATAAAGTACAGAATAATTAGCAAAAAGGTTTGAAGACTATGTAATTATTTGAAATCTCAATCTCAATCAGCCTATCACAGTGCACTGCTGGACATAGGCCTCTCCCAACACGCACCACAGCACACGGTCCTCAGCCTTCCGCATCCTTTATCTAGGCTATAAGACGTTGCTTCGTACCAAATTTCAAGATTTTGAGTTCACGGGAAGTACCTTGTAGGTCTTGATCACCTTGCGAGTAGTCGCGAGTTTAAAAATATGATTATATTGCTCTTTCTTTTGATTGCGTAGACAAAGAAGTTTGATTTTGTTACAGCCTAACGGTGTTATATACCTGAGTATTTGATATGAATTTCAATTTAATACCTCCACGCATTCAAGAGAAAGGCGTAGTAACTTTAAATTTATTAAAATTATTTTTTTATATGCTGTAACTAAAAATTACGGTTTTCGCAATGTTTTCTTTATAAGTGATATAAGACGTTGCTTCGTACCAAATTTCAAGATTTTGAGTTTACGGGAAGTACCCTGTAGGTTTTGATTCCCTTGCGAGTAGTCGCGAGTTTGAAAATATGCTTATATTGCTCTTTCTTTTGATTACGTTGACATAGAAGCTTGATTTTGTTGCAGCTTAACGGTGTTATATACCTGAGTATTTGATATGAATTTCAATTTAATACCTCCACGCGTTCAAGAGAAAGGGGTAGTAACTTTAAATTTATTAAAAATATTTTTTTATATGCTGTAACTAAAAAAATACGGTTTTCGCAATTTTTCCTTTATAAGTGATATAAGACGTTGCTTTGTACTAAATTTCAAGATTTTGAGTTCACGGGAAGTACCCTGTAGGTTTTGATTCCCTTGCCAGTAGTTGCGAGTTTGAAACTACTGTAAAATTGCTGTTTCTTTTGATTACGTTGTGATAGAAGTTTGATTTCGTTACAGTTTAAAGGTTTAATAGACCCGAGTATTTGATATGAATTTCAGTTTAATACCTTTACGCGTTCAAGAGAAAGGGGTAGTAACTTTAAATTTATTAAAAATATGTTTTTATATGCTGTAACTAAAAATTTACGGTTTTCGCAATTTTTCCTTTATAAATGATATAAGACGTTGCTTCGTACCAAATTTCAAGATTCTGAGTTCACGGGAAGTACCCTGTAGGTTTTGATTCACTTGCGAGTAGGCGCGAGTTTGAAAATATGCTTATATTGCTCTTTCTTTTGATTGCGTTGACATAGAAGTTTGATTTTGTTGCAGCCTAACGGTGTTATATACTTGAGTATTTGATATGAATTTCAATTTAATACCTCCACGCATTCAAGAGAAAGGCGTAGTAACTTTAAATTTATTAAAAATATTTTTTTATATGCTGTAACTAAAAATTTTTCCTTTATAAGTGATATAAGACGTTCCTTCGTACCAAATTTCAAGATTCTGAGTTCACGGGAAGTAGCCTGTAGGTTTTGATTTACTTGCGAGTAGGCGCGAGTTTGAAACTACTGTAAAATTGCTGTTTCTTTTGATTACGTTGTGATAGAAGTTTGATTTCGTTACAGTTTAAAGGTTTAATAGACCCGAGTATTTGATATGAATTTCAGTTTAATACCTTTACGCGTTCAAGAGAAAGGGGTAGTAACTTTAAATTTATTAAAAATATTTTTTTATATGCTGTAACTAAAAATTTACGGTTTTCGCAATTTTTCCTTTATAAATGATATAAGACGTTGCTTCGTACTAAATTTCAAGATTTTGAGTTCACGGGAAGTACCCTGTAGGTTTTGATTCCCTTGCCAGTAGTTGCGAGTTTGAAACTACTGTAAAATTGCTGTTTCTTTTGATTACGTTGTGATAGAAGTTTGATTTCGTTACAGTTTAAAGGTTTAATAGACCCGAGTATTTGATATGAATTTCAGTTTAATACCTTTACGCGTTCAAGAGAAAGGGGTAGTAACTTTAAATTTATTAAAAATATTTTTTTATATGCTGTAACTAAAAATTTACGGTTTTCGCAATTTTTCCTTTATAAGTGATAAGACGTTGCTTCGTACCAAATTTCAAGATTCTGAGTTCACGGGAAGTAGCCTGTAGGTTTTGATTTACTTGCGAGTAGGCGCGAGTTTGAAAATATGCTTATATTGCTCTTTCTTTTGATTGTGTTGACAAAGAAGCTTGATTTTGTTGCAACCTAACGGTGTTATATACTTGAGTATTTGATATGAATTTCAATTTAATACCTCTACGCGTTCAAGAGAAAGGGGTAGTAACTTTAATACATACATACATACATATACTCACGCCTTTTTCCCGTCGGGGTAGGCAGAGTCAACGGAACGCCACTTGTAATAGTAACTTTAAATTTATTAAAAATATTTTTTTATATGCTGTAACTAAAAATTTACGGTTTTCGCAATTTTTCCTTTATAAGTAATATGAGACGTTGCTTCGTACCAAATTTCAAGCTTCTGAGTTCACGGGAAGTACCCTGTAGGTTTTGATTCCAATGCGAGTTTGAAAATATGCTGCAATTTGCAGCATATACAGCTGTATCTTTTAATTGCGTTGGATTAGAAGTTTGATTTTTTTACAGCACTATGGAACCGTAGATTCGAGTATTTATTATAAATTTCAGTTTGATACCTCCACGCATTCCTGAGAAAAAGGGTCTTGACAGACGGACGGACAACAAAGTGGTCCTATAAGGGTTCCGTTTTTTGCTTTCGAGGTACGGAACCCTAAAAATAGCGGGAATAAACTATTAAAGTAAACATTTCGTTGATGCTGATAGCGTATAGCATAACGTGTTAAATTATATTAATATAAAATACTTAATCTAAAAAGATGAGTGAAACTAGCGATGATGACTGTAGGTACTTTAATACCAGAAGAGTTAAAACAACAAGTGATTAATGCAGAATTTTGTTTTCAATTTATTCCTGTTAATGTTTATGTCTCCTAAGTGATATGTGTTCTCACTGCTGAGGTGAAAAGTTATGTGTGCTACACGAGAGCAAAGTTTTTTGCATCTCGTGCCGTTGAGTCCCTCACTACGCTCAGGATTCTAACTTTGATTCATTCGCTACGCTCGTGAATCAATCATAGAATCCTTCGCTTGCTCGGGACTCAAAATCAGCACTCGAAATAAAAACAACTTTGCTGTCTTGTTGCACAAATAACTATTGATTTATTCATGCATTATGACGGCTCTCATTTTCTTCTTGATATTAATTAACCAGAATTGTGTATGCGATATCCCGGTTTCGGGCCTAGAGCTGAGGGTTGCTGCTAATTTACTACGGCTAATCTTCTGAAAGTATAAGCAGCATGATGGCAATAAAATCAATTACGCTTGGATACCATCAAATAATCATTTAATATCGCCTAAATCTCATACTTAACTGAGTCATTCTTCAATAATTATCCTGATGTCATGAATTATTTCCATTGACGATTAAAACATTTTAATAACTGTTAAAACTCTTAAAACCGTGTTTTTAATACATTTATTTTCAAATATCAAACTAAATTCAAAAATTAAATATACATTAAGGTTGTAGTTTTTGATTGCAAAATGGAAAGTTCTTTCAGTTTATTTCATTTTCAAATATTTAACTTTCCACGAAGAATTTCAATGAGTTTTTAAAGGTTTCAGTTCGTTGGCGTAACTCATGCTTTTGGAGAATAGATTCGATGTAACACAAAACAGGTTTATTTCACGGAATTCCCTCAGTCCCTATTTGTATGCAGTAAAAAGTGCGCCTACCTACAAACTCTTTTCTTTGGAGACAAAGGACAATTTTATAGGTGATTTTCCGATGATTTTTTCATTTGAATGTATTTTGTAATAAGTGTAAGTGCTTATTTATATACATTGTTGTATCCAAACAGCAAACAAATAAAATCCTTTCTTGCACTCTTAGATTCTATTTCAGTTTTATTTAGTTAATGACGCTTTAAAGTTAGCTTAAGTCATGGGTACTTACTTAGTTTAGTATGGTAAATTAACTATTTTATTCTAACTAGACAACGCTGTAAATGTTTTATGGAGCAAATTACACCCCGTATAAAAGCTCACCAAAAACCTAAAGGGCAAAGGTAGTTGTAAAACTTACATACTTTAAATAGTTGTTGTTTGAGGTAACTATACGTAGTTTGATGTTAAAACCAAAATGTTATTATTCTATACAATGTAATACAGTATTTTTTAAAGTATATTATGTAAATACATAATCACATGTAAATACATCTCACAAAAAAGGAGTTGGCAAATGCCAACTCCTCAAATATACTTCTGATTAAATTAGTTTTTTTTATTTTCATAGCATTAGGCGGCAAACGCCTGATGGTAAGCAATTACCGCCGCCCATGGACACAAGCAACACCACAGGAGTCACAAGTGCGTTGCCGCCCCTTGGGGTTGGGAAAAGGGATAGGATGAGGAGTGGGATGAGGGAGAAGGAATAGGGGATAGGGCCTCCGACTCTCTCACTCACCGAACGAAACGCAACAGTTTAGGTACTGTTACTTTACGTCGATTTTCTGTGAGAGGGTAGTACTTCCCCGGTCGAGCCGGCCCATTCATGCTGAAATCAGCAAGGCTCTACTACCGTAAAAGTTACGGATACCAAACCGAATACTGGATCCGCTACTTCGGTTTATTGGGACATTTTTGTCCTTCGTTTCGTATCGCAAAGTTAAAAGCAGATACAGTTTATACATGGCTGTCCCTGGGGCATTTAAAAAACTACAGCATAGTTAGATCGGATCCGAAGTGCAGTGACGTATTAAATATAGTCTTAAGCTATATTTAATACACCACTGCACTTCGGATCCGGTTGTTGTCCTTTAGACCATGTTGGAAGCCTTCAGGCAGTTTGAAAACTGCCACATTTGAGTTTGTCGCACACTCAAACCAATAAGACGAAAAGCAAACTCAACTATCCTACCATTCGTATATGGTTTATATTTATACTTAACCTATATTTAGTTATAAATATCAAAACCTTGGAACCTTTACATAATCTATCATGTAGATAAATCCTATTCTATAATGGAATCCAACGCAGCTGGTGACACATAAAAGGTTGACGTGAAATTAAGTTGTTTAGCTTATCCGCGTTACCTTCGACTCAGTACTACTCAGTATTATAATCCAATCAGATATACGTAAAATATAGGTAACGGAACTTTGGCGTAAAATAATACGCGTACACACAGTAACGGCCGGTCCCAATATTTGATCTAGCTGTAGGTTTGACTACAAGAGATACATGTCATATTTGACTTTGACTGCACGGTTGGCGTAGTCAGTGAAGCGACCGCCCCACCGCTTGACATTGCGCTGTTGTGGGTGTTGTGGGTTTGCTCCCCACACGAGACCACACTTTGTGCAACATTCATAAATTTATTATTGTTTCGAGTTTGGGTGTTTATAATGTCCGCTGTTTGTAAAGTCTCTTGTGACACAGGATAAATACCTGGTGCGGAAGTTGTCTTTAAAAATAAATATTCGACATATTTTTCCGTACAAAATATTATGACAAATGACAAAATATGCCATATCCATGGATAGATCAAATCTTGGGACCGGCAGTAACTCAAATAAATTTCTGAATACAGATTTTTGACGTAGTGTTTTCACTCCGAAAACTAGTCTAATTGACGTCATTCCAGTATTTTGCCCGAAATCGGTTGTGTGAAACGCAGGGGCGCAATTTGGATGAATATTCGATGCCTAAAATAAATCTAGAGAGCGTAAAGCACTTACACTGCGGATATGGCCGGTCAGTATGGGCATATACACGTAGTGTGTATCGGTTTATTTGGATAATGGCAAAAATGTCACGTTACAGTTTCAATGATAAGAACAATGATGTTTTTATCTTGGTTCTTTATTTATTTATTTTATTACACATGACAGAATCTAGTACATTTGTGCAAACATATATAAGAAATAGAATTATAAGCTTAGCATATTTAGGTACCTAGTAAGTTCCTAAGTATGCGTATACATGATGATCAGTAAAAATAGGAACTTTATAAGCAAGCTATTTGTCACATTAAACTAACGAATATACTATTGTAACGACAATATTTAATTTATTGAACTTCAAATATTAGGTGTATTTTAGCGAATTCTATATATAGTAGAGCCTTACTGATTTCAGCATGAATGGGCCGGCTCGATCAGGGCAGTATAACCATCTCACAAAAAATCCACGTAAAGATTTATTCTTATCTTAATGTTTTCAGAAAACTCGCTGTATAAGTTCATATATATAGTAACACAATATTAAATTTAATTGAAACTCATTAATGAATCAAAGCCCCAATAAAGTTTTGACAACTATCCATTTAATTACCTAGATTCGTTTAAATACTATTGGATAAACGAAACTGTAATCTATCAAATTTCAAATGTTATAATTAGGTGGATGAAACCGCGCAGCATATATAACTTGAACTTACATGAATCCTGAATATATTCTACACTATTTTGTTTCAAAGCACTACGTACATCGCTCTGTGAGCCGGTATAAGTGCTTAAACATAATACTAGAGAAATCTCACACGAATAGTGACGATACTCAGTTCAAAATGTGCATTTCGCTTGCACTAAGATCTTATAACTGCAGTAATAATTATGTTTACGTATTGTAGCTATTAGTAAACGAGCCGGTCCCATTACTTAGTATCAATGCCTGCAGCTATTGGACGTCGCAATGACGCAAACTCGCGATAACTTACGTCGCGCTGTTTCCTTATTTGTAAGAATGTGAAAATGAAATGCTTAATATATATATATACATACATACACATACATAGACTCACGCCTGTTTCCCCGAAGGGGTAGGCAGAGGCACATTAAACGCCCACTTTTCGCCAGTGTTTTGATCCCACGTAATAGGTGGCGAGCCTATTGCCGCTTATCGGGATATTTTGTTATATTATATATAGTACGTAAGTTGCTATATATGTCAGAGGTCTGTCAAAGGTAAGTATAGCGAATAATTATATGTGTCATTAAAATTATTACGCTAAAAAAACCGACATCAAAAACTAAAAAAGTAATAAATAATTAATATTAATTAAATACTATCTATTATTTATAATATGTGCTGTTTACAGTAATAGGTTTACAGTCGGTGCCAAGCCAATTTAATACTTACGAAGCCAATTTATTAATTTGCTCATATTCATTTATGTGATTAAAATATTAATATTTGTTAAAGGCCTGGCACAAACTTCAGATAACCTCCTCCTTTTTTTTGAAGTCGGTTTAAAAGAGTATAAAATTGCGCTTAATTTTACCTGCCTGATATTATTGCCTGATCGAGGTTCATTTAGAATGTTTTCCAGGGTTTCGTATAGGTACTAGCAAGCTGAAATAAATATGCATTTCATGAGACACCGCCATCGCCATCTATCTATATTATAATTGACAATCTAAAAACAGCATTTCCGTTCACTTTTTGAATTCAGTTTACTTTTTGGCCAGTTCTCTGATAAGCTTTAATCATTTTTCATACCATCATCATCATCAGCCCTGTTTATAAACTTTCCCACTGCTGGGCACGAGCCTCTTCTTACTATGAGAATGAGCCCGTTTATAATTATCTAAGAAAGAACAATACAGTCAGAATCTTTTACTAATATATAAATCTGAAGAGTTTGTTTGTTTGTTTGGTTGAACGCACCTAATTTCAGGAACTACTGGTCCGATTTGAAAAATTCTTTCAGTGTTAGATAGTGTATTTATCGAGGAAGGCTATAGGCTACATAACATTAGGCTATGAGCGACGGGAGCAGAGCAGTAGCCTTAAATAACGAGGGTGTAACCGCGGGCATCCTCTAGTTATCCATAAATACCTTGCATCGACAATCCTCAGCAGCCACGAAGCGGACTCCAGGGTCGCAATGGCGTAAGCGCGCAGTGAGAGGATGCCGAGCGCCGTGAATACAAACGGGGTGATGAGACTTCTTGAAGGGAACTCCCAATCTGAAATCTAAATAAAGTCTAGTCAGTAGCTGAAATATAAAAAATCTTATGTAGAACTCTAGAAATTTAAAACATTATTGTTAGTTTGATATTGATGTTATTTCTTTTTGATTTCGTTTACACAAAAAGTATAAACAAAATGAAAAATAAAAATCGATAAATAATGAAATTGTGAATGAAAATATCCCCTAAATTGGTCTAGCCGTTTAGGAGAAGTTAGGTGACCAACACAGCTACGGAAGAATTAAACATTTAAGGATGATCCAGCACTTAAAACAGGATTAACATTAAATAACATCTACAGGTTTGCTGTCAGACCATAGCTTGTTACATTTCCGAAAAAATAGGACACCTATTTTGTTTTAATGCGTTTTAAAGGCCGTTTTCTGGCAGTACGCGGGTATATTTTTTAAATAATTTATTACACTAGTAATACATGTCCGCGTATTGCGAGTAATTGACATGCAGCGTGGCACTGGACAACCCGTGAAAATTTTGTTGGCCAGTTTTAAGTAATGTGCTTTTTATTTAAATTGTAATTACGCTATTTGGTTTATTTTTTTATGTAGTGCGATACAATTTCTGTAGTATTTTTTTAACAGTGTGTTCCATTTAGGATGGCCACTGCATCTTAGATAAATATTCTCGGGCATTATCAACACTTTCTAGGCAATAGTCTTATTAGGTAAGCAAGATTAAATTTAATTCTGATTTTTGTTTAAATATAATATCGGAATGATATTTGTAAAGAATAGTCTAGTATTAATGCTTTTATTAATCCATAAGTTTTAATCCACATTACAACCAACCATAGATAAATTTGGACTGATGTTCAGAAAATAAAATTTTGATCTCTTAGTGGCCTTTGATCATCTCTCAAAACGTGAATTGTATCCCTAGGACAAGCAGTAACTACTTTCCATTTAACTAATATTATGGTGACAAGTTAGTCAGGTTTAGATGTCGATTTGAAATAGACGCCACTTCCTTATTTCATTTACATACTTCATTCCCCATAATGTATCAAACAAACCATAATTCCAAGTTTAGAATACCACTATTACATTGTTTTATCTCTGACCTCAGCTGTCTGAATACTGTAGCTACATTTCATCCACAATATACATCAACGACGCTTTTAAACCCAAGAATGCAAAAGCACAGCTATAAGAGAAATAATCTTATATTAACAAACATACATATATCACGGGAACATCCTGAGTGATTACACACTTTGCAGACTATAAATGAAAATACACAAGTACTATAAAGTAACACTTGGCTATATAAATGCGGCTTTATATCAATGTGTCGTTGTTTGCAAGAGCACCAATGATTTTTAGCCAAAAGCTTTTGGCGCCGGTTTATCCTTTACTGCATTGTTTTTGTTTTATTTATTTATTTTCTAAAAAAATCAACTATTATATAAATATCAAAAGCAACTTAATTATGTCTTAAAATTAAAATAAGTCTATTTAATATATACAAGACGAAAAATAAATTAAAATTAAATTTAGAAGGCGTCATGAAAGTCATCCGCATCGCAGTCAACCGAAAGCGTGCCCAGAAGACTGGCAGCATTGCCTCGTTGTATAGCAATGCTTATCTTTTGTGCTAAGTACATGCCAGCCCTCTGGTCACCCGAGGCGTCGATCAGTCTCTTTACGAGATCCCTAAAAAGGGATCTCGCACTTGGACCCCATGGCCCTAAGGTTTCGACCCCAAACGGCTCAAATACATAATCTCATATAAGATTTACGTATTTGCGCCGTTTGAGGGTCTCTGCTGAAGCAGCAACAGCGCCCGCAAAAACTGCTCTGCTGGAAAGATGAGATGGCGCAAGGGCATCGACACATGTCGCGTCCTATATCAAAGGCCTACCCAGCTTCCACGGCAGTAAGGACATCCCGTCCGGTCTCTTGCCATCGTCGCGTGCCAAGCCCTGAGGTTCAAGTTGGGCTGGAACGCCAGCTGTGACAAGAGCACGGCGCAGTATGTCGTTGAGGTTGGCGTGTCGTGAAATACGACCTGCGCTCCTGCTGCATGACAGACCATGGTGACTAAGGCTATCGACAGCCTCTCCACAGTGACAGTGATGCGGAGAGACACATGACGTGCCTAAGCGGAGGCAAGTAGCGAAGTGGAAGGTCGTATCGTCCAACATGGTACCTATATTGGACGATGGCAGTGCCTGAAGCCAGAGGCCCGATTCCCATTCTCCCACACCCAGCAGGCGAGCACGCTCCGCAGCGTTGACCGATGTATTGAGGAGTATTTCTCGTACCACGCTTCAAAGCGGCCCATCCCATTGCCTCTGTTAGAACAAGTTTTGGGGTAACTCAGTTCCTGGACAAGCCTTTCTCCAAGCGTTCATGGCATCGGCCTTACACGACACCTCAGACTCAACCAGTGTAGGTACTAAGATTTTCCTGGTCAATTCTGCAGTGCTGTAGACCGATGACAAGAACGTTGGCAGGCTTACGTCAGAAATTTTGCGAACGCCGAGGCGCACAGGTAAGGACACCTATTGCCACACTCGGTGGTTCAGAGCCACATTCAAAATTTTACTTAGGGTATTCTGTATAATTTTGTCAATTTGAATGAGTGGAGTCGGATTTTTCCAAAAAGGTGAAGACCGTAACGCGTGTATAAATTAAGGGACAAAAAGACAATATCGAATAATAGTAAAAGCCGAATGTATATTAATTTTGAGTAGCCTGTCTGAAATATCATAAAAATTTTGAAATTTTTCCTGCATAAAGGAATCAAAACCGACGTCTAAAATTTGGGACCACTTACTGCATTTTATTTCTTGTTTCAAAAAGATTAAAGTATGAATAAGATAACATTTTATAGGAATTTAAACTTTCGTGGTCATTTAAACTTAATTTAAATTGTTTTTCGGGATATATACCACGTACCTTTGTTTGGAGTAACCGATATTTCGGCACTGTTGCAAGCGCCATGTTCACGGATGTACTGATGGTATTGCGGGTGGATGAATGTTACGAGCAAGTATAACGGTCTACCCGCTTTCTTACTCGTTTTTTGCGTTCAACACCACTAGCACTGTTATCACTATCACATTGTACCCGATCACGACATACCACACTCACTACGTCAGCTCGCGGTTTGATTTTGTTCTTTTCACGGGTTTTACATAGACGTACCACTGGATGCCAGATACTCGACAGTTGAAACCCATCCTCTCTATTGAAATTCTTGAACTTTTTAATTTCAATAGCCTCCCTAACCATTCGAGGTATATAGTGGCGTTCTGTCGAAAGTACCTGAGGGTTATGTAACTCAATCCAGTGGTCGGTACCCGAGTCCAAGAGGTGTTGAGCTATGGCCGACTTGTGTGGTTCATTATTTTTGACTGCCTTAATGTGTTCCTTTATTCGGCAAGAGATGGTGCGTTTGGTTTGTCCTATGTAGGAACTCCCACAGCTGCAGTCAATTTTGTATACACCTGGCTTTTCTAAGGGAAGACTGTCTTTCGGCGTTCTTATATATTGCGACAGTTTCTTAAAAGGAGTGAAGATAGTTTTAACTGAAACCTTCTTAAGGATGTTGGCGACCTTATCTGTCACTCCTTTGACGTACGGTAAGTACGCTGGGTGTCGTTCAACCTTGTAGTCCAGGTGTTTCTGAGTATGTCTGGGTGGTCTAATTCGCCTACTGTACCCGTTCTTGTGTAGAACGTCGCTTATATGTGAAAGTTCTTTATTCAAATGTTCCTCGTCACACAAGCTGTATGCCCGGTCGGTAAGCGACGTTATAACGGAATTCAGTTGACGTGGGTGATGATGTGAGTCGGCATGTAGATAGCGATCTGTGTGCGTTGGTTTTCTGTATACGGAGTGGCCCAGGGAACCGTCATCTCGTACGGCGATCATAACGTCAAGGAACGCCATTCTTCTATCCCTTTCCATTTCATACGTAAAATCCATTTTACTGTGGATGCTGTTTAAATGTGCCAAATACTGTTGAACAGCTGTTCAAAAAAAAATCAAACCGCGAGCTGACGTAGTGAGTGTGGTATGTCGTGATCGGGTACAATGTGATAGTGATAACAGTGCTAGTGGTGTTGAACGCAAAAAACGAGTAAGAAAGCGGGTAGACCGTTATACTTGCTCGTAACATTCATCCACCCGCAATACCATCAGTACATCCGTGAACATGGCGCTTGCAACAGTGCCGAAATATCGGTTACTCCAAACAAAGGTACGTGGTATATATCCCGAAAAACAATTTAAATTAAGATAACATTTTGTATTTTATGAATTATTTGGTGATAGTGTTTAAAATATTTATACGCGTACATCTGGTCAGAGTTAAAAGTCCAACTTTATGTTTGCAGTCGAAATGAGAATTCTAAGTGACAGCGTAGATTTGTAAAGTATTAAAGGTGTATAAGGCAAGCTATAAGGAAGTAATGTATTATGGATTAATATATTCTAAAGGATATACGCAGCTACCGCACATTTTCTTAAATTCAACCGTCTTTTTCCAATCTTGTGGGAATTTCTGGAAATTCCTTCTTAGTGCGCCCATACATTCTCAAGGCTTCAAATGTCAGCTTTTGCGTCTAATAGTTTTTGCTGTACCTTATCTGTCAGTCAGTAATCAAAGAAATAAGCTTGATCAAACTTGATTTAGTCACCATATACATTGTGTATCCCATCATTAAAGTTGATGTTATTGAGCAAATAGTCGCGTCCGATATGACGTGTCGATTGAAAATTTCCTTCTTTAATCCACTGTTGAACAACAATAAAAAACCGTACCTATAAAGTTAACCATGGCTTTTCAATAAGATTGCTTTATAATTACCCATATTTGACATTTCACAATGATGTAGTCAACCAACCCGGGCCCGATACTTAACAATGATTTTGAATATTCATTAATGAATGTGAATGAAACGATCTTGGTTTAATTTGAAACCAAGATCGATAATCGATCCTCATTACCACAATCGAAATAATGTAGTAAAGATTCCAATAACAAATTTAAAATAAACTAAAATGTGTTGTATTGCCTGATGGCTATTTACGCCATAGTATAGTTACAAGTTTATAAGGCAGCGATAGCCTAGTGAAGATACCATCAGACTGCCATGCATCGAGCATCAAATCGACGATCGAATCCACGGAGCGCACTAATGACTTTTCGGAGCCATGTGCGTATTGAATTTGTCAATTATCGTTTGTCCCGTGCCTCGGAAAGCACGTAAAGCCGTCGGTCCCGATTGTCATGAAGATCTTTGACAGTCGTTATAGGGCGTCAGTACCACTAAATACACTGACACTGGTCTAAAACATGGAAAGTTGCGGCGGTCAGACAGACAGTCGCTCTGTGGAAAAGCTAATATTCAGTCAAATCCGGTTAGACTAATAAGCGGAACCCAGGTCCTAACTGGGATAACGCTAGGAGGATGTATAGTTACAGATTTGGGACATATGGGACATGAAATGAAGGTGGGGTCGAAAAATAGTATACTAAACGTGATTAATGCACGGAAAGCATATTTTAAATTAATTTTTATTATAACTCTTTAAGATGCTTAAATAGTCTCTAAATAAATAAAACAGGGCAGAGTGAAAGGGTCTAAGAACAGATAATAAAATTCAAAGTAAAAATATGCTAGGATATTGACTTCTTTGCAATGAGTAGCATTAGCATTTGTAGTCGCTAAAATGAAATTCAAAATACAAAAGTTTCTGTTATGGAGGGAACTCTTTAAAAATTGTCTACAATGTGACAAAAAGCAATTGACTGTGTAATTTCATGCCCATCAGTGAATCCAAAACACACGTCACCAAGGTAGTAGTGAAATGACTTTCTACCTCCTTAGTCAAATATAATCGAAAATGATGTAAATAAAGCAAGACAAACAAAAAGGTCCTTAGCAACCATATTATTAATCCCCGGCCAGTCCGAATACTATTTGCTCTCACCCACAGCAAACGCGCTTAATAAATAATTAGTTACGATGAAAGATGTTCCACTATCCATTTGAGTTAATGAGCTTACTTCGTGTGGGAAACGGTTTAATTTAAATCTCGACTTCAACACTTTCGTCATAATAAAGTAAATAGTACACGGGTTTAAACATAAATTACTAGACAGGATGTTCCCTGTTGACTCGTCCAGTCTTTATTTCTTTTTTATCTTTAGGTTTATCCTTCCTTTTTTGTAGTTTAGTCGTATTTTATTTGTTTCCTTATGTTTCGTTTTTTTTACTAGGATTTGTGTCACGTGGGACTTTACAGACATTAAACCAAGGGACACAAAGTATACCCAGACTCATAATAGTAAGTTAGGATCACACAAAGTGCTACAACTTTCGGTGCAGTTCTAAACGACGAGGCGACCTCTTGAACCACTTATTTAAAGATGAACATTTATCACCGTAAGATGAAATATTCTCCTAAAAATCCTCTTTCAGGTTATCATTATCTATCTTTAATACACCGACTTATTAATAAAAAAAAATTATGTCAAATGTAACACCAAAAAGCATACCAATTACTAAGTTTAATGGGAAACATTATATTCATTCGTATCTAGTTAGTCTCGAAGGCAACCGCATTACGTTTGTAGCATAATGATGAAGCAAATAGAAATCCTTTCAAAGTCCAAAAAGTCAAAAAGTCCTTATAGGATTTATGGTGCTTTCATATTGAACGGTCGATTTCGCTCTAGAATGGGACTACTACTAATGCAAGACATCAGCCGAATTGTGATTTTCACATCATTGTGATCGTGTGCCTTTAAGCAGCACATAATTTTGTCGTATGATCTTAAGTTGGGTAGGTACGTTTCACCGAAAAAAAAGTTATTGTTTGTTGTTCGACAGCAATTGAACACAAACAAGCAAAATTGAAATCCGGACTCAACCTCTTTGTCAATAACGTCGATGCATACTCTGGTCACATAGAATGTTATTTCATATTCCGTATAAAACACCTACCTTTTCCGTATTAAACAGTTCTTGATGATCCATTAACAATGAATAAGCCAGTATCATGTCTTAAACCGTGTATCTAGGTGTACTAGGAGAAGCGCAAAAGGAGACGCATTTGACAGCACAAGAATGAAGAAGCGTCTGTTTTCCACAACCGTTGAGCTATAGTGGATACACGGCTATATAATTCGTGGATATCATTTATTAAATATTTGAATAGATGCTACATTACTATTCTTTCGTTATTTTGTTTAGCGTTAAAGTAAGATTAGTGATTTATTATTATTTTTGCCATGTAAATGCTTTTTTTTCTACTTCCAATAATGTTTAATTTTGTACCACTTCATTTGCTATAAATGCAATTGTACTTAATGATCAAGTGAGATCAGTTTCATGGTTCATTATTGTCAGTAAAACCGTCATGAGGATGAGAACAAAACGAAAACATTAAACGAAGTTCAGTCAATAAACATCCATTTTAATATGAATACCATAATGAGCAGAATTTGAATTAAAATACCAATGCACACTAATTGAATTCACACCATTGAATATTGGTCGGATATTATACCGAATAAAATATGCTGTGTATGTTTATATCTTTTGGTTTCAATAATTTAAAAGAGTACGTGTGTGGTTTTGCTTTCTATTTACAAATATAATATTTTCCCTGTGGGTTTGTTAAGGGTTATTTTATTATAGTTTTTATTCTAAGTATTCTTCTGCTGTTTGGGTCAGAATTATCAAAATTGTATATTAGGTACTTGGTTCTTGTCTTTTATTTTCAATGCAAAAGTAATTCCCGCTCTAAGATTGAATCATGTTGCGCCGGCACTTTACAAACATACAGCTATCGGACACAAAGTACACCCAAACTCAATACAAAAATTTTCGGATCACTCAAAGCAGTCTAGTTGCGTGTGGGCATCGAACTCACAACACTCAACGCTGTGCCACGCGGCGATTCGACTGCTTCCACCACTACGCCAACTCTGTAGTCGAAGTTATTTAGTATAAATATCAAATTCATCATCTTTTTAGCTGGAAAAGTCACTGCGTGTCGTGAGAAAAACTGGTATTCAGTCGTATTTCATTAGGCTGAGTCTTCAACTTAAGCGTCAAGCGGCAGCGATAGAGCCAGCGCAATAACATTTGGTTTTTTACCGAGTATGTTATACCTCCACCAAAATATAAGCCAGGGTAAGTACCAAAAATAAAATGGTGAAGTGCGAGTCGGACTCGCTCACCGAGGGTTCCGTACAAACCTGTAGGTGTATATAATTATTAAAAAAATGTGATGTAACAAAAAATTTAAGGTTATCGAAATTTTTCCTATGTGCTATAAAACGTTGTTTTATGCTTAATTTCAAGATTCTAGATCGGCTGGAAATATATATGACGTAACTAAAATTTTACGGCTTTCGCAATTTTTCCTTTAGCTGTGCTATAAGACGTTACTTCGTGCCAAATTTCAAGATTCTAAGTTCAAGGGAAGTGCCCTGTAGGTTTTGATTCCCTTGCGAGTAATTGCGAGTTTGAAAATATGCTGAAATTGCTGTTTCTGTTGATTACGTTGAAATAGAAGTTTGATTTATTACACCTTAAAGGTATTAAAGACCCGAGTATGTTATATGAATTTCAATTTAATAACTTTACGCGTTAATGAGGAAAGGGGTAGTAACTTTAAAATTAATACAAATATTGTTTTTATATGATGTAACAAAAAAATTACGGTTTTCGCAATTTTTCCTTTATCTGTGCTATAAGACGTTGGTTCGTACCAATTTTAAAGAATCTGAGTTTACGGGAAGTACCCTGTCGGTTTTGATTCCCTTGCCAGTATACTTGATAGTTTGAAAATATAGTAAAATTGCTGTTTCTTTTCTTTTGATTGCGTTGAGATAGAAGTTTGATTCTTTCACAGCTTCAAGGGACCGTAAAGGACCATGAGTCAAATTGGGCTCAGTGTCCAACAGAGTTATGGCAAATGCCATTGTAAAGGATTTTCGCACTAAAATTGTTACTACCAGCACCATCACCAATAGTTTTTTCATACTTTAAAATCAGTGGCGTAGCTAGCTTGGGTGGCACCCGGGGCGGAAGTTGATGGTCGACCGTTTTCTTTTTTTTTTAGTCGATACCTAACAATTACGGGCTAACTGCTCCCGAATCGTAGTGCTGAGCTAGTGCCTATGTTTTTTTATATGTTTGTACATTGTTCTTAAAGTCGAGTTTGGAGTGGCACTCCAAAAAGGGTGACATCCGGAGCGGACCGCCCCCGCCGCCCCCTCTCCCTTCCTACGCCACTGTAATAATGGTAAACAATAGATGCACTTGCGCCCGTGTGATTTGCAACAGTCTCCGTCTTTCTCACACTTCTCGGACGCCTGCCCGGGCGCCCATCTGCTCTCAGTCAGTCGACTCGTATTTCTCACGGTGTTATCTGTGTGTCCTAAAAACAGGACAGGTTAGAAGTACCCTGAACTGAAGAGCATGCATGAGGAATCTGATGGAAGTGAATGAAGCAAGAGAGATATCACGGTGATCTCCGCAGTGGTGACATCCGGGCGTCTCTTCCCGGCCAATGCGGTGCAGGAACCGGCCGAAACAACCATGGCGGTTATCACCTGTGTCAACCGGAAGGTGAGGACGCCGTGTCGTCTCTCCAGCCACTCGTCGAGTACGGGCTTCACTGCCTCGATGCAGCGAAGCCCCGCGCTGGGGTGCGTGAGTCGCTGTCGCCATTCCGCCACTAGGACCTGTCGGAGTTCAGCCTTCCGCGCCTCAATCTCGCGAGGCGCGGGTTCTCCGCCTAGTGACCGGGCTTCGCGGCGTCACTTAAAAAGCGACGCCAACAACCCAGCCTGTAGGTCCTAGGGCGGACATCCGGCGAGGAGAGTCGCGGCTCCGAAGGAGAGTAGCCACAAATTATCCTGACGGCCATGGCGCGCTGCGGTGCGCGAAGCACTCGAACGGTGCGGGCCGTCAGGTTTTCAGCCCAGATTGGACACCTGTATCGGGCCATCGACCGCACGACTCCCTCATATAGCCTCCGGCAAGAGGCATTCGGCCCCCCTAGCTTTGGCAGCAGCCTTGACAAAGCGGCCGCCGCCCCCAAGAGTCTAGGTGCCAAACGCTCAAAATGCCAGTGAAAGTCCCATCGGCTGTCGAGAACGAGCCCAAGGTACTTCAAGCTCGTCCCGATGCCGATGCGGATCCCTCCTACCATTATGTTGGCCCCTTCAGGTGGCCTGTTCCGAGGCCCATGAAACAAAATGGCCTTAGATTTCGACAGGGCCATCTCAAGGCCCAACTGCCGGATGCGACTCACTACGTGTGCAACCCCAGCTGTCGCCAGTATGGCCGCCGCCCGATGCCTTTTACCCTTGGCCGTGACCGGACTTCATCCGCAACGACACTGTCATCCAGGCCCATGATGCGTAATTCAGCGCATTTTTGGGGCCTGGAGACGCGAACGTCTTCTGCAGGCAGCGTTTGGCGTAGACTATCGGCAAGCTTGTCAGCCTGCTCAGCGCTGCCCGCTCCAGGCACCTCGATGAGTCGGGCTTCAGTCTGCGTCGTTTTGCAGCGCAAACCCGTCGTTATGCTCAGCTCAGCCGGGTTCATTGTGTCTCTCGCCTTACGGAGAAGCTCCGCGTAGGTTGTCCCCCGCTCCAATGCCGCCGGCTGCAGTGTCAGTGCGACTGCAGTGGAGCTTGGGGTGCGGAGCTTACGGGCCACCTTCTTGGCCCTCTTTTTGGACTTGCGCCTAGTTTTAGCCACCTTTTTCCTCTGGCCGACGGTCTCCCACCCATCGGCTTGAGGCGCAGTAGTCACCGGGAGGGTCTTTGGGGTAAAGGAGCACTGCTGGCAATCTCAGCTTGAGGGGCTTTTTTCGTGCCCTTTTTTGCCCGGGCCTGAGAAGCAGGCACCTCCAGCTGAGCAGGTCGAGTCGACGACTCGCGGTCAGCAACCTGTCTCGGGGTGGCTGCCATAGCCGCGTAGGACGTAGACGGTTGCGGCTGTGATTGCGGCACCGCTAGTCCCCGGCGGTCCGCAGCTAGCAGTGGCCTAAAGGCCTACGCCCCAACGCTGAGAGGCTCCTCCTCATCTCAGCCATCTCTTGGCGGAGAGGAGTCACTAACTCTGCCAAGGCCTTGTCCGTTGGCTCCGTGCGCTTCTCGACCGCGGTACGGAGCTCTTCATGTTGGCGCCGAAGCGCCGCGATCTCGCCTGACAGGCGGGTATTCTCCTCCTGCAGCTTTTTTGTTTCATCGGTGGCGGTGCGCTCCAAAAACACCTCCGTTAGCTCGCGCATTGAAGCCACAGCCGTCCTCAGGGAGTTTTGGGAGGTCTCCTTTAGTCCATTCGACTGTCTGGAGACCAATTGTATGGCCTCCAAGGTGACCTCAATGCGCGAGCGAATCGATGCGGCAGGTATAGCAGCCTCCGCTTCCGGTTCCGCCGCCGAGGACTCGGAACGGTGACTGGCAGTCGCACGAGCAGTGCGGGTTATGATGCGACGTTCCTCTTCGGAGACGCGCTCCTCGCTCTCTATGCGCCGCTTTTCAGCGGCAAGTTCGGCTCGTGCCTTGCCTAGCCCCACGTACTTGCCGTGCGTTGGCGGACGACCACGCCTCGCTGTCGCTACCTTAGGCGCAACAGGCAGAGATTCGTCACTCGAGGGCTCTGACCCCGAGCGATGCCGTTTCCGGACAGCTTTATCAGGGTTGTCGCTTGGTACAGTCACAAGGCTCATTACTGAGCTGTCTGTTTCAGACAGCTCTAGGGCAGGTTCCTTCCGCGCTTATCTTCTTCTGATCTCGCATTATTGGGCGTGCGAGATCGGGTTTTGTCGACCGACTTCGGTTTAAGGGGGAGGGTTGTTTGAGGTATATTTTCCATAGTATTCCCACGAGTGCGGGAGAAATAAAAAGTCGACTCAGGCAGAGATCCCGCTATACCTGGGCAAGCCTAATACCTACAGGGTGGCGGCTGATGCCCTGAGGGGGCCGCACTAGGGACAGACCTACCCGCCATCTAGGCATCCTCTCGCCGTGCGGCATCAGCTTAGGATTGGGGGATTTTTTATAGTGCTTACCTTGCACGCGGTCCGGGCGACCAAGCTAAGACCCTCGGTCCCGTAAACAGCCTTGAGACTTGATTACGAGTTTTTGACAGTTGTCAACGGGGGTTGGGGGTGGTAGTGGAAGGAGAGAAAAGAAGAACGAAAGTTAAAACAAATTAAAAAATGAAAACAAAATATAAATAGACAAAATAATAATAAGAAATTAAAACAATATGAGAATGAAATAAACAAAACAAAATTAAAATGAAAACAAGGTGTCCGAAGACGAAAAGAAGATAAAAAGGACCCCCGTTGACTGCTTGGTGGTAGAGTAAGTACACACCAAACCTGCCAAAGTCCCGTCCTGAGTCCCCTCTGATCAGCAGAGAGGTACCAGGAGGGCCGAAAGCAGAGCCCACGAGGGTCACTGCTGGACGGACGGTGCAGCTCCGCAAAGAGCGCCTCTGTGTCCACTGTAACTTTTTATTGAGGTTTTCTCCCTCGCGGCCCGAAGACCCGCGGGCAAGTACGGCGCTTACCGCCCTAGCTAACGCGCTGGCTGGACGGAAGTCGGGGTATGACTAGTCGCCCGTCCTCTTTCTCAGAGATTAGCCACAAGCAATGATTCCCCTCGGAAGGACCTGCCTATCTACCCCATCCTATCTAACACCCGGCATACACTCAACCCACAACCCTATCCCCTTCCTTAAGGAATCGCTGCCTGTGTTGCCCGGGGTGCACCGGCCCGGTGGCTGCTCTTCCATCCGACAGAAGGAATAGCAGCCACACAGGCACGCGGAGAGGTTTTCTGAGCCGGACACCCTCTGCCTACCCCTCCGGGAAACAGGCGTGAGTCTAGGTAATGCAGTCGTTTCTAAGAAAAAGGGTCTTGACAGACGGACGGACGGACAACAAAAGTGATCCTATATCCATCTTTTCATTTCGAGGTAGGAGACCCTAAAAACAAGAATAATATACAACAATGTTGATGTTGATAGTTGAAAAATTATAACACGGCTCCGTTTAATTAGTACCAAATAATATAATCTATACCACAAGATTTCGCAGCATATTAAAAAAAAAAGTGGACTATGTACAGCTGAACAAAGAACTACACTGCTAGTGTTGTCCTTTTTGGCTGTCATGTCCGCCTCGTAAACCACTTTGGTTGAAAATGCGGTCTTATACTAAGAACCGACCGTTTGGGAAGTAAAGAAGAGCAGAAAGCTTTGAAGAATCAGGTAGAAATTAAACTTTGTTTTTATTTAAAAATTAAGAAATGCTTTACGTAGATTTTCTTAACTGATTTATTTAATTGTAGTGTTTATTTCCTCTTTGTACTGTAATTGCATTCTTGTTTATTAAAATCTTTGTTTCCTTCATTATAAGCTTTATGAATTTATGAAATCTTTTAAATTGAAATTGAATAATAATTTCATTTTCATTATTTCACCGAAGCTTACAATTTCCGCGTCCTCTTTGTTTTTTATTTATTTGTGCGAAATGTTATTAAATTACAAAGAAAATTACTTATTTTAATGACATAAGTAATAAGCCTTCGTGATTGGTTTTCCTAAATTTGTGTTATTTGCTTTCAAGATTTTAATTATTATTATTGCTGCTATTTATTATGGACTTTACAATAACCAATACCTTAATAAGATATTCGATAATTACGGTAGACGAACGAAATAAAAGATTATCAGTTGTGTCCAACTACGTCCTACTCATAAGGTGTCATTGTTCGGAAAATAATATTTGTAACATTCTTCAATGACTGTTTGTGTTATGTACTTAAATCTTATACCTAACGAAATCAAGTACATACTAATATTATAAATGACCGTTTGAATTTTCTTATCGATTAATTTTAGAACAACTGACCTGGGTTCAATAATTTAATTATTGAAGTTAAATTATCTATGTATATAAAATTCTTGTCTCACAGTGTTAGTTAAAATACTCCTCCGAAACGGCTGGACCGATTTGTATGAAATTTTGTATATATATTGGGTAGGCCTGAGAATCGGTCAAAATCAACTTTTCAAACCCCCAAGTCAAGGGTGGCCAACAGAAAAAATATTCTTTTAGTTTTTTGTTATATTTTTGTTTTTATGATGTCGCAATATAAAATACATGCAACCCTTAGTTTTCATCCTTTTATCACCAACTGATTTTTTTAAAGCCATATTAGTAATTTAATCTTATCGCTAGATCAGAGGCTCAAGCACAATATTATATTTGTTTTAAATCATTGGCACATTGTTCTATAAAGAATTAAATACTATCATGGAAGGTTTTCGTGATAAAGTATTTTATTTTGGTTTAAGCTGCGTGAATACTACAATATAACGTGTTCACTACAATACAAGTTTACAAGTTTCATTGTTGTTGGAACACTTCCGATGTATGATGTTTAAAGAAGATTTCGGTTATTTGTATAATTAAGAAGCATGAAGTTATATGCCGAAGCTAATAAAGTGAAACTGTGTTTTATGTACCTGACATTCAAAGCCTATTTTTATCAGAATACTAGCTGACCCAGCGAACTCCGTAACGCCTTTTTAAGAATTTGTATTTAGTTCCCTTTTTGCGAAGCCCCTTTTCCAAAGTTACCATTGACTTAGCGCCTAATCTCTTATCGTTTCAAAGTATATAAATGATGAACAAACAAACAAAGATTTTTATATAATATTGAATTCCCTATTCCTTAAAATATCGGAGACGATACCCATATCGACTTCAAAAAAAATCCCGTCCGCCATCTTTGATTTCCTATCCGCAATCTTTGATCACGAAATAGATGTTGTATTTGGATTCACCATCCCCTAAATCATCAGAGACGATACCCATATTGATTTTTTTAATTTTTCCCATCCACCATCTTTGATTTCCCATCCAACATCTTGAATCACGAAACAGATGTTGTATTTGGATTCCCCATCCCTTTAAACATCGGAGACGATATCCATATTGATTTAAAAAAAAATCCCATCCGCCATCTTTGATCATAAAATAGATGGTGTTTTTGAATTCCCCATTCCTTAAAATATCGGAGACGATACCCATATCGACTTTAAAAAAAATCCCGTCCGCCATCTTTGATTTCCTATCCGCCATCTTAGATCACGAAATAGATGTTGTATTTGGATTCTCCATCCCTTAAATCATCAGAGACGATACCCATATTGATTATTTTAATTTTTCCCATCCACCATCTTTGATTTCCCATCCGCCATCTTTGATCACGAAATAGATGTTGTATTTCGATTCCCCACCCCTTAAAATATAGAAGGCAATACCCATATTGATTTTTAAAATTTTCTCATCCGCCATCTTTGATTTTCCGACCGCCATCTTGGATCACTAAATAAATTTCATATTATTAATCAGCGTCCCGAAAATCTCGCAAACGATACCCATATAGATTGTATCCTATTTGTTTAGCCTTTTTTGCCTTTGACACAACCCTCCCCCTTCTCGTTTGACCATTTTTTTTTGTCTGGCCCCTAAAAGTTGTGGCGTAATTTAATATAGCCTTAGGCAATAACAATTTTTAAAATCCGACTGCTAGTTCCTGAGATTAGCCGACATTATCTTTTAGCCTTTTTAGCCTTTTGCCCGGCCCCAAAGGGTCGAAGCGTTATGTTATAATTATAGCCTATAGCCTTCCGGAATAACTCGGCTATCGTATACTAAAATATTTTTTCAGATCCAACCAGTAGTTCCTGAGATTAGCGCGTTCAAACAAACTCTTCCGCTTTATTATATTAGAATAGTATAGATAACTGCAAAAAGTATTTACACATACAAACTACTTAGTACTAAGACTTAGTAGTACCAATGAATACAGAATATCTATGCTCTATGGTAGTACTAAAAATGTTATCCGGTTGACGTTTCGCTAGACTGGCCAATATGGCGACTGTGATTTGTCTGTTAGAACCATTACAATTTAACAAAATACTCGACAATCCGAATTTTGCGGATATATGTTGTCGACTCAAAATCTTTATTTTTTAATGTTTTATTATTCAGGTAAGGTTCGATGTACTCCTTGACGAAATTATTAATATAAGATTTGACACTGCGATAGCAGCGCAGTCCGTCGGTTCCAATGTGAAACATTCCAAAATCCACAACTACTTACTAATTAAAAATTAACTAAAAATACATTTTCCAGAGGACTAAATTGTGAAACTAAACCATTTTCAAGTCCCCTTGAACACACACAAAAAAATTCATCAAGATCGGTCCATTCGTTTAGGAGGAGTTCAGTGACATACACACGCACACAAGAAATATATATATTTCTAGCTGACCCGGCAAACGTTGTTTTGCAAAATTTTTTTTTTTTTTTGAAACATAGATGTTGGCCGATTCTCATAGATACCGGATAAGCATAAAAAACTTGACTACAGAGTTCGTTTTTATTGATATTCAGACAGTCATACCCGAGACGGCTAGGTAAGGCGCCGATATAAGACACATAAATTATTTACGGTAGATACTCGTCCGTCACATAAATGTTAATATTATACTCGCTGTGCTCGCATATTATGGGACCTGCTTCAAAATAATAGGATTTTAAAACAATCTGTTAAACCCAAATTTACTCCCCTAGAGATACAATATGAAAAACCTAAATACGAATTGTATGTTTCTATCTTCAGGATAAATTATTTCATACTTGTATTGACGATGATGTTGATGATTGCCGTTACCTACTTAATTGTAAAGTAGAGTACGCAGGAGTGTTAAAGGAGTGTCTAAATAAACATCCTATCTACATATTCATCATCATCATCATCAGTCTTTAACAGTCCACTGCTGGACTAGGCCTCTCCTTTGAAAGGAGGAATTAACGTACTATACCATGCTGGCCCGTGTAACCCGTTTGGGTTGATATAGGGTTTGTATCAAGTTTTCCTTCTCTTGCAGTACTGTTCTCTGCATAATATGTTCCCTCTGTCGGCTCTTACGACACCCATGGGATGATATGGGGTGGTAACATTCCGTATTCTTAACCCTAGAACCGTACCCATATGAAACATACAGTAACAGTTCCCAGGGGTACTGGTGTACCCCGGTAAATAAACATATTTTTGCATACGTATACAACAACATTTATTAAAAATTAACTTACATAGACTTTTAAGACACTTATTTTAGTATTAAATAAAATTAATTAGACATGAATAAAAAGAAATTAGATAACAATTTCGTCAAATCTTTTTCTGGTGTTCTAAACATTTTTTTTTTATATTTGTCATGTCAAGTGCGTGATATGCAGTCGTTTGACCGGGTACAAAATAAACATCTACCAGATTTCGCAACTGAAGAGGCTGGAGTATCAAAATATCTGTTTTTTGCAATATACCGCCAATATTTATTTGTGGATGCATCGTCAAAGTTTTATATTAAAATCTGTCTTCCAAATGAGGTTTTATAAGGTGAAAAGCATAATTCTTCAGATAACATGTTGGTCTATCCCTGAATATTTGTTAACCGGTGGCGTTAGATTATTCAAGTTATATCATAGAATTGATTTTGACAAAATGCCGTAGGATAGACAAAGGCGAACGAGAATGAAAACTTATCGCTTGTTTTTTTGCTTTATTGTTCCTTTACTTGCCTCGCAAAACTTCAGGCACTGTAAGAATTGTTACTGGATTTCTAATTCTAGTGTACATCAGGTTACACTTTCACCTTCAAGTTCTTCTTCCGAGCTTTGAATCTGCTTCTTGGTGAGATTCTTTACAGCCATCTTCTTCAAAAGAATTTTGTTCATCGTGAAAATCGGAAATGATTTGATCCGGTTCATCTTCTAATTCATCCCCAAGAATTGCTACATCTTCACCATGAGGTCCTGCATTTCATTTTCTAATAGATAGAGAGATATGCACAAAATATATTTCAAATTAAATTAATTAATGTTAAAAGTACAATAAAAACCAAAAATGTATAAATATTACTTATATCAATATTAGAATAATCCTATACACATTTTTTTACAAAATTATGGCTGCAAATATTTAGCTAAATATATATGTATGAAATAAAGCTAATAATATACAGTTTTTCGTTAAAAAACAGTCACAAAATATAAATTAATATAATCACGTTAACTGTACCCAGGGACTGTGGACTGGTGTACTGGAGTACCCTATGCTTGCCTTGCTTCGGTCTTACATAAACACGACTCACGACTGACACATCGACGCGAACCGCCATCCCACGCAAATACCCGGTAGCGCACAGATATCCATTGCGAAATGAAAAAGTAATCGCGAAATTCCCAATATTTTTATAATTTGTACCCCAGGGTTCGGTTCTAGGCTTAATCCCTCATCACACGGAAATATCTACATATTAGAAAATTCATATGATGTCGAAGGGTTACTTTGTTATCCTTAGATACCTAGAGCATTCTCACTTTTATTTTTACATGCTCGCAACCAAAATATGTATGGGTTTAATTACTACGTATGTACGTGATGATATCTACGTGTTTATTTCTTTATTGTGTCAATAATAATAGCCTACATAAAAAAAAAGACTCCTAATATGAAAAAAAAATTAAATAAAAAATTCCGACTTAAAAAAAATTAGGGAACTAAAAAGCAAAAAATAATTAACTTTTCTAACCTATAAATGAAATTTATTTTACAATTGCAGTACGAAGTAAAGTACAATAAGCAACACTCTAATGATTAACTGAACTCAAGTCATTTGGGACTCAAAGAAAATGAGAAGTCGGCAATATATATGTCACCGAAATTTATCTCCCGAGAACAAGTTGCTTCACGCTGCAGCACGACTCAAAGACAGGGAACTCAACTACAAGCATGTTTTGGTGCGCAGCAGCCGTATATATATGCGAAGAACTGATACATCTGAATATATTTATGTTCGCAACGCAGCAACATTAGAAAGACTGCGTAACCAATAGATATTTTGTACTAAATATTTAATCTCCAATCTACTTCTTACATTTTCTGTCAAAATTCTCGTCTTTAAATATATATTTCAAAACGTTAGAGGTTTACGTACTTATAGACTTTAGACTTATATAAAATTGTTTTATGTTGCGATTATGATGTTGTTATACTGTGTGAAACATGGCTAAACCATACCCTATTTAATTCGAAACTGTCTGATGATCGTTATGTCACATATAGACGTGATCGAGAGACCAGGGAATATCACAACAAGAAATCGGATGGATGGACCTAGTTCGAAAGCGGTTGCGAAGATCTTTGGGTGGAGTTAGATATGGGTAATAACCGGAAATTTTTTATACATATGTGCGGTTTACATACCTCCTACGGTTCAAAAACACATTCTCGAGCATTTATTGACTTTTTCGTTCGATCGTTTAGAATCACACAATAACACGCCAATACTAGAGGATTTTAATCTAAGCTCGATTACATGGCCCAACAATATAAGCAGCGTATCCTTACGTGGCCCACTTGGGAAAAAATTACTCGACTTTTTAGCCCTTAATAATTTAAAACAACACGATATAATCCTGAATAACCAAGGAAAGATTCTAGACCTAGTACTTAAGACTGAAAATTTTTACCACATGCAAGTAAGTAAGTACGTGCTTAGCAATATTGACCCATACCACCCGCCTTTGGAATTTGTCTTATCGTATAGTTGTACTCCAAGTCTTTCCCCCAAGATTCCTAGCGACAAGTTTAACAAAACTGATTTTAACAAAATTATAAGCGAACTAAACTCTATATCTTGGGCTAGTGAATTCTCAGTCTTGAAGAACGTTGATGATATGGTGGATGTGTTTTATAGGGTTATTAGAGGGGCATTAGCATAACACGTACCTTTAAGTAAAAAGACCAATCAGAAGTATCCCAATTGGTATACTAAAGAACTTATAAACTTATTAAATGAGAAACATAAAGTTCGTAAAAGGTACCGTCAATATAAAAATCCTTTGGATGAACTGAGTTTCATATTACTAAAAAAACGATGCTCATCATTGATTGAATCGTGTAACAAGAACTATATTAGTAACATAGAAGATTATTTGTCTAAAAATCCGAAGTTGTTTTGGAGTCACCTAAAAATAAGCATTAAAATAAAAGAACGTACCCGTCATCTATGCATCTAGATAACAGACGCGCTTGTAATGGTTCAGATATTTGCAATCTCTTTGCATCCTTTTTTGCGTCCGTTTATAAGGCACCCTCTTCTACCTCGGCACACTATCATGACGCCACATCCCCTAACTCTTTGCTTACGAATTGTTTGCCAGGGTTGCCCTTTTCACAAAAGACTGTTTTAACAGCCCTTAAGCTTTTAGATCGAAGTAAAGGTACTGGTTCTGATGGTATAGCAACTCTCTTTGCAACGGAATGAGTTGAGTGATGCGCTCTCCTTGCCACTATAATTAATATACAACAGGTCTATAGAATCTGGACACTTTCCTACCGCGTGGAAGGAATCTAGGGTTGTACCTATTCCCAAATCAGGTAATACTGCGTCCATAAAGAAACTATAGAGCAATTTCTAAATTGCCTATCTTCGGTAAACTGTTTGAAGTATTATTAGGACCCACAATTACCTGGCATATAAAACATTTGATATCGACACAACAGTTTGGTTTCTGCAAAGCTCGATCGATAACAACTATCCTTATTTCATTCGTGACCTTTTTGTTTGATTCAGTTGATTCCAATTATACCGATATAAGCAAGGTTTTCGATACAGTGGACCACTGTGTCCTTATTTACAAACTTTCTTATTTTGGCATAACAGGTAATTTGCTAAATTGGTTTTCCTCGTATCTAAACAATCGGATTTCCAGGGTAGTAGTTAATGGATACTCGTCTCAATCATTTTTAACCCCATCAGGAGTCCCCCAAGGATCAGTTCTTGGGCCAATTTTGTTTAAAATATTTGTTAACGATATTGTACCACTTTTCAAACACAGCAAATGCTTCCTTTACTCCGACGATCTCAAGCTTGCAAAACAAATAAAAAACAAGCACGACGCCTATCTTTTGCAAGAAGACTTAAACCCCTTGGTCGACTGGTGTGAGAGAAACTGCTTGGCACTGAACATCAACAAATTTAATTATATACGTTTCTCTCGTAGTGTTGGCATGAATTCGCAAACCTATACAATCAATACGCAGAAAAATACGCTAATCTGAAACCGTCCTTACCAATACTTTCTCGAGAGTATTTCGTGCTAGGGGCTCAGTAGGTAATGCTGCCGTCCTTTAACTATAATGCCGTTAAGTAATAAAACCACATTTTGAGATACGCGCGAAAAACGGTGAAATAATTTCAAATGGATTCTACTTCCCAACTTGAAGTCACATGTGAACCTTTAAAATACCAAAAAATATGTCATTAAAAGCTCTTTTAATCAATGCTGGTGCCATTCGAAAACATTTTTGTAAATTAAAGGAAATAAATCCCTACTAGTCCCTACTAATATTATAAATTCGAAAGTGTTTATGCATGTATGTATGTTCCGTTTTCACGCTAAAACGGCTAAACTGATTATGTTGAAATTTAATATGGAGATATATTGGACTATGGAGACGGACATAGGCTACCATAAGTTGCAAAAATTAAACTGGGAGGGATTGTAGGGAAGGTAGAAGTTTGTACGGCACAAATTTACCTCTTGGAAGTAAGAACGCATGCGCTGATACTTGAGTGCTGTGCATGTGCTATATCATATCTGTAAGTACTGTCACGTGATACATAATTTCATATTGTGCAAGTTGATAAAATTGTTCGTATATATAAACAAATAATTATATAATAAGCTTAAACGGCTGAAACGATTTCGAGCATGGCTTTGACTGTATGCAAGCTGATGTTATTATGTATCTTTCGGTAGATAACGATACCTAGATAATGTCATGGATACTACCTACCGAGTTACTTTGTACCCTATAGAGTTTCTGAAGTCTTTAGAATAATCAGGAGTATCATCACACAACTTGAGACTGCAAGTAGATTTGTGTTAACCCGAATTTAACGCGCGCGAAGCGGCGGGCAAAAGCTAGTATTTCATATTTTCGCAAAGTAATCTTTAAAATATCTAGTCCTAAAAAATGACTATAATGCCATAATGCATACCTTAACGGCAATTTTGCTAATTATTATATCCTATTATTGCAGTTATAGTACTACTCTTAATAAACTCGGTATAATACACAGCTTAAAAGCCGTTAAAAGCGCTAGAGATAATAAAGGTTAGCATTATTGCTTAAACAACTAGACTCAAACTACGCTATAATGCCGCTTAGTCACTAAATGGCAATCAAGACAAGTAAATTTAAATAATACCTTAATGACCAAAACAAAAAAAAAAGTGGCAACACTATCGGAGTAAACATCATCCGTGAAATTTAAATTAAATAAGTAATAAAATAATTGTTTAGACTGTATTTTGTAGTGTAAAGAGATGTAGACATAGAAGTATCCAAGTGACAATGTTAGTGGCGTAAAATAACAAACGTGAACAAATATACTACATAGTGTTCTAAAACGAGTGAATATATGCCTAATTTCCATATACAGACAACAAGTGACCTCTCTGTTCACTGAAACATAAAAGTACGAACTTATTAATTGAACTTGAAACGTAATTGCATTTGAACTTTTACAATAAAGTGAAATAAGATCGAAATAATTTCTTTAAAATCCGTTGCTTAAAAAATTACAATTTGAAATTGGACTTGATAATACACCTAACGCCTCTATTAGTGAACAGCCAAACAATATTCAGCAACTGTGTGACATTTCGTGACATATAACTTGGGGTTGCTGTTATTAAAAAAATTATATGCGACCCACTTATCATAATTAGCGACATCTAGTGGCAAGTAGCAAGAAACAACTGTATCTGTTGACATTGAAAACAGTGTTGCTACACTTACAATAATACCATAGCAATAAATTTTTCACAATTGGTGTAAAGTATAGAATAATAAAATTTTAAAAATGGAGAATGAAAACGTCACACTTAGGAAACAAAAAAAACTTATGCGACAACCTCCTCAGACTCTCTATTTCTTGATACCACGACAAGGAGTTTACCGAATGAGTCGAATGATGATGAAAACATTGCAAATTTGTCGTTCTTTAACTCGACGACACAAAGCTTGCCAGATACATTTGCAAATCAGGAAGTGAAGAAGTTACTCTGTAAAATACAAAGCCTCCAAGAAGAACTTTTGATTGCTAATAACGAGATCGAGAACCTGAATATTGCAAATATGGAACTTCAGCAAAAGCTAGAGAAAAACCAGAAAGTTATAGAAACATAAAAACATCACTTCCAGAGAACCATTATGTAACACCCCAAAGTCATCCAAAAAGATTAAAAATAAACAAATAAGCATGATACAACATTTTTCCGCTCCAAAAAGCACAACAAGCGGTACAACTCAAGCATCAACATCGTGTATAGGGCCCGAATCATATGGTAACCATCCGGCGCAGAATAACAAGAAGGACAGCTCAAAAGCATTACCCACACAAAACATGAAAACATCAAACCCTGATAGTACCAAAAATAAGAATCATCCACCTCCTGTATTAAAGGATCAACCGCAAAAAAGACGAATATTTATTTTTGGCAGTCAACAATGTACTGGGTTGGCGGCTAAAATGATCAAATCTATGCGTTACAATACTTACAAAAGTTATGAGATATCGGCACATACTATGCCAAATGCGACAACAGAAAACATACGAAAAAGCTGTGAGAACCTAAAACTTGGTCCAAATGACAAAATTATTTTCGGTATAGGGGAGAACGATACAAATCCTATCAAATTACAAATTGAAATATCTACCATAATAAATAAATTTAAATGTCACTCTGTAATGATACTGAATCTTCTTAGAAATAAGTATTTGAACGAAAAAATGTTGAATACTATGATAAAATTAACCTGCAATAATTTTTCAAATTGTATATATACAAATGCCTTTTATGTGAATGCCTATACCAGAACAAAATATGTATTATGTAGAAAGATTAACTTGATTATTGACTCCGTCGACTATGATCGTAAGTACATCCCCAAAAATATTTTTTAAGTGAATCAAAACATTATTCGGCACATTTCCTATCTTAGATCTTCTTCCCAACACAACAGCAAGAACAGTGACTCACGCCAACATGCTTTCTACACTACTACTAAACAGAAAAGCATTTTGGATTACTTTAAAATAATTAAAACAAACTCCTCTGTAACACAGGCACACCACCTCATTAATAATAATCTTGGTAGTAATACTCATGAATATATTTAACCTCTTGACATAATATGTATTACCTCTGTGATACATATTATGTCAAGAGGTTAAATATTTTATGAGAACAGGTTGTGAGATTTATTTAGATTCATCAAATTACATTTTGGCTGCATGTTTTATCGAAGCAGTAGCAAAACAGGTGCTCATGCATACTAGTGAATCATCATCATCATCCTCCTAGCGTTATCCCAGTTTTAATCCGGGGTCCGTTTTCTAGTCTGACCGGATTTGGCTGAATATTATGCATACTAGTGAATAAAGTGTATAAATTCAAAGAGCTTAAAAAGGTGAGTCAACTGTCTTTAATTAATGTGTTAGAATGTTGTGCAGTGGAGCTTCTTGATTATAAAACTGCAATTATATGTGTGTACAGAGTGCCCAAACAGGCAAACCTTAATATCATTTTTTGAGCGATTAGAAGAAATACTCAAATATGTATCTAAAAGAAATTTTCACAATGTATTGCTGGCGGGTGACTTCAATATAGATGTTCTCAAAACCAATAACATAACAATGGACTTTAAATATCTTCTTTTAAATTACAATTTAAAGATTGCATTTCATCAGCCAACAAGATATGCCAGTCATACATGCATCGACAACTAAGCACACAATTTTTAATCCAAATGTGATACAAGTGTTGTTGATTTGGGGTTATCTGATCATACTGCCCAAATAATCAAAATTCCTGTAATAAGAAGTCCTAAACTAAAATTCTGGTACAAAATAAAACGAGATTACAGTTTAGAGAATATAAATAAATTTAAATTGTTTTTTTTTATTTTATTTACCAATATAAAAATACATACAATTAACAGATATTATAGCATTATGAAACCACTAGGGTTTGTAATTAAATGCTACTAGATCGAACATGTAGGTACATAGCAAAAAGTCATCACGAACAATATTCAGATAAACAAACAAACAAAAGGTTGGCTATATCATCGAATGTAAACTTTGTTGGTAAGTGTTAATAAATAAACAAAATACAATATAAGGATTGTGGAAGTTGGTAACAGCATTATCAACACGGTGAGTTATAGTTTCTGGAGAAAGTGCGACTTTAGCCTATATTTAATGTTTTGTGATGTGATGTTGTTTCGCAAATCAGAAGGTAAGTTGTTAATAAGCCTCGAAATTAAGAATGATGTTGTACATTCACCGTAGTTATTATTTGCGCCGACCGTGTGGAGCCGGTTGTGGGCTATGGCCCGCATATACAGGGTGTTTTATTTCGTTCTTTAAATCATTATTGAAATAATGTTCTTTGAGAATGATGTATTTAAATTGAGTATATATAGGTAGTATTTTACAATGCTTAAAAAGTAAATTTTCGTCGTTTAAGAACTGATTTTTTATATTTTCAGAAACTATGTTCTTAAGTATTTTTACTTGTAGTTTATATATTTTGTCGAGATACGATTTGTATGTGCGACCATAACTACTAAGCTCATATTGAATATATGATTCAGCTAGTGAGTTATATAACATTAGTTTTACTTTGAACGGTATTCGATTCTTGAGAATTATTATGTTGGCTAAAATCTGTCTTAACTTATTACAAACGCCCTCAATATGATTACTAAAATTAAACTTACAGTATATTTCTAATCCTAAATACCTGTGAGAAAGCACAACATCTATGATAGGACAGGTGCACGTTGAATTTGTTGCATTAAGCAGACACTTGTAGTAATGTGCGACTACACTTTTAGGCTCGAGGCACTTTATGTGGGGTGATTTTACTGCCAATAGTTTTGTTTTACTGCTGTTGACTACTAGACTGGCATCGTGGCACTATTTTAGCAATGAGTTAAGGTCTCTTTGCAGAAGATCACGGGCTTTATGAGGATCTTTGTCTCCAATAACGAGACATGTGTCGTCTGCAAACTGGTAACATGAGCAGTGTTGAATACTACTGCTCATGTCATTGACATACGTAATGAAATGAATAGGTTCAAGCACTGATCCTTGTGCTGTGCCCGTTGTGAGATCATTGGGTCGCTTAATGAATCACCTATCCTTACGACATATTTTCGGTTTTTAAGATAATTTTCGCACCAGTTCTTTAAAGGTCCGCGTATGCCACAGCTATCTAACCTATTAATAAGGCGGTTGTGATTTAGGGTATCAAAAGCACGTGAAAAATCAATAAACATTGCTAAAACAACCCTTTTCTCATTTAGATGCTTATTTACCTCGTCAACAAATTTAGATAACAACTGTGATGTACCTTTTCCTATTTGGAAACCGCATTGGTTATGATAAATGACATCGTGTTTTTTATAAAAAGCTTGTATTTGTTGACAAACATATTTTTCACGATTTTGTCAATAGTCAAAAGTAACGTTATGGGGCGATAATTTGTGTAGTCATCTCGTTTACCTTTTTTGTAAAGTGGTCTAACGCAACCTAATTTCAACTCATCGGGATATAAACCTGTTGTCACACTACAGTTTACAAATTTAGCTATAGAATTTGCAACGTCCTGTCCTATCATTTTAATATGCGATACATTTACATTATCCGTCTGTATAAAAAGCCTTTCTTTTGCAAACATATATAGTACAACAGATCCTGACTAAGCATACCAGTCTTTCATTGAAGATTTCAAATTATTTTATGATCTTATCTTTCCGCAAATTAAAGTTAAAATGAAAGTTGAAAACAAACCAAAGTGGATATCGCGCGGCATAAAAATGTGTAATAAGAAAAAGAGGGAATTATTGTGGCAATGCAGACAGCAGCCTACAATAAGCAATAGATTTAAGTATCTTAACTAAAGCAAAACTTTTAAAAAAAATATTTGCTTAACCAAACGTGCTCAAAATAGTTATAATATAGAGACATCGGAAAATAAATGTAAGACTACATGGCAAATTATAAATAAAATTAAACTTAATATTCCAAAAGAAAGTATTGGTAAAATAAACATAAACAATGGTCATATTATCACTCACCCCACAGAAATAGCTAATACTTTTAACGACTATTTTATTCAAAAAGTTAAACCAATACCAAATGCAGGCATAAATGTAACCTTAACCATTGAAAATAGTGTAGACTCAATGTTTTTAGCCCCAAGTCTACCGTATCATGTAAATAAAATAATAAAAGGTTTGAAAAATACCAGCACTGTAGGATATGATGGCATTTCCACACGAATAATTAAAGCTGTCAGTGAGGATATATGTCATCATATTAGTCATCTGATTAATTTATGCATATCTTTAGGAACATATATATCCAAATGAATTAAAATTAACTATTATAAAGCCATTGTACAAAAAAGGAGACAAACAATTAATTGAAAATTATAGGTCAATAGCAATGATTCCAATTTTCTTAGAAACTTTTGAGAAATATACATACAACGAAATATATAGCTATAGAGAAGTGAACAAAATTTTATGTAATGAACAAAAAGTAAACAATCAACATGGCTATCTATGATTTATTATGCAGTGTCATGTCTTGCCTAGATAAGCCATCTCCAGTTTGTACGATTTTTTGTGACATGTTTTCGGCTTTTGATTGCGTGGATTATAGGATATTAACAAATAAGCTGGAAGCATATGGTATAAGGGGTACTATTTTAGAACTATTTCGATCATACTTGGTTAATCGAAAACAAATAACTGAAATATCCAAAATAAATTATAAAACCAAAAATGAAGAGACCATACTCTTCAGATATGCGTATCGTTACCTATGGAGTCCCCCAGGGGAGCGTACTAGGTCCTCTTTTGTTTATAATTTATATAAACGACCTACCACACTCAACCATCCATCCAATGACCTTATTTGCTGATGATAGCTCAATAACCATACCATGCATAAATGCCCATCAGTACAAACCTGAAATTAACAGCTCTTTAGTATCTGTAGTAACATTGCTTAATAACAACAACCTTAGAATAAATCTTCAGAAAACAAGCCTAATGCAATTTAGTCAAAGATTAAAGCCTCCAAATGTCACTTTATCATATTATAATGGTACCATCATAAATAAATCAGATAATAGTAGATTTCTTGGTTTGAATATAGATGCAAAACTAAATTGGAAAGATCACATTGACCAGTTAAACTCAAGAATAAAAAAAAAGTAAAGGAAAGTATTCTTTCGTTTGCTCTGTACAAATTAGCGCCAACCCTTAACACTAATGCAATTCTCACGGCATATTACGGACTAATTGAGTCTGTTAATTGAGATACGGCATTTTATTTTGGGGTAACTCAACACAGGGAGATATGGTGTTTAAGATGCAAAGGCGTAGTATTCGTGCAATGTTCGGCATTAAACCAACAGACAGTTGTAAAACTATATTTGTCCAACATAAAATCTTGACACTCCCCTCATTATACATCTTGGAAGTAGTTCTGTTCGTTAAAAATAATCCACACCTATTCCCTCGACTATCTGATAATGTGGTTCGTAGTCGACGTGACAATAGTAGGTTACAGATACACCCAGCGAATACAGCGCTGCCTCATAAGAGTCTTATATGCATGGATCCTGTAATTTATAATAAAATTCCAAATATCATCAAACAATTAAATTCGAATTTGTTAAAGTCAAAACTGAAATCGATATTAATTCAGAAATACTACTATAATCTCAATGACTTTTTAAATGATAAACTTTGTTAAACTTGACATACATACATGTACTTACAGGCCTATAAGTAATCTTAAATTTTAGTTGTAATCCTAAAATGACATTAACTAATCATAATACTATTAATAATTGCTGTTTAAATAATTTTAATGGAAATAATTGTAATTTTATATCCTGTGCTTCGGCATAATATGATTGTTGTGGACACTAGGTATTTGTTGTATTCTAATATCCACCATGTGTGGTTTTTTATTAAAGCCAATGTATGAGGTACTGTAATCTATTCATATGTAGGTAACTAAATTGTAATTTTTCTTTATTAAAGTTTTTCTGCAATTTTCATAGTTGTGCGCCGACCACGGTATAACATGTTGTACTTTATAAAACTTTCCATCCATGTGCATGACATTGTAACGGAGCGTATGCTAAGTTTGTTATTGTAAGAGCATAAGCTTAGTATGTATCAAGTATATATTCTTGTATCTTAAACTATTATAGTTAGTCGCCTTAAGTCGGTTAGGCAAACTATTGTGACAGAGAAATATAACTGATGTGCTACAGAGACTATTACTCGTTTTATTGAACTCTCAGTGCCGAAACCCAAGGTCATCTCTTAAACTGGTGACCCCGCGAACAGTACCAATAAATATTTTAGTGAATAGAAAAATGCAATCAGGAAGATGACTACGCCGTCGTCTGCGGTTGACCTTGCAGCAATTTCGCTAACGTCGAAAATCCCGGAGTTTTGGGTAGACTAACCTCGCGTATGGTTCATAAGAACTGAGGCAATGCTGGTGCCTCAGAAGTTAGCGGATGAGGCCAAGTACGACATCGTCGTTTCGAAACTATCCAAGGATGCCATACAACAAGTTACGGATTTGCTGATAGACCCACCGTCAACAAAAAAATTCAAAGCATTGAAGGCCCGACTTTTGACCATATATGAGGAATCCAAAAATCGTCAGCTACAGAAGCTTATCAGCGAAATGGAACTAGGCGACCAAAAACCGTCCCAGCTTCTGCGTCGCATGAGAGAGTTGGCCAAGGACAAGATACCGGATGACACCCTCAAGATCCTGTGGCAAGGACATCTGCCTTCTCCGATACGTGCAGTTCTAGCAGTTTCAGGCACAAAGGACCTTGACAACCTATCGACCATAGCCGACAATGTCTTCGAGACCACGCGTGCCGTACACGTCAATGAAGTTACACAGCAGCAGCCGGACACGTCCAAGGACACGGAACTGATAATGGCCGAGATATCAAAGTTAAGCCTGAGGATAGCCAAGATGGAAAAAGCTGCCAGATCCAGACAACAATGGAATCAGGGAGGTAATCGTACACGTTCTGTTTCACGCGATCGAAAACGCGATCCTTCAAGGCCACGTAGATCACCTGAGAGTCCGGATTGGCTATGTTTTTACCACAATCGCTTCCGTGCAAGAACATTAAAATGCACTGAGCCATGTGCATGAAAGAGTAAGCAGGAAAACTAGCAGGAGTACGGACTGCGGCGGAGGTCTGTAATGTATCACCCTACAACCGCCTTCGGGTCACAGACCGTAATAATGGACTACGTTTTCTTGTCGATACGGGCGCGAATATTTCGGTGCTACCGCGTAACATACTAGTGAAAAACCAACGATATAGTGAGTGTCAAGAATATATATTATACGCAGCTAACGGGACTAGAATAAAGACATATGGTACGAAAAGTTTAGTGCTAGATTTAGGCCTACGTCGAGCATTTCGATGGACATTTATCATAGCGGACGTTCATCAACCGATTCTAGGCGCAGATTTCTTGGCCAAATATAAGCTATTAGTAGAATTAAGTAAGCATAGGTTGATCGATCAACTGACAAACATAAATGTTTTAGCTTCTATCGTAGCAAGTAATGACCTGTCGATCACGACCGTACATATAAGTCATCCTTATCATTCCCTTTTAGCAGAGTACCCAGAAATCACTAAACCGCTTTCTTTTAAGGAGCCGCCGAAGCATTCTGTGTTCCATTTTATAGAGACCAGCGGCCCGCCAGTGCATGCGAGGGTCAGACCACTGCCACCACACCGCTACGCTAAGGTAAAGGAAGAATTTAAAATTATGCAAGAAATGGGGATTTGTAAACCGTCAAAAAGTGCGTGGGCAAGTCCTCTACACGTTGTGATGAAAAAAAACGGTGAAATGCGGCTATGTGGCGATTACAGGGCACTGAATGCAATAACAAAGGCAGACCGCTATCCCATACCGAGGTTACATGATTTTACTTATTTATTGGCCAACAAAAGTATATTTACAAAGTTAGATATTCGCCGAGCATATCATTGTATTTCTGTTCACCCCGACGATGTAGAGAAGACCGCCATCATAACGCCGTTCGGATTATTCGAGTTTCCACGCATGACGTTCGGTTTACGGAATGCCGCGCAGACTTTTTAACGGTTCATGAATCACACCGTTCTTGCAGGTCTAGATTATGTATACTGTTATATAGATGATATATTAATTTTTAGCGACCTTAACGACCATGAAAACCACTTACGAGAAGTTTTCAGCCGTTTGAACGAATTCGGTATCACTATTAACCTAGAGAAATGCACATTCGGTCAGTCTCAAGTTGAATTTTTAGGGTTCGAAGTTTCTACGAAAGGTATTCGACCGCTCAAAGACAAGGTTGATGCCATAATTAATTTCCCTAAGCCTGAGACTATTGAGCAGCTTCGACGATTTTTAGGCATGATTAATTTTTATCGCTTACATTTACCACATGCAGTAGAATATCAAGAACAATTAAATCAATATTTGCAGCATTCAAAGAAGAAAGATAAAACAAAGATAGTTTGGACGGAAAAAACCAGCGAGGCTTTCTCACAGTGTAAATCGAGCTTACAAAGCGCGGCGACGTTATCGTACCCGTTACCCGATACCCCGTTTGCGCTTATGAGTGACGCGTCGAACACCTGCGTCGGCGCCGTTTTACAACAATTTGTTGATTCTAAATGGATACCCTTAGGTTACTTTTCAAAGAAAATGTCCGCAAGTCAAGTTAAATACAGCACATATGACCGGGAGCTTCTAGCTATTTACCTCGCTATAAAGTATTTCAAAAATAGGTAGAAGGTCGCGAACTAATCATTTTTACTGACCATAAACCCCTTACGTTTGCTTTTTCTAAAGTCCATAGCGATAACGAATTACCCCGGCGCGTAAGGCAATTACTTCATATCAGCGAATTTTCCACTGACATACGTTATATTGATGGCGAAAATAATGTAACAGCCGACGCGTTGTCCCGCATAGAGACAGTTACCAGTCCCACGATTTTAGATTACGCAGCAATCGCTCGAGCACAGGCTAGCGATGAGCAACTTGCTTATTTGCGTACTCGTAGTTCTAATGATAAATGTAAGTTGATATTCAAAGACATAACAATGGCTGGATGTGACCTACCTGTAACGTGTGAAACTTCCACAAACAATATTAGACCGTACATACCTGAGCAATTTAGAAGGTTAGCTTTTAATTCTGTTCATAGCTTAAGTCACCCAGGAATCCGTACTTCGCGTAAACTAGTAAAGGAACGATTCTTTTGGGACAAAATGAATAGTGATATAGGTAAATGGGCCAAGGAGTGTGTTAAATGTCAGCGTGTTAAAGTGACTAGGCACAATAAACCAGAATTAGGCACTTTCACGGTAGCTGAGCGATTTTCGCATGTCCATGTCGACATTGTTGGGCCCCTTCCTACTTCGCCACAAAAATACCGGTACCTAGTGACTATGATAGATCGTCAGACTGGCTGGCCGGAGGCTTATCCAGTAAAGGATATAACTGCAGAGTCGGTAGCGAAGGTGATACTAGAAGGTTGGATAGCGCGCTTTGGCTGCCCTACTAAGCTGACAAGCGACCAGGGCAGGCAATTTGAAAGTAGCGTTTTTAGAGAGCTAATGACGCTGTTAGGCATTGATAGGAAGCGGACAACGCCGTACCATCCGCAATCCAATGGGATGATCGAGAGATGGCACCGCTCACTAAAAACAGCTCTCATGGCTAGGTTAGATTGCACTACTTGGGTGCAGGAGCTGCCTGTAGTTCTGCTCGGCCTTCGGAGTTCTACTAGGAACGATACTGGCATTAGTCCCGCTGAGATGACCTTCGGCACGACATTACGTTTGCCAGGTGATTTTTTTAGCGATTCTAGTAATAACATTTTAGATCCATGTCAATATGTTAGAAGTTTGCGGAACAGTATAAGTAATTTAAAACCGAAGCCGTCCACACATAGGGATGCGCGCACATTGCTTATACACGCGGATCTAGATAAGTGTTCGCATGTATTTATACGTAATGATAGCGTTAAAAAATCATTAGTACCTCCTTACGACGGTCCATTCGAGATTTTAGAAAGAAAAGATAAGGTTTATGTCGTTCAACTGCCCAACCGTATAGTTCACATATCTATTGATCGGTTAAAACCCGCTTTTACCAGTACAGAACAGGTACAAACAAACCAGTTACCCAGTAAGCCTGTGAGTATATAGTTAAATAATTATAGTAATGAGTCTGTTAGACCCATATCAAGTAGAGCAGACACGAGCATAGCGAGTAGCGATAATCGCTCTTCGGACGCTACGCAGACCGCAGCCGCGCGCACGACGCGCAGCGGCCGAGTCAGTAAAATGCCCGTGCGATTCAATTTATGAGTAAGTTTAAGTAAGTATATTACGTTATAATTATATTTTTTCATCATTACAGAAGCACGTCTTGCAACGCATATTGTGTATTTATAACAAATTCATTGTTTCGATTTGGGTAACACAGTTTCTAAAGACGAAGTCGTGGTGGCCACAGCCACTGCCGATGCTAAGGAACCTGCACAAGTAACGTTCATCGAATGGTCCACCGTATTTATTTTGCTCGGCATAATTTTAGTTTACCTTATATGTAGACAATGTTTTTCAGGGATGCAAAAAGTAGTTGTCAAAACAGATGCAATCGCTGCAATCGACCGCTTTGGAAGCCGCTAGGCACAATTCCAAACGCCAGGGGAACGAGAATTCTCCGGATAACGAAATTTTATTTACAAAACCTTAATTCGTGTATTGTCCTGTAGCTATAGTAAATAATGTAGTGCGGTGTTATTGTTTATACATATTTTTAACCGTGTTAGTGTGATAAGAAAATTACTGTAAGTACTTACCGTAGGTAATGTACCTATACTGTGTAAACATTTCATAACCCGAGATATAATCAATATCATGAAAAATTGTGTATTGTATTGTGTAATACTTAGAGTACTAAATTAGTTATGTTTTAAAAAGTCATTGTTCTTTATAAATTATATTTTGCTTTATATATAATGTCACTTGCACATTAATATTATGAGAAATTTTATTACCTATATTTTTTAAAGGGGGGGTTGGTGTAACGGAGCGTATGCTAAGTTTGTTATTGTAAGAGCATAAGCTCAGTATGTATTAAGTATATATTCTTGTATCTTAAACTATTATAGTTAGTCGCCTTAAGTCGGTTAAGCAAACTATTGTGACAGAGAAATATAACTGATGTGCTACAGAGACTATAACTCGTTTTATTGAACTCTCAGTGCCGAAACCCAAGGTCATCTCCTAAAACATTTATGATATAATATATTATGACAAACACATGTTAACAAATAAACATTCTTTATCTTCTTCATCTTTTAATGGTATTTTTGTTATAGATTTTTTTTGTTGATTAAATTGCCATAATGCCGCTAAGTCCAAAAATTTTGACGATAACGGCATTTTAGCAATGCAATACACGTCATAAAATTAAAAGAGAATCAAATAAAAATAAACAATTCAATTAAATTGTTTGTTTATTCCTAAATCAATAATTATTTTATATCTTATCAAATCTTTTTACACTTACTGCATAACAATATGGCTGTATTTAAAAAAATCCATAAAATGTGTATTTTTCTAAAATTCACCTCGATCACAACATTTTTTTTAAGGAACTTTGCTATATTAAGGCATAAAATAATTAACAAAAACAGTCTTTAGTTACTTAAAATTACTCGGTACTATTAATAGACCCTTTTATTATTAATTGGATAATTTGAATAATTTATCGAGAGTTCTAGGTTCTCTCTAGTTCCGGCACTTGTATGGTCTTGAAAGCTTTTAATTTCTATTATAAAATAAACGAGTATAATGTCAAAATTAAACAAGTAAAATACTTTTCATCAGTCTATAATTCGTTACAAGTTGGAAAGAGCAAATTTTTACCATTGAATTTTAACAAATCAACTTGTTCTAGTTTTTATTAATTAACATGCCAATGGATATTTAAGCCAAAGTATTTTAAAGGTAAGAATAAAAATAGTATAATAGGTAATATGTTATAAAAGCAGACAGTCTAAAATTTAACATTAAAATAGACCGATTTTCAAAAGTCCTAGCTCATGGTTTGCCATCGTGCCATGAAAAGTAGCGTGTTTATAAGACTGACGAAACATTCAAAACACCGTTATACACTTTTGAGCCTACATCGATTATGCCTGGTTTTCACTAAGCATAATCGATGTGGGCGTCAAAGCAGCGAAGTTAAAATGGGACTAGGTGGGAAATGTCTTTAGGATGCATCTCGAAAACTGGATACACATCGCCACACAATAAAACCCTAAAGGCGACACTGGGGCAGGCCGAAAAAATGATGGCAGGATGATTAGGATAAACTTAATAGTTTTTTGGTTTACTGGACTGAAGATAAAGCCAAAGATCGGGATTTATGGAAGAGTGTGGGATGACCTCTGCCTAAAATTGGGACAGTAACAGTTAAAAAACAAATATAACTTAAGTTTGCGAATAAAGTGAGAGTTTATGCACTTGCCCTTAGTTTATGGGTAGTTAATTGATTAAATTGTTGAAGAAATCGTGGGGGCAAGAATAAATTAATTCTTTGTTATGGTACTTAACTAAAATATATTTTACACAAAAATCTGCCTTTTGTTACATTTCTCAACAGAATAATTTAAACAATGTTGATTAAGCTTTGAAATTTTCCACATGTAATTCTTCAATTTCCAATAAAGTGATAATCTGTTGGAGCAAGTGAGAGACCCTAGGGAATACGGAGGGTGTCGAACACTTTCTAACCTTAGCAACCGTCTTTAGCGAAGTACGTATGTGATCTAAATGTCGGTTGTTCTGACATTTACATCACAGCAGCAGTAGACTATAACGCATAAAGATGTGATTATGATTATAACGACTGACCGATGTTGGTTGTTTAACAGGAAAGGAACCTTCCCGTCATAGTTTGCAATTGTTCACAATACAGATCTACCGTAATATGTTGTCCAGATCTTAAGAAGTTGAAGTCCATGATACCAGCACTGGTCCCTTAGACAACACCCAGTACTTTTTCTGAGTGAACTTGCACTTTTGTAGGATTTGGTCAGTTTTTCTTGGTTCAACGCGTTGATGAGTGTTGCCTATCGTGGTACCCGACCCATTTTTTTATCACAAGAAACGATACGATTCAAAATTTCCTCTTTATTGTGACGTTTGAGTAAACTTACACAGCACTCAATGTGTGTTTGTTAGTGTAGTTTGCTAAACCATTTCTCCAGCTGTTTCTTTTCTAATTTGTTTTAAAAAAAATAACATTGTTTCATAAATCGTAACTCACTTAACTCTGATGTGGTTTGCATTGAATTTGCTTCGATGATTACATTTATTCTTCATTGTCAACCATGGTCTCGGGCCGTTCACGGGTTTTGCAAAATGACGCAAGGAAACACGCAAGGGGTAGCGCGCAGTCACTAGCGAAGAAATTGTGACTTTACACTGTGTAGTAATGTTAATTTATATTGAAATACTGTATAATTTAACATGACTGTGCATGTTATTAGCAATGGTTACGAAATAACTAATCACCATCAGCAATAAAAAATCTGCTGAAGTTATACGCGCGCGAGAATACTTAGTGGCATTCTAGATTAGTTATGTGGGATAGCGGCAATTTAGTCTTGAACAAAATTATAAATATTTTCTAGATTATTAAATAATTGCCGTTATATAAGAATTCCAAGTGTATATTGTAAAATAAATATTTTGAAATAAAACGCTTAAATGTGGCTAAAGGCTTTTTGTGGCATTTAAGCGTAGGATTCTTAAATAGTTACTTTATAGTTATGATGTTTATACATCAATAATAAAAATAGCCAAGCTAAAAAGCCGTTAAAGTACTTTTGTTGAACTATAGCATACGAATCGTCTCAAGAGCAAGCTAGACGACTTCCAGCCTCCCGAACAAGCCGGTTGAGCCGGTCCGTAAAGGCTATAGTACCATAGACCACATAAATACGCTGTGGCAGGTTATATAGAAGTCCGAGGAGTATAACCAGTCTCTATGCTTGGCGTTTGTGGACTATGAGAAAGCCTTCGATTCGATCGAAACCTGGGCGGTGCTACAGTCTCTCCAACGGTGCCGGATTGACTACCGATATATCGAATTGCTGAAGTGTTTGTATGAAAACGCCACTATGTCAGTCCGCCTCCAGGACCAGAGTTAAAAAAAGGTTTCGAACCTTTTCAACTCCAGCGAGGGGTGAGACAGGGGGATTTTATATCCCCGAAACTGTTTACCACTGCGCTGGAGGATGTTTTCAAGCTTTTGGACTGGAATGGACTCGGCGTCAACATCAACGGCGCGTACATCACTCACCTTCGATTTGCAGACGATATCGTAGTCATGGCTGAGACCATGGAAGACCTAGGCACAATGCTCGATGGCCTCTGTAGAGTCTCCCGACAAGTAGGTCTTAAGATGAACATGGACAAGACGAAAATCATGTCAAACGTCCAAGTTGTACCTGCTCCTTTTCAGGTTGGAAACTCTACGCTCGAAGTTGTCGACAATTATATCTACCTGGGACAAGTTATCCAATTAGGTAGGTCCAACTTCGAGAAGGAGGTCAACCGTCGAATCCAACTCGGTTGGGCAGCGTTCGGGAAGCTACGACATATTTTCTTGCCTGATATCCCGCAGTGTCTCAAGACTAAAGTCTTTAACCAGTGTGTTGCCAGTGATGACTTACGGAAAAAAGTCTTTGACCAGTGTGTTGCCAGTGATCGCTCACTATGGGCCTTATCAGAAGTCTCAAGGTCACTCAGAAGGCGATGGAGAGAGCCATGCTTGGAGTTTCCCTGCGAGATCGAATCAGAAATGAGGAGATCCGCAGTAGAACCAAAGTCGCCGACATAGCTCTCCAGATAGCCAAGCTGAAGTGGCAGTGGGCAGGGTACATAGCTCGAAGAACCGATGGCCGTTGGGGCAGAAAGATTCTGGAGTGGCGGCCACGTACCGGATGACGCAGCAGAGGTAGGCCCCCCGCAAGGTGGACCGACGATCTTGTCAAGATCGCGGGAGGCGGTTGGATGCGGGCGGCTCAAGACCGGTTGGTGTGAAGAACCTTGGAGGAGGCCTATGTCCAGCACTGGACGTCGTTTGGCTGATATGATAGCGTAGGAAAATGATTTAACGGCAATTTAGCTAGGCAAAAAATTACGAATTATTTATAAAATTTGTGGCTATGTAGCCGAAGCCGCATTTTAGCTTAGCTTATGTCACATAATGAGAATTGTTCTCGAAGACTGGACGGACGGTATTGCAATCGGTGGCAAGCTGAAAAGTGTCAGCCTCGCATTTGGCCTTAAAATTAACCGCAAGAAGACGAAGATGATGATTGTCGACCGTGCCAACAACAAGTCACCAGAAGTCACCGAAATTGCGAACTGTGATGTGGTCTAGTCATACATCTATCTAAGGGCGTTGATCACAAACAATGGCGGGTGCGTAGAGGAAATAAAACGGCGTATGGCGATTACTAGTTCTGCCATGGACTAGCTCTCGAAAGGTAACGAAAGCCACAAAAATCCGACTTGTCAGAGCACTTATATTCCCCATATTTCTCTTCGCTGCGGAGACGTGGACCCTGCGTGCGAACGAGCGGAAGAAGATAGACGCTCTTGAAATGTGGTGCTGGAGGAGAATGCTTGGGGTATCGTGGAATGAATTCCGCACTAACGTCTCCATAATGCAGGAACTTGACATCAAGCAGCGCCTGTCCTCCATTGTGCAAACTCGAATCCTGACATTCTTTGGACACGTATCCTGGCGTGGCGACGAGTCCATCGAGCGCCTAGTGGTGCAGGGCAAAGTTGAAGGCACCTGAGCACGAGGTAGATCGCCTATGAGATGGACGGACCAGATAAAATCAGCTGTGGACAGTTCCCTGCACGTCTGCACCAGAAAGGCGGCGATTAGACAGGAATGGCGGCGTATTGTTAGGCGAGCCACTAACAGCTGATATGACGACCACGACCACTCTGCCAAGAGTGCAACGACGAAGAAGTATGTCACATAACGGCGCTTAAGCGTAGGTATGATAGATGATTTGTGCATTTAACGGCATTTCATGTTCTCATATCTCAATAAACATAACCCCTCAAAGCATTTTGGCCACCATCGAGGCACCTCAGGACACCCGTAGAAGTATTTTGGCCACTTTCGAGGCTAGGCTTTCAAGCTAAGTACGGCGCGTAATATTTACGTTGCAAGAATGGTGATATTTCTATTTATTAAACTAATATTGTATATCAAAAGACGCGTAATTAAATAAGCTTTCGAATGGTATTGTTACGAGCTGGGGTTCGTGATAAATTATATACACTATGCCACTTAAACTGAACTTTATTCACTAACACAAACACTAAGTATAACGCTAGATACACACACTTAATTTTCACTTCACTAGTAAAACACACTATTCACACCACTAGAACAACACTAATAAAACACCACTAAACACTTTTTTGGCATGGATTTTACTAGCCGGCCGCCTGCCTGACGCCAACCCTCCTTGGGAATGTTATCGTTATAAAGGAGGGGGGATAGGAGAAACGGGGTAAATGGATAGGATGTATGATGAGGAATAAGGGTTTGTAGGTGGGGGTACTGTAGTCACTGGAAGGATATAGGGTAGTGACTACAGTAGCTCGGAGAGCCGGGAGCGCGTACCCGAAGCCCTGTCTAATGGTCGGACAGACCAATAGACAGAAGCACCCCCTGACTTGCACGTTATCTAACACTATTATATCGAATACTTCTTTTTATGAAAACTCTTGCATTAGCATTAATTGTGTATCGCATAAGACTTTACAAACATACAATGAACGGACACAGCGTACATCTCTAGACTCGAAACAACAATTTATGGAACGCACTAAGTGAGAGAGAGAGTTGACTCATGTGGGGATCGCAGACACAACAGGCGGCCGCTTTAAGCACTACGCTTCTTTGAATTGACACTTTATATTTTAAAGACTAGGTATTTTGGTAATCTTTCTCCCCGATCCCGTGGGAATCTCAGGTAATCCTTCTTAACACCCCTGGACCCAGGAACTAGATCTTAGCATGTATGTACCTTGGGAACCGTCCCAAGGAACATACATTCAAAATCCAGGTTCTTGCGTCTAGGTAGGCTGTGTGTTGCCTGTCAGACTACAAACAATAAAATCACCGATGCAAATAACGAAATCATTACACCATAATCGCAGTCTCCCATCATCCAATAAAAGCAAACATAATCAAAATTTAATATTTTAACCGAATGTATACTTCAGCCGTTATACGATGGCGGCTCTGAAGTTCGCACCGAAGGCTGCGCAGTAATCCTTTTTAGGACCTACGCGGGAGCGCGAAGCAGGGTGCACGAGCTGGTAGTCTAGGCCAGTGATGCTCCTTATTTAAATATAAATTAATGCTTTATACAAAAACACAAATTGAAATTAATTAGTTTTATAATCGATTTTGGATAAATTTATTTTTGTTATAATGACTAAAATACTATAAGATATCAAAATTAAATAAATTTATTAAAACGAGCAATATACTGAGATGTTGTTTTTAGTAAAAAACTAATCTAATTATATTTATTTTCTCGGTTTAAAGACCAGATGTACTTATATCAGTTATCTTTTAACGATAACATAAATGAAAAGAGTTGGAACACATTTAAAATCTTTATATGTAATTGAATACAATTATATTTCTTTTAATTAATTTTAATCGATATCAATAGAAAATCGATTAAATATCATCAAACACATACATTGGACACCCCTTTTTTACTTTTGAAGTTTTCGTTGCAATGTAATGTGTCTCTGTCACACCTTAGTATTCGTGTTACTATTTCTGTCTTGAGCACAGACGACGACAAAAGTGTTCATTATGGACAACTGTTTCTCTGTATTTTATTGTAATTGTTGCATCTTTCAATTATTGCATGGTTGGCGTAATGGTTTAAGCGGCCGCCTCGCCACTTAGAACTGCGCCGAGTGCTGTCGGTTCAATTCCCACACGAGACAACACTTTGTGGGATCGATAAATTATTGTTACGAGTCTGGGTCTTCATTGTGTCCGTTGGTTCATATAATTTTAATTTTTTTTTTTTTTTATTAAAGGACGAATAATAAAATTCGTCTTAGCATTTTTTCTATGATGTTAACTTTTATTAATTTGCATTAGTGATATGGAAAAATAAAATACATACATACATACATACATAGACTCACGCCTGTTTCCCCGAAGGGGTATGCAGAGGCATATTAAACGCCCACTTTTCGCCAGTGTTTTGAATAAAAATAAAATAAAATATAGGACAATAAATCAAAAAATATAAAGGAGGCTGGCGGGTTTCCTAGGAGTGTTCGGCCTGGTCACCTAAATTGATAATTTAAATATTTCCTGACAGGATTATTAATCAGCAAACTATGTATGATTGCCATTTTTTTCATAAACTTGTCTGAAAATAGATATTTATCAATAACTTATGACATTGACATTAGGTTATGTCATGCATGTCAACATTATAACTATTGGCGATGCTAAGATCTAACTAGCGACTCAAGCGGCGAAATTAAGAACATGTCCATGTTCGACTCTTTCTGTCACAGATCACTATTTGATTGCACGGTTGGTGTAGTGGTTTAAGCGGCCGCCTCGCCGCTTGACACTGCGCCGAGTGTTATGGGTTTGATTCCCACACGAGACAATACTTTGTGTGATCCATAAATTGTTGTTTCGAGTCTGGGTGTTCATTGTCCTCGTTAGTTGTATGTTTGTAAAGTCCCCCGTGACACAGGATTTAGTGTCATAATGCGGAGTTTTCTTTTAAAAAAAAAATACTACTTTTGACAGCTTTCAATACATGATTACCAGCAAAGCCTCGAAGCAAAACTGTATTGTACCTTGACAACTTCCAAATTTCTCTACTAGAAGCGAGCGCAAGGTGCACAATCCAAACTACAAATCTAAGGTCAAAACAAAATAATCGAAAGCACAATAAAAAATCTACTAAGCGCTAACGCAACAAACAACAACGACAACATAGATATGACAGAAACGTAAGGTCTAAAATGATTGACAGTTTGTAGGTGACAAGTGACAGCTCATTCATTTCATTTCAGCCTAAAAAAACAATAGTTGAAAATTGCTTCAGTAATCGCTTATAAAAATCTGCAAATTCAATATAAAATATATTTCTCATTACCATAATAAATACAAAAGTATTTACAGACTTAGGGATATAAGTGGTAAAGGATCTACTCTGATTAATATTATGAAGTAGGTTAATTATTATTAATTATGTGATAAAAGTAAAATGACGTAAATCGATAAGATGCAAGTATCGAATATTCACGTATCAGGTGCAATATTACAATTATTTATTTTTCTCCACTCAGACTAGTTCTATATAAATAGTACTGATGAAAATGGTTATAAGTAAAAATATTTTTTTTTTCGTATAATTTTTATTTTTGTAGGAGTTCAGAACGAAAACCGTCTCCTTTTTATGAACACTTTTACTCAAAGCTACGATAATACCATGACATAGATTTGCTTTTCAGGTCACTTGTTATTATACAAAGGAATTTGGTCAAGATTAAGGAAATTTTTCATCACATAAAACACTCATGTCCCGCTTTGAAAGATCGTTAAGACGGTGACGTATATAAGACTGATGTAATGGACCCGCTATCTTAAGAGATAGCGGGTCCATTACATCAGTCTTTGACTTACTAAGGTAAGTACTGAAGCTACGACTATGTTAACATTCAACGTCTAGCCAACATTCTTTGGAGAGACATTCGTCATACTAAGGTTTTCATTTATCTTGATATTCGCTATTAACACTGACTCAAATGAATCTGACAAATGTATTAGTAACAATTAAAATAAGTTAAGTTTACGGATATCTGTAAGTTTCTTCTGTATTTCATATTACTTTTGTTAGTTTTAAGTAGTTCTGTATCATTTTAGAATTATCAAAGCTCAGTACTTTTTTTAAATATTGATATGTATTAATACAACGCCAAAGATACCGTTCTAATTAAACAGGAAACGCTTTCTCTAAACAAAACCGTTTATAATTTTTTAAATGTATTATTAATTGACGGCCGGTTGGAGCAGCGGGAGTGTAAGTGACTGCAACGCCGAAGGTCGCGGGTTCGATTCCCGCTCAAGTCAAACATTTGTGTGCATGAACATGGATGTTTGTCATGATCTGTGTGTTGCTGTATGTATTTACAAAAAAATATTCATGTATGTTTATCTATTATCTAGTACCCACAGTACAAGCATCTGCTTAGTTTAGGACTAGATGGTGTTGTGTAAATGTGGTAGAATATTATGTATATTAATTATAATAAGTAACTCTTACTAATACTATTAATAGTTCGAAGGCAAAGCTACCGTCTTATAAATAAATATCAAGCAAATTATGGTAAGGGTTCATTAGGACACATATGCACCTTTCAAACCAACTCAAACTTCATAATCCAATCATCGAACTATCCTTCTGTACTTTCTCTGATAACTAAACGCTGGCTTTATTTGGTTAACTAAATAATCTTCTTAAGCATATACTATTTTTATTCCACAACAATGTACATAAGATTATTTAGGTATTTTATTAAACTCAACTTGAATTTTAAAATACTATCCTACGAAATAAATACAAAACAAACAAAACAGAAAAAGAAAATAATTTAGAGGGCGTCATAAAAGTCCTCCACATCGCCGTCGACCGGGAGCGTGCCCAGAACGCTGGCAGCATTGCCACGTTGTATGGCAATGCTAAACTTTTGGGCCTAGTACACCCCAGCCTTCTGGTCACACGAGGCGTCGACCAGACTCTTTGCGAGATCTCTAAAAAGAGATCTTGAACCCCATGGCACCAACGTTTCAACGCCAAACGGCTCAAATACGTAATCGCCTACTAGGTTTGCGTATTTATTTTCGTCGCTTGAAGGTCTCCGCTGTAACAGCAGCAGCAGTGCCCGCACAACCCGCTGTGCCAGGAAGCTTCTTAAGGGGATTGTATCAATATTTTGAACTGAGGTTCGAGTTTTGTTAGTACATAATATTTTATATAGACTCACGCCTGTATCCCCTAAGTGGTAGGCAGAGGTGTAATATAATAATATAACACCCACATTTCACCATGTTATGAATTTGTTAATCCCACGTTATAGAGGGCACGCTTATTGCCGTTAACGGGAACTTGGCCAGACTCCGTGCTGCTACTGAGAATTCGAAAAATTTCAGTAGTACGTATGCTTGACCCGGAAATCGATCAACTGACGCATCCGCTCTCTGATAGCGGATGATGATCTAGAAAGGAAATTGTCTAATTATATATCGTCCATATTTTGTCACACATATTTTAAAGACAGGTAAGTGGACCAGGGCAGTTTTTGAACTCTTTGAGACTACTTAGAATCTTGTAACACAAGAACTAGGTATCCAATAGTACCGACCTCGTTTGAAAAAAGATAATTTTGACTTCGTGGGACTTTCATCATATCAGTCAAACGACGTCCACTGCTGGACATAGGCCTCTCCCAAGGTTCTCCACACAGACCGGTCTTGAGCCGCCCGCATCCAACCGCCTCCCGCGATCTTGACGAGATTGTCGGTCCACCTTGCGGGTGGCCTACATCTGCTGCGTCGACGGTACGTGGCCGCCACTCCAGAACCTTTCTGCCCCAACGGCCATCGATTCTTCGAGCTATGTGCCCTGCCCACTGCCACTTCAGCTTGGCTATCCGGAGAGCTATGTCGGCGACTTTGGTTCTACTGCGGATCTCCTCATTTCTGATTCGATCTCGCAGGGAAACTCCAAGCATAGCTCTCTCCATCGCCCTCTGAGTGACCTTGAGCCTTCTGATAAGGCCCATAGTGAGCGACCACGTCTCTGATCCGTAAGTCATCACTGGCAACACACACTGGTCAAAGACTTTCGTCTTGAGACATTGCGGGATATCGGACGAGAAGATATGTCGTAGCTTCCCGAACGCTGCCCAACCGATTTGGATTCGACGATTGACCTCCTTCTCGAAGTTGGACTACTTGTCCCAGGTAGATATATTTGTCGACAACTTCGAGCGTAGAGTTCCCAACCTGAATAGGAGCAGGTACAACATGGACGTTCGACATGATTTTCGTCTTGTTCATGTTCATCTTAAGACCTACTTGTTGGGAGACTCTACAGAGGCCATCGAGCATTGCGCCTAGGTCTTCCATGGTCTCAGCCATGACTACGATATCGTCTGCGAATCGAAGGTGAGTGATGTACTCGCCGTTGATGCCGAGTCCATTCCAGTCCAGAAGCTTGAAAACATCCTCCAGCGCAGTGGTAAACAGTTTCGGGGATAAGACATCCCCCTGTCTGACCCCTCGCTGGAGTTGAATAGGTTTCGAAATCTGGTCCTGGAGGCGAACAGACATAGTGGCGTTTTTATACAAACACTTCAGCACTTCGATATATCGGTAGTCAATCCGGCACCGTTAGAGACTGTAGTACCGCCCAGGTTTCGATCGAATCGAAAGCTTTCTCATAGTCCACAAACGCCAAGCATAGAGGCTGGTTATACTCTTCGGACTTCTGTATAACCTGCCGCAGCGTATGTATGTGGTCTAAGGTACTATAGCCTTTACGGAAACCAGCTTGTTCGGGAGGCTGGAAGTCGTCTAGCTTGCTCTCGAGACAATTCGTGATGACCCTCGAAAACAGCTTGTAGACGTGGCTCAGAAGTGTGATGGGTCTGTAGTTCTTTAAGAGGGTTTTATCCCCTTTCTTAAAGAAAAGCACCACCACACCTCTATGCCACGCCTGTGGCGCTTTACCCTCGAGAATGACGGAATTAAATACTTAATATGAAATGAAGTCCCGTTTTCTTTCTGTTTATGTGTATGAACGCGATGAACTCAAAAACTACAAAATTGATTTTTGTAGGGTTTTCACCAAATATATAGTATGATATGATATGATATGATATGATATGATATAATATGATTTGATTTGATATGATATGATATGATATGATATGATATGATATGATATGATATGATATGATATGATATGATATGATATGATATGATATGATATGATATGATATGATATGATATGATATGATATGATATTATATGATATGATATGATATGATATGATATGATATGATATGATATGATATGATATGATATGATATGATATGATATGATATGATATACGATACGGCTAGGCTGATATATTTTGGCTACTTTCATAGTGTTATGTCATATAGCATATTACTATGGGGTAGAGCTGCTGATATCGAAAGTATTTTTATATTGCAAAAAAGAGCAGTTTGGGCCATTTACCAATTACGAACAAGAGTTTCGCTCAAGGAAAGATTTAAGGACATCGGTATTTTAACTGTAGCGTCTCAGTATATTTATGCCAGTGTTTTGCATGTGCGTAGGAATATAAATTCATATTCAAAGAATAGTGATATTCACTCTATTAATACAAGAAATAGACATAAATTATGTGTTCCTAGTTCCGTTTGTGTAAAACTCATAATTCTTTTATAGGACAAAGTTTACGCATCTACAACAAGATACCGATATGTATTTTAGACTTGCCGTTTAGCGCATTTAAGACAACGATTAAAAATAACCTAATGCAAAAGGCTAATTACAATTTAAATGATTACCTTAATGACAAATGCGCTTGGCAATAATCTGTTTTAGTATTCACATAATTATTGGGTAAGTAGGTAGATAATATTAAAATTTTCATGACATGTAATTAAATATGATTCTATTCTCAATAAAATTATATAAGTAAATGATGTTTTTTGGAATCGCCACCACATCATTAGATGTCTTTCATGTCGTTAGATACTATTTATTTATTATGTTTAATTTTATTGTCTTGCACTCAATCAGTTGGATCGGTGGTTGTATTTCAAAAGGTATCACGTCAATTAAATATGGGTACTACATTTGCATTTCTTCACACGTTTTCACAAATTTATGCTATAATTAATGATCTGGAAAATGGAGGTAATTCGCGTTCATGGTCAGTATACCAACAGATTGTTAATTTTATTACTGCCGGTTCGTATACCGTTGTCGTCATGCTCACTAAAATGTCATTTCTTGTGGTGGCGTCGTGTGTCGGGTCATCCCTGTCACTCTGATATGGCGAGAGGGATGATGGCTGGCACATGCATCATACTCGTGAACGGGTGCTACTTGCGATGACTGGTCGATGGCGGTCTTATGGGCTGGTATAATTTTTTATTTATATTTAACTTCATCATTTCCATCATGGTTCTGAACATTTGCGCGGATTGCCTGCATTGTAAGGTGCATAATGTAAGTGGATGCTCCTGCTTCACCATGTCTATGTTCAGGAGGCTAACTAAATGAACATCAAAATTTAACTTGATTATGCTTGAGTATCATGTAAAGTAAATATATACAAGTAACATAGAAGGTATAACAGTTGCAGCACCTTACAAAAGTTTAATTGTTATGTATTATTAAAAACCTGGCGATGAAAAAGAGTGACCGTGAGTTTTATTGCCCGTTCTTTCTCATGGTTCTACCTATTGCATTGCGAACGTGGCAGTAAATGTAAATGTAGAAGCATACAGTAATAATGTTTAAATTTGACGTTCATAAGTGTCACTTTGTGATCTAAATGAATAAAGGATTTTGAGTTTGAGTTTAAGTTTGAGTTTATGATATGATATGATATGATATGATATGATATGATATGATATGATATGATATGATATGATATGATATGATATGATATGATATGATATGATATGATATGATATGATATGATATGCTATGATATGATATGATATGATATAGTATGTATCGTTCCATATATTTCTCTGAGACTCTAATGTGCAAGTTTCTAGGTCCTAAACTTAATCTAAATTGGCTACAACCTAGCGATAAATTAAGGAGGTAGAAATTTCATTCTGTGAAAGGCCTGGTGAAACCTATTTCATGTGGTGGTAATACAAAAGACTGGAAGAAACAAAGGCTAAATATATAGCACGATAAACGTGAAATTTTGGATTTTCAGATGTGTATATATTTGTAAATAGATAATGTAAAAACTACAAAATGGATATGGAGGCAATTGACACGGAGCTGAATCACTGCACAGATAATATCTGGATTAGTTTAATTTATTACATAATGTAGCGGCTGCTGACGCTTCAAATTGTATACAAGGGACGTTATTGTGTAAGCGAAGCTCAGCAGTCGTCTCCACGCTCCCCTATAGATGGGTCGTAATTATTTAGTTTATTTATATCATTAAGTGTTACCACAGTAAAAGTATATATTTTTTCTGTTTGTATCTTTCTTTCATCACACCCACTTCATCTATTGATACCCCTACTCATAATATTATTATATCTAGCTACAACGCGATAAGAGCAACCTATACGTACTTCCCAATATTATAAATACAAAAGTGTATATTAATATGCGTGGGAGCAGTTAAATTTATTATGGAGAAACAATATTTGTTATTTATTCAAGCTTACACATAAATATATAAAGCATCACATATTTTTTATATCTGATATACCTAATATTAACTTTTATCCGCGGGCTAAAGTTAGTACTCTGTAATTATACCAGAACATATTGATTTAAATACATTTCGGTAGCAAGCTTGTGATAGAAATTAGCATAACAAAACAGGTGCCTATGTTTCCCTAGTATATTAGTCAGTAGTTACGTTATACCAACAGTTTGCTTGATAATATTTTATTAAAACTAGAGATGCACGCAGCTGCGCCCGCACTTTATTTTTAATTTATCTGTTTCTATCCGATCCCTCGAGTTTTAGGAAAATCCTTTCTTAGTGCACTCCTTCGGCCCCCAAGGAATATACATGCCAAATTTCAGCATCTTGCGCCCAATAATTTCGGGCGTGCGTTGTCTCTCAGTCAGTCAGTAACGCAAAAATTTTATACAGGGTGGCGCTACCATAGGGGTATTTATTTAAAAAGGACGTAGCATTGATGGCTATAAAATGTTTTATATCATCATAAAAGACCCTGGGGCCAAAAAAAAAAAAATTCAAACAAAATAAACTATAAAATATGAGTTTCAAAACGAAACACCATTTGTAGACCAATATGACTTTAGGTTACTGACCTTTGTAAGAACGGCAACGTGTGCTATGCGGCAGGCGGAGCCACGGAGGTAGTTCACACACATTTATTGACGAATTACCTATTTCAGTAATTCTACACATCACTCCAATGAAATTTGGTAACTCATTAGGCAAGCACTGGTGTCTTTTTCATATCAACAAAAACCCACTTAACACAAACCCACGTAAAAGGTGGCACAAAATTTTCAATTTCTCATAATGGCCGCCATTGTTATCACGAATTACCTATTTCAGTAATTCTACACATCATTCTAATGAAATTTGTTCAGTAATTAGGAAAGCACTGGTGTTTTTTTTATATCAACAAGAACCCACGTAATACAATCATACCGCATAGGTATTCGGACGACGTAAAGTTTGTCATTATTATTACAAATAATGTAAAAATTACGAATGATAAAGTTCACTAAACACCGACACAACTAAATTATACAACTAAATACAATCACACAATTAAATAAGTACCAAAAACAACTGTCGCATAAAGTTAAGAAAAGCGCGCGCGCAATGTGATCGATCGTTTTTGCGGCACTAAAGCTTCGATGAGTCACCGATCACCGATGCGCCGCTTGCACCGACTTGTCTAGGTACATAGAACTAGGGATACCCAATAGGTACTGTGAATGTCGATATTTTTGACACGTTAATACGTTAACAACAAAATATTACAAAATGTTTTTAAGTACAATGAACTATGCATTCTTTATTAGTATTAACAATATCGCTATTACTTAATAGTGTTGCTAATACGACACAGTTAAACAAGTTTATGAAATACTATGCATATACTTCATTTAGTTTAGTACAAAGTTATTATAATTCTTAAGTAGATTGTCGAACCCATTAGACCATTTAAAAATACCATACGGCGAGAGCTGAAATAGTCAATAATTATTAACTTATTTCAAATGATTAAATAATTGAATATCTTTACATGTTTATCATTGTTTACTTATTAATAAAAACGTCGTCTTCATTTGTACCACACTTTGAAATTTTCGAACGTAAAGTCATTGATAAGACGATTACATTAACGTTAAATACAAACAATATCGATACAATAAACAACAAACTTTTACGGTGTTCATAATTGGGCAACTCTATTTGGCTCCACTATATTTGTCCTTATCACACGTAGTGCATTTACTGTAAGAGTGAGTTCCTACTCACTTTTACAGTAAATGCACTACCCAATTAGATTTTTATGTGCTTGCCGGAACCGATCTATTTTATTATTATGTAACTTTATTGAAAAGGTAAATAGAAGGTTTCAAAAGCCTTGTTCTGTAAAAATTTACTCGGGCGCAAAAACCTACAACAACGAGTCGTACCTATAAGGCGAAGCGAAGTTGCACGACGACGACGTCTAAGGGTCAACGCAGAGAGAGAGGAATAATCCCCGCACGGTCTTGGGCATTTTCTTTACGGATTGCGTATGCTCAAGATTGCGCGCGACCTCGCGAGCCTGCGTGAGTAAACCGTTCTGGGTTACCACTCTACAGTAAATATTTTGTCGCGAAAGTTCGTTAAACCCAGTAACAACACTGACTAAAAGTACGTGTACGACGCGGGCGCCGACTCGACGCCGCGCGGGAATTCCCGCGTATCTTCGAGGACGCGCGAATATTTTTTGTCAGGTTTAAGCATTTATGCACATTATTGTAAAAAAAATAAAGTTTATTTTCTAGTGCGTTAATAAAATCCTCTCCGCTGCGCTCCGTTCTGTCTGCGCTGAGCCTAACTTCGGATGACGTCGAGGCGTCGCGTCGTAGCAAGTCGCGGCGCGCAATGCAGGGTCGTTGACCGTTTTGTATCAGCTGTGTGGAATTCAAAGCATGTGCAAAAATTGCGGAACTTAAAATCAATATTGTGACTAAACTACTGCAGCCATTGCAGCCATTTAATTGATTGTTGGTACAAGGCTTCAGAATGTTGTAAGCTATGCCCCTATTTAAAAAGTGCCCCTATGGTAGCGCCATCCTGTATATATAGATTTCACTGTTGCGAGGCATGGTCAGATCAAAGAGGAAAAACCTTATGAATATTTTAAAACCTTTTTGGACTCATTAACTATTTAATTTCGATCTAAGTTACACGAGCGGAGGAAAATAAATTCGACCAGTCGTCTAGGGATGTATCGTTTCTTTGGCCAGTTCTCGAATGAGAAATGGTTCTCTTGGTCGGCAGTTACTCGACCAGTTAAATTTCGATCTTCTTCTTAGCGTGTCTAAATATTGTCTGCCCAAAACTTTGCTACGAGTATGGCATTTTCAGTAGCGTACATAAGTTCATATAACGTACAATGTCCAATATGGGAATGGATAAAACACTATGCAATAACCGAGTCCCACGTTGGCGCAGCCACGGGTGATGTCAAGTTATAGTATAAAATATGAAAGACCTATACAAAAAGCTTTCACCGTATGACGCTCGAAGCCTGACAGCGCTTTGCTGTCAACTACCCATCCAAATATTGACTATTGGAAGGAATCGCCTCTAACTTCACTTAACGGGAATTTAAGCCACGTTATGAACTTTAGTTACATTATGATCTTTTCCACAGACGCAATTTTGAACTGGCACAGCTTTATGTAGTGTCTATAATAAAGAGAGATGAAAAATGGTAAATCTCATTAAAATTATTTGCATATCTATTTGCCCATTTTATTGTAAACAGCTACAATGAACAAACAAGTTAGATAAAATATTTTACTTCAGTATAATACAAAAACAATATTAATTTATAGCACCCAAATTATTTCCCAAGGCATATTGTAGACAAGGCCACGGCGGTAGTGCTAGTATAAAGCCAAAATAATACGACTATTTCTATTGTCTGTATTGCAGCTACAATGAGCCTGAATTTTCAATACCTTTCGCTTTTATTCGCGTATCAAGGTCAGCTTGTATTGTTTCTTTGGCGTTTGAGCATTCCTCAATAATACCTTCTAACAGTAAATCCGGCACTACAGCGTTGTTATTAGCTGTCAACTTATCTGCTAAGTGAAGATTTTGGTCCTAATAAATGTGTTGAATTTCCTTTGAAATGACTTGAAACTTTGTTTCTAATGAGGTCATAAATGTGAATATTGTCCGCAAAAGCTTTAAATTCTATATTGCCTTACGATTTGGAGTTATGTGGTATGGTGGAAATAATAAGATTCCTCCTTTCTTTTAGCGTTCTCCCAGTTTCAATCTGGGGTCCGCTTACTAGTCTAACCGGATTTGGCTGAATATTAGCTTTTCCACAGAGCGACTGCCTGTCTGACCTCCGCAACTCGAAGGGAAAGCGATATTCCATGGTTTAGACTAGTGTCAGTTTATTTAGAAGGTACTGACGCCCTGTAACGACTGTCAAAGATCTTCATGACAACCGGGACTGACGGCTTAACGTGCTCTCCGAGGCACGGGACAAGCGATTTAGTAGTTGAAGTTTCAAGTTATTATTTGTCAATTGTCATTTCATTGCTAGCCGATGACAATGCGTTTTGTTTTATGCAAAAGCATACGCATTACATCGTTAAAATCGTAACAAAAAGTCATCATGCCATGAAACAAAACGTAGAAACTACTTTACCGACCACTAAAATGTTTAACTAAATCTAACCGTTGTTGTCGTTGTGCAAGAGGACGCTAAATACTTTTAAGTTAAATGATTTTATGCTGTTAATTCTGAATGATATAATATATGATAATTCTTTATCGTGCACAACACTGTTGGTACAAATCTGTCCCTACCTATAAGTTATATAATATAAAATAATACCTACTAAGTCTTAGGCCTACTTGCGTAACGTTTGATTTAAGTCACTCCTTATTTAAAATTTGTTGAACAGAATTAAAAAATGCAGCGATAGCCGAGTGGATATACCAACAGACTGCCATGCAGAGGATATCGTGTTCGAATCCACGGCGCGCACCAATGACTTTTCGGAGCTATGTGAGTATTCAATTGTTAATTATTGCTTGTCCCGTGCCTCGGAGAGCACGTTCAGCCGTCGGTCCCGGTTGTCATGAAGATCTTTGACAGTCGTTACAGGGCGTCAGTACCTTCTAAATAAACTGACACTAGTCTAAACCATGGAATATCGCTTTCCCTTCGAGTTGCGGAGGTCAGACAGGCAGTCGCTCTGAGGAAAAGCTAATATTCAGCCAAATCCAGTTAGACTAGTAAGCGGACCCCAGATTGAAACTGGGATAACGCTAAAAGAAAGGAGGAATCTTATTATTTCCACCATACCACATAACTCCAAATCGTAAGGCAATATAGAATTTAAAGCTTTTGCGGACAATATTCACATTTATGACCTCATTAGAAACAAAGTTTCAAGTCATTTCAAAGGAAATTCAACACATTTATTAGGACCAAAATCTTCACTTAGCAGATAAGTTGACAGCTAATAACAACGCTGTAGTTCCGGATTTACTGTTAGAAGGTATTATTGAGGAATGCTCAAACGCCAAAGAAACAATACAAGCTGTCAGCCAATAGTCAATATTTGGATGGGTAGTTGACAGCAAAGCGCTGTCAACTACTTTCCTTCAAATATTGACTATTGGAAGGAATCGCCTCTAACTTCACTTAACGGGAATTTAAGCCACGTTATGAACTTTAGTTACATTATGATCTTTTCCCCAGACGCAATTTTGAACTGGCACAGCTTTATGTAGTGTCTATATAAAAGAGAGATGAAAAATGGTAAATCTCATTAAAATTATTTGCATATCTATTTGCCCATTTTATTGTAAACAGCTACAATGAACAAACAAGTTAGATAAAATATTTTACTTCAGTATAATACAAAAACAATATTAATTTATAGCACCCAAATTATTTCCCAAGGCATATTGTAGACAAGGCCACGGCGGTAGTGCTAGTATAAAGCCAAAATAATACGACTATTTCTATTGTCTGTATTGCAGCTACAATGAGCCTGAATTTTCACTACCTTTCGCTTTTATTCGCGTATCAAGGTCAGCTTGTATTGTTTCTTTGGCGTTTGAGCATTCCTCAATAATACCTTCTAACAGTAAATCCGGCACTACAGCGTTGTTATTAGCTGTCAACTTATCTGCTAAGTGAAGATTTTGGTCCTAATAAATGTGTTGAATTTCCTTTGAAATTACTTGAAACTTTGTTTCTAATGAGGTCATAAAATGTGAATATTGTCCGCAAAAGCTTTAAATTCTATATTGCCTTACGATTTGGAGTTATGTGGTATGGTGGAAATAATAAGATTCCTCCTTTCTTTTAGCGTTCTCCCAGTTTCAATCTGGGGTCCACTTACTAGTCTAACCGGATTTGGCTGAATATTAGCTTTTCCACAGAGCGACTGCCTGTCTGACCTCCGCAACTCGAAGGGAAAGCGATATTCCATGGTTTAGACTAGTGTCAGTTTATTTAGAAGGTACTGACGCCCTGTAACGACTGTCAAAGATCTTCATGACAACCGGGACCGACGGCTTAACGTGCTCTCCGAGGCACGGGACAAGCGATAATTAACAATTGAATACGCACATAGCTCCGAAAAGTCATTGGTGCGCGCCGTGGATTCGAACACGATATCCTCTGCATGGCAGTCTGTTGGTATATCCACTCGGCTATCGCTGCATTTTTTAATTCTGTTCAACAAATTTTAAATAAGGAGTGACTTAAATCAAACGTTACGCAAGTGGGCCTAAGACTTAGTAGGTATTATTTTATATTATATAACTTATAGGTAGGGACAGATTTGTACCAACAGTGTTGTGCACGATAAAGAATTATCATATATTATATCATTCAGAATTAACAGCATAAAATCTTTTAACTTAAAAGTATTTAGCGTCCTCTTGCACAACGACAACAACGGTTAGATTTAGTTAAACATTTTATGTGGTCGGTAAAGTAGTTTCTACGTTTTGTTTCATTGCATGATGATTTTTTGTTACGATTTTAACGATGTTATGCGTATGCTTTTGCATAAAACAAAACGCATTGTCATCGGCTAGCAATGAAATGACAATTGACAAATAATAACTTGAAACTTTTGAGCAATAACAATAACACACTTGTACATTGTTATCAGTTATATAACTATAGATATCTGTTGAATAAATATGAGTGAGAAAAATATAACAAGATCCCTAGCACCCAATTTTACCCAAGTGTGGTGGGTCTAGATATAAGTAATCTTCTTCGTCATCGTCAGAATAGGTACAAATCAGGCAAAACCAAATCCATATTTTTTTTATAAATACGTATAATAGTTATCTTGGTTATATTTCTTTGAGTGATCTCGTCAGACAGCAGCAGAACTACAGCGTTGTTATTAGCTGTCAACTTATCTGCTAAGTTAAGATTTTGGTCCTAATAAATGTGTTGAATTTCCTTTGAAATGACTTGAAACTTTGTTTCTAATGAGGTCATAAATGTGAATATTGTCCGCAAGAGCTTTAAATTCTATATTGCCTTACGATTTGGAGTTATGTGGTATGGTGGAAATAATAAGATAATTGATATTTAAATATTATGTAGTTATAGCAATTGACTATTTATTACTTATTTAGGCATGCAGAAGTAAATATGAGAAAAAAAGATGCTTACCTTACGACCGTTGAGAAAGAATTTAATGCATATTCATTTTTAATTAAGCCAGCTTTTGCCCGCGGCTTCGCTGGCGTAAATTCGGGGTTCTCTAGCTATAGTATAATCATCTATGTTCGGGATAACACAAATTTCCTTTACTGGGCGAATACTTCTATAATTGTCATTTAACTGTTTTTGAAATATAAGTGCAAAAAGTATTTACACATACAAACTACTTAGTACTAAGACTCTCAGGCCCACTTGCCTAACGATTCTTAAATAGAATTACGACGTATTTAACGAGAATAAAATATAAAACACAACTAGCGTCTTGCACAGCGAAAAGTTTGTCGACTATATGATTTAAGAACTGTCAAAATTAATTACCGAAAATCGGCTGTTTAGTGTCTAATTTCATTTAAGAACTGTCTGTCTGACGAGATCACTCAAAGAAATATAACCAAGATAACTATTATACGTATTTATAAAAAAATATGGATTTGGTTTTGCCTGATTTGTACCTATTCTGACGATGACGAAGAAGATTACTTATATCTAGACCCACCACACTTGGGTAAAATTGGGTGCTAGGGATCTTGTTATATTTTTCTCACTCATATTTATTCAACAGATATCTATAGTAATATAACTGATAACAATGTACAAGTGTGTTATTGTTCAAAAGTTTCAAGTTATTATTTGTCGATTGTTATTTCATTGCTAGCCGATGACAATGCGTTTTGCTTTATGCAAAAGCATACGCATAACATCGTTAAAATCGTAACAAAAAGTCATCATGCCATGAAACAAAACGTAGAAACTACTTTACCGACCACATAAAATGTTTAACTAAATCTAACCGTTGTTGTCGTTGTGCAAGAGGACGCTAAATACTTTTAAGTTAAATGATTTTATGCTGTTAATTCTGAATGATATAATATATGATAATTCTTTATCGTGCACAACACTGTTGGTACAAATCTGTCCCTACCTATAAGTTATATAATATAAAATAATACCTACTAAGTCTTAGGCCCACTTGCGTAACCTTTGATTTAAGTCACTCCTTATTTAAAATTTGTTGAACAGAATTAAAAAATGCAGCGATAGCCAAGTGGATATACCAACAGACTGCCATGCAGAGGTTATTGTGTTCGAATCCACGGCGCGCACCAATGACTTTTCGGAGCTATGTGAGTATTCAATTGTTAATTATCGCTTGTCCCGTGCCTCGGAGAGCACGTTAAGCCGTCGGTCCTGGTTGTCATGAAGATCTTTGACAGTCGTTACAGGGCGTCAGTACCTTCTAAATAAACTGACACTAGTCTAAACCATGGAATATCGCTTTCCCTTCGAGTTGCGGAGGTCAGACAGGCAGTCGCTCTGTGGAAAAGCTAATATTCAGCCAAATCCGGTTAGACTAGTAAGCGGACCCCAGATTGAAACTGGGATAACGCTAAAAGAAAGGAGGAATCTTATTATTTCCACCATACCACATAACTCCAAATCGTAAGGCAATATAGAATTTAAAGCTTTTGCGGACAATATTCACATTTATGACCTCATTCGAAACAAAGTTTCAAGTCATTTCAAAGGAAATTCAACACATTTATTAGGACCAAAATCTTCACTTAGCAGATAAGTTGACAGCTAATAACAACGCTGTAGTTCCGGATTTACTGTTAGAAGGTATTATTGAGGAATGCTCAAACGCCAAAGAAACAATACAAGCTGACCTTGATACGCGAATAAAAGCGAAAGGTATTGAAAATTCAGGCTCATTGTAGTATTGTATGCAATACAGACAATAGAAATAGTCGTATTATTTTGGCTTTATACTAGCACCACCGCCGTGGCCTTGTCTACAATATGCCTTGGGAAATAATTTGGGTGCTATAAATTAATATTGTTTTTGTATTATACTGAAGTAAAATATTTTATCTAACTTGTTTGTTCATTGTAGCTGTTTACAATAAAATGGGCAAATAGATATGCAAATAATTTTAATGAGATTTACCATTTTTCATCTCTCTTTATTATAGACACTGGTGCTAGGGATCTTGTTATATTTTTCTCACTCATATTTATTCAACAGATATCTATAGTTATATAACTGATAACAATGTACAAGTGTGTTATTGTTATTGCTCAAAAGTTTCAAGTTATTATTTGTCGATTGTTATTTCATTGCTAGCCGATGACAATGCGTTTTGCTTTATGCAAAAGCATACGCATAACATCGTTAAAATCGTAACAAAAAGTCATCATGCCATGAAACAAAACGTAGAAACTACTTTACCGACCACATAAAATGTTTAACTAAATCTAACCGTTGTTGTCGTTGTGCAAGAGGACGCTAAATACTTTTAAGTTAAATGATTTTATGCTGTTAATTCTGAATGATATAATATATGATAATTCTTTATCGTGCACAACACTGTTGGTACAAATCTGTCCCTACCTATAAGTAATATAATATAAAATAATACCTACTAAGTCTTAGGCCCACTTGCGTAACGTTTGATTTAAGTCACTCCTTATTTAAAATTTGTTGAACAGAATTAAAAAATGCAGCGATAGCCAAGTGGATATACCAACAGACTGCCATGCAGAGGTTATTGTGTTCGAATCCACGGCGCGCACCAATGACTTTTCGGAGCTATGTGCGTATTCAATTGTTAATTATCGCTTGTCCCGTGCCTCGGAGAGCACGTTAAGCCGTCGGTCCTGGTTGTCATGAAGATCTTTGACAGTCGTTACAGGGCGTCAGTACCTTCTAAATAAACTGACACTAGTCTAAACCATGGAATATCGCTTTCCCTTCGAGTTGCGGAGGTCAGACAGGCAGTCGCTCTGTGGAAAAGCTAATATTCAGCCAAATCCGGTTAGACTAGTAAGCGGACCCCAGATTGAAACTGGGATAACGCTAAAAGAAAGGAGGAATCTTATTATTTCCACCATACCACATAACTCCAAATCGTAAGGCAATATAGAATTTAAAGCTTTTGCGGACAATATTCACATTTATGACCTCATTAGAAACAAAGTTTCAAGTCATTTCAAAGGAAATTCAACACATTTATTAGGACCAAAATCTTCACTTAGCAGATAAGTTGACAGCTAATAACAACGCTGTAGTTCCGGATTTACTGTTAGAAGGTATTATTGAGGAATGCTCAAACGCCAAAGAAACAATACAAGCTGACCTTGATACGCGAATAAAAGCGAAAGGTATTGAAAATTCAGGCTCATTGTAGCTGCAATACAGACAATAGAAATAGTCGTATTATTTTGGCTTTATACTAGCACTACCGCCGTGGCCTTGTCTACAATATGCCTTGGGAAATAATTTGGGTGCTATAAATTAATATTGTTTTTGTATTATACTGAAGTAAAATATTTTATCTAACTTGTTTGTTCATTGTAGCTGTTTACAATAAAATGGGCAAATAGATATGCAAATAATTTTAATGAGATTTACCATTTTTCATCTCTCTTTATTATAGACACTACATAAAGCTGTGCCAGTTCAAAATTTCGTCTGGGGAAAAGATCATAATGTAACTAAAATTCATAACGTGGCTTAAATTCCCGTTAAGTGAAGTTAGAGGCGATTCCTTCCAATAGTCAATATTTGGATGGGTAGTTGACAGCAAAGCGCTGTCAGGCTTCGAGCGTCATACGGTGAAAGCTTTTTGTACAGGTCTTTCATATTTTATACTATAACTTGACATCACCCGTGGCTGCGCCAACGTGGGACTCGGTTATTGCATAGTGTTTTATCCATTCCCATATTGGACGTTGGCATTGCACGTTATATGAACTTATGTACGCTACTGAAAATGCCATACTCGTAGCAAAGTTCTGGGCAGACAATATTTAGATTGCCATCGACACGCTAAGAAGAAGATCGAAATTTAAATGGTCGAGTAACTGCCGACCAAGAGAACCATTTCTCATTCGAGAAGTGGCCGAAGAAACGATACATCCCTAGACGACTGGTCGAATTTATTTTTCTCCGCTCGTGTAACTTAGATCAAAATTAAATAGTTAATGAGTCCAAAAAGGTTTTAAAATATTCATAAGGTTTTTCCTCTTTGATCCGACCATGCCTCGCAACAGTGAAATCTGTATATATAACATTTTTGCGTTACTGATTGACTGAGAGACAACGCACGGCCGAAATTATTGGGCGCAAGACGCTGAAATTTGGCATGTGTATTCCTTGGGGGCTGAAGGAGTGCACTAAGAAAGGATTTTCCTAAAACTCAAGGGATCGGATAGAAACAGATAAATTAAAAATAAAGTGCGAGGGTAGCTGCGTGCGTCTCTAGTTATTATAAAATATTATCAAGCAACAAAACAACAAGGCGCCGGGTGATGACGGAATTACGACCGAGCTTCTGAAGGCTGGCGGTGCACCCACTAGAGAAGCCCTGCGGAAGCTATTTATTTCCGTCATTCTCAAGGGTAAAACGCCACAGGCGTGGCACAGAGGTGTGGTGGTGCTTTTCTTTAAGAAAGGGGATAAAACCCTCTTAAAGAACTACAGACCCATCACACTTCTGAGCCACGTCTACAAACTGTTTTTGAGGGTCATCACGAATCGTCTCGAGAGCAAGCTAGACGACTTCCAGCCTCCCGAACAAGCTGGTTTCCGTAAAGGCTATAGTACCATAGACCACATACATACGCTGCGGCAGGTTATACAGAAGTCCGAGGAGTATAACCAGCCCCTATGCTTGGCATTTGTGGACTATGAGAAAGCCTTCGATTCGATCGAAACCTAGGCGGTGCTACAGTCTCTCCAACGGTGCCGGATTAACTACCGATATATCGAAGTGCTGAAGTGTTTGTATGAAAACGCCACTATGTCAGTCCGCCTCCAGGACCAGAGTTCGAAACCTATTCAACTCCAGCGAGGAGTGAGACAGGGGTATGTCATATCCCCGAAACTGTTTACCACTGCGCTGGAGGATGTTTTCAAGCTTCTGGACTGGAATGGACTCGGCATCAACATCAACGGCGAGTACATCACTCACCTTCGATTCGCAGATGATATCGTAGTCATGGCTGAGACCATGGAAGACCTAGGCACAATGCTCGATGGCCTCTGTAGAGTCTCCCAACAAGTAGGTCTTAAGATGAACATGGACAAGACGAAAATCATGTCGAACGTCCATGTTGTACCTGCTCCTATTCAGGTTGGGAACTCTACGCTCGAAGTTGTCGACAAGTATATCTACCTGGGACAAGTAGTCCAATTAGGTAGGTCCAACTTCGAGAAGGAGGTCAATCGTCGAATCCAACTCGGTTGGGCAGCGTTCGGGAAGCTACCACATATCTTCTCGTCCGATATCCCGCAATGTCTCAAGACGAAAGTCTTTGACCAGTGTGTGTTGCCAGTGATGACTTACGGATCAGAGACGTGGTCGCTCACTATGGGCCTTATCAGAAGGCTCAAGGTCACTCAGAGGGCGATGGAGAGAGCTATGCTTGGAGTTTCCCTGCGAGATCGAATCAGAAATGAGGAGGTCCGCAGTAGAACCAAAGTCGCCGACATAGCTCTCCGGATAGCCAAGCTGAAGTGGTAGTGGGCAGGGCACATAGCTTGAAGAACCGATGACCATTGGGGCAGAAAGGTTCTGGAGTGGCGGCCACGTACCGGATGACGCAGCAGAGGTAGGCCCCCCGCAAGAGGGACCGACGATCTCGTCAAGATCGCGGGAGGCGGTTGGATGCAGGTGGCTCAAGACCGGTCTGTGTGGAGAACCTTGGGGGAGGCCTATGTCCAGAAGTGGACGTCGTTTGGCTGATATTATAAACTGTTGGTATAACGTAACTACTGACTAATATACTAGGGAAACATAGGCACCTGTTTTGTTATGCTAATTTTTATCACAAGCTTGCTACCGAAATTTATTTAAAATCAATATGTCGTGGTATAATCACAGAATACTAACTTTTCCCCAGTAAAAGTTAATATTAGGTACATCAGATATAAAAAATATGTGATGCTTTATATATTTATGTGTAAGCTTGATTAAATAACAAATATTGTTTCTCCATAATAAATTTAACTTCTCCCACGCATATTTATATACACTTTTGTATTTATAATATTGGGAAGTACGTATTGGTTGCTCTTATTGCGTTGTAGATAGATATAATAATATTATGAGAAAATATATACTTTTACTGTGGTAACACTTAATGATATAAATAAACTACATAATTACGACCTATCTATAGGGGAGCGTGGAGACGACTGCTGAGCTTCGCTTACACAATAGCGTCCCTTGTATACAATTTGTAGCGTCAGCAGCCGCTACATTATGTAATAAATTAAACTAATCCAGATATTAGTTAGTTAGTTAGTTAGTTGGACAGGTGTTTTCCGCACTTAGCCACTGAATTGGGCCATTGTGCGTGAGCAGTGACACGGTTGTCGACTGCTACTCATACCATGCAAGCTCCTTCCAGAAGGCCATGAGTTGACCAGTGTTGCGTATGGCTTCGCTCATGGTTCTGGGATTGTTCAGGAACCTCGACCGTTGGTCACTCACGCTGGTACACTGTAGGATCACATGAGCAGGTGTTTCTTCGTTCTCCATGCAGCCCCTACATAGTGGGCTGTCCGTGACGCCGATATTGTAGAGATGCTTGTTTAGTGGACAGTGGCCAGTTATTATGCCAGTCAGATGTTTGAGTGTTTTCCTGTTGGCGTGCAACAGTTTATGCGAGAGTCGTTTGTCTAATACGGGAAAGGCATCTTTAGATTGCCTACACTCTTTTAACTCTGCCCACTCTTTTGCGTGTTGATGTAGGGTTCTCTCGCGTAACCATGTTTTTAGTTGGTTGAAAGGTATCGGAACAATTGGTTCGGGTCCCAGGGTTGTTGTGTCCGATCCTTTCCTTGCCAGTTGGTCTGCTGCGTCATTGCCCGTGGAGTCACTGTGTCCTCGTATCCACTGGAGCGTGACCCGATTCCTCGCTGCAGTTTTCTGCAGCTCTTGGTGGCACTCCATAATTAGGCCGCTGTTAAAGCAGTTGCCGTCGAGAGCTTGTAGTACTGAGGCACTGTCTGTGATGATGCGTACCGACAGGTTACTCACGTTTCTGGCCGCAATCGCCGTCGCCGCCCTTATAATCCCAACGCATTCAGCTTGGAAGATGGTGTTGAGTTTACCAAGCGATGTTGAGAGATTGATGTTCAAGTCGTGGGAGAATACTCCGGCACCTGTCCCATACTTTGTTTTTGAGCCGTCTGTGTATACTCTAACTTCGTGTATACCAGAACTATCCTTGTGCTCTTCTTGCAGTTGTATGCGGTATTTTTTGTCAAAGACAAAGGTTTTAGGTATGAGGTCGCACGTTGCATCTAGCATCGGGATCTCGTTAGTTAATGTCGTTTTCAGGCGTGCATGGGTTATTCTGTCGTCTCTTCTCCAAAGCCCGAACTTGTCGAGTCGGATCGCTGCGGCACCTGCTTCCTGCTGGATGATGAGGTGCAGTGGTCGCAAGTCGAGAAGCACCTCCAATCCCGCCTTTGGAGTTGTTTTCGTGCAGCCTGTTGTGGCCAGACAGGCGAGGCGTTGTATGCTCTGCAGCTTGTTCTTGACTGTGCTTAGTTGAGTGCGTGGCCACCACACTACTGCGCCGTATGTGAGCATGGGGCGTATTATGGCAGTGTAGATCCATAGGGTGATGAATGGTTTGAGACCCCATTTCTTGCCTATTATTCATTATTCTCCTGCACTGCCAGAAGATTGTACATGCTTTTGTGGTTTTAGTGGTGATGTGTTTATTCCAGTTGAGCTTGTGGTCGAGTGTTACGCCCAGGTACTTGACTTCACTCGATATGTTAAGCTCCGTGCCAAAAAGTTTTGGTTTTCTGGTCATACGGATGTTCCTTTTGTTGGTGAAAAGTACTAGCTCCGTTTTATTTGGGTTGACCGTCAGTTTGTGGCGGTTGCACCATTGTTCCATGATCCTGATGGCTGCTTGCATCCGATACTGGATCATGTCTTCCGAGTTTCCTTTGATTAGGATGGTTATGTCATCTGCGTAGCCGACCGTGTAGAAGCATTTGTCATTTAAGCTTCTCAACAGATCGTCTACCACTATGTTCCAGAGCAGGGGTGATAGGACTCCTCCCTGTGGGCAGCCTTTTGCTGCTATGCCCCTTGTGGTGGTGTTAACCGTGAATTGAATAGCCCTTTGTTTCAGGAGTTGATCAATCCAGCCACTGACGGTTTGTTCAACTCCGAACTTGTCGAGGGCTCGGCTAATGCTGGTGAATTTAGTTTTGTCGAAGGTGCCTTCTATGTCAATGAAGGCGCCTAAGGTCATTAGTTTGTCAGATAGCGCTGTCTCTATGGTCCCCACTACAGAGTGAAGCGCTGATTCCGTTGATCTGCCACTTCTGTAGGCGTGTTGTTGCGGGTGTAGTGGTCTGCGTAGCAGTGCGCCTTCCCGCAGGTATCTGTCAGCGAGCCTCTCCAGCGTTTTCAGCAAGAAGGAGGTTAAACTGATAGGTCTGAACGATTTTGCTTGAGTGTAATCGGTTTTGCCCGGTTTTGGGAGAAATATGACTTTTACTTCCCTCCACCTTCGTGGTATGTAATTGTGCGCTATAGATGCTCTATATATGCTGAGTAGCTGTGGCACAATCGTTGTGCAGTCCCATTGTAGAAGTGCTGGTGTTATTTCGTCCAGACCTGCAGATTTGTACGGCTGGAAGCTGTCAATTGCCCATTTCAGCCGGTCCACGGTAACCATGTTGTTGGCTATCGTCCAGTCTGTTTGGGTCGGTGGTCTGTGTTCGGATTCTTCCCAATCACAGTCGTCGGTCACAGTGCAACCTGGGAAGTGTGTTTCAATTAGCACTTGGCTAATTTCTGTATCTGTGATTGCGTAGGTGCCATCAGACTTTCTGATGGAGCCTAGGGTCTTGTTGCTGTCCTGGGATAGGATCTTTTTTACCCTGGCTGCCTCGCATGTGGAGTTAATGTTCGTGCAGAAATTACGCCAGGACTCTCCCCTGCGGAATCGTATGCGTTTCTTGTAGTGCGACTGGGCTTCTTTATATTTGTCCCAGTCCGTGTCTTTCCTTGTGTTTTCGTGACGAGTTCCGCGGCCCCATCCGATGCCAGTGTAACGTCTACTATGGTTTGATATCTGGAGCTAACAAAAGTGGGCTCTGAGCCGTTGTTGACTACAGATAGGGTTGTTGTGAAAATGTATTCTGTCAGGGTCTCACCTCGTCTATTTGCCTCAGGGCTTCCCCACAGTGGGTGGTGGGCGTTGGCATCTGCCGACAGTATTATTTGCCAGCCGTGGTCCTCACAGTGCTGCACTAGCTCGGCCAGCTCTTTCGATGGGATCTCCTCATCTCCAGGCATATATACCGAGGCTAGTACTAGCATCTGATCGCCGGGCCCTGTTCGTATCCCCACGGCGGTGAGGTCTCTAGAACAGAAGTTAGTCAGCAGCAGTGCTGATATTGTTCGGGGAATATATATGCATGTTCTTGGCTTAGGAGCCGAGCTTTTGTGCAATATCTTACCTCCGATGTTGTTGAGTCCACATATGGTGTCGCCTCTAATCCACGGCTCCTGGATTAGGGCTATGGTGTGGTGGTTAACCTCCAGCAGCCTGCGTAGGGTAGCCGTTGCAATCTGCTTGTGCTGGAGGTTTGTTGTTACGACTCTAGTCTGACGAAGATCCGAGAACATTAATGTCCACGGACTCCCCGTCAGACGAGTCGTGCTCGTCGTCAACTCCCGTCATAGCGATGTTTGTCGCTGCGGGCGTTGTTTGTGCATGGGCTGTGCCCGACGTGCTGGGAACGGCCGGTGTTGCCACTCGTCCCTGTGTGTGTCTGGTGGCGGGCGGCATCTCTCTGGGCGCGGCAACCGTCCTGCCAGCCCCTGCCCCGGCAGCGTGGAACAGTACGTACACGCTGCCGGTGAAGAAGGAGACTCGGCGGTCGCGCGCCTCGATTCTCGGGACCTCCGATTCGGGGATGCCCAAGGACAGGTATAGGCCGTGCTCCTGCATGGTAGCGCTGTACAGTTGCCATGTTTGGACAGCGTACCACGGGTTTTGGGCAGCTAGGAGTTGGTGGATCTTCATGAGTTCCAGGCTGGTCGACCTCGGCAGCCAGAGCGATGCGCGTACGCGCTTTGCAAGATCCGTCTGCCTGATGACGGTCAGCCTGGTTCCTTCGATCGGTGACTTCAGTCCCGCTACCGTTTGTCTGAGCCACGCCAGTGATTTCTCGTCCTCGCACCATAGCTTTAGGACTCCTCCTGCTGCGAGGGGTTTGCCTCTAAAGGATGGCGCGAGAGCAGGCTCGTTGTTTGACGGTGGAGCAAAGGCTGCTTCCATGATACGCTCCTCTATGGAGAGTTCGAGCTGCCGTGCTTGCTCCACCGTCAGGTCTGTGGGTGGAGTGGCAGCGACGGCCACCATCAGATGCGAGTTCGTCGCATCAGCGTAGCTCATCGCTGCCCTTTTTGGTGTTGCGTCCACTCTTGCACGCTTCGACGTGGCGCTTGGTGGTGTGTCGTCGTGACGGTTCCTCTTCGACGTTGTCGCCGAAGTGGGCCGTCCCGAGAGCGCCGGGGTGGTCGGTGCGTGTCGTTGTCCGCCTTTTCTAGGGCCGCGTTTGCGGCGTGGCCCGGTGGTGCCCCATGAGGCTGCCGACTCCGCATCTCCGACTGCCGTCGGAGGGGCGTGACGGGGGGTGCCCGGTGCTGCACCGGCCGGAGCGGTGCGTGCAGCCGGCGGGAGCGAGCCCGAAGGCTCACCCTTCGCCGTCCGCGTGGCTTCCGCTTGCGTGCCTAAGCCGCTGCGTCCACCAATCGCTCCGCGTCCGGCCGGTTGCTTCGTCCTGGGCGGTTCCCTCATTGCACTGGCTGGGGCCGGTTGTCCACGCTGGTGCGTTGTACCAGCTGTTTGTCTTGCGGGGGGTGCGTTCGCCGATGTTGTCGGTTCGCTTCCAACCGCGGGGGGTGCGTTCGCCGACGTTGTCGGTTCGCTACCTCCCGCGGAGGGTGCGTTCGCCGATGTTGTCGGTTCGCTACCTCCCGTGTGTGCTGCGTACTCACGCTGGCGTCGATGATGACGTGAGCGCTTTCCGCGGTGTTTAACTCTACCGGTTACGGTTGTCGCGGAGCTAACGTTCGCCTCGCGGCGTTCGTCTGCTCGACGCGGTACAACCGTCCAGGAGGTGGTGGTAATGTGTTCTGCACGAGGCACGGCACTTGCCAGGTCGTGCAGGTCTAAGCTACTCCTACTGTTGCGACTGAGTGAAACATTGCCCCCCCCAGAATACGTGGGGCAGCCTGAACCCGAGGGTGCAGGGAGGGATTCTCCAGCGTCGCGGACGCTGGTACCCTCCTGGGGTAGTTCCTTATTTTGTTCCACTTCCATAATTTTTTCGGCTTCGTATGAGCGTGTGCGTGGGCGTGTGTGTATTTGTTTTCATGTAGGTGTGGTGTGTGTATGTTTATGTGTGTGCGTCCGTATGAATGATTGTATAAGTGTGGTGAATGTATGTGTGTGCGTGCTTGTGCATGTGTCTGGGTGAGGGTGGCTGGAGGTTTTCGTTACGTCTGTTTCATAGGGAACCAGACCAAGAACGGGCGGCAACCTCGGGAAGGATAGTCAACCAGCCTTGCCTTAGGGATCTTCACGACTTGCGCTCTCCCCTAAGGCCATTCGCCAAACTCTGCAACGGACGCAAATGCAGAGAGTAGAAGTCAGTGCAGTTCAATGGAGTTAAGATGAAATGAGGTGCACGGGCTTCCGCCCAATCCAGATATTATATGTGCGGTGATTCAGCTCCGTGTCAATTGCCTCCATATCCATTTTGTAGTTTTTGCATTATCTATTTACAAATATATACACATCTGAAAATCCAAAATTTCACATTTATCGTGCTATATATTTAGCCTTTGTTTCTTCCAGTCTTTTGTATTACCACCACATGAAATAGGTTTCACCAGGCCTTTCACAGAATGAAATTTCTACCTCCATAATTTATCGCTGGGTTGTAGTCAATTTAGCTTAAGTTTAGGACCTAGAAACTTACACATTAGAGTCTCAGAGTAATATATGGAACGATAGTAAGTATTTCTTACGCATTAACCTGCTTCAGTAATTTAGTAAAGGACAGAACGTAATTGTTCCAATTAACACAAGACTGAGGAAGGATTCCTTTTAATAGAATAAAATCATGAGTATATGGAATGAGATCTACCAAAGTTTTATATATTGGACATATAGATAAAAATAACATATTATTATGGAGCTTTGATTTTGCGGCGTCCGTATTCAAACATACACTATGTTTAGACAAGAACATAATAAAATTCAGAGATACAGCAAATTAATAACTTCTAATAATCCATCCACCTAAACCAATTCGTTTCGTAGGGAAAAAGATAGTCAAGCATACGAATTAAGACACAATACATATTAAAATTACGCTGATAAACCTTTAAACATTTTTGAAGGTCTTAATAGATTAAATGTGCAAAATAATAAAAAACTAATAATGCAGTTTATGAGGTCTAATTTAAAAAATCATTGATGTAGGTCCTATAGCCAATATGATAATTGAATGTTATTTATTTCAAGTTGAAGGATTTTTGTGACTCTAGTTTTAGTACTACGGTAATAAAAAATAAATAAACTTATTTGAAACCATTAAAAAAAGAATATGATTATTTACTCCTTGAATTCGAATAGTCCAGGAGTCATCTGCCACCGAAAGTAAATAATTATAAAAATTTAAGTTCTTAAAGCTCACAATGGGTTAAAAGCTTTCATGCGTTATATCAAAGTTTCTGATAAAAATGTCAACTTACATAGAAGCGGTCCCAAAAGTATTTTATATTGCAATAAAAGTGAGATAGCACGCCTGTCCTCTTGTGTTTATATGGCAAGTCAACAGATGACTACTTTATATGTGCAATAAAATATGCATATCTTGGAATTGATAAATATGACGAAAAGTCGTCGTGGTCGTTACACTCATAAAATGAAATGTGTAGATACTATATTTTGTTGTCAACTGCCTCGGGCGTTGCCGTTTGAGAAAGGTATTTAATCGATTTTCAATGCTTGTACGACTCTAGACTAGCCGGCCTGGGTAACTTCTGCGCTGGAAATCACGGGTTCGAGTCTAGACCAAATATTAGTATGAGAAGACATATATTTTGTTTCCACTCAAACATGAGATTACCTCAAAACTGAGCTTAAAGCCTCGTGGAAGGGTTCCGTACCATAAACACCGCGGTGTCTTCAGCTTCCCTTAGTGTCTACGGCTTGCTCACATTCGATTCGCAAAGGCCCAAGACAAGAAATCACTTGAAGAACGCAAACTCTGTATTAATATACCGATATTATATTTCGAGGATAAGATAGATTAGATAAATTTTACTTCTGATCGCAGTATTTGTGAAAACGTAAAATAATATTGATATTCAATTTTAAGCTTTATTTGAAAAACGTTGACTTTTATTCTGTTACCTAACACAAAACCACACACTTAAATAGATATATATTTTATTTTAAGTTTTATTAGAATAAATGAAATGCTTATAAATTACTTACGAACATCTTATATTGAAATGAATCACCGAACTCAAAGAAATCAAAACTATAATAAAACTTTAAATAAAATTCTAAAAATAACATGGTTTCAAGCCTTTGCCCTTCTTTAAGAGAAAAGTGGTTGCTATTTCCACGCCATTTGTGTTCGATATAAAATGTCTACCATTTGAACGAGATCACTAGAACTTTATATGATCTCATACTTATTGGAACCATTAGCTTAACAACGCGTAAAAAGATGTACGCTGTAAAAAAGCCTTTTTTTTCTAGAGTACATTAAATTTTTCGGCATTTCATTAATATTTTCGACGGTTGAAACGCTAATTGGTACAAGCGACATTTTTGCGATATTGAGTTATATACATATTCGGAATCAGCAAATTTTTTTCGTCATTTGAGTTAGGTTTCAATTTTTTTGACTACTTTTATGGCGCTTAGCACCTAAAACAAAACAGACCTCATTTCTAAACTCATTGATCTATACGACGAAAAATTAGACAAATTTGAGGATTCGATGACTTAGGCTATTTTGATTTTTCGAACTTTTATAAGGAGTGTCGATTGGCTTTTTCGCCGTAGTTGTCGTTTGGCCTATTTTGCATTAAACCAAAACAATAAGCTGTGTCGTTTAGCCCATTTTGCATTCACCTACATTAAGATCTTATGGATATAGCTGAATGATGGCCTAAGCTTCTATATCTACTAATAATTCTAGTAAGGGGTCATTTTGTTTCATCCTGCATCAAACTACTTCACTCTGGTGTAACACCATCATGTGCTTGTACATCAAGCATTGTGCTTATTCAACTATCAGTTAACATGGCGCTTAATTCATTTTCTCTCGTATTGTTTTATTTTAAGTCGATGCTTGAGCCAGTTTACTGTCAGCTATTTTTTACGGCAGGCATTTGAACCATTTTGCCTTTCTCAAAAGAAAGGCAAAATGACTAAATTTGATGCATTTTGGGCTACCCAACATAAAATTTCCAAAATAATACACAATTAACAACAGTAATAGCGTAAAAAGAATCCTTACTTAATTAGTTATATACTGTATAAAATAAATAAAAGTCTATTAAATAGTTGTTTTTTTATGACTTTTTTTCAAAAAATAAAATGTTCAATCCATTCTCCTGCAAGTTTTAGTAAATGTTGCTTAGGTCAACTAGCCTTTCAAACGTCGTTAAATTTATTATATTATATTTTCCACCAACTTATTATATCTTTCCCTTGTAAGACTTGCTTTAATAAATGCTTTTCTTGTCGGGTGTGTTAGTGGGAAATACAAAATAACCTTAAATGGATTCCGGAATACTTAAAGTGATTATTTATGCTATTGCTCTAATGCCTTATCATTAAATGGTCATAACGTTTTAATAGTAGCCACGTTGCTTACCTTTTGAGTCTTGCGATATATAACAAAGCGCATTTTTTGAGCTCTGTAAAAGAAAACATTTAAAAAAGTTAATCTCTTCACCGAAGACACAAAAATAGCCTCCAAATAAACAAAAAGCTAGACCTCACACATTATTGTTATAAGACAAAACATTTAACAATCGCTAAGTAACATTTTACGCTTATAAAGTTTATTTTTTTTCATGCGAGCATTAACATAATTATAGACTTTAGATGTACGCATTGTCCAAATAATACGGTTATTATTCAGTCTACATTCTTAACCTTATTTCGGTTAGGGCTTTGAAAAGTGCGGCTAAGATGATCTGGATTTAAAGCGATTAAATATTAAGCTAATATTTAAGTTAGCGACAGAAGCTTTAAATTGGAATAGAATTATACCATCATATACAAATGGTAAAGCGCTTATGAAAACCAATTGTCATTCCATGTGGGTAAAGTATGTATTATGAAAGGTTCTAATTTTCCATGAAAAGTGGAAAATTTTGTCATATTTTTCCATTTTTCATTCAGCTTACAAAACAATGAGATATTGTGAACAGTTGCTATAGAAAAATATTTTATTTTATTTTACAGCTTACATATACAATAAGAAGAAAAATAAAGACAAGAAGGCGAAGTAATTAAAATACAATTAAAAGTTTCCACAGATAGAAAGCATACAAAATCTTATTTTATAGATAGTACCGTACAGTTCAGTACGATATACATATGTCTAGCAATAACAATTTTCTGTTTTGTGCCAGTATACTTTTCAACGAAAAGGTCAAATTATATAATAATGATTATAAAATATTGTACAAAGAAAAAGGTATGCTATAATAGGTATGGTATATAATAATAATATAATATTCTACCATATACATACACACAACATCATCTAGGCCCAAAGTAAGCAGAGCTTGTATTACTGGTAGGTTCTAGGCAATGGTTAAACATACATATAAACATATTTTATAATTGATATATAATCAATTCTCTTGATTAACAGTTCCAAAAGATCTGCCTAAATTGTGCCTAAAATTAGATAAAAATACAATAAATCACGTGAAGAAACGAGACTGTAAATAAGGCAGCTATAAATCTGTTCTTTTGAAAAAGACATCAGAATAACGTAGATTAGGCTATATATTTACTGAGAGTACTTTGAAGCGACTTATTATTAATGTATTGCGAACAAGCTTCAGAGCTGTGTCTATAGAATTGAATAGAATATTTTTTTTATAAAAATCGAGCGACTTCGACTTGAGATTTCGTCTCCACAATATAATACTTTTTAGGTGTATATACTCTATACAGAGCTCTGTGTATTTATCACAGGCGTATTTAATTTCGAACGATTAAGGGCCACCACACATCTAGCTAAAGGTGAGTCGTACCGCGTAATTCGAGGGTATGATAGTAGAGAACATAACAGACGTTCTGTCAGTGAGGCTGCGTATACAGGGTCGATATATTGTATTATCGTTCAAATGTACTAGAGCTGTAACGGTCGGTCCCAATATTTGAACTATTCATGGATTACGAGATTAGAGTTACATATCTGTCTATATAAAATCCTTGATTTGGTGACTGACTGACAGACAAGTTACAGCCAAAAGTTAGGGGCAGGAAGCTGAAATTAGGCATATATGTTTCTTGAGGTGCATTAAGAAGGATTTTCTGAAATTCCCACGAGATCGGGCAGAAACAGTAAAATAAAAAAAAATGTGCGGGTGTAGCTACGGGCATTCTCTAGTTTGACATATTTTGTATGGAGCTTATCAGATTAAATAAGTATTCAGGCCGACCGTAAATAAGACGATCTTAGGTTGAAATGATTGAAAATCATAGTTATAATCTAAGGACTTTATAAAAATATATTTGAAATAATTATACGCTTTGTAAATGAAGAGACAACTGCTTAGTCCGAATAATTTGAAATAAAAGGAAAACAATTAATGTATGTTTGATTCTCAAAATGTTCTAAAGTGTGTAATGTCTAAATCTTAGATAAATAAATGGTATCGCTTTGCTCTACTAGATACCGCGCTGTCTTAGAAAAACATGTCCGTGAATGCGGCAACTCTGTCATTCAGTGTTCGTCACTGTTCGTCTATCCAACACTCGTTCGTGTAGCGCCGGGCACGCCAATCGGCGTAATATTTGTTGCCGCATTTTACAAGTATGCCAGCGATATCTAGAGCGAAGCGATACCAATAATTTATCTTAAGTCTAAATGTTATTTGTATAACATTCTTCGCAACACAGGTGGCACAAAGTTGCATGTTACTAGAACTCCATTGTTTTTTACAAATATCATCATCCTCCTAGCGTTATCCCAGTTTTAACCCGGGGTCCGCTTTCTAGTCTAACCGGATTTGGCGGAATATTAGCTTTTCCACGGAGCGACTGCCTGTCTGACCTCCGCAACCCGAAGGGATAGCGATATTTCATGGTTTAGACTAGTGTCAGTTTATTTTAGAGGTACTGACGCCCTATAACGACTGTCAAAGATCTTCATGACAGCCGGGACCGACGTCTTAACGTGCTCTCCGAGGCACGAGACAATCGATAATTAACAATTCAATACGCACATAACTCCGAAAAGTCAGTGGTGCACGCCGTGGATTCGAACCCGATACCTTCTGCATGGCAGTCCGTTGGCATCTCCACTAGGCTATCGCTGCCTGGCAGTCTGTTGGTATCTCCACTAGGCTATCGCTGCCGTTTTTTACAAATATACTACTTTTAAAATGAACAACGACATTTTAGTGCATGAACATTTTACTCCAAATTAAAAATAGAAACACTTCTTACTTCAATATAAGATTAAAATTGAAGTAACAGAACTACAGTGGTTTCGATGTTTTAATGTCTCTTGTCACGAAACCTCTACAACTACTTGTGCGGCCGCCATGTAAAATTTTAAGTATGTAATACCTAGTTTGCTTGATAAGCACAGACCGTTTCCCAAGTATGTCGGGGTGCAGATTGTACAGATGCAGCCTTGTTTTTGGAAGCTCCTTACTAAAGAAAGTTCAAGAAAGTAAGTTCATTTATAGCGATATCGACTGTCCATCCCTCTTGGATTCATTTAAACTACGTGTTCCTCGCCGTGTACCTAGGCGTGACTTAGTTAATGTAGGACTTTTACACTAGCCATTTGCCAGGACCAATTTAAAGCAATTTTCGCCCGTAAGTCGGTTATCCAAAGCATACAATGCCATATCGGTTAAAGTTGATATATTTGCGGACAAGCTCTCCACATTATAAAACAACACTTCTAAGGTTATTAAGATTAATTTAAGTTTATTATTAAAATTGTCTAATTGTCTTTTTTCATTTCTTTTCTCATTGTGTTTTTCAATTTAGTTTTTAATTACTTAATATTTAATTGTCTGTTTTTCTTTTATATCTATACGTGAATGTTACCTTTTGGTGCTTGTTGTGACACCTTAAAATGTAGTGCATTTAGTTTTTATCTTAATAATTCTGTTTTTTTATCATTTATTACAATGTAACAACTACTGGTTGTCCTAAATAAATAAATAAATAAATTAATTAATTAATTAACTTTTGTATGTATATGACAATACGGTTGTTGTAGCGATTTTAGCGACCTCTAGCACTGTGCTGAGTGTTCTGGGTTCAAATTCCATACGACACATAACTTTGTGTGGTCCACAAACTGGCTCTCGTTAGTCCTTCTCGGAGGCTTTTGGGCCGTCTGAAAAGTCCGACACTTGAGTTAGTCACACACTCACACGAAGAAGAAAGATCTCTGTGGTACAGGATTTATTCCTAGTGTCGGTATTGTTATTGAAAATAACTTAATATTGACTTTTACGGCTTATACGTTCGTATAATTCGACCATACACGTGTCTTTTTTCATTATCTATATCTATAAGCTTAAAAAATTAATACACAAATCGGTAATAAGGGATTCAATAAACGAATTTCAACAGGTTCCCAATTGACCAAATGTACTGAAAAAAATGGCGCTGGGGCTAATTTACTTTAGCTTAGTTCATTGACAAGAAATAGAAAATTAAGGTCTCAGTCGTACCTTGGGTACGTTTCTTCTATATTCGAGGAATTTTGTGCATAAGGCAGCGATAGCCTAGTGAGTAGTGGCTGCCATGAGTAATTATTATACAATATTAATATATTCTGCTAGACCAGAAACAATTAACTAGTGACGTTTTTTGGGAAAGCAATAATAGTAGACAGGTTCACAAGTGGAAAATTCTAGCTGAATACTATTCTTTTTTTATTTAGTCCTCAGCTTTTAAGGCTGCTGAAATGCTCTACATAAGCGTACTGTTAATTTTGGACTCTCTTTATCTACTGCTATTTCTTGATTAATGAATTTTTACTTAATCTCTCTGTAAGTTGTCAACAATTTCTAAAAATAATTAAATTCATACAAATATTCTTTACATTTCTTGATAATAAAGAACACTTTTCCTTTAATTGCCTTATCTGGAAAGCTAATTATATCAATACTCGTGTAAGCTGACTCGTGTATGATACTAATAAGTGTAGGCTCAAAATTATTTAAAGTGTGTATCGCCTATGTAGGCGATGACTATTAATAATTTCTATGCTATTGTAATAGAGGCTAATTTGTCAAAATGTTTGAGTGAATCATTAAAAAGCGGTCAAGTGCATGTTGAACCACGCACAATTTAGGGTTCCGTAGTACATATTACTTAAACACTTTGCATTTAATGGTTTTTGTTCAATATTTTGCAAACGAATCACTGAATAGAAAATGGTAAAAAACAACCAAAATTTACGTAAAAGTCCTATCTAACGATACCCCTTACAATATCATAGCAAGTAAACAAAAACACTTTCACATTTAGGTGTTTGGGAGCTACCCGTATAGGTAATTATTTTTTTTATTTAATTTCATTGTGCTGTTTTATTCACCCGGTCGCAATGTACAAATATGCTAAATTTCAGCTTGCTAGAGAGATATATGCATATATATATAAATTTCAGACGAATGCAAAGGAAATGGCGAAACCAGGGTTTCTCGTAGGCTACGGAACTCTAAAGACATACCAAATTCAAATGTTTAAAAAAAATTTACAAACTAACCCCCAACGCACTACTATTTATGTTAAATACTGCGGAGAATTGAATATAATAATATGCGTTTACAACAGTAACAGTATGTTCATTGGTCCCGTCTGATCTTCTTTCAAAAGTTCGTCTGAAAATAACTATAAGAAAGATTCAGATTGAGGGTGAAGGACAATCTGTTGAAACATAAATACTTATGTAAGAAAAAATAGATTCCACGATCGAAGTATTAAAGGTCATAGCGTATGTAAATCAATATAGTACTGTTGGTTTTCAGCGGTCATATCTTCTAGGTTTTCATGTAGTTCAGAATTCTTCTTTACTTGTAGCAATAGTCGTAAAGACACACAAATCAAAACTGTAGTAATAGAAGTTAGGGCATGGTTTGGTAGGCGTCTCAATTGCATGTGATGGAATAGGAGGAGTTGGCCTAAATACCGGGTTGGCCAGATGGATTGGCATAGGGTTTGTGTGTTGCGTTTTCAGACTCTACCACAAATTACTATTTGCTACGTGTTTTTCATTAAATTTTCTGTGTGGTGCCCCTTTAAATGCTTAATCCGGCAGCACACGGAAAATGTCAAGTAGACAAATGTCTCAGTCTGCTTACAATTTGCTTGAATATGAGTGCATACATAGCATGCATGTGTCAGATTCAGGAAAGCTCCCTAGTGTAGAGACAGTTTTCATAAATAAAAGAGACAACAATCAAATCATACTTTCATTTATTCAGTTTGGCACAAGAATATATCTTTAGATTACGTCGTGATTTATAATTACATTGAGAGCCCACTTCACAAAGCAAAGGCATAGAACCAAGAGAAAGAACGGGCAATAAAACTCTTGGCCATTGTTTTAAAAAGTCATAATTCACAAATAGTGGCACAGCCAACTTATGTATATCAAGTATCAATGTTGTGGGTCTTATATTACAGGAAAGGTCTGTCTTACGAGTTATATGTATGGGGCAGTGGTGGAGATGATTGAAACTATGACTTATTTAAAATAATGTATATTTGAAGTTCTTCAGTAGGTACTTATTACTAATGTTTAAGCTAATGTCCTAACGTCCCGATGTTAGGTGACAAAAGGCACTGTTATAACTAATCCTTAAACTAATGTCCTAACGTCCCGATGTTAGGTGACGAAAGGCTCTGTTATAACTAATCCTTAAACTAATGTCCTAACGTCCCGATGTTAGGTGACGAAAGGCATTGTTATAACTAATCCTTAAACTAATTTCCTAACGTCCCGATGTTAGGTGACGAAAGGCACTACATTGAGACGACAATCGGTTTTTAACAATCAGTGAAGCCGCGTTGCGCAATAAAATTGTATCAGTTAGTCATCGGATGATTCTTCTGAGAACGATGGGTGCATAACATACGACATAACACAATAAGCATTATTTAGAATCAACACAATTTACTAAATGTTCACCACAGGTATATAATGAATCTCATTGATCCACAGTATATTATTCTATCCTATAATACAATTTTTAATATCTCACTAACTACCCACAATATCAATAAGATAATGATTACACTATCTTACATTGTTTCCTAGATGTTATAAACAAAAAACAAGCAACACAGAATATTGAAACACAGTGGCAGTTAAATCATCATCATCATCATCATATTACATTAAATAGTCAATAGCACATGTCATGGTATGTTATGGTATGATAAGATTGAATACCTAGTGTTTATTTTTGTTAGAATTGTTCTACACAGCCCCAAACGATTTTAGGTCGATTTTGAACCTTTATTTCACTGTTAGGTCACTAATTACGTACTTATAGGTAGTTTTTACTAGTTTTAGGAATTTATAGTAACACGAACAATGTTTACATTGACGGCAGCGCCATCTAGATGACATGAATTCACAACCAATGAAACCGCTGATGCAGTTTACAAAGCAGAAAATTTCTAACTGACCCATGCTTATTTTAAGCCCAAATTGTTATTATTAAACGGTTTTATTTAGCTTGACCTGTTTATTATTTGTTTGTTTGTTTGGGTCAAATTTAGTAATTGGAATTTTACCCCCTTCCTGATGACAGATTGATCTGATATTTGGTACACACTCTTAATCTTGATGACAATACAACATAATGTATTCCTTATGTTTGTAAATCCAAGATAGCCACCGATACAAAATGGCAGATCACATATTACTTCACAACAACCTCAATATGAGTATCAAATGAAAAGTTCACTATGAAAAAACCAAGATGGCCGCCACAAAACCGCGGATTACATATTTTTCACAAATACCTCAATATGGGTATCAAATGAAAGGGCTTGATTGGTAGAATAGAGCTCACTATGAAAAATCCAAGATGGCTTCCGCCACAAAATGGCGGATTAAATATTTTTCACAAATATTTCTATACAGGTATCGAATGAAAGGGCTTGACTGGTAGAATAGGGCTCACTATGAACTAACAACAAAACTAAAAACTTGAAAATAAAATAAAATAAAAAACATTTTTATTTTAAACAGTTTTATTATAATAAAAAAATATTGGCAATTTGGCAAGGCAGCGATAGCCTAGTGGAGATATCAACAGACTGCCATGCAGAGGGTATCGGGTTCGAATCCACGGCGCGCACCAATTACTTTTCGGAGTTATGTGCGTATTCAATTGTTAATTATCGCTTGTCCCGTGCCTCGGAGAGCACTTTAAGCCGTCGGTCCCGGTTGTCATGAAGATATTTGACAATCGTTACAGGGCGTCAGAACCTTCTAATAAACTGACACTAGTCTAAACCATGGAATATCGCTATCCCTTCGGGTTGCGCAGGTCGGACAGGCAGTCGCTCCGTGGAAAAGCTAATATTCAGCCAAATCCGGTTAGGCTAGTAAGCGGACCCCAGATTGAAATTGAGATAACGCTAAGAGGATGATGATTACAATAAAAAATATGTAGTTAGGTTATGTACTAAAAGCTAAAAAATGATTCGGCAAGTCCTAGCTACCAGATTGTACCAATCTTCTCATCAATCTGGGGTACATACATACATACATACATACATAGACTCACGCCTGTTTCCCCGAACTTTTCGCCAGTGTTTTGATCCCACGTAATAGGTGGCGAGCCTATTGCCGCTTATCGGGATATTTTGTTTGCCAGAGCCTCGTCCGTTGATCGGCAGGTGCACCACTTGCAGGTGAGGTTGGCTTGGGACCCTAAGTTCTTGGTGGGAATCCTATGATCAGTGATCAGTGATCAGATAAATATAAAATCGTTGAGCGCGTGAAATTTCTATCAAAATTTTTACTCTGGATACGCTACGCCCAACGATTTTATATTTGTCTTATCGATACCCCAGATTGATGAGAAGATTGGTACAATCTGGTAGCTAAGACTTGCCGAATTATTTTTTAGCTTTTAGTACATACAACTAAATATTTTTTATTGTAATAAAACCGTTAAAAATAAAAATATTTTCTATTTTATTTTATAAAAATAAACAAAAAATGATAATATTCATTTTTTGTCAACTGTTGAACCAAATTACCGACATAGCTCACAGAATCAGTAAGCTGAAGTGGCAGTGGGCTGGCCATATCTGTAGGAGGACTGATGGCCGATAGAGCAAGCGTGTCTTACAGTGGAGACAACGACTCGGTAAGCGTAAGGTAGGGCGGCCCCCGCCTAGGTGGACCGACGACCTGAAAAATGTGACTGGGACAGACTGGATCCGGAAGGCTGAGGACCGTGTACTGTGGCGCGTGTTGAGAGAGGCTTATGGCCAGCAGTGCACTGCGATAGGCTATTTGAGATGTTGCGTAACAGCGACTTTGCTCACAATGTAGGTCAGTGGGATATCTTTAATTATGAATGAAACAATATAATGCATCGATGAAAAGATAATATTAATGTTCCCATGGCTATTTAATATCATATACTCCAACAGGATCCAGTTCCGTCACGTTCCCTTTGTCTGTAAATAACAAAAGTACACTGGAAGTATTCGAGTTTGTTAAATTGGGTTATTTGATTTAAAACGTTGCAACTAAAATCATAAACCTTCATCTGGTGCGGCGGCAGGTCGAAATGTGCCCCCTACGATTTTTTTTACTCTTTTTTTGTTTCGTCGATACTGAAGGTTCTCCGTAATCTCTCATAGCACCCTGCACAATTTCATACGTTTGAAAAGAAACGGGACTTTATACTTAATTAATATGTTTTTATTACATAAATGCCTCTTGGTTCTCGCGGCATAAATATGCACGTGGGATTTGGGAGGCCTCGGGTTCGATTCCCGGGTCGGGCAAAGTGTTATTGGGTTTTTCCGTTAGGAAATTCTCAGTAGCAGCACGGAGTCAGGTAATGTGCCCGGTACGACAATAGGCTCGCCCCCTATTACGTGGGACCTAAAAATTCATGGCGAAATGTGGGTGTAATATTACACCTCTGCCTACCCTTCGGGGATACAGGCGTGAGTCTATATAAAAAAAAATATTACGTAATAAATTGCATAAAAATGTTATAAAAGCTGAAAATATGATGCTTCTCCTATTTTCATCATCATCATCAGCATCGTGAACATTTGAAATAGGTACGTCAAACTGCTAACGCGGTCGTGAAGCAGCTGAGAGTAGGTAAGCTGTGCTAAAAAATGTAATTAAGCACAGTTTGATTGATGACGTTTTTCGAGCCGCGAACGTGCATCTATTGTATATTTGATCGAAGCTTTTAAATCACCTTTCAAGCAAAAAACCTAGATCGAATTCGTTTTAGCACCGCTCTGTTTGCGTCGGGGGTTAAAAGCACATATCACTGCACTTTCGCAGGTATTTCCAAGTATTATATTATAAGTACTTCTATAAATATACGTGTAGGTAGTATGCAAAACTTACCACTTTTACTTGGTTTTCCATGATGTTTTGTTCCTAAATACTTTTTAATTTTCTTAATAGGAAATATTTTATCACTACTGTCACTATCAGTTATAATTGCAGGGCGAATCACTCTATCTTCCAAAATTTGTATTATGCTTTTATTGTTTGCCATCGTCAATTTTATCGACAGAACACACGTCAGATAAGCTAGATAACACAACGCTAACTGGCGGCGCGTGCGCTCTGTGCGGTATCAGGTCGCCGGCGGCCTGTTAGGTTGGCGGGCTGAAACAAACCAACTGCCGCACTGAGCGGATATATTTCACCGCTAGTGCATGGTAGGTCGAAAAAGGCCTGCCGTGATGTTTTTATGGGGAATACCTACAATTTTGACTACAAGCAGAAATATATATTTGTCTCTGTCAAAACCTTAAATACACCTAAAACAATCGTTCCGCACCAGCGAGAGGGACATAGTTTTCTTCGTCTTCCGCACCAGCTGTACGTACAGCGGCAGGCCGAAATCGGCCTGTTCCGCAGTGAACGTGTTAATCATCTTAGAAATTCCCAAACGTACAATAATAATAATTTCATCGAAACATTTCCACAAGTGATAATGCATCTGACACTTTAAGGTACGTGCAAAAATTTAAATTAGTAATGTAAATTAACCGATAGTATGCTGAAAAACATAATGTACATAATAAATAAGAAGCAATGTCTATACAATGACACGCATTTGTAAAATCATATTTAGTTGCTTCGTAACATATTGCAAGATCCTGGAAAAAGTACCCTGTAGGTTTTGATTCCCTTGGAAGTTTCGAAAATTTGCGGTATAAACGACTGTATCGTTTGATTGCGTTATCTTAGAATTTATTTTTTTCACAGCTCCAGGGAACAGCAGACCTGAGTATTTAGTATTATTATCAATTTCAGTTTGATACCTCCACGCGTTCCTGAGAAAAAGGGGCTTGACAGACGGACAGACAACAAAGTGATCCTATAAGGGTTCCGTTGGTTTCTTTCGAGCCTTTTCATAGTTTTTTTATTAGTTAGGTACCATTTTATTCCGAAAAACGGTAAAAACTGCTCATATAAAATATAATTGATAACATATTTTAAAGTGAGCCGTGAAAAAAAATCAGCCACAAAAATAGGTAATGTAACCAGGAGTTTGGGTAAAATATTTAACTTAACAAGTATATTCTTAGTATATTGCTTTTAAAAGAGGGTTTAGCCTTAAAACGCCACGCTGGCCAGTGCGTCTTGGCGAGTTTTTTCGTCAGAGCCGAGACAAAGTTCCCAACGTTGAAATTCAAAAACGTACAAAGGTGCTCGACGTGGGAAATCGAATAATGACATTTAAATGGGATTGGGCAGGACATCTGGCTAGACGTGGTGACAACAGGTGGAGTAGGGCCTTAACGGAATGGTGGCCACGGATGGGGAAAAGAAGTGTCGGCCGGCCCTTAGCAAGATGGGCGGACGATATTGTTGCGATCGCGGGCCGAGCCTGGCCTAGATTAGCACAAGATAGGAGAAATGGCATCAACAAAGAGAGGCCTATGTTCAGCAGTGGACAAAGTCTGGCTGTGGATCATGATGATGATGATATTGCTTTTGATAGATGAGCAATAGTATAGAACGTACAAACTGCATGAAAATGAAATTGTATTTACCAATAAGCTTACTAACAGACGAATGTAATTTTAACCCCTTTCGCTCAGCGAAAAAGTAACATTAAATGCATATGGAAAATACAAACAAACATTTCGATATTAAAGCAGCCGTTTGAAAACCTACATATTATTTTTTTTTTTTTTTTTTATTTATTAAACTTCCTGCACAATACTGTACATAGGCGGACTTAATGCCTTAGGCATTGTCTAACAGTCTACCTTAGGGTGATGCAGAGATAGTTAAGGCAGGTATTAGGTGGAAGTACTTTATAATTGAATTTATATATAACTAGATACTTTAGTAAATAATATACATAACACACTTATACAATACACATAAATTTAATAATTAATACAATATACTATTTATAATATTTTATACATTAATATATTATAACATATATATTTATATTTATATACATAAATATTCAATAAAATATTCTATATACATACATAATCCTGTGATGATTACGATGATTCAGCCAATAACCCACGTTGAATCCATTGACGAGCCTTGTTTTGCTTCATATTATTCTGCTTCAGTTCACAAATCTTACGTGGAATTTGATACGAGCCAGTCAGCATTTAATACTCGAACAAGGCAACTATGATTTTCAGCGTTCAGCGCGTTTGCGATATCAGTATCCGATGGTCTTTGTTTCGAAATGTTCGTTGATGATATTTTTATTGAAGTTTTTTATGGATTTTAGAACTTTATTTAATGACTGCAATTTTACCTTGTGAAGATTTTAGAATGGACGCTACAAAGCAATTGTCAAACTATTCACAATTAACTTTGACCACAACTTTGCGGAAGCTAAACAAAGCATACTTTCTTAAGTCAAGGATCTCTATAGTGTTCTATATATATTCAAATAATAATTTGCACGAACTTTGCCGACGGAGTACACAAGGTTTTTGAATCACTGGGTAACTTGTAAATAAATATACAAATCCAATAAAATATACCTTTATAACTGGTCAGTGAATCAAAGCTAAATCCGTTTCTATACCTTGACAAAGTACTTAAAAATGATAATAATGATTGAATAAGTAATAGAGACGGAAACGTTAGAAAAAATACAAACTCTCGCTTACAATGATAGCTTTACGCTGGCAGCCCATTTACAGCTACATTTATGAAACTGTAACCTATCCGTAACTCAGATAATAATTTATCGATATGTAATTCCAACTAAATTTATTCTGCCAATTTGCATGATTAAATAACCACATCGAAACATTCACATCTATAAGACCAGTAAAAAGACTTCGAATAAACCTGATGTTATATTGATACTAGTTAGCAAGAAAGCGTTGAACGATAAAATAGAATACTTACGACCTTGGAGATAGACACAATTTTCATTTGTTAACAAATAACTTCGACAATTTAGCACTTCGAGTAGCAGCAAGCGTAGTTACATCGCTCGATCTCAAGGTAAACGTACCAAACGTACGTCACGGTCCGTTAGATCCATGAGTTTTCTTTCAATAAAAACCCGCAATGTTTTGCAATTTGACTCCACTGTGCCTTATCTCAAGCACTTTGGTATTCAGAGAACGTTTCAGTGGAAGCTTATTTTGTGTGATTGTTTTAATAAAACTGCAAGGACTGTCACAAATAATGTAGGAGAGTGACAAATTTTGGGTGGATTGGGACGCTTACTAATATGTCAGGGCAAATGTGAAAATTGTTTTTGTTACCATTCCACGGTTTTTATATAAATGAGTTCTAAGTAATTTTGGCATCGTCTTTTTTATTAAAGGCTTGTAATATAGGTTAAACGTAATGTTAAAGCTATCAAACAATTTTCAATGTAATACAACCCAAAAAGCGGCAATTTATGGTCACCATGATTCGTGTAGACCTACCGCTACAGGACGTCGATGGACACCGTGATGATTTTTGTTTACAGACCCCAAGGGTCTGTAGACAATCTTTCAAATCCCACTGCCAAGAAGCGAAAGATGAGCCCATGATCTTGGTTTGAAGATAAATATACAAAGCATTACAATTTGAAAGAAGCAAAACCTTTCACAGTAATATTATTATATAAATATTTTACCTTTGCCATGAGTAAGTATTCATTTCTATTCATCATCGACGGTTAATTTAAAAGTTTAAAAGTAAAATACTACGGCTACTGAAATTCCTAGCAATATTCTCCATCTAGAATTTTAAAGACTTCAGGGACATAAAACTAGGAACTAAAGTTTCCCTGGGATTCAAAATGTTAATTTATAATTGCTTCAACTGGCTTCGTATTCAACTACTAGGTATAATAGTAATCGATGCTACTAGGTATATTTTACATCAATGCTCTTAAAAAGGCTTATTATGAATTAATTGTAATGCTGAACAAATTACATAATAATAAAGTTTCTTTTTGTTTAACCGTTTCTCCCCAAGAAGGGATTTTCCGCAATTCCCACGGTATCGTGGGAATTGCGGAAAATCCCTTCTTATTACCCTTTCGGTCCCCAAGGAACAGACAAGTTTTCCTGCGCTCGATACTTTTTTTCTGTGCGTTGTCTGTCAAACAGTAAAAAAATTACATTAGTTTTACATTTGACAGACAATTTGGCAAAAATAGTAGTTTGTGGATCTGGAAACTTTACATTAAATTCCAGACCGTAAGTTTATTGACATAATGGCTAATTCGCCTAATGGCACCCGAGCCTTAAAAGGGTTAGTTAGCGAATAGACTAGTAGTAGTAAAATAAGTCCTTATTTTCTCGATGGTTTAGTTTTAAGAAATACAATAATAAATAAATAATGTTCGCGAAAAGACTAATTCCAAAATTATATAATACCAGTCTTCTCCCACGTGAATTATAAACCTAAACCTTTTGCTAAAATCACTGTGCCTATTGGTGAAAACCGTACAAAAATCCGTTCGGTCGTTTTTGATTTTATCATGTTCATACAACATACATACAAACATATACTCACGCCTTTTTCCCGTCGGGGTAGGCAGAGACAACGGAACGCCACTTGCATCTATCCTCACAAACCTCACGCGCTTCCTCTACATTCATTACTCTCTTCATACATGCTCGCCGGTTCCGGGTGCTTCGGACCTTGCCATTTTTTATGATGACCCCTATCTGTTCGACGAATGTCCGACCAGGTCTGCCACAACCGACTTGCCCGCACACGTTAGCCTCATAAATTTGATGCGTCACTCTTTCTTCGCTCATTCGCTCCACGTGCCCAAGCCATTTCAGCATTCTTTTCTCAATTCTTGTCACGACATCTTCTTTCAAGCCACATCGCTCTCGTATTACTGCATTCGGAATTCTTTCAATTAGTCTTACCCCACACATACTACGCAGTGAACGCATCTCAACTGCGTTAATTCTGCTTTCATGCTTTTTCTGCCACACCAAATACTCACTACCGTACATCAACGTAGGCAAACAAGCAACAAAGCAAAACAAACAAAGCGGGTAGACAAGCACTCCATTATGAATCGCCAGTCGCGCCTGTTTTGGCACATTCTGGCCGTTCATAAAGGCATGCAGCGCTCCATTTACACAGTTTTCCGCAGTCACTCTCCTTTCAATATCCCCTTCACATCTTCCATCTCTAGTAAACATGCTACCCAAATATATAAATTCTTTTGTATATTTGGGTTTGTTCATACAAATTTGTTCATACAAACATACAGGAAAAGGGGAATTCATTTTATAATATGTTTTTTTGCAGACTACCTGTACTGTACTGTACCAAGTATCTAAGGGTTATGTGGTACAATGCAACTGGGTGTGACATTCGTGGGTTCACTGCAGGGTTCAGTTGAAAACCAGCGTCGGGCTTCAAGTCCGACATATGCTGAACTGAACACCTGATTGCTGCTGCTCATTTTTAAATATTAATGTTAATTATGTGTGTTTTGATTTTGTGTATTGTTATTCCTTTTATTATCATTTGTGTTATTATATTTTTTTATCTGGCTTATATACCTGTTTATACACATGCTTTTAATCTGTTTTTTTTTTTTGTTTGTTTTGTTACGTGAGTGTTGTGATGATCGCAGCAATAAAAGTTTCTTTCTTTCTTTCTTTCTTTCTTACCTGCATCCCCGAAAGGGGCAGGCAGTGGTGTAATATTACACCCGCATTTCGCACATTGCCAGACTCCGCGCTCGCTACTGACAATTCGGAAACTCAGTAACACTTTTGGCCGACCCGGGCATCGAACCCGGCACCTATGATCACCATCTATGATCAGCAGACATATACGCTATCCACTAGACCACGGAGACAGTCCAATAAGTATAGATAATTTTGTTAGTTTCAAGGTTCAGTTAATTATAGTTTTATAAATTAGTTAATATACCTAAAATTACAAGCAAACTTGCTGTAATGTAGTCATGTAGCTACCTATTTATACATTAACTAACCCACTAACCCTGATTAAGTCACGTAGGCATTGAAATTATTTTATCTGTATTACAATCCTTACTAATATTATAAATTTGAAAGTGTGTATGTATGTATGTATGTATGTATGTTCCGTTTTCACGCTAAAACGGCTGAACTGATTTTGTTGAAATTTAATATAGAGATATATTGGACCATGGAGACGGACATAGGCTACCATAAGTTGCAAAAATTAAACTGGGAGGGATGGTAGGGAGGGTAGAAGTTTGTACGGCACAAATTTACCTCTTGGAAGTAAGAACGCATGCGCTAATAATTGAGTGTTGCGCATGTGCTAACATATCTGTCAGTACTGTCACGTCATACATAATGTCATATTGTTCACGTTGAAAAACCAGCCAGTTACATTCAGTACAGCCAAAAAGGTTTGATTACTAATAATACTGTATTCGAAATACTAAAATACTTTTGCCCCGACCTATTACATAAAATTGTTCGCATATATAAACTAATAATTATATAGTAAATTTAAACGCCTGAAACGATTTTCCCTACTAATATAAAACATGCGAAAATGTTTATAGAGATATATTGAACATGTATTAGAACATGGCTTTGACATTTGACTGTATGCAAGGTGATGTTATTAATATTATGTACCTACATTTCAGAAGATAACGGTAGCTGTAATGTAATGGATACTGACCGAGTTACTTTGTACCCCATAGAGTTTCTGAAGTCTTTAGAATAATCAGGAGTGTCTTCACACATCTTGAGACTGAAAGTATGTTTGTGTTACCCCAAATTTAACGCGCGCGAAGCGGCGGGCAAAAGCTAGTAGTCTTATAAACGGCAATCGACCCAAGAGGTCTATATTATTTGGCAAAGTGCCTCTTAGCATTAGAACCCGCTAAAGGTCAAAACAATAATTTAGCTCGTTGGATATAAATAAAATAAACGAGTTAAGTGCTACGGGTTCCTTATATGGATTTATTGCGCACTACTTACCAACCTTTACTAAAGAAAGGAACATTTGAACTGACTGTTACTTCGGACGCATAAGAGGGTACTTATAAACCTTTTAGTTTACTCTATAAAAAAATAATTTATAACAAAGAAAATCATATTATGTTTACATAGTAAGTCCTTAAAGGGTAGATAGAAATATCATTATAAATATTACAACTGACATTTCGTATTGTAAATAATATTTGTGTAACTGTGCTCAATCGGTTTATTTTATAAAAATACATTTGAAATATTTTTTAATCACCGTGACGCGGCTACGTTTCAGCATCGTTAAAAAAGTTGTAGTCACAGGATGATTTTAATAGAATGATATTAGCCAACCTCAGACAAAAAGTAAAAGAGACAACATATAATTAAAACAACAACGTTTTAAATACACAGGCAATAATTAAATGAAGCAATTGGATGTTTTATTAATTATGCACAAATGTATACTACAAATTTCAAAGGAAATGTAAAAATGCACTTTACATAATTAACAACCTTTGTGTCAAAAATAAGTCAATTTTTAGCATAAAAAAACTGGTCTCTTGACACAAGAACACAACATATATCCATTCATTCCAAATCCATTGAATATCAACGTACATTATTTAATCGTCTTATCCATATAATTCTAGATACAGTTAACTCAACTGAATCATCATCCTCCTAGCGTTTTTCCAGTTTCAACCTGGGGTCCGCTTACTAGTCTAACCAGATTTGGTTGAATATTAGCTTTTCCACGGAGCGACTGCCTGTCTGACCTCCACAACCCGAAGGGATAGCGATAGTCCATAGCTTAGATTAGTGTCGGTTTGTCAAGAAGGTACTGACGCCCTATAACGGCTGTCAAAGATCTTTATAATAACCGGGACCGACGGCTTAAAGTGCTCTCCGAGGCACGGGGCAAACGATAATTTACAATTCAACACATAACTCCGAAAAGACATTGGTGCGCGCCGTGGATTCGAACCCGATACCCTCTGCATGGCAGTCTGTTGGTAAGTTGACCCAACTGAATATCGATCTATAATAATTAATCCCTTAGATACACTTAGACACTCACTCTGCCGCGCTTATGAAAAACGCACTAACTAACTTTTGACAACTTTTGAGAAAAACGCGGTGAATATTTTTTTATTTATTTTACTTGTATCTCCGGAACTAAATAAGTTATTGATGTGAAAATTGCACTGAGAGAAGAAGCAGAGTATAAGGTACACTCTCCTATTTATTAAAATTATTCAAATGTTATAGTTACATGTACAAATACAAAAGAATACTTATTGTTAGGAAATATTATTGTTTTATCCTATTCAAACTAATCATAAACGCATCAACTATACTAGATAATGCAATTATGCCTAGTAAATCATTTTAGTGCACTTTTCAATAGAATTATTTCACAATAATGTCTTACTTATACTTGTGGGGTATTGTATATGTGTGAGAATGCTGCGAATGCAAATTGTAATCGTGTGCGTAAGGTGTACCTATGTACCTATGTATCGAGTTTATGAAATGAAATAAATATCCAGTTGGCTAATAACATCCGAGTGTTTCACTTGTCTCCACCTAAATTACCCATACACATACACACAGTGCACTACAGTGGTGACCCCGACGAAAAAAATACGACTTACAATGTACCCCGCATCGACTCCGACAGCTTCGACGCCAACACTGCCAACTCCGTCAAGCGTCGTGAAGGAAGAACAACATGCCATCATCTCTAGTCTGTCGGTCGCGAATAAAATACCCGACTTTTGGCCCGAAAACCCGCGACTGTGGTTTGTACAAGTGGAAGCAATTTTGGCCCCGCAGAAAACAACTGACGCTGACAAATACTTCATGGTGGTGGCAAATCTCAGCAAAGAAGTCATACAGCAGGTAGCAGACATCGTAGCCAATCCCACGGAGAGCGACAAATTCGGCACATTGAAAAAACGCCTTCTACAAATCTATGAAGAGTCGGAGACAAGACAGATACAAAAGTTAGTGTCGGAAATGGAGCTGGGAGAATAGAAACCCAGCCAGTTGCTACGTCGCATGAAAGAACTGGCGTGAGGAAAGATAGAAGACGACACTTTGAAAATATTATGGCAAGGTCACTTACCATCGTCAGTCAGAGCAGTACTTACCGTCACGTCGACTAAGGACCTGGAAGAAATGGCAGTGATAGCTGACAAGGTCAAGGAGACTCACCAGTCACCGCAGGTCAACGAGGTAGCGCGCAGCAGTCCAGCAATATTCGTCCAAACCTGCGACATAGCAGCGATCATGGCGGAGATAGCGAAGATCAACCTAAAAGTAAACGAGATGGACAGGGGAAGACAAAGGTTCAGGCACAGAAGGGACAGCGGATACAGGAACTTCTCACGCAGCCGTTCGCGATCCAGGCCGCGCAGGACACCGGAGTGCCCAGACTGGCTGTGCTCGTATCACTGGAGGTACAGGCACAAAGCAAGGAGTTGCGTCGCGCCCTGCAACTGGAAAACAAAACAGCAGCCCTCGAGGTCGGAAAACTAGCAGAGCTGCAGCCAGTAGCGGATAGTTGTGCAGTCAAGGATCACCGCTTAATAGTAAGTGATAGGAAATATAATTATAAGTTTTTAATAGATTCAGGCGCATGTATTTCTGTGTTACCTAAAATTTATTTTAGAAATAAGAAAGAATTAGACTTAAATTCCGATTTTAAACTTTTTGCCGCCAATGGTTTAGTGATTAAAACGTATGGTACTAAGCCACTTCAATTAGATCCAAAATTAAGGAGACCGTTTAAATGGAATTTTGTTGTGTGTGATGTAAAGCAACCTATTCTAGGCGTAGATTTTTTAAATCATTATAATTTAATTGTAGATATAAATGGCCGTTGTTTAATAGATAAGGTTACCAACCTGGCAGTACGTGGAACGATCACAAACCATTTTGAACCAGCGATTTCTACGTTACACAAAGATCATCCCGCCTATGATATATTAAGTACATATCCGGACATTCTCAAACCCATGTCATTCAAGGAGGCACCGAAACATGCGGTTTACCATTTTATTGACACCACAGGCCCTCCAGTATTCTGTAAGCCTAGACCTTTAGCTCCCGAAAGATATAGAATTGCCAAAGAGGAATTTAAATCAATGTTAGATATAGGTATATGCAGGCCATCGAAGTCGCCTTGGGCAAGTCCATTGCATTTAGTACCAAAGAAAGACGGTCAAGTGCACCCCTGTGGTGATTATAGAGCATTAAATGCGATCACAACACCGGATAGGTATCCGATACCGCGTGTACAGGACTTTACATATTTATTAGCTAACAAAATTATTTTTTCCAAAATTGATATAAAAAAGGCATACAATAATATTTTAATTAATCCCGACGATGTTTGTAAAACAGCGATTACAACACCGTTCGGACTATATGAATTCGAACGTTTAACTTTTGGTTTGAGAAACGCTGCCCAAACTTTTCAACGTTTCATGACGAATACAGTCTTATCAGGTTTAGATTTCTTATATTGTTACGCTGACATATATATTAATAAGTTCAGAAAATCATATGCAGCATAAGGAACACTTAGAACAGGTATTTGAACGTTTAAGCGAATATGGCATCACTATAAACTTAGAGAAATGCACTTTTAAAGCTACTTCTATAGATTTTTTAGGCTACCAAGTCACTACATCGGGTATCAAACCTGTAGAAAGCAAGGTACAGGCAATTCTTGATTACCCAAAACCTCAGAATGTTAGTCAGTTAAGAAAATTTTTAGGCATGGTCAATTTTTATCGTAATCATTGACCGAGAGCAATAGAGTACCTAGAAATATTAAATAAATATATTCACAAGGCCAAAAAGAATGACAAAACACCTATACAGTGGACGCCAGACGCTGAGCAAGCATTCTCGGAATGTAAGAACGGATTAACGAACGCAGTCACGTTGGCGTATCCGGTGGCCAACGCGCCACATGCGCTATTTGCCGACGCTTCGGATAATTGCGTAGGTGCTGTGTTGCAACAATACATAAACGACTCATGGCAACCGTTAGGCTATTTCTCGAGAAAGCTAACTGACACACAAAAAAAATATAGCACCTATGACCGCGAGTTAATTGCTATATTTTTAGCTGTAGAATATTTTAGAAGCTTGTTTGAAGGTCGAGAACTTATAATCTTTACAGACCACAAGCCTTTAGCATTCGCATTTTCAAAAATATGTAAAAATAAGAAGAAGGAAAGTCCTAGGCGGGTAAGACAATTACTCTTTATAAGCGAATTCACGACTGATATCCGCCATATAAGTGGAATGGATAACATTGTAGCAGATGTGTTATCGCGCATAGAGTCTATACAATGTACGTCGAGCATAGTAGACTATGAAAAATTTGCTTTAGAGCAAGATCAGGATTCTGATTAGGTAAGCTTTGGAACTCGCAACTCCTATGTCAAGACCGTCACGTAACCTATAATATAGGGATTGCAACTATCGACAGTGCTTTATTCTATAGAATATATGACTATACATATAACGTTCATGATGAGCTTATAAATAATTCAATAGAATTATGTACTGATTTCAAGTGATATTTATTGAGAACTAGCTGTGCTCGCGACTACGTTCACGCGTGTGTTTCTTATTTAGGAATAAATTTTTTAATGAATTATAGGGTAATATGTTGGCGAGGAATTACATCTATTAAAATCCATCCTATACTTCTTGCATAAAAAACGCATAACAGATACACCGATTATCGGCTTCTACTATTGGTAAAAAGCACCTTAGAGGTATTTTTTTAGTTTGTATTCAACGTACAGAATTGACCTCTTCTGCAGTTCTATACGAAAGTATAGAATAAGGTACAGAACTTTCAATGAGCCACTAGCCCAATAAATACCTAGACCAGCTGTAAACTGCTATGCTAAGGTCTTGCGTTCAAAGATTACTTTTTGAAGTTAAGTGCGTATTAATCAGTTCATTATAGCTTTAATGCCTCGAAGAAAACCTTGACAAGCTATCAGTCATCTATATATCATGAGAAAACCAGTACTGTGGCTGTAGCCTGAAGATACCCAGATAATTCATGAATTTCCTGGTCAAAACCTTATCTTATACTCTCAAATCTCAAACAAGAAAGCAGTTTTGAAATAACTGGTATAATATTCAATTTTACTAAAAGACCTGCCAAAAGTATGGCCACGCTATAAGCACTACTGATCATCCGGCTATCATTAATTGTATTAAAGAGAAGAAAAATTATATTAAAACAAACTTCATTTCATTGAAGGTTGCATTTTCATTTTACTTTTGTGGAAAAACGGGGATCCCTTAACATTCTTTTGACTAAAACATTCGTTCCACAAAAACGGTACTTTTGCACAAACACGTTACTAACACGTAAGTAAGCTCACGGGATAAATTCTCTAAAAAGCCGTTTTCATGAAAGAGATGTTCCTTCAACAATTTATTTAAGAAAATTCTCGAAGGCTCCTTGGTATCAACGTGTGAGAAGCGCTTAAAGAATATTGCGACGACGCTTTAATTTTGAACCACATGGTTGTTATGAAAATTTTCTTTCTGCATATTTATTTAGCCTACTAATTGGGAAAATTATTAGGAAGCTCTTGACAAGACTAAACGAATGTGCCTACCGAAATCTGGGCAAAAATATTTCGCCTGTTTCAAGCGAAATATTTTTATGTGGGATGTGGGAGATATGTAATGGTATTAATCATGTATTTAGGCTGTGGGCTGAAATTACTGATATCCAAGTATTTATAGATAACTAGCTGATCCGGCGAACATCGTACCGCCATAGTTTTTTTTTTAATATTCGCATTTTTTTGTGAATCTAAACCATTGTCAAGTCCCCTTGTACACACACAAAAAAAATCATCAAAATCGGTCCAGTCGTTTAGGTGGAGTTCAGTGACATACACACGCACACAAGAAATATATATATATAAAGATATGTAAGAGAATAGTGGCAGTTAAATGACACTGACATGATGTTTGACAGTTAACACTAGAGTACACGCGTGGGCTACATACGTAGCCCAGGTTGTAATATTGTCATATTTTGGCGGAACTAGGTATGCCGCAGCGCAATCGTCTTGTGTATTCCTCGATTGGTTCTCCCCGCTCCTACTAGTAGAATGCGTATTACATCGACATAAGGACGTGCGCAAAAATCGTCCTAGAAGTTGGTGGGCTACACCTGTGCCCCGCGCGTGCGTTTAAGGAAAATAATTGCCCAGTGCACAAGTGGTAAATATTGTATTTTTTTGTAATATTATGGTGTATTAACATTCGATCGTTTATACATGGCATGTATAAACGGTCTCATAATAATATAAAAAATGAATAATCTACAAATAAAAGTGATCTGACGTCAATATTTCTAAAAAGTGTAATTCTATCCAGCAAGATTGTGTCCCAATTGAGCGTCGAATTTCCCAGCAAAATATAGGTACCAAGAGTTATCAAACTGAAAGGCAGGCTACTACAGGATTAAAAGAACATCCCCAGCGACAAAATATGCCTATTCGGGGAGAAGTTGGTTGGTATATATCCTGCAGCGCACGCAAGCAATGCAGCAAATGTATGAGGCGCATTTGTAGTGAACATCAGGAAGGTGTGTATCCTGACTGCTCGCCAATAGAACAGTCTATTGCGAATTATTTAATTATGTGGTTAATAGCCATTGCTAGTGAAAAACTTTAAAGTAAATATTACGTTCCTAAATGAAAATAAGACTATGGCATCTCAAGCCTGCACAATATTGATGTTTTTTAAGTAGTTTTAGTATATGTTTGATATAATTATTAAGAAGACAAGTCATGATTAATTTTCTGTTCCATTATGATTATAATAAAGATATCTATAAATTAAACAATGAGTTTTGTTAATTTATTTACTTCTTCATAGAATAAATTAATTCCGTGTGGTGATGGATTAAGAATACGGAATGTCACCACCCCATATCATTCCATAGGTGTCGTAAGAGCCGACAGAGGGAGCATATTATGCAGAGAACAGCACTGTAAGAGAAGAAAAACTTGATACAAACCCTATACCAACCCGTTTGGCCATCGTGGTATAGTAGGTCAATTCCTCCTTTCAAAGGAGAGGCCTAGTCCAGCAGTGGACTGTTAAAGGCTGATGATGATGATGAGAATAAATTGATCTGCAAATGGGCTACACCTGTAACCCGCGCGTGCACTCAAGGAGTATAAATGGGTACGTGCACTCTAGTGTTAAACTGTCAAACGTGTAAATAAGGTTTAAGCTAGCTATATAAGTCTACAAGCTCGGCTAATTCGTCCTATTCTCCTTCGACCACGGTTCAGGTACGATATGGTTCTGCCTATTTAACTGCCGTTATCCGTTATCCGTGTGGTGACGGATTAAGAATACGGATTGTCACCACCCCATATCATCCCATGGGTGTCGTAAGAGCCGACAGAGGGAACCTATTATGCAGAGAACAGCACTGTAAGAGAAGGAAAACTTGATACAAACCCTATACCAACCCGTTTGGCCAGCGTGGTATAGTAGGCCAATTCCTCCTTTCAAAGGAGAGGCCTAGTCCAGCAGTGGACTGTTAAAGGCTTTAACAGAAATAAACAGTGTAGTTATGGAATATAACTGAACAGTGATTTTCGTGACTTACGGTGAGCATAAATATTCAAATTTTCCAAAAACTTTCACTTAAAACCGTTAAAAATCAATTTTAAATTGAAGGAAAGGACATTGCGCGTATTCCGACCCGGTCACGGACATTGACGAACTTAGTATAAAATGAAAGAGCATGAATACTCTTACCAGTACATATGAGATTTTTTTTGGACTCCATGGGAGAACAAAGTTTGAGCTAGAAATATATTTATCAAAAAGTAAAAATCTAATACTCTATTCAAGTAATATGAATTGTCGTTCTGTTAAAAATAGCTACAAATCGGGTCTGTCGAGTGCATGCATGTGCCTGCTGAGTGATCATTCATGCCATTAGATGGAAACAATCCAGATTTTAGAGATTTCCCACAGTTGACATACGAAGAACTGATATTTTTATCATCATCTAAGATTAGACAAGTCCTACTGCCATGAGCATATGAGACCAAGATTTTATAAACAATAAAATATTGATCATCATCATCATCACCATCATCGCCCTAGCGTTATCCCGGTTGCATCCAAGACTTACACGCCTTTGAGCCCGAGGACCGTTTACTGGTCTAACCAGATGCATATGACTGAATATCAACTTTTTCACCGAGCGACTGCCGTCTGACCTCCGCAACCCAAAGGGATAGCGATATTCCATGGTTTGCACCATACATACATACATAGACTCACACCTGTTTCCCGGAGGGGTAGGCAGAGACTACGGAGCGCCATTTGCAACGATCTTGACATATCTCTCTTGCTTCATTCACTCCCATCAGATTCCTCATGCATGCTCTTCTGTTCAGGGTGCTTTTAACCTGTCCTGTTTTTAGGATGTCTCCAACCTGGTCAGAGAACGTCCGCCTAGGTCTTCCCCTTCGTCCTGTCCCTTCCACACTTGCCTTATATATTTGTTTGCACCAGTATCCGCTTTTTTAGGGTACTGACTCTCCGTAACGACTGACAAAGATCTTCATGACAGCCGGAACCGACGGTTTAACGTGCTCTCCGAGGCACGGGGTAAGCCATAATTAACAATATAATACACACATAACTTCGAAAAGCCATTATTACTGCTCGTGTATACATGGCCTCCGTACCATATGCAGTTGCGCGCATATTGTCAGTATCATTTATTTTCTATCCTCGGCTAGGCACCAACAAGAAATTAAAATCTCTGCGGTATTTTTAGATAAAATCACAATAGACATTGATTACGCCGAATAAATAATGTTAAAAATATGTTTTTTTTTAATTCCCACAACCCACAAGAAAGCGACCCTTACCATGATAAACTACAGATATTTACTGATAAATACTCACAATTTCATGTCTGTCCGCCGTGGGTTTTTCTCCCATACTATTTGCCCAATGTCCTTTGCAATCATAATTTAACGAAAACATCAAAATATAGACTACACATAATAGTGGTGGGACATCTGAATGAACGACAAGAACGGAACTTTGACATTAGTAAGTTCCTAATATTGAAAACCCTATTACACGATACATAGATACATATCCCGAGTGTTGCCATGTACTGAAAACGTTCCATTACCTGCAGAAAACTTTGTGCTTATATCTAAATATTATCTATTCTGAATACAAATTAAGATGGATAACATAACTATACGAAAACATCGTAGAAGACATTCGGACAGTAATATCTCAAGCGACTCAATGTTTAATGCTACAATTTTGGAATTATCTACGCAGAGCGAGAATTCACGCCCATTACATGATATCACTACAATAGCGGAACTTGAAAAGCAACTGACAAATACAAATGCTGAACTTGCAGCGGCGCATAGTGAAACCGAGGACTTAAATATGGAAATACAAACTTTAAAGAAAAAGATAATAGACCAGGAAAGGACCATCAGCCTCCTTAAGAAAGTTAGCACTTCTAGTTCTCTTCAAAGCACCCCCAAAAGAAAACAAGTATGTACGCCGCTTGGGCGAAGGCTCATTTGTGCTCAGAGGAAAAGCCCACGCGTATCGCCTCTCCATTCGGGCAATATATACAAAGAAATACACAAACCAACCATGTATACGCCTAAACAGCAAAAAGAGGACAACGCCACAGATTATACACCTAAGCAGAACAAAGAGGACAACACCCGCAGCAATGTGAACTTAGGTAAAATAATAACCGAAACTAATATCGTCACACCAATGCCTGGTGACGGAAATAATGTTAAAACACTGCGAAACATAATAATACTTGCAGATGAAAGAGGTAGACATATGCGTAGCACGAACGTACGTACAAAGTCTGGTCGAGTCTAATTATAAAGTAAAATGTTATTTTAAGCCGGGCGCAAAGATTGGAGACATTGTTAACACTAATGAAACATTAATTAAGACACTAATCAAACATGATTTTATAATATTGCTGGCAGGTACTAATGATAACAACCCACTTACTTTGTCATATAACCTTAATAACTGGTTGAAACAAGTCAATAACACTAATATCATTATTTCAGAAGTACCTCGTAACAAGTATTTAAACGACCGAAAACTAAATTATGAATTCAGATTTATAAGTAAAATTTTTTCTAATGTTACATTCTTAGATATGGATTACAGTAGAGTAATAAATATTCGTAAAAAGGATTGTATTATTATGTCACGTTGTATTTTGAAAGAAATTTGTCACATTGAGTATAAAAATAAATAAACCAAGTATACACAAGCCATTGTTAGCACTAGGAAACACTTTCATCCAGAAAATGTAATTATAGGAGAGCAAATTGAGTCAAATGATAAGCCAAAAGGCGACATTTGTGTAAATAGTACTGGTACTGATAGCAAGGATTTATTTCGTGTATAATAGATTATTTGTTATGCATAAAAACATTAATGGCCTACTATGTAAATCAGATTTACTGAGCGTGCATTTAGATGAGCTCCAGAAAATAAACAAACCCATAGACATCATCTGCATAACAGAACATAACATGAACAAAGATGACCATAATTTAGTGACTGTACCAAACTACAACTTAGGTGCTCATTTTTCCAGAGATAATAGAAATTGTGGCTCGTGAATACTCATTAAAAAAACCATAAGTTTGAGAAAATTAAATATATTGAAGAGTTGAGTATCTCTAATCAAATAGAATGTTGTGCTGTAAAATTACTGGAACATCCTGTTGTTAGAATATGCATATATCGCGTACCAAAGTATCAGATAAATAGAATTAACTTATTCCTCGACACTTTGACAAATATTCTAAGAAAAGAACTAAATCGCAAGCATGTCAAAATTATAATATGCGGTGATTTCAATATAGATCTTAAAAAAAGGACATTCGCCTCTACAGAATTTGAGAGTACAATTTTGAGTTATAACCTAAAATTTGGTACACGAGAATCAACTCGTATAAGCAGTAATACTTGTATAGACAATATAATTCACAATATAAAAGGGAGTAAATTCGAGATCATGGACTTTGCCTTATCCAACCATACTGCCCAAATATTGTCTTGTCCTGTCAAAAAACGTGTTTAATAAAGCAGTGTATACATACAAAAAAAACCTTAGTAATTGTAGCAAAACAAAATTTAAGCAGAGTATTGGCAATCTTACATTCTCTAACGTAATAAGTGAAACAGATCCTGAAAGGGCATTCAATTTATTTTTTTGAAGATTTCCTTCTTTTTTATAACCTATGCTTTCCGCTGATTAGAATAAGACATACTTCTTTAAAAACACCCAAGTGGATATCCAAAGGTATTGCTAAATGCTGCCGTTGAAAAAGAGAACTATTATGGGCATATCGCAAAACAGGCAATAACACTGATCGAACTAAATTCAAGCGCTATCCGTGTAGGCTCAAACGCATTATCCAATTAACACAAAAATCCCAAAATGACTACTACATAAAACACTCAAATAATAAGTATAAAGCCACTTGGAATATAATTAATGCTACAAAATCCAATATACCCAGAGAAAATATAACACAAATCGATGTAGACGGTATTTCAATTACAGACCCGCAACAAATTGCCGAAGACCTATCAATATTGCCACCGCAAATTCGAGTACAAATCTCAATTCAAACCCTTCGACATTTACCTCAAATCCATTTAAATTTAATACAAATTCAAATTCCGAATCATTGACATCCAATACAAATTCATTGACATTTAATACTAATTCTACTTCAAACACATTGACATCCAAAACTAATTCAAACACATTGACATCTAATACAAACCTATTGACATTTAATACAAATTCTAATACAAATTTAACATCTTATGATACGTTGACATTGATTAATAATAATGAGAAATCTTTATTTATGAACCCAACTACACTTACTGACATTCTGCAAATAATTAAATCTTTAAAAAACACCCAAAGCACAGGCTACGACAATATTTCTACATCAATAATAAAATACGTTGCAGCTCAGATAAGCCCAGTGCTATGTTATATAGTGAATTTATGCATTCAATACGGAACATTCCCTAGCAAATTAAAAATATCTATAATCAAACCTCTGTTCAAAAAAGGGAAAAGACAAGATGTCTCGTGTTACAGACCAATATCTTTAATTTCTATATTTGCTAAAATATTCGAGAAGGTGATATACAAAAGTTTATACAATTATTTTGAAAAACACAATCTTTTCGTTTGCGAACAGAAGGGTTTTCGTAAAGGCAAGACCATCAATATGGCCATTCACGACCTCCTTTTAAAAATATATAACGGTCTGAATAATAAATTACCTACAACTGCTATGTATATGGACATGACTAGGGCTTTCGATCATGTTGATCACAACTTGTTAGCTAAGAAGTTGTACAGATACGGAGTAAGGGGTAACGTTTTGTCACTACTTAAATCATATTTGAGTCAAAGAACTCAAGTGACACAAATAAATTCACTTTGTTATTCATCAAAAACTCAGAAAAGTTACCTATCTAGTCACAGAACAATAGCTTATGGTATACCACAAGGAAGTATATTAGGTACCTTACTCTTTCTTATTTATATCAATGAGTTGCCTAAAGCTGTTAAATCACCTATAATATTATTTGCAGACGATAGTACGGCTGTATTTACTCCAACAGACATTGAAAGTTACGAAAAAGAGATAAATGACACACTCAAAAATATCATAGACTGGTTGACTTGCAACAATCTTGTAATTAATCTGGACAAAACAAAAATAGTTCCTTATTCTCAGAATAAATCAACAGGAACATTGAACATTAATTATAATATGAAAAAAATAGAAGAAACGGACTGCATAAAATTCCTTGGTCTGTGGATCGACAAAAACATGTCTTGGAAAACGCACATCGAAACTGTCTGTAAAAAGCTTAATCAATTTTCCTTTGCAATGTATAAACTGTCAAAAACAGCAAGCCTTACCGCAGTCCTAACTGCATACCATGCACACGTAACATCCACACTGCGGTATGGCATAATATTTTGGGGAAATGCTACAGACAAAGAACTTGCCTTCAGAGCCCAAAAGAGATGCCTTAGAGCTGTCTGTGGCATTCACATTCCAGACAGCTGTATGCCCCATTTTAAAAAGTTGGAAATTCTAACTATGCCTGCGTTATATATTTTCGAGGTGGCAACTTTTGTCAAAACAAATAAAACCATGTTCGATAAACTTTGCTCGCGTAGACATGTTGACAAAATCGCAAATATGCAATCCAAAACAGCTCTTTTTTCAAAAAACTTTTTTGGCATGTCGTCACGCATTTATAATAAGATACCAAAGAAAATAAGAGAAATTAATGACATAAAAAACTTCAAAAAAACATTAAAGGATTTCCTAGTACGTAGACCCTATTACACAATCCAAGAATTTCTACTGGACTCTTTCGGAAATTGAGCCAACATTTCGTTTTATTGTACCTAATTATTTCTTTTGTATAATTTAAGTGGATGATTAATTTAACCCCTTGTACGTTGAACGCATATCTACGCGAGACACAATATACAAAATTATAATAATATTGTACGCCTTACACGGCTGAGCAATGTGATTCTATATCCAGTATAATATATGCTATTTAGCTGTAACAACACCCTGTAACCACTGTTTTCACAATAAAACATTTGATTGATTGATTGATTAATTGATCTATATATATTATGTAATTATTATATACCTATTATCTACTTCCTAGGAAAAAATAATATAACAGTGCAAATGGAAAATTTTCTAGCGTAATAAAAGTAATTAAATCTCCATAATGTAGGTATATTTAAAATGAAATGTTTCTAATAAGTTGATATTGATTAAAAAGGCTTTAATTTCAAAATGTAATTCCACGTAATTCCACATAAGTGTAACACTATCATTCACACACACTTTCAATGTTTCCAACAGCTTCGAGTAGCTGTATTAAAGGCTATTCTAATTCAAAAATTACGTAAATAAAGCACAACCTCTGTGTCTCTTCAATATTATCACATGAACCAAATTCTTATTTGATAAAAACACGAATGTAATATTCGTGGCACGATTTTTCATATAGCGGTATTGCTTCTATGTTTTCTCTTTGACCACACAATACATGTATTGTTTTAAAAATGGTAGTGAAAATTCGAGTGCACAGTCTTGATTTAATTAACTAGATATACATTTACTTTTTAATATTTTCTACTTTTATACAAAATTTTGGTCAACATTTTTCATTTTATTTCACTGTCGTGACGCAGTTTTCCTTGAGTTTCAAATCTCAACGTTAGTTAAAAAAAAAATGTATTTTAATTAAAAAGGCAGCCTTTTAATATATTGCCGGGTTTATAATTAATAGTTATTTTCACTTAGGTTGTAAGTAAGGTAACTTAAAATAACGGCCGACGATGAAGCCACTTCTTTAATGCTAATGTATGGTAACGAAACGCTGGCACGATGTTTTTCATATTCATATCTACGATACGACAATGAGAAAGGAATCTGTATTCACAACATTGCCAGCAACAGAATAAAAAAATACGCAAGTCTGCATTCTATAAAACTAAATACAAGCGTCAAACGAGACTGTGATTTACCGATTCTTAACCTTTTGGGAATATACCCGCCATGGTTGGGTAAGTAAATGTAAATGTGCCGCAGGTGAATTATGTACTAAAATTCTAAATTTTTTATTTAAAACAACTTTGTTTCTTACAACGCTAGCAAGGACTTTTTTATTACAAGCTTTTATTGAACTTACGTTGTTAGTCAGTGTATCAGCAAACTATTGCAAGCTGGATTAGAACCACTGTTGAGTCACTACAAGGTTGAAATTTGTTTGCAGCGTTTGTCCAGTACCGAAGCCTGATGATAATGTATTTTTAGTATAGTGGCATTATAATTTACTAGCAGTCGCCCACGGCTTCACCTGGTCTAAACTTACAACCCCTATTTTACCCCTTTGGGGGTAGAATAGTTAAAACCCCTGCCTTAGCAAGGTTATATAAAAAGCCTACTGTCCGAAGAACAATGGCAGACTACCTAACTTGTGGTTTTATATTTCTAGCTTCAGTAGCTTAGGCTCTGCGATGATATGGCAGCCAAGGACAAGTAATTTTATGCATATTATATTAATCAGACAGCGAAAGCTTAGTTGTTAAACCATTAGCTTGCCCCAAAGGTTCTCGGATTCGACGCTTACAATGCTGACTTTTTAAGTTATACGCATATTGGATTATTAATTTACGATAGCTGAGTGCCTTCAGTATCGTCTGTAGATGTTTGACAGACTCTCTTAAATATAGTTATACGAAATGTAGACGGCAAGCTTTTGTAATGGTAAGTAACTTTTTGGTAGCGTTCATAGTGTAACGTTTCTCGAGGTTGTAGAGCCTTGCTGATTACAGCATGAATAGGCCGGCTCGACCGGGGAAGTACTACCCAGTACCCCCTCACAGAAAATCGACGTAAAGTAACAGTATCTAAACTGTTCCATTTCGGTGAGTGAGAGTGCCGGAGGTCCTATCCCATATTCCTTTTACCTCATCCCACTCCTCATCCTATCCCTTTTCCCAACCCAAAGGGCGGCAACGCACTTGGGACGCCAGTGGTGTTGATGTGTCTATGGGCAGCGGTAATTGCTTACCATCAGGCGATCCGTTTGTTCGTTTGCCACCTATTATTAGAAAAAAAAGGTGGCTGTGATGCTCTCCAATTATGTTCTTATTTAATGATGTTCATTGAACTCAGTGGCCGTTTCTGCGTTTCTAGCAGCCCCTTACGTACCCATCCATTAGAAAGTAGTAGCTTTTGCCTTTAAATTTATGTTCAAAGATACATTAAGGTAAACTCTATATTACTCGACCACACATATTGTTCAGAAATTATGAACCTAGCTTAAAAAAGCTGGTTCAGTGAAAATTGTTATGCTAAGCTAACACTTTTCACTGAACCAGCTTTTTTAACGATTAACTCAATAAAAATTGGGCAAGTGCGAGTCGGACTCGCGCACGAAGGGTTCCGTACTATCAACTATGAAAAAAACCACGTTTGTTGTATGTATACTTAAAAACTTTTTAAGTTTCTACCTCTTTATTAAGATCTAGTAACAAATTGCTTATAAATTACGTTTGTTGTATGGGAGCCCCCCTTTATTATTATCTTTTTTAAATTTAATTATTTATTTTAAAAGGTAATATACAACTACATATTCTGTGAGAATTGTAAGGTTCTACCTGTTACCGTTAGTAATTTTGAGCAAAAAATACGAAAAACAACACGTTTATTGTATGGGATCCCCCCCTTAATATTTTCATTTTTTTTATTTTAGTATTTGTTATAGCGGCAACCGAAATACATAATTTGTGAAAATTTCAGCTTTCTAGCTATCACGGTTTATGAGATACAGTCTGGTGACAGACAGACGGACAGACAGACAGACAGCGGAGGCTTAGTAATAGGGTTCCGTTTTTTACCTTTAAGGTACGGAACTCTAAAAAAGAAGCCTTTCATCATAATAAAATTCTACTTGCTTTATAAAATGCTTGTCATTTAAATTAATTAAAAGCCAAATGTATATAGTGCGTTTATTAGTCCACCATTACGCCCAAAAAGTTGTAATAATGGAACCTCTTTTTGGTTGTTAAGTACAATGAAGGTAATTGCCTTAATTGCTAGGCCGACGGCCATTATGCCCGACGATTTGGGATTCGAATCAAGTCGAAATAAATTTACCTAATTTCTTTTCGCCTCTATTCTATGCCGAAACCTCTTTTATTTTAATATACGCAGTGAAATTGTGGGAGAGAATATAGAATATTACTCTTGTGCAATGTTGGTGGGATTTGGTTGAACGCATTTTGTTGCTATTTTTTATGTTTTCGACTATGGAATAAAAAGGTGATTTTTAACAGAATTGTTAAAAAGGACGTAAATCAATTTGAAACATAATTTAAATTCTACAGGTAATTTTTAATACCTACTGTATAGAATTGTTAATGTTAAATGTTAACAAAATAAATATTACTATTCGAAATTCCAAACGCATAATTGCATGAATGCTAATAGCATTATAGACTAGCCAATATTATATATTCAATAAATACAAGATATTATTACAATAATTAATTAATCGGTTCAGTTCGCAGCGTATTATTTGATCAATGGCTTCCGTGAAAGGCAACTAAGAGGTTAGAATTTATCACACTGGTGTTGCATCATTATGAGATAACCGATATTTGTATCTACGTAGCAGATGGTACAACTGCGCATATGTATTGAAATATTGAATAATACACATTGATGAAACGGAGTGCTCTCTGCCTTTCGAGGTGGGCAGGTGGTGTTCCATTATTCATTACAAATTGTAAATTAAAGTCAAATTATAAACAGATTTGGTCTTAACAGTTATAGACACACGTATTAAAATAAATGTATTAAAAATAATATTAGTTTTTATTTTGAGGTTTAATCTGGGCCACGTATTTCTTTCCAACCAAAATAAAACTTCCATGTCATAAGTTTAATGCACTTTAAAAATAAGCGAGATATATTATATTTCAAAAGCCATGTATGACATAGACACTATATAATAGAAGCCAGATTGAGAACTCTTTTTGTCTAGTTTCTAGGCCGATAAGGTGTATCAGTAACAGTTATAGTATAAGACTCGCTCGGAAAGCATGTCCCTCTATTTTCGAACACTGATAAATAAATAGCAACTTTTAGCTTGTACTATAAATTTATGCTTCGAGGTATTGCGCCTGTGTAGCTATTGCAAAATGAAAAATATGCGGTCTAGTGGTTTGCAAACGCGTAGCTGATTTGCACACGTTTCATCACTTTGAGTGACCCACAAATTCATGTTTTGAGTCTAGTTTTCTTTTGTGACTGTAGGTTGTATCTTCATAAAGTCCTATGCGATACACGGATACAGGATCAATTCCTAGTGCGTTAGATGTCATAAATAACAATATATATATCGCCGTCCCCAACGAATAACATCGTAATCAAAAAAAGTAAAATTTACAGGAAAAATAAAAAACCTTTTTTTGATTATAACTTCATAACAGTTTTACATAGCAAACTCGTTGCTATACCAATAGATAGGTATTTTTTTGCTTTGTAAAGAGATGTAATTTAAAAAAATATTAGTTTTACACCCATAATAATATAATCAAAAATTCATATTTCCAAAATATAAACACAATTTTCAAACCGTAATGCAACAATACGATTTTATTTGAGATAATTGTTGACAGTGACCAATAGTTAATTGCGATCGTCTTGACTGTCAATTAGCAAGGTTGATTGTAATGGTAACTTATTATTATCATATTATTTATTGCTCAAAACAATATTTTGTGGTAACAATAAATTGGTTTACATTAAAATTCCGTAGCAAAAGGAATGGTAATATACTTTACCGAAATAAATTATATTTATTGTACCCGAATAAAATTGTAATTGCAGTTTACTGGAAAAAGGATAACTTTAAGGGGTCAGTATTAATTAATTATGATGATATTCGTCACAAAAAATAGTTTTTATTTTTAGACGAATAATACAGGTAAATTCACTACAAAATTTCTAATTCGAAAAGTAATCGACGTAATAACGAATCACGTGAAAAATATTCACAGAACAATAATTCCTTATAAAAGCACTCCTATCGCAATCGTTGATTACGATATTATTCGCTGGGGACGGCGATATACACATTATTCTGAAAATAATTTAAATATGAGCATTCAATTATTATTTTCCTAATATTCTCAAACATATTTGTAGTTGAATTTGCACATTACTGTTTATTTTTAGGTACTCAGTAGTCCTTCATCCGCCGCCAAGGACGTTGTGGCCTTCGGGCTATCCACCGGGGTGTCAGTGTAGAATGCTAACGCGACCCCCTGGCGCCCCCAAAATGGCGTTGGGGTATGTGCTGTGGTTTAAGTGGGTATTACGGCCTTGCACTCCAGCCGTCAAGTCCCACATACGTGCGTAAATTCATTTCCACAGCAATAAAAAAGGTTCTTAGTAGTATTTGAATTTTTTATTAAATAGTTCGATCTCTCCAACCAAAAACTCCGTAATGTGCTATTATGGGTTTTATGCTGTTATCACAAATTCGGCTTCTATCGACTAGAAAACATCGTAGCAATTTCTTCAGTTTTTTTCTATTGATGTTTACAAATAAATCATGACACACATGTTTATTGTTGGGAATTTTTAGATCTTTATGAGAAAACAATTTATATTTTATTTTGGTAAGTTGCGATACCCGGATTATCGGCGTAAATAATTTTAATGAAGTTTTTGATAAACGTTTATATTGGTTTTTTAAATAATCATAATCATAAGCGTTTATTGCGAGAATGGGTACATAATTGATGTTGTATACAATGCTGATAAATAAGTTCCTCCATTTTTAACCTACCACGATTTGCACACATACTAAAGATTATGTAACGGGTCTGAATCGTGTTAATGAATGAAAAGAAAGATTAAATAATCCCACTGCCAGAGTCACAAAACGTATACGAGCGCTAGTCAAGGACTACCAAGATCTTTTCACGGACGATGTGTTTGAACGCCTCTATAGACCTAAGACCGTTCAACCGCAGAAAATATATGGTTTGCCGAAAATTCACAAGAATAACGTGCCTCTACGCCCGATCGTAAGTTAGATCAATTCACCCACTTACGAACTAGCGAAACACATTGCAGCGATACTGCAACCATTAGTAGGTAAGACATCGTCGTTTGTAAAGGATTCTCGCCATTTTGTAGACGTCATCAAGAGCATGAAAGTAGAACCCGATGAAGTGATGGTGAGCTTTGATGTCGAGTCACTATTCACAAGCATTCCAATTCAAGACTGCCTTGATGTGGTAAACTGAGGTTAAGCGGTCTGTCTGATAAATAAATTGTTCTACTGAAACTAACTAACTAACTATATCGTGGACAATATTACCTCCAGATCGACGGAGTGACCATGGGTAGCCCTATCGCACCGGTAATGGCCAACATCTGGATGGAACATTTTAAAGAAAGGATCCAACTACAAGCGTTCCACGTAAAGATATGGAAAAGATACGTCGATGACGTGTTCTGTATTATAAAGGGTAACAGACATGTTGTAGAACAATTAGCAGATCACTTGAACTCCATACACCCTAATATAAGGTTCACTTATGAAATGGAGACAGACAAATCGTTGGCCTTCCTCGATGTGAAGATCAAGGTGAGAGAAAATGGAAACCTGTCACACACTGTTTACAGGAAGCCCACACACGGACAGGTACTTACACGCAAATTCACATCATCACCCGCGACATTTGCATTCCGTTATTGCTTCATTGACAAACAGAGCATATGACCTTTGCGACCCCGAACACTTAGATAGTGAGCTCACACATGTTCGGGAGGTACTCAAGCAAAACGGTTACAAACACAATATGCGAAGGTCAAGGAAAAGGTTGAGACTGACTGAAGTGAACAGAGCGCCAGCGTTCATGCCCTACATAAAAGGAGTAACGGATAAAGTTGGAACAGTACTACAAAAATACTCCATCAAGACTGTATATAGTCCGTACTCCAAAGTAGCAAATCACCTGCGTACTCCAAAGGATGTCATCCCTTTTCAAACACCAGGCGTGTACAAGGTAGATTGCAGCTGTGGTAGTTCCTACATCGGGCAAACAAAAAGGACCATCGCCGAACGAGTTAAGGAACACATCACGGCCGTCAAAAACCGGCAAACCACCAAGTCGGCCATAGCTGAGCATTTGTTGGAGTCAGGATCCAATCACTGGATTGAGCTACATTGGCCCCAGGTTCTCTCCACAGACCGGCACTATTTTTCAAGGATAGCACGGGAAGCGGTTGAAATCAAAAGCACGCAAATTTCAACCGGCAGGATGGTTACCGTTTATCGACATCTTGGAATCCTGTCATCAGCAAATGTAGACACCGACGAGGTGACATTACGCGCCAGTGTGTAGATACCATTAGTGTTGTGTGTCGAAGTACCGACAGTTCCGAACATATAAATGTTAGTAATTGTGAAGACCAAGTGAGGGTAGTTTCCAAAACCCGCACTTCTCGGAGGCAGCGCTGACGAACATCAGTCATCCGGTGACCACGGCTGGTGCAACCCATGCCGAAACGTCGGGAAAAATAGAAAGGTATTTAATCTTTCTTTTCATTCATTAACACGATTCAGACCCGTTACATAATCTTTAGTAAGTTCCTCCATATAATTTTAAATCCCATAAAAACAATACTTGTCAAAAATAGCAAGTCCCGCGACCGTAAAAAGTTGTGAGATCCATGTAATACCAAGCCGGTTAATTAAAAATCTTTTATGTTTTAAATAAGTAAATTGACTCGGCCATCGCATGAAAACAAAATATTTATAATGATGAGTGTGGATGTAGTCTATGGTGCTGTATCCTCCTCGAAAACCGGCCTGTTCAGGAGGCTGAAACTCGTCAAGTCTACGCCCGAGGCGGTTCGTAATGACCCTTGAGAACAGCTTATAGACGTGGCTCAAGAGCGAGATAGATCGATAGTTCTTTAAAATAGTTTTGTCTTCCTTTTTGAAGAATAGAACGACAATGCTCCACGCCCTTGGAGTTCTCACCGAGAAGAGGACAGAATTAAATATGCGTTAGATTTGCACAAGTATTGGTTTCCTAACTGCCTTTAGCAGCTCCGTCGTAATTCCATTGTCCCCGGAGGCTTTTTTATTTTTGAGCTGCCTTAGGGCCACCACGATTTTGTCCTGGCTGACATCTGACAATTTTTTATGATGTTGCAGCAGAAATGCATAAAATCATTAACTTTCACCCTTTTAACACCAACCCCAATTTGTTATAGCCATATTAGTAATTTTATCACATCTCAAGATTCGTTTATCTGCAAAATAATTTAGCGGTTCTTAATTGCGCACAATTAACTTATTTAAGGTATAAATACCTATTTGTTTCCGGATGGATCATTACCCTTTCTCGACGTCACCGTGACAATGAGAGATAATGGTGCCCTTGAACACACTGTATGTAGGAAACCGACACACACCGTCAGGTATCTTAACGAGAACTCGCACCACTATCCACGGCACTTCTGATTCCGCTGTGTCTTCGTTAGTAAACAAACCGTATGACCTGTGTGACCCTGAACAGTTAAATATTGAGCTGTCACATGTTCAGGAGGTACTTAGGTGCAATGGATACAAGAAGAAGATACTCCGTCTGAAAAGGAAATATCGTAGACATGAAGTAAGCAGAGTGCCGGCTTACATACCGTTTCTAAAGGGAGTGATGGACAAGATTGGAACAGTACTCAAGAAATACTCCATCAAGACTGTATACAGTCCACGCTCTAAGATAGCACACAATCTGCATACCCCATAGGATGTCATTCCACTCCAAACACCTGGCATCTATAAAATGGATTGCAGCTGTGGTAGTTCATATATCGGACAGACCAAGCGTGCTATCGCTGAAAGAGTAAAGGAACATATCGCAGCTGTAAAAAATCGACAAATTAATAAGTCGGGTAGCTGAACATTTCTTGGAGTCTGGACCAAACCACTGGATAGAATTGCATCAACCACGAGTCTTATCGACCGATCGTCACTATTACTTCAGGATAGTACAGAAAGCGGTAGAAATCGAGAAATATAAAAAAAAACATTTATTTATTTATAGACTCACGCCTGTATCCCCGAAGGGGTAGGCAGAGGTGTAATAGTCCACCCACATTTCGCCAGGAATGCTTAGGTCCCACGTAATAGGGGGCGAGCCTATTGCCGTACCGGGCGCATTACCAGGCTCCGCGCTGCTACTGAGAATTTCCTAACGGAAAAACCCAATAACACTTTGCCCGACCCGGGAATCGAACCCGAGACCTCCCAATCCGACGCGCACATTTTTGCCGCGAGACCAACGAGGTAGTCTATAACAATTTCAACTCTAAAATACAACATCATCCCGGGATTTAGATTATCGACTAATTGGCATTGAGTCATCAGCAAATGTAAACACTGTCGTACGGTAGTGACACAGCTCAACAGTGTGTAGACGTCTTTAGTGTAGTATGTCGAAGTACCGACATTGCGAACATAAATAAAAACCAAGTAAGGGTAGGTGCCGAAACCCGCACTTCTACAAGATGGCCCTGAGCTTTCACTAGTCTCTCCGCGACCACTATCGGTGCAAGAGGATCGAAACATCGGAAACAAATAGGTATTTATGCCTTAAATAAATTGTAAATTGTACGCGATTCAGACCCGCAAATTTATTTTGTATGATGTACACATCGCGAAGCTTTTAAATCGATTAGTTTATCTGCCTCTATCACTAATTTACTACATCCTCACTAACAATAAATTTGTTATTTTTTCTACCCTAGAAATAATTTATATGACAAAAAAAATTTTAACTGGATCATCTATCTACACATTTATATAAAAATCGATGTTCGTTTGTTTGTACACCTTTAAAAACTCTAAAACTTTAGATGCACTGATGGCTTTGGTAACTTTGTTGAGAATTTCCTGGCAAAGTGGCTTGAAAAAAAAGGAATAAGAAAAAACACCTTAAAAAGGGGATACCGTGTTCGCTGGGTCAGCTAGTAATAATATAATTTAACTTAAACCAATATATTGCGATAGAATCTGTAAACCGTAGTTTGATTTCAATGTGTAACATTAATTCTGTGGTATAATAAATATTACTTATAATCGATATTATTGTTTTTTTTTTCGTTTATTACCTTCTAATTTGACATTTCAATATTTAAAAATAAGTCGGTATCAAGTGGTAACAATAACTTTGTTTTACTAATGTTCCTCATAATAATAATGTTATTTATTAATGTCGTTATTAAACTTATTTGATATTACCACAATAACTCCGTAAATTCACGTTACATGTCAACACTTCAATATAAAAAAACGCCGTCGAAGTCCATAATATAATGTTATGAAATATTATATTTGATAAAGTTACTGCAATTATTCCGTAAGTACTATTGCTGTATTATTGTATGTATACAATTGTTGGTATTATTTATTTTCATAAATTACTAGGTTTTGAATAAAAGGTGTTTCATAATAATGACACAGTTATACTTCGCAAAAAAATTGCTTTCATTTAATACATCAATGACTTCAATAGTCCTACTCGTTGAAAATATATCTTTTCTCCTGTAAAAAAATGATTTTTCAATTACCGGTTTATTGCTTGGAGGCCATAAATCGAGTGTCCTTTTGGGTACTTGATTTATTGGATAACTTATTGCATTTCACAAATTAATTAAAAGTTATCCAAATAAAGAAGAGCACTAAACTGTCGAAAACACATAGATATTAATTATAAAATTGGATTAATCGTACTACACATCATTAAACCTCTCATCTATAGTATTTTCAAAATAATTGTTAGAATGATCAGTTATCTAACCGAAGCTTTTGAAAACCCGGTACAGTTAATCCTTGTTAGAGCAACGAAAACGAACCATTCACGTGTAATTGAACTCGACACGTGTCGCTTCACGCATGTTAAACCTGATGATATTGATAGTGTAGAAATTGTGTTGCCACACATGGTTTCAATAATAAAATGTCAAAGATTTTGCTCTAACTTGTTATCTAACAGTTGAAAATCCATAAAAAATATGTAAGTACGCATATTATATCCAGCAGTGGACGTCTTTAGGCTGACATGATCCGAATCCGATCATGAAACCGCATCCGCTATTTCTTACAAATAATACAAATTAATTTATAATTAAATATTAATGTACCTATTAATACATACCTAGGTATAAAAATTCAGTGTTCTCTAGCCATTAAATAAACTACAGTAAAACGCTGCATAAGATCCTGTCATAATCATGATGTATGTATATGTGAATAATAAAGTTTTTTCAGCAAATTGGCTGCGTGCCAAAATAAGCTTTTATTTAAAAAACATTTGGCAAGACAGGATCGTTAAACCTGAAGTCCATGAAGCAGAATACTTTTAGTGCAAAATTAATTATAATAAGAATATATACGGAATATCCGAATTATACTCCGTGTGATGACGGATTAAGAATACGGAATGTCACCACCCCATATCATCCAATGAGTGTCGTAAGAGCCGACGGAGGGAGCATATTATGCAGAGAACAGCACTGTAACAGAAGGAAAACTTGATACAAACCCTATACCAACCCGTTTGGCCAGCGTAGTATAGTAGGCCAATTCCTCCTTTCAAAGGAGAGGCCTAGTCCAGCAGTGGACTGTTAAAGGCTGATAGAGACGGAAAACGGAGAAGACTAGATACGGAATGTCTATTTATATCAACCGACTTAAAAGAACTTAGGAGATAGTAGAGCCTTGCTGATTTCAGCATAAAAGAGCCGACTAGACCGTAAAGTACTCGTACCATGAGTTTCGTTCGGTGAATCTGAATCCTCGCGGCCCCATCCCCTTTTCCTTCTCAGTCATTCTACTCCTCAAACGTCCATTTACGTCATTCTACTTCTCACTAATAATCATTTGCCATCAAGTGAACCGTCGGCTCGTTTACCTCGCATCACATAAAAAAAAGAAATATCATGCTTAGCTGCAAACAGGCATGTTCGTCATTTAGGTCCAAACCGTTTACTTGCCTACGTTCACTGCGCGGTTCACAGCAAACGCAAGCTTTAACTCTTCAAAAGATGTATTTAAACATAACAAATAAAGAATATAATATTCGTTAACAGGTGATTGCTTACTATCAGGTGATCCACCAGCTGGCTTGCTTCCTACAACATAAAAAGAAATCTGTATAAACATTGTGTAACGGTGAGATACGAGTATGTATATACAACTGAACAGTACAAACTACCGTCTTTAAACTACCATAAACTAAAAAAGTAGGCCACTTACTATGGAATTCAATATTCGAAATATAGATAGATCTGTAGATTTTAGATTCGTTTTTGACAGTTTTTGACATAAGCTCCATACAAAATATGTCAAACACGAAGCTAAAATCTACAGATCTATCTATAGTTCGAATATTGAAGATGGCCGTTAGCCACCGACATAATATATCTCTCTTGCATCAAGGGGATCGTTAAGCTGTCCATCTGACGTCACGAAGACACGGTTGATAGATCGCAAGTCAGCCGTCCAAAAAAATTAGGGATTACGTTTAACTATACGAAGTGGTACATGTATACTGGATATTTATTTGCGAATACTGCATCCACATACATTTTTTCAAATAATTTTATACATCAGATTGTATAAAAGTACGTTTTAGCATATGCGTCAGTCTCTTGCCCGCCATGTGTGGACCCAAAAATGCCTTTCAATCGATTAAAGATTTTGCTTCAAGTTTGAGTTGCAAGATTTCACCCTAACATACATAGTTACACATACTCATACTGTACAGTTTAGTTGATTGTACACTTATAGTTAGTTGTGTTTGTTAGTTATTGGTTGTGAGTGTGACTAAAAGATAAACGCGTTTAGACACCGAATTTTGATTTATTATTCACTCGTTACAAATAGTTTACGTAAAAGTTGATGATTCTCACATACGTCTGTCTCGCGCGTTAGTTAAAATGCACACTACTTACAATATAATTTGTTACGACATCGATGAGTCGGCAGTTTTTTCATAATGCTAATTAAAATGTACGTAAACCGTACACATACATTGTAAAGCTGGAAAAAAAATTTTAACACTAGTAACATGATAAGTGTTCAAAATAATGGATCTGTTCCCGACAGTTACATAAACACCAAAAATATTGAAATAAGTCTCTCAAGTAAAAATAAAAGAGCAAGATAATTTATATTTGTTCGCATATATTTATCATTGTCAGTTACACAGTGCGATATCGTCAACGGAGACGGAAACCTCAGGCTAAGTTATGACTTTCGTTGTATTATTATCAGAGCGTTTTATTCAGAATTTGTTAGCATAACAAAATGAGACATTAGACGGAAGTGTGTTTTTGTAAGAAAGTCGTGGAAATCTTGACATAATTTTGTGCTAACGCTTACAGATACTTTGAGAACTGTATTTTTGCTTGTTATAACTTATTAAAATAAACTTGGTTATAATAATATCAACCCCGTTTATTATCTGTCCCACTGCTAGGCAAGAATGTCTTCTTCGTATGAGAAAGGTTAGGCCAAGTGCGAATTGACAGACATCACATATAGTATTTTCTTGGATTTACGCGAATGTTACCTACTCATTGAAATTAAACTACGGTTTACGGAATGTATCGTATTAGTGTTACTGACATTACAATTGAAACGTATTAGAGCACGAGCCCACGACTGCTGCTTGTTATTTTATAAAAGCTGGAAGTTTGCCTGTACATGCCCCCTATGAAGGTAAGAACGACCATCGATTATAGTGTTTGAGTTGTGGTTACTTTGGCATCAGGTAGTAAAGGTTGATAAAATGGTACCTAAAGTTCGTTATAGTATAAACACAAAATTTTATATATGTTACTTGTAGACCTATAAAAATATGTTAGCCCAACCGCCGGACAGTTTCAATGGTTTTAACATCTTGCCAGACACTTTGAAAGTCCGCTGTAGGTACGAGCGCGAGAGCTTAGACAATTGCGTAATTATTGCTAATATATTATTTCAATGTGATTTGATGCTCTCGATATTATTTTCGGAACAACTATTTGGCACCAACAGTTATGACATTGCTCTTGACGAAATCTTGTCTTTTACAATAATATTGCTAGTAATTAAATATTTTTAATGGAAAAATGTATACATTTTATAAAATGAAGTCACCTTCTTGTCCTGTATTTCTGTATGAACGATAAACTCAAAAACCACCAAACTTTTTTTCCTCAATAGATAGTGTGATTCCTGATGAAGGCAAAGGTGTATAAGTAACGTAAGCGGAGGCACGTTTCGAGTCTAAGATAAAATAAAAACTATATCGAATAGCGAAAACTACACGGTAGTTCCTTTCATATTTAGCTAGCTACAAGCATATTGCAAATTAGACACAGAAGGCACATAGTGAAATCACTTTTCTTCCTACCTTCAAATTATTGTTTTGCGAGGAAAGGTAGGAACACGCACCCTTCACTGAAGTACTGCCAACGTTTATTATTGCTATTTTTATATTGTTTATTCTTCGTCAGCGTCGCATGAATCAATCAATATTTGCCTCATCATTAGTTTTAACACTCAAGATCATCCATGATTAACAAGGAAAAACTCTGTTTAAGTGCAACCACCATCTTGAAAATAAATACATACATACAAAGACTCACGCCTGTTTTCCGGAGGGGTAGGCAGATACTACGGAACGCCATTTGCAATGATCCTGACATACCTCTCTTGCTTCATTCACTCCCATCAAATTTCTCATGCATGCTCTTCTGTTCAGGGTGCTTCTGACCTGTCCTGTTTTTAGGATGTCTCCAATCTGGTCAGAGAACATCCGTCTAGGTCTTCCCCTTCATCCTGTCCCATTCACACTTGCCTTATATATGTATCTGCTTGGTCAGTCTTTCGTTATCCATCCTCTCCATGTGTCCAAACCACCGTATCATGCCTTTCTCGATGCTTGTCACTACATCTTCTTTTACACCACAACACTCTCTTATCACACTATTCTTTACCCTGTCATTCAAAGACACACCACACATACTTCTCAGTGCTCTCATTTCTACAGCATTTATTCTACTTTCAAGTCTCTTCTGCCATACCCAAGTTTCACTACCATACATAAGTGTAGGTACTAAAACCCCTCGCAAAGCTAATCTTGCCTTTTTGGACACGTTTTGGCTGTTCATAAAAGCCTTCAGCGCTCTATTCACTCTATTACCTGCATTAACTCTTCTTTCAATATCTTCTTCATTCTTACCATATTTTGTAAACAGCGTACCTAAATAAACAAACTCATTCACTTGTTCCACTCGTTGTGCACTGATCATAACATTGCAAGCCGTAACACATTCCTTCAAAACCGTAACTTTCGTTTTACTTACATTAACTTTCATTCCTTTCTTCTCTAACGCAGCATGCATGATTGTTACCATCCCCTGCAACTCCTCCACTAAAGATGCAAGTATTACCTGATCATCAACATAAAGGAGGCATTTGACAAATTGAGTTACTTGTCAAATGCTACCTTTCATCCTTAATCCACAATCACTATGTTTAATATCTTACAAACAACTGTGTTAGGTTAAACAGCCACGGCAACGCTACACATCCCTGTCTAACACCTGTGTCGATGGTAAACCATTCAGTGCATGACCCGTTTATCCTCACACAAGCTCTAGAATCCCCTTATAGGGATTTCAGAGCTCGAATGAGGCTGCTGTTCACCCCATATATCGACAGTACCGACCACATTTCATTCCTCACCTCTTTATCGTAAGCCTTGATCTGTACAACCCAACCCTTGAAAATAAATATCATTATTATATCCCACACAAGTGCACGCAGCGATAGCGCCAACAGATTCATAATAAGATATATTTGGAACAATTTAGATTTAACATATTGTTACATGAGAAACTTTGATAGCTACATAAGTATATAGCTACATAAGTTTATATAAATTAAATGTAGCGCAGCTACCTCACAGCTAAAGATAATTCTTTTATTGGTTTTTATCCAAATCTACAGCTAATAGTTAATTTTTTTTATACAATTTTCTTTATACAATTGTCACATTAACACAATTCTTTAAAAGTATTTCTGAACAATGTAATTTATTTGAAACTAGCGACCCGCCCCAGCTTCGCACGGGTGCAAAAAATGTGTTTATTTACGACATTACATTAGAAATCTCTAAAACTATCAGTGATTCTCTACTATATTATGCATGTATTATATATATATATATATATATATATATATATATATATATATATATATATATATATATATATATATATATATATATATATATATATATATATATATAAACCTTCCTCTTGAATCAATCTATTTATTAAAAAAAAAAACACTTCAAAATACTTTGCGTAATTTTAAAGATTTAAGCATACATAGGGACAGACAGACAGAAGGCAGACTTTGTTTTATACTATGTAGTGATTAAAAGGTTAATCGTGTAACAGGATAGAGAGTAACTGTATCAATCAAATCGTTGACTAAAACTTTTTAAAACGCTTGTTAATTAAGTGGAACTTATACTTGTGACAGTTGTTTGTAAATAAGTTTTATTTAAACGGTAATTGCGGCAATTAATTGTGAAAGTTTCGTCATCAAATATCATTGAAACGATTTTCAGTTGAATATTTTTGAATTTTGAGCTTTAGTCAGTATTAAGTGTAATGTAGTAGTAATAGTACAATGAAAGTGAAAGACGTAAGTGGTGTAAAATCCTTCCAACTAGAAAAAGGATCCTCGGATTCCGCTTATAAGAGATCATGCCCGGTTGACTGCAGCCCGATTGATTTCGAAGAGAATACTTCATTTTGCATACTATGTGAGAATCCTATTAGCAAGATTCAGAATCTTCAATAGCTTGTTGTCTTTGTAAGTTCTATCGGTGTCCTTTAGATGTTACCAGAGTTTTTATTTGTATAAGTATGATTGACTGCACCAATTGTCAAACTCGTTGTACTTTTTTATAATAGACAGTTTTTCAAACACTTAATCAGCCTAGCAGGTCCAATTTTATTGTGTGTTTTACTTATCTAAGTCATCTACTATAAAAGACTTACTCAAATAGAAAATTTGTTTAATTAGGTCCAGCAATTAAGGAGTTCAGTGACCTACATATTATTATGTGCATTCTGTCCTAAATTAATATAAATTTCGTTAAAGATCTCTCACCGACCGAACATAACGCAGTAGTAAAAGTACTGTTTCTTTACGTAAATTTTCTGTGAGATGATAGTACTTCCCCGATCGATTCATGCTGAAATCAGCAACTACTACATATAAGAAGTTTCATTAAATTTCAAGTTATACATATTGCTATTAAATTAGAATATACTTATAAAAGTATTAACTGTGTGTGTGACGTCGGTGTCGTCGCGCTGGCCCCTACCACTACTCCTGGCTGGCCGCCCCGCTCCCCAGCGGCACATAAATACGGCGGCGCGACAGCGTACGGCCTCTTTCGGACCCTCAACGCTGTTCAAGATAATTGCCTTCTCTGCCGGAGCACCGAAGCCTCGTCAGCCCGCCTACCTACCCTGCCCTGAGTCTTAATCGTAGCTCTAAATCTAGTTGCTACCGGGTTATATTGTGTAACGCTTCCATGCAATTAAACTATATTTTGTAACGAACAACATGCGTATCTAATTTATCTCTCAACACACCAATAAACGTTACACTGGCGCAAGGTATTTTTACCTTTATTACTAGAAATTCACTCTTAACGACTAACTCTAACAATTGAGGATATAATATCAGGCTGATAAGTTAACTTAAATAAACTATAAGTTATCAATGTGATTGTAACTCTAAGTTACCTACAGTTATAATTGCACGCTAATTCCCGTCTTTGTAGCAATTTATTTATTACCACTTACAATCACGCGAATACTACTACAGCAGATAATATAATAATATAATACCTTACTAGTACTACCTACTGTTTTAAACGCAGAAGTTTGGACAGATGTATGCATGAGTGTTTGTTAATCGCTCAAGTAAAAACCACTCGATGGATTCTGTTGAGACTTTGCAGGGACTCATACTTATACATCAAAATGACACATTGGCAATTTGTCACGATAGCCGCCACCCCCGCGGACGGGACGTAGGCGGCGTTTAGTGTTTTTATACTCGATTCCAATAACAACTCTTACCACTCTCCAATAAGTTCCGTTTAAATAAGTTCTTCGATTAGACTGCGCGGTTGGCGCAGTGCTTTAAGCGGCTGTCTACCCGCTTGACACTGCGCCGTGTGTTATGAGTAATTCCAAGCGTGTGTACACGAGACAACACTTTGTGAGATGCATAAATTGTTTTGTCCAGTCTGCGTGTGTATTGTGTCGGTCAGTTATATGTTTGTTAAGTTCTCCGAAATATAGAAGTTATTGATAGTGCGGGCGTTGTCTTAAAAAATCACAAAAAGTTGCGATACCTACAAATATGGCCTAATAGGAGAGGGCAAAATGTACGAAAGCTAAGATACGAATTTATACCTACATGCGATATATCTTTGACGACGCATAACTTTGGACCTATACCCATCCTTTTTAAATTGATCTGATGGGTAATTAATCTATACATATAAGAAAACAGTAAAAAAAAAATTCTGTCCCTTGAATATATTTCAAAAAAAAATATCAGTTAGGCTAAGAATCAGTAACGGAACAAGATCTAAAAAAAACTCTGTCTGCTTGTACACGCTAATCACCGAAGTTACAGGACGGATTTGAATGAAACTTTTTTTGTTGTATTGCTATTAAATCTGGGCAACATATAGGCTATAATTTATTTTTTTTAAAGTGGAACATCTTCAGGATAGATGAAATGGCGACAGGTCTCGGGCACAATATGCGATCCTAAAATGCCTTTGAAATTCAAGGGACGCATATATAAGGCGGTTATAAGGCCTGTCGTATTGTATGGAGCTGAGTGTTGGGCTACTAAGAAGATGGGTGAAAAACGAATAGGTACATGTGGCAGAGATGAGAATGTTGCGATGGATGTGTGGAGTTACGAGAATGGATAAGATTAGGAATACGTGAGAGGTAGTCTGAAAGTGGCGCCTATAGACGAGAAAGTGAAAGGAAGTCGTTTGGCTTGGTATGGACATATTATGCGAAGAGATGATATGTATGTAGGTAAGCAAGTGATGAATATGATGGTAGAGGGATGGAAAGGGAGAGGGAGGCCAAGGAAAAGATGGATGGACTGTGTGAGGATGGATATGAAAGAGAAAGGGGTAAATGATCAGATGACGGGCGGCAGAAAAGAATGGAAGCGAAGGACGTACTGCGCTGACCCCAAATAGATTGGGACCAGGGCAAGAAGATGATGATCTGATGCAGGACAACAACAGCCCAGCAAAACTATGAGATATAAAATTTTGGCGTTTGCCAAAAAACATTACTCCTGATGAGCATTTTCTGTTGCAAGATTAAAATTCGAAGATCTCGAACATCTGATGTGGAACTCTAAAAGCCCATCTACACTAAACCTCGGGCTCCAAGGCGTGCCAGTCTTGGATGCAACCGCGATAACGCTAGGGCGATGATGATTCTGTGGCCTTAGATACAACGACAGTAACTCAAACTATTAGATGCTTAGGCCTCTAATAGTTTGAGTTACTATTAAATTAGTTTAAGGTCTATAATTATCTACGTATAGCACTCTACGTACTTTTAGCACAGAATAACTAGGTAATTATAATAGTACTACACTTTCAGTATAGATGTAAATTATTCCCGACAAAAAGCGTTAGTTTCATGTTTATTAGTATTGGAGGCCCGCAGCTCAACACGCAATTTTTTTTTAATTTAGCTGTTTCTTTACGATCCTCTGAGAATTTTGGGAAATCCATTCTTTGAGCATCCTCACGGTCCCTATGAAACATACATTTTGGCTGTACCTTATTGTTCATCAGTCTTGGATATTATATCAGCATCGTTAAGAGTAAATTTCTAGTAATAAAGGTAAAAATACAGTCTTATTAAAGAGAACGGGCACACACTTCAAACCGTACCTGTTCCGTACATACGTATCTGAACTACAAACTCTTCGGTGAGTCCAAACGAACTTCAAAAGCAGCAAAACGTTTGACATTTTGTTACAAACAGGCAATACAAATCAACAACCACATTCGTCGTCATAGTGTCTAAACACATTATACTGAAATTACGCGACCTAACTTCAGCGTGACAGTGTGACAAAAGTATCTGACGTAGTTTAGAGATAAAGCAAACTGAAGTGACAGTGAGCTGGCCACATCTGTCGTAGAACCGATAGTGGATGATCGGTAAGCAAAATCAGATGAGAACTTCGTCGATCGCGGAACTTTGGCATATTGTGTTTAGACAGTTATTCTTTCAAGAATAATGGTCGTATATAAATAATAGACATTAAATTAATAGTGGAGAGAACCAACATACTGCCATGTCGAAGATATCAGGTTCGAATCCATGGCTCTCACCACTGCCTTTTCGGAATTATGTGCATATTGAATTGCTAATTATCACTTGCCATGTACTACAGATTGCAAAACCGTCGTTCTTGGCTAAGATGAAGATCTTTGACAGTCATTTTAGGGATTCTGCACCTCTAAACTAACACTATTCTTAACCACAGTATATCGCTATCCTTTTGAGTTGTGGAGGTCGAACAGGCAGTCGCTTTGTGAAAAGTAATATTCGGTCAAATCCAGTTAGACTAGTTAGCGGACCCCGTGTTGTAACTGGTATAACGCTAGGAGAATGCTGATTCTTTCAATACTAATGCTGCACTAGTGACCTGGTAGGTTTAAAGTAAAGGCTCACCCACCGTGAGAGTTACGTTGAACGCAGCGTAATAATTTATAAGTTTACTTTGAGCACACGGGCGTACGAAAGTCGCGACGTGCCACATACACTTTGTGACAACCGCATGTGCAGACTAAGAGCGTGAGTACATTTAACTAGAGGCCGTAATGCGGCACTTTGCATGCTGCTGGCCGCAGTATATGTGGTCAACCACAAAGGCACGCCATACGCGGTTAATTGCATAGTCTAAGTCCTATTGCGATCCGCCGTATAAAAGAGAAAAATCGTATAAAAGAGCCTAAACGCACGTTAGTGCGTTTAGGCTCTTTTATACGATTTTTCTCTTCAGCCGCCTTTCGCCGCACTGTAGCCAGCTGTTAAGCTGACTACAGTGCGGCGCGCCGCATGCGGCTGGCCGCAGTACATATGTTGGCCGCAAGTCAGTGCGTTCACATGCGTGCGTTTCATATAAATGTTGAAGTGCGGTCAGCTACATGCGGCGCGCCTCATTGCAGCCATTTGTTAGTGCGTGCATGCCCTAAACTAGTTGTGTTAGTTTACTACTAAAGTATGAGATATAATCTTATACTAATTTATAAAGCTGAAGAGTTTGTTTGTTTGTTTGGTTGAACGCGCTAATCTCAGAAACTACTGGTCCGATTTGAAAAATTCTTTCAGTGTTAGATAGCCCATTTATCGAGGAAGGCTATAGGCTATATAATATCACGCTATGAGCGACGGGAGCAGAGCAGTAGCCTTAAATAACGCGGGTGTAACCGCGGACATCTTCTAGTAATTTATAAGTTTACTTTGAGCACACGGGCGTACGAAAATCGCGTGCTATTTATACTTTGTGACAACCGCATGTGCAGACAAAGAGCGTGAGTACACTTAATTAGAGGCCGTAATGCGTCACTTTGCATGCGGCTGGCCGCAGTATATGTGGTCAACCACAACCGCACGCCATACGCGGTTAATTGCATAGTCTAGGTCCTATTGCGATCCGCCGCAATCGTATAAAAGAGCCTAAACGCACTAACAGCTGGCCACAGTGCAGCGCGCCGCATGCGGTGGGCCGCAGTACATACGTTGGCCGCAAGTCAGTACGTTGACATGCGTGCGTTTTCATATAAATGTTGAAGTGCGGTCAGCTACATGCGGCGCGCCACATTGCAGCCATTAGCTAGTGCGTGCACACCCTAAACCAGTTGTGTTAGTTTACTACTAAATTAATCCACGACTAAATAATAAAAATGCCTATAAGTATCTATTTATTCTATGCTATATGTTTATAGCATCTTACTTCGAAGAAATCGAAGAAATAATTAAACTTTCACTGGATAATCTAAGTTTACCGTTACTTGGTATTTGGTAGCACGGGCTGTTTCCGCAACTCCACGTCCTGGCGTGTATTTTGCGTGCGGGTGGGAATTGTGTTGTCACTCGAGTCACCCCAGCTCTTTGAGGAAGGCCAGCAGACTCTTGATGTGACCCACTGCTTCCCTCAGGATGCTGTGTCTGGTCAGGTACTGTTGCCTATACTGTGAGACCTCAGGGCAGTCGAGGAGCAGGTGGGCTGTAGTCTCGTCTGCTGCCATACAGGCTTTGCACAGCGGGCTGTCGGTGATACCTATAGTTAATAGATGCTTATTAAAGAATCCGTGTCCTGTGTAGGCGGCCGTGACTGTCCGCAGTTGTTATTTGGACAGCCGGAGGACTTGTTTGGCTATCTTACCGTCTGCTGCGGGAAGAGCCTCCTTGGCCTGCCTACATGTTTTAATACCAATCCAGGACTGGTTGTGCTGAGTCCTGGTTATATTTCTTACCAGATTGCGATAAAAATCAGAAGGGAGGGGAATATTGTACTCGGGTCCCACCACCTCTAAAGTGGCCCCTCTTCTAGCAAGTACGTCGGCTGCATCATTCCCTCTTGGGACACTGTGGCCCTTGATCCATTGATGTGTTAGTTTGTTTAGTTTACCTACCTCTGTTAGTTTCTGGTGGCATTCAAGTGTGAGTGCCGAGGTGATAGTATGGCTTTGAGGGCTGAGAGGACAGCCATACTATCTGAGATCCTAATGGATCGTTCCCTTACCTCAGGTGCCATGAATGCTGTGGCAGCTAGGATTATGCCGAAACATTCGGCTTGGTAGACCGTGTTATAGGCTCCCAGCGGTGCTGCGATGTTGATGTTTAGGTCCTCGGAGAATACTCCTGAAATCGGACCTGTATGCGTCTTAGACCCATCTGTGAAGATCATGAGAGATGATAACTAGTTTGGTCTTGGTCGGGTTTACAGATAATTCATACTCATTACACCACCAATCTACTATGCGTAGAGCTTGTTGGGTAAGGTCGTACACAGTATTAGTTACCTTACCTGAGGTGAGAATGGCAAGATCATCTGCATATCCTATTGTGTAGAAGTATTTCAAGTTGAGTTTGTCTATGAGTTCATTGATGAGTAAGTTACACAACAGCGGAGAGAGAACACCTCCCAGCGGGCAACTTTTAGCTATCAAGGCTGTCTGGGTGTCGCCATGCAGGCGCACTACCCTGTTGCTGAGCATGTTTGGGATCCACTATATGAGCATCTGATCCACAACATATCTGGCTAGGGCATTGTTTATGCTGGCGAAGTTTGTCTTGTCGAAGGCTCCTTCTATGTCGATGAAGGTGCTCATGCAGATGCTTTTTTGTTGTATAGCAGCTTTTATCTGGTTCACGATCAGGGTTGTTTACCCGGGGTTGATGGCGAGTGGTTTCCGGGCAAGCTGCGTGGTAGCTGTGTAGCATCGATTACGTCAGTGTACATACCTGCTCGTCAATCTATTCAGTGTCACCCAGTACCTACCGTTGGCGTAGCAATAAGGGTGAGTTTCTCTTTAAGTAGTTAGACATACTTTGATTTGTCAGTGTTGTGTGGTTTTCTGCGGGGCTGTGTGGGTTGTAAATCGACTTTTATGGAGAAATTGATCTATCTGTGGTCTGAGCACGATGCCTCTTTGAAACGTGCCATCCGTTGATGCGTTCAGCCGCTCCTTCTGTTGCGAGAGTTAAGTCAATAATTGTCTGACAACGTTTTTTGACTGTGTAAGATTAGTGGTCAATAGGTATTCTACCAGTGACTTACCTCTGTTGTTGTTGCTGTTCATGCCCCACATTTGGTGGTGGGCATTGGAGTCCGTTCCTATTAAGGCCCGCCACGGTTCTCTCGCACGGAATAACCAGACGCGTGAGGTCGAAAGAAGGCGGGTCTTTGGCCTCGGGCATGGCACCAACGCGAGGCGGCGCTTGTTCTGCACCAGGATCGGGACTTGGTCCTCCGGGACGCCCACCACCAGGAACCACCTACCTGACTGCCTTTCGAAGTGCAGCAGCGACCATATTTGTCGACCGCCAACCAGGGGTTCTGGAACACCAGAGCGCGACTCACGTAGCAAACGTCGTCCAGGAATCCCTGTTCATTGGGGACGACAATGCCGCATCGCACTTTCTTTGAAGTCTCTTCCTAGCCCCTGACCACCAGCTCGAAACCCGGTAGTGGGACCAGGAGAGAGACCGCCTCCGACAACCAGGTGCGGGTTGCCTCGTCGGCGTACTATACTTTAAAAACCCCGTCCGCGTACACGGGTTTCCCAGTGAACGCTGGAGCGGGGCATTTGGGGGTTTTGGTCGACTAGGCATCACTCAGGATCTTCCTCTGGATCTCCGTGAATACCCGGTCCACCAACGCCTTCGGCGAGTTCCCTGTGCGGTGCATGTTACTGCAACGCCCAGGGATGCATTGGTGGCCTGTGCGAAGGACTTACCTTGTAGTATTGAGGAGTCGAGGCGGGGCTTCTTGTGCTCCCTCCGGGACGAAGTCGTCTCGTTGAGAGCATGTTTGCCATCACGTCTTCCTTGTTTCCGGCAGTTTTACCTGCCGTGTTGCTTGGTGGTGCTGTAGCTCGATGCCATACAGGATGACCAGCCCGCTGCTTGGCGGCAGGCGGCTACCTCTGGCCTTCGTGCTCCCCTCATTGCTAAGCGTGGGCTGCGCACTGGTCACATTGCTGGAAACTGCGACAGCAGCCGGTTCAGTTTTTTTTTGTAGAGGCAACAACGGCAGCAGCAGCCGTTTATGCAGCCTTCTGCTGATGATGCCATGCACTCTCTTGTTCCTATTTTTCCTGACAGCAGCGGGGCCACTTGGTTGTGTGGTGGGCGGGCGTTGGGCAAGATTGGTAGTGTTGCCCTTACCCTTGCCCGACTTTTGACTTACCACTTGCCAGCCTGCGAAGGAGGGGTCGTCTTCCCGCTTGATCTCGAACGGGCTGACGATTGTAAGGAAGGGATCAGTACTAGTGGTAGCCAGCTGAAGTCTCGTCCTTGGGGGATAGTTTGACACCTGTAGCAGGGGCCACGGCGTTAACCATCTGTTTGGTTTTCGGTTGTGACGGCGGTAACAGCTTTCGCTGTCACCGGCACCCGCTCGGGTCAGCGGTCGGTGTCGAGTGACCGACTCCAACTGTCTTCCCTCGCTTTCGTCTTGAGCATAGCCTTCACCTACCACATCAACAGCCGAAATAAATTTTGACTGCTGATGTGGACCCACTGCTGATGTGGCCAAAAGCTAGGGACGTGCCCTTGCCTGTGGCCCTCTGATGGGACACGATGGCCATTTTGCATAGCGCCGCTCGGCTCAACCCCGAGCACTCAACCCCCAGGACTCCGTCATACGCGTGTACGGCGCTCAACTGCGCAGGTCCTAGCGCAGGTGATCAGCTTCTCTTACCCGGGACTTTTTACTACAAGCCCACGCTCACCCAACCACAAGGGGGCGTCGTGCAGAGATGTGTGTATGGATGTGGATGTGTGCGCGCATGTATGTTTGTGTGTTTGTGCTGTGTAATGTGCCTGTTAGTGCGTTTCAGCTAGAGATTTTGGTTGCATCCATTTCTGAAGGAACTGGACCAAGAACGGGCCCTTGCAACCTCGAGAAGGATAGTCCACTAGCCTTGCCTTAGGGATTTTAACGACCTGCGCTACCCCTGAGACCATTCGCCACTCCCTGCACCGGACTCAGGTGTAGGGAGTAGAAGGCAGTGGCAGCGAGTTAAAGATGAATTGATCTGCACGGGTTTCCGCCCGTTTAGATCAATTCATACATAAAGTTTACCGTTATAGAGCTATACATTATCACAATATGACCACAACTTGATTTTACCTGCATCTTTTACCTGCGGGTATCCTCTAATATTTTATAACATTTAAGCCGGGCCTTCACTTCATTATTATAGCGTTATCTCAGTCATCTCATCGAAGCCATTCATTTCGGACATCCAGAGCTTACAGAAGTTATTTTACAAAATATAGTAATAAATATGTTATATTCAGGAAAGCATTTTTTTGAGTAATAGGCGGCAAGCGAGCTTACGAATCGCCTAATGGTAGCTGATTACCGCCGCCCATGGACACAAGCAACACCACAGGAGTGACAAGTGCGTTGATGCCCCTTGGGTTGGGCAAAGGGATAGGAGGAGGGTTGGGATGAGGGCGAAGGAATAGGAGATGGGGCTTCCGGTACTCTCACTCACCGAACGGAAAGCACCAATTTAGGAACCTACTGTAACTTTACGTCGATTTTCTGTGAGACAGTAGTAGGTACTTCCCCGGTCGATCCGGCACACTCGTGCTGCAATCAGCAAGACTCTACTACGTGCACGTAAAGGTGAGTGTATGACGGTTCAGCTAGTTTGTAACAAATAGAGTAAATTGACCTTACACATTGACCGTCATGTTATAATGGTTTGAAAATTGATTTTGACGAAAATACTAATCTGCGAAAAAAAAAAAGAATTGGCAGTGACAGCCACTAAGCCGATATTCCGTGAAGTTGTTTGATTCTTGTTTGTACTTTACAATGTGCCTGAGGTTTAAACAACAGTAGCAAGCCTCCCTAGGTATTCATTAATAAAATTTGAAATGAAATGAAATGAAATGAAAATGAAAATGAAAATGAAAATGAAAATGAAAATGAAAATGAAAATGAAAATGAAAATGAAAATGAAAATGAAAATGAAAATGAAAATGAAAATGAAAATGAAAATGAAAATGAAAATGAAAATGAAAATGAAAATGAAAATGAAAATGAAAATGAAAATGAAAATGAAAATGAAAATGAAAATGAAAATGAAAATGAAAATGAAAATGAAAATGAAAATGAAAATGAAAATGAAAATGAAAATGAAAATGAAAATGAAAATGAAAATGAAAATGAAAATGAAAATGAAAATGAAAATGAAAATGAAAATGAAAATGAAAATGAAAATGAAAATGAAAATGAAAATGAAAATGAAAATGAAAATGAAAATGAAAATGAAAATGAAAATGAAAATGAAAATGAAAATGAAAATGAAAATGAAAATGAAAATGAAAATGAAAATGAAAATGAAAATGAAAATGAAAATGAAAATGAAAATGAAAATGAAAATGAAAATGAAAATGAAAATGAAAATGAAAATGAAAATGAAAATGAAAATGAAAATGAAAATGAAAATGAAAATGAAAATGAAAATGAAAATGAAAATGAAAATGAAAATGAAAATGAAAATGAAAATGAAAATGAAAATGAAAATGAAAATGAAAATGAAAATGAAAATGAAAATGAAAATGAAAATGAAAATGAAAATGAAAATAAAAATGAAATGAAAATGTTTTATTTTATTTGACTCAACTACATTTTGAGTTCAAATTTGCTTAGTTCAATGTTGAAGTTAGACACGGTATATGAAAAAAATTTGCCGCATATTTCAGCGTAATAGATGATTTGATTGAAGTTTTTGGTTCTTGATTAAATTTTTGGCTTATAATTAGTTTATTTACCCTAAATGTAAACATTAAAGAACATGAGACATATACATGAAACATAAATATGTAAAGAAAGTGCGGTGTATGTGGATTGAAGACAATATTATAACTAGTTTATAGCTACTAAATATCAGAAAAGCTGGTGAATAGATAATTATGTATTAGATTGGTATAGTAATTTTGACTTTCATGGTGATTTAAACTGATTTTAAATTGTATTTTTGGGATATATACCACGTACCTTCGTATAAGGATAATTATAAGGAATAAATTTTGGATTTTACGGCAATCTTATACATATATACTAGCTGACCCGGCAAACTCCGTAACGCCTTTTTAAAGTTAAGTATTTTTTTATTTTCCTTTTTTTTTCAAACCCTGTTCCAGACAATGCTGAACAAAGTTACCAAGGACATCAGTGCTTAATCTCATAATTGGCAGCCGAAGTTATTTTGCCATACAAATTATTTCTAAGGTAGAAAAAAATAACTAACTTATTGTGTGTTAGGATGTGGTATATGAGTGATAGGGGCAGATAACTGACTTAATGATATGACAAAATTACTAATATGACTATTAAACAAGGTGTTGTTGATAAGATGTTAAATCTTAAGGGTTGTAGGTATGTATTTTGAAGCCACATAATAAAAAGAAAAATTATCAAAAAACAAAGAAAATAATGTTTGGGTTTAACGACCCTTATGACTTAGGGGTTTAAAAAATGATTACGACCGATTCTTAGACCTACCGAATAAACATAAAATCCCGTAAAATAGGTCCTGCCGTTTCGGAGAAGTATTATGACTTACACTATTACACTATATTTTTTACTGGTATGCGCGAGGCGTGGATAACTGATATCATTAAATTAGTAATATGATGAGGTTGATGTTATCAGGGTGAAAATAAGGAGTTGTATTTATTTTTTAATGCTACATCATAAAAAATAAATAACTAAATCAAAGCATCTCGGACTCGCCCATGAAGAGTTCCGTAGTAAAGGTATCCACTAAACATACATATTATCTACAAACTTACCTTATGCCACTGTCACTTTTTCACCAGCACAAATAACGTTGTTTTCCATAGTGTTTGTATGAACGGCAGAATTATATTTGCTGTTTTTGATGTGCTATATCTCAAAAACTGCTGACTACTTATCGTTCGAACCAATTTTCGTTGGAAGTTTTATTAAGATCCACAGCTTCAAAAGTTAGAACGGTTTGAAACATTGATTATGACCCATTCTCAGACCTACCAAATATACATATAAAATTATATATGATAAAGTTACTAATTGGGAGGTAGTGATAAAAGGCTGAAAATTAAGGGGCGTATGCATTATTTAATACCACATCACAAAGAAGTTATCCAAAACATTAAGATAATAATGTTTGAGTTGGACCTCCCTTATCATTTAGAGGTTTGAAAAATAGATTAAGACCGATTTTCAGACCTACCAAATATACATATAAAATTTCATACAAATCGGTCCAGCGGTTTCGGAGGACTATTGTGACTAACAGTGGGAAAAGATTGTTTTTGACATCGGTATGCGCGAGGCGTGGATAACTGATATCACTACTAATCTAATGTTATGATTAAATTACTTATACGGCTGTCCAAAACTAGAAGTTGATGTTATGACGATAAAAATCAAGGTTTATATATATTTTTTATTGCCACATCATAAAAAAAGAACGTAAAAAACATTGTCCAAAAATTAAGAAAATAATTTTTTGAGCTGGGCACCCTTATGACTTGGGAGTTTCAAAAATAGATTACGACCGATTCTCAGACCTACTAAATATACCTACAAAGTTTCATACAAATCGGTCCAGCCATTTCGGATGAGTATTTTAACAACACTGTGACACGAGAATTTTATATATATAGATTATGCATACCATTGGTACTAGTTGTTTCTCCTGATGACATATTATTTGATATAATTATATGTATAATAATATTATGTATAAAGAGAAATACAAAATGTGTTGTGTCTTCCCATAATACTTTCTAGAACAATTTAGAAGAAATTTTATTGTTTTTTTTGCTCTTAATTAAACTTATAAAACTGTACTGTTCTCCCTTAAAACTTAATTTGCATTTTACACTTTTAATTAAAAAATAAAATAGCACCAAAGTTATTTTCGCGCAGCTTTATTTTAAAGTGTCTGGCTTTTGAATTATGACCATCTGAAACCAACGAAAGCATGGTTGTAATTTGCCTTTAAAATATTTTTAGTGTGAAAACAAATGGGTATTACTGTCAGATATTCGAATATCATTTTATCTGGTTTGAGTACCTTAAAGCATTCGTTGCTATTATAAAGATTAATTGTACACATATTTATCTGTTGTTTGTATTTGGAATTTTTATTTTGTGTGTCTGATTTTGTTTTGTTTCACTGCCAGATAGTAACATAAGTTACTTTTATTTTAGAAACGGGTAAGTGTTTCGAGTAAATTAAAATCATGAAAAACTTAGTAAAAATTAATCCAAAGAAAGAAACCTGCCCTTTCAATAAATGTCTTAGAATCTAATCATCTACTAAAGCCAGAGGTACATCGAGTTAGAACTAAAATGCTCAGTAAAATATTAAGAATTCATTCCCCGTACAGGCACAAAATAAAATAAGCTTTTACTTTTATTCATTAGTAAATAAATTATGTGCTTATTAATAAATATAAAAAATTCAGACAGCACGTAGGTCCCAGATTTCATGAAGATCTTTCAAAAAGTCATTACGGAGTGTCTGGACCTTCACTTGGGTTGCGGGGTCAGACGGCAGTCGCTCTGTGGAATAACTGATATTCTCTCATATCTGGTTGGGCTAGTAAGTGGACGCCGGGCTCCAAGGTGGATACTGGGACGATGATAATGTCTGGGTGTAATCTGATATAGAAATCACGTGTCAATGTGTTTGCTATAGTACAGTACTCCTCCGAAACAGATTGATTGAACACCAGAGAAATCATAAGTGCGTGGCTGCCCTTTGGGATGAGAAAAGGTATAAAAGAAGGAGCGGAATGAGGAAGAAGGAAAAGGGGATGGGGCCTAAATTTGGAAATTTAGTAATTAAGTACAATAATCATCTGGTTGTCAAAGGCCAAGCTGTGCATAGTTTGAGATCAGAAGGCTGATTCTCGTATTTTGAAAGAAACGAGATTTGATTTTGAACTGACTCATAATTGGTACTATTATTCTGCTACACTTTATGTCATTATAGTCTAATTTGGCACAAGTAGATGGACGTTGTCAAATACATAGTTCCCTTTCTTCAATTTACCATCTAGTGCGATATTATTGAAGTATCAGTTAATTTACTACAGTACCATTTATGTCACTGAGACTTGATCGAAACTGCATTTCGAACAAATATGATCACGCGAATTTGCCTTTTTATGACCATGTGTGAGTTGTAGGTACTAGGATATAATGGACGTTATTGATTTATTTACATTTCATTTTGGTTTGTACAGTTTTTATTTATTTAGCCTGTCTGTGTGTCCCACTGCTGGGCAAAGGCCTCTCCCTTGGACCGCCATGCATCCCTATCTCGTGTTAAGTTCGTCCAGTCGCTGTAAAATGCATCCAGGTCATCCCGCCATCTTCGCTTGGGTCTTCCACGTCGTCGCCGACTGTCATGGGGCGCCCGAGTGGTAGCTAGATAGCCCATCTTTCTGGATGCATGCGACAAACGTGTCCGGCCCAGTCCCACTTTAGTCTAGCAGATTTTAATCAGACGTCAGCTATGCGTGTCTTGGAACATAGCAAAGTGTTACGAACATGGTCTGTTCTTTTTACACCAAGAAGGCTACGCTCCATCGCCCTTTGGCAAATCTTCAATTTGGACTTCTGGATTTCGATCAGAGAACATGTTTAGACACCGTAGGTTAGGACGGGCAGTATGCACATGTCGACGAGTTTACGCTCTAGTGACAATGGAAGGTTGCCCTTCAAAAACTCTTTCATTGACCAGAAGCTCTTCCAGGCATTTTCGACTCGTCGTGCTACTTCTTTGTCTTGCCTGTTACTAAAAGAGACAATCTGGCCCAAGTAAATATACTCGTCGACATAATGTATAGTCTGTCCGTCTACCCTGACCCTACGTTTCGTGCTGTTGGAGTTTTCGCCCGGTTCATCAGAAGTCCAATTTGAAAATTTAAATTGATGTCGACGATGCAGAAAATCAGTACGACAATATCGTGAACAGCATAACAGCAGCTTGCCAAAAAATTACTCAAAAACGGAAAAACCAAAATGAACTATTTTCAATAACTAAAACATTAATACTAAATAGAAGCACTTTAAAATACGGTTCACTAGAATTTAGAAAAATAGACAAAAAAATTACATTATTATTGAACTTAAAATATTAAAAACTAAAACTAAACTAAGTATAAACCTACAACTAAAATGAAAACATTTATAAAGCAAATAAATTAAAGCAGGCGGCGTTTAGGCGTCGCAGTATTCCTCGGACCCCACGAACACAGTGTTCCCACCCCAAAGGGCTCAAAAACGTAATTACCGACTAAATTGCCGTATTTGCGCCGTTTGAAGGTTTCCGCGCTTGCAGCAGCAGCGCCAGCATGACCTGCGGTGCTTCGAATATGTGATGGTGCAAGGGTGTCTACGCACGTTGCATTCCATACCAAAGGCCTACCCATTTTCCATAGCAACAATGACATATCGCCAGGTCTCTTTCCGTCGTCTCGTACCAAACCATTTGGTTCAAGTACAGCTGGTACGCCAGACGCGACAAGTGTACGACGAATTATGTCATTCAAATGTGCATGTCGAGGTATTCTGCCCGCGTTTCTGCTGCAAGACATAATATATAATTGTTATAATATACAGGGTGTCATAACACCCATCACCAAGCCGAAGTCTACTCCTTGTGGACATCATGCCAAGTCATACTAACCAAAAATAATACCTGGGAAACGAATTTTTTTTAAGTTTTAAAATTTTTATACCGCAATTAAAAGCGCGCGCGTGCAATGCTCGAAATACCCACTTATCCATGGGGTCATAGGGCATCTAAAGAACACATTGGTGGTAAATGCATCGATTTTGTACCTAATTAGAAAAATTCCGTACTAACTTTGAGCCTCAATATCGCCTGAACCAGTAATTTTCCAGGTATGGTACCGAAGTAAAAAATGTTCGTAGCGATTGGTACAACATGGCATTTCAGTTTTCGTTAAGGCACTTTTTACATCCTGTACATAGGATATAATTAATATAATTGGGTTATTATGAGTTCGGTCTTCTTGCTATAAAATGCTTCATCATCATCAGCCTTTAACAGTCCACTGCTGGACTAGGCCTCTCCTTTGAAAGGAGGAATTGGCCTTCGATACCACGCTGGCCAAACGGGTTGGTATAGGGTTTGTATCAAGTTTTCCTTCTCTTACAGTGCTGTTCTCTACAAAATGTGCTCCCTCTGTCGGCTCTTACGACACCCTTGGGATGATATGGGGTGGTGACAATCCGTATTCTTAATCCGTCACCACACGGACAGCTAGCACAGACTACATAAAATGCTTAGCTGTAGTTTTATATTATATTTATAATGAATTCCAACGAAATATTGCTGCTTCACTCGAATGAAGTACTAGAGCTCGAGACGGCATCTGAAATAGAGAATTATCTTGTTTTGTGTCACAAGTACCTTAACAAGCATTTAAATTAGTGACTTGAGTCTGTAATTTAGTAAACCTGGTAAATGTAATATCTGTGTACAGCTTAAGAATGTTTAGTTGTTTGGAAGTTCCCAAAAATAAAGATTGGGTATCGTGGCAAATAAAACCATTGGTGGTTGTGCTCTCAAGTTAGGGTTCATTTAATAACGAAGCAGACTATTTTTATAAATTACAATTAATATACAAATACATTTTTATGTCTTCTCACGCACACCGTCATCCTCCATAACAATATGTCACTCTCTCTCTTTTCCACAGCTTGACATTACGTGTCGTACATTTATTCTTACGTTTTGATTGTGCACATCCAACATTCAGACGCCCTGCTCTTCAATTTACTCTACAGCCTTCTACAGTCCAGTGCTGGACTTAAGCCTCTCCTAATTTGCTTCATAGTAGCACTGTGAGTCATAATTTGGCCTACGGTGGCCAGAGAAAGCGGTACAGGATTGCGTGATGAGTTTGTCACAAGGATGCTATTTGGCTCGTTTCCTTTGTTCACCTGTGACAGAATGGATAGGGGTGGTTACATTTGTATTAGGGTTCCGTACCTCGAAAGGAAAAAACGGAACCCTTATAGGATCACATTTTTGTCCGTCCATCTGTCAAGGCCCTTTTTCTCAGGAACGCGTGAAGGTACCAAACTAAAATTTATATCAAATATCCAATGTCTACCCTTCCGTCCCTTGAAGCTGTGAAAAAATCAAACTTCTAAGCCAACGCAATTAAAAGATACAGTCGTTAATGGCATAAATTGCCGCAAATTTTCGAAACTCGCAAGTTAGTCAAAACCTACAGGGTACTTCCCGTGAACTCAGAATCTTGAAATTTGTTACGAGGCAACGTTTTACAGCACAAATGAAGGAAAAATTGCGAAACCTGTAAATTTTTGGTTCATCATATAATAAAATCATTTTTAATAATTTAATAGTTACTCCCCTTTCCCCATGAATGCGTAAAGGTATTAAATTGAAATTCATATCAAATACTCAGTTCTATAACACCGTTAAGCAGTAACAAAATCAAACTTCTATGTAAACGTAATCAAAAGAAACAGCAATTTAATCATATTTTCAAACTCCCAACTACTCGCAAGGAAATCAAAACCTACAGGGTACTTCCCGTGAACGGCGAATCTTGAAATTTGGTACGCAGCAACGTCTTATAGCACAGATAAAGGAAAAATTACAAAAACCGAAAGTTTTAAGTAACTTGCAAGGATAGAAGCAAGTGGCGATCTGTTGTCTCTGCCTACCCCGACGGGAAAAAGGCGTGAGCATATGTATGTTTAAGTAACTTCATTTATTAAAAACATTTTCAATAAGCTATTAAGCTATTTAGGCGGCGATAGCCGAGTGGATATACCAACAGACTGCCATGCAGAGGGTATCGGGTTCGAATCCACGGCGCGCACCAATGACTTTTCGGAGTTATGTGCGTATTGAATTGTTAATTATCGCTTGTCCCGTGCCTCGGAGAGCACGTTAAGCCGTCGGTCCCGGTTGTCATGAAGATCTTTGACAATCGTTACAGGGCGTCAGTACCTTCTAAATAAAACTGACACTAGTCTAAACCATGGAATATCGCTATCCCTTCGGGTTACGGAGGTCAGACAGGCAGTCGCTCCGTGGAAAAGCTAATATTCAGTCAAATCCGGTTAGACTAGAAAGCGGACCTCAGATTGAAACTGGGATAACGCTAAGAGAAAGAAGAAGAAAGAAGATTTTTAATAAGCTATTAAATTGAAATTCATATCAAATACTCAGGTCTATAACACCGTTAAGCTGTAATAAAATCAAACTTCTATGTAAACGCAATTAAAAGATACAATCATGTAAGCATATTTTCAAACTCGCAACTACTAGCAAGGAAATCAAAACCTACAGGGTACTAAAAATATTTAAAATTAATTCATTGCAGGTTCTAAAATAATTAAATTGTATAGGATTAAAATGATGGCTGCACAATTGGCGTAGTGGTTTAACCGGTCACCTCGCTGCTTGACACTGCGCCGTGTGTTGTGGGTTCGATTCCCACACGAGACAACACTTTGTGTGATCCATAAATTGTTATTTTGAGTCTGGGTGTTCATTGTGTCTGTTGGTTGTATGTTTGTAAAGTCCCCTGCGACGCAGGATTTATTCCCAGTGCGGGAGTTGTCAAAAAAAAACTATGCCCACACATTTCATTTAACATTTAACTTTACCGTTTCTGCCCGATCCTGTGAGTATTATGGAAAATGCCTGCACCTCTGCGGCTTCCAAGGAACGTACACGCCATATTTCAGCTCCTTGCACCCAATAGTTTTGGATGTACCTTGTCTGTCAGTAACGGAAGAATTTGGAAAACAGAACCGTTGTTCTATATTGTAATTTATCTGGTAGATAATGCCTATTTAGAGGTGATGCAAAAGGTCCTTATTGTAATTATATTAAGTTGCACGCATAAACGATACAGGGTTACAAAGTTGCCTGGTATTTAAGTACCTTATAAGGCCTGACGTTTCAGACAGATTGTGCTGGCCTGGTCGTAGTCATATACAGAGTATGTTCAATACTAAGCATGACTCATATTTAACCTCAGGCATCGCTAAAATAAATAGTAAAATGTATTATTCAACTGCGCAACCGAATTTTGAAGTCAATCTAGCCATGTATATTCGTCGACGAAAGACGACAAACTTTTCAGAAACTCTATTACAAGTTAAACTAGTAATTTCAACATAAAGCTCTCATTTTTACTCATACTCACTTATAAAACTTCGGTATTAATTTGTAGACCAGACAAGTCAAACAGGTGCATAGTTCAGACCTGTGCTTATAAAGTTTGGAATAATTGAAAGCGGTTAAGGTATAAAGGTATGGTACTGGTATAAAATTACCATACAGCTTTGATTTAGAGGTGAAGCCAAAACGGTTAATAATTATGGTTATGATACTGCTTTTTACTGTACCATTACCTTTATATACCATACCTTTATATTACTAGTACCTTAACAGAAAACATTTCGGTACCGAAAAATTTATGCTCCAACAACGTACGTACATACACACATTGTCAACTTGAAGATTTTCATGTCGAGACTTGAACGAACGGCAACGTCACGCATTACAATCAAAGCATAAATTTAATATTTTCGTGGTTAACATTTCGACACCTCCTACGTACAATATCGTTACTGCATTTAATCAACTTTACAGTATCGCCATTGAAAGGTACGGAAGGAGATTATTGATGTTTGTGAAGTCAAATAAGCTAATTTAAGAACCAACATTGCCATACTGACATATTTTTAGGCTTAGTTTATGACCTCTAGTAAAATTTCTTTTTATTTTTGCTGGAATTTCTTTTTTTTTTGCTGGAATTCCTTAAAAGTCACATACGATTTTCTACTTTGAAAATATCAGCCGTATTTAACTGTATGTAGTACTTACTTTCTTTTACGTTGACATTTATCTAGCATTAAGTAATGTATGTTTTATATAAGATAACTTACACTGGAACTAATAATATAAAAATGTGTCGTAAGTTACAATTATCATAATTTTAAAGGAAATACATAAAATAAAATATCTTTCATTGCATTAAATAAATGTATTTCATAATCAAATCAGTCCAAATAAACATTCCTTTCAGAAAAAGAACTCAAAATACAAATCAATGGCATTGTTATTCATTATAACAGAAGTTTTAGGAACGTGATATGAGATCTTCATTATACGATTAATTTTCTTATTTTATTCATTTTAAGAGCAATCACTACTAGGAATAAAATGTTATTGAAAGTTTGTCTGAATTTTATTAGATTTTTGTTTGGAATACTATAGTTACCAATATAGTTACAAATACTATAGCTTTCTGGTAGACGTTAAAAATGGTGAAGACTGAGTATTATTTGAGACTTGAACATGTTCATCAACTAATTTTTAATTTTTCGCCTTAGGTATCGGCTACCAACTTGCACAGAGTGCAACAATGTCAGGTATACGTTATCTCCTAGTACACGCTTAGATAACATAAAGCGATAGCCTAGCGGAAAAGGCAGCGCGTGGAGATGCCAACAGACTGCCATGCAGAAGGTATCGGGTTCGAATTCACGGCACGCACCAATGACTTTTCAGAGTTATGTGCATATTGAATTGAAAATTAACATTTGTCCCGTGCCTCGGCAAGCACACTAAGCCGTCAGTGGCGGTTGTCATGAAGATCATTGACATTCGTTTTAGGGACTCAGTACCTATGAATAAACTGACACTAGTCTAAACCATATTATAAAGATATCCATTTGGGTTGCGGGGAACAGACAGGCAGTCGCTCTGTGTAAAAGCTAATATTCAGTCAAATCCGATTAGACTACAAAGCAGACACCGGGTTCTAACTGGGATAACGCTAAGAGGATGGAATAAGGATCTTCAGGTTTATTTGGCGAGTCTAATGAAATTCTACTAGTTGAAGACATTTTATATGATCGCATACATATCTTATACACATAAAACGGTTCCCTAAATGCCTAAACCTATTGAAAATCTATTACAAAGTTTTAAGAAACTATTTAGTATGCTACAATACCTTACAGCACCATCGTTACTCATAAACTCATAGCCTAAGTTTCTTAGCATTTTCTGTTTGTTGTCTTTCCATTCGGCAGCATGTGGACGTCTGATATTTCTCTTGTCTTTTTTTGGGTTTAGTGTTCCTTTTCCTGGAAGTCTGTGGAGTGGCTTCTGACAAAGAAGAAAAAGGTGCGTTTGCTAGCTGAGTATTAACTAAATCAGTAAAAATTGAGGGGGTTGTAGTGTCAAAATAACTTTTTCAACAAGCCAATGACAAAAGTGATTTTCATAATCAAAATCTATTATTTTATATTTAAATTTATTTTGCAATGCATGATTGGCGTGCTATATTCTCAGCAGTTAACAGAGAATCTTCACTGGGGTCCAAAAGAAAGAAGAAAAGTATAATTATAGCTCTTTTCCGCAGTTTCGTACGCGTGATATTGTCATAATCGTAACTTTCCCTTGGGTTAGTACCTTACACAACATGGCATTTATATCCTATACAGTGTTTGAGTTGTTTAGCTATACAGAAAGATGGATACAAAGGTAGAAAGGAGAGAGAGAGAGAGAAAAACAGAAACTTTGACACTATTTTGTATAATTGGTAATTTTTTTAGAATAGAATAGAATAGAATATTCTTTATTGTACACCATAAAACATTTTATGACATTGTTATTACAAAATTTACAAATTGTACAAAAGGCGGCCTTATCGCTAAGAGCAATCTCTTCCAGGCAACCTATTGTAGACAGGAACGATGTAAGTATTAAAGTTGTGTGTGGTGCAATTAAAAATATCCAGAATAAACAATATAATAAACTTATAAATAAGGGACCTACACATACATATAAATTCATACATACTATCGTCAATATACCTACATATATACAAAATTCAATATACTTACACATATACTATATATAAAATACATACTAGGTATAACCACATTCTATGTTATCAAATGGATGAAAGGTAGTGCGTTTTTAACATAGCTTTAAATATTTTAAGAGATTTTGCGCTTCGAATTTCTAAAGGAAGTCCATTCCAGAGGCGCACAGCTTGGACAGTAAAAGACTTACCAAAAAAACTTGTGGAATGCATTGGCATTTCCAGCGTCAAATCCTCGGACGACCTCAAGGACCTTATATGTGTGTCATTAAGGAACTTAAAACGTTCTTTGAGATATAAGGGGGTACTAGGATTAAACAAGATATTATACAATAAAGTGAGAATGTGAGTATTTCTGCGAAGTCGAATCGGTAGCCACTTGAGCTTATTGCGGAATTCTGAGACATGATCATATTTGCGTAGCCCAAATATAAATCTTATACAGAAATTTTGGAGACGCTCAAGTTTGTTTAGTTGCTCCTCGGTGGGGTCAAGATAGCTGACATCGGCGTAGTCAAGGATTGGTAGAAGCAAAGACTGTACAAGCGCAATCTTAGTGGCAGTTGGCAAGAAATTGCGTAGCTTACGTAGAGACCCAGCTGATGCAAAAAGTTTTCTGCTCGTTTCTTGTAGCTGTGGTCGCCAAGACATGGTTTCATCTATGTAAATACCAAGATTTTTTACATTTTTACTAAACGAGAGGACTTTTCCATTGAAATTAATGCTTGGCAAATCAGACCAGTTGATTTTGGACACCATTCTTGGGCTGCCAATAATAATCAGCTGCGTTTTGTCCGGATTGACAGTGAGTCCAAATTTCTGCGTCCAGTCACAGATTCGCGCCAAGTCCGTGCCAATCGTTGTACAAGCGTCTGCTAATCTACTCAAGGGAGCTTGCGTATAAATTTGCAAATCATCTGCGTAAAGATGGTAGGATGAAAGTAATTTGTTTGAAATAGAATTAATAAATATAGCGAAGAGTAAAGGGGATAGCACGCCACCCTGTGGAACACCTGCAATCGTATTGGACCAAGCGGAATAGGTATCATCAATGCGTACACGTTGCCGGCGTCCAAACAGGTAACTATGAAACCAGTCAATTGCCGATGGAGATATGTTAAGAGAGCGTAGAATACCAAGTATGATGTGCAAATCCACGGTGTTAAACGCATTGCTGAAATCAAGTAAGGATAGAACCGTTAGATTGCCACAGTCCATACCTAGCCTGATATGATCGGTAACGTGAACTAATGCAGTAACGGTACTGTGCCCTGGACGGAAGCCTGACTGGTATGGATTTAAAAGGGAATTTTTACAAAGGAAGGAACTAAGTTGTGAATGGATAAGACGTTCTAGGACTTTCGATAGGAAGGGTAATATGGATATGGGACGGTAATCTGCTAAAGTAGAAGGCTTAGGTTTTTTAGGTAGGGGAATAATAAGTGCTTCTTTCCACGCTGAGGGAAAGACACCGAGAGAAATAGACTTATTAAGTATATTGCATAGGACGGGAAGGATTTCATCAAGGATTTTTACTACATACTTATAATTTTAAATTAAGTTAAATTTGAAATTATGCTTCAAATTGACTTGCACCTTTAAAGTTAGGGTATAAATGTTAGATACGTGCTTTTATTATTCTAATACACTGTTACTTACTTTGAGGGAGGGGGGGGGGAGCTTATACTATGGTGTCTTTCTCGTTATCTCATCAATATAAATGGTCTATGATTTTCTAAAACAAAAACAAAATTAATGATTTTATTGAGGCGTTTTCAAGCGAATACTACATCGAAACGAAACATAAGTTACTATAACTTATGTTTCGTTTCGATGTAAGATATCTTAAGTATAACTAAGGATATAAAAAGACTAACAAAATCCGGCGTAAATAATCGTAAGTCATTACTTACTATAGTTGAAAAGTATCTAAAACCAATGTATACTATAGTAAGTCCTACTTACGAGATTTTACAGTGGGTATTATGTTATTTCAGACATTTTTTTTTTATTTGTAATTAATATTTTAAGATATTCCACTTACCTTGCACGTTCGTACAACGGCCACAAAAGAGTTAATGGTACACACTTCATTATAATTTTAATTATTAGCGTTTGTAGGTGAAACGAATCATTTTGTTTAAACGGTTCAATTACTGCATCAATCATTTGTAAGACAAGCAAGGTGACATAGTTCTGTGCCTCTCGTGTAAAGGGATTAAACTTTAAAAGCGCAACTTTACACGGCGGCAGAAAATCACTTTAAATTTGAGTTTTTGTCCTTCATAATTAAAAATGTTTATATGTTAGTGTCGTTATTATAAAAAAATAAAGAAACGATTGAGGATTTAAATAAAATCTACCGATAACTAGATATATGTAATGAAAAAAGGCTTAAATAAAAAAACTTTCATCCTGTTACACAAAACTTGACTATGTGAAAAAGGGTCAAACTAGAATTTGTCTCACTGAAATAATTACTTAACACAATTGAGAATTAGTGTAAATGTAACTTTTACTTAATTGTGCAGTGCTTGATAAGTAACAATTTAAATTTTTGGGCTCATAAAGGTATAGAAAATCATAAAAATAATCAAAATGGTTTTTAGAAAGTGATTATTAAAAGTAAAAAGGTACTAAGTTTTTATAGCTTTAGTAATTATATTGAAATAAAAAATTAAAAGCTAACATTAGAATCAAACCTACAGATTATTAAGATCGTCTTGTGACCATTAACAATAAAACATTAAAAACGTTTGCATACGTAGTGATATAGAGAAATAATAAACAAAATCTAAACTTCTTCGCTTCTTTGATCTATCTTTAAGACCGATATCAATAATAGGAATTCTGGCATCAAACTTCAGAGCAGAATATAACTCTTGTGCCTTCTGATCAAGGTAAGGGAACAGCTACTCTAAATCTTAATTTTTTGCTGCTGATATTGGCAATGGTTCCGTATAGCAGGGTGTCAGCCCTATTTCTTGGTTATATGTTTTCCGTCCCCATTTCGTATAATCAATTGATTTATATTCACCTTCTTCCAACTGTCTTTCCTATACATAACTCTAGGGAACAAATCTTTTTGAAAGTAAAATTTACTTACTTCAGCAAGTAAGAGCTTTTCTTTAATTTCATTGGTTTTTCTGGAGGTGAATTTGGATTTTAAGATCAAACTGAAGTTGTAAAAGCTCTCATTACTCATTTCAATGACTGGAATAGGCCTGATCAACAACACACTCCAGATGAGTGTGGCCTGGCACTAGAAATTTATGTGTAATACTCACCAACTTTTACCATTATGTACACCGTGACTTTTACCATTATGTACAAAACTGATTTAAGGGTTACAAAACTATTTTATGGGTGTAAAACGATCTATGTACAATAATACCTCTTACCACAAACTGACGTGGATACTGTGATACATGAATTTAGATCAAACTGTAGTATAACCCTTTCACAGAAAGGCGATTTATAAGAACTACCTATAATAAGGGTTTAAGTCTTATTATATCTGTCTAGAGTTTGGGCTAAGATTGGTTAAGGTTTACAGAGATCATTGGAAGCGATTAATTCATCCAGTCTCAGCCCAAGGCAAAGGTCTAACATATACTGTGGTAGCACAGTGATGAATAGAAATCCAAATTACAACTAATATTAATAAAATGTCTTACCAAATCTTTACTGATGCTCCTGATGATGCTCTTGAGTGGACCTATAAGATTAACTCATAATTTTGGCTAAAATAACCAGCAAATCGAATAAATACCACAGGGTCCAATTCGGCGAAGTCCTACTCCTCGGGCACCAAACAGGAATTCACACACGTGTTTTATAATGCTCGATAAGTTACCAATGTTTGACTTTTATCACAGTTTACCAATGCCGGCTGATCAAGAAGCAGCCTTCAAGCGGGTTCCAAATCTAACTTTATATCACAAAAACACGCGAGAGGCAAAACGTGGATTACAAGATACGGCGTGGTCAAGACAACTTTTTATACCGGGTTTTTTCACTGACCGCGGGAAACGAACAAATTATTCGCGAAGCTACCAAGATTTGCTTTTCAAAAGGCGATCAATTTATTTCAATTAGGTACAAACCCACGCGAGAGAGACCAAACGGCGTCAGCTAATTTTCAGAAACGGAAATTGAGAGTTCAGTGTGACCATAGTCAAAATTTAAAATAGACTAAACTAAACGTTACTAAATCGATATAATCGACTTGACCTATCACAAATAATATTTCTATTTCAAACATCCACCCACCTCGGACCGGCCTACCGGTCCGCTAATCGGTTGGTAGACGTGACAATGTTGCAACCGCTCTCCTCAGAATCGAACCGTCCACCAAGACCTCAGCAAATCGGGGAACTCCATCAGCCCCAGTTACCAAACAAAGAATGCACCCCCTGCGCCCTCTGAGTGGCGGAAGGTTAGCCTCCTTGCTCAAAACGAGGTCACCAATCTTGGGTGGATCGGTCTTGTCGGTCCACTTAACGCGTTGCTGGAGTATGTGCAAATATTCCAAATTCCAGCTTTTCCAAAAGCTCTGAGTAATCTGGCGTACCAATACAAAACGCGAGAGACGACCAGGTCTCGTATCAATATAGGGGTACTCAGGTAAGGCGACAAGTGGGCGACCAATCAAAAAATGGCCCAGCGTAAGGGCCTCCAAGTCATTCGGATCTGAGGAGATCGGGCACAACGGCCTAGAGTTCAAAACGTTCCAATCTTACAAAACACAGTTGCGAGTTCCTCAAACGTAAGGACAGATTCACCGATTGTCCTGCGCAAGTGTGTTTTGGCCGATTTTACAGCGGCCTCAAAAATACCACCCCAGTGTGGACAATTTGGTGGGGAAAACAACCAATTTATCCCACTTCGGGCAAGCCTATTGCCTATATCAGCTTTGTTGGTTTCAAGGAAATTAACAACGTCATTCAAATAATTATAAGTGCCCTTGAAGTTAGTGCCGCAATCAGAACGGATCAAGGAGGGCAGCCCTCTGCGGGATACAAATCTGTCAAATGTGGCTACAAACGCCTCGGTCGTAAGCGAGGATACCAGTTCCAAATGAACGGCCTTTGTGCACAGACAAACAAAAACACACAAGTAGGCCTTAACAGTCTTGCTGTTTCGAAGTGTCGACGTTTTCACCAAAAACGGACCAGCGAAGTCCGTGCCAACACCGTCAAACGTCCTGCTCTCAGTTACGCGATCTGCCGGTAACTCTTCCATCAAGGGCTGCATGGTAGAAGCCTTGAGCTTGTAGCAAGGGATGCAGCGAAAGACTACACTCCGAATAATTCTTCGGGTAGACAAAATCCAAAACTCGCGTTGCAAAATGGCCAACAGCGCATTACAACCAGCATGCGAATTTTTAAGGTGACGGTCAGTTACCAACAACCGTACCAAATTACCGTCCTTAGGTAACAACAGGGGGTGATGTGCCCGGTAAGGGAGGTTGGCGTTCTTGAGACGCCCTCCAACGCGCAAGAGACCCATTTCGTCCAAAAAGGGGTTCAATTTAGATATTGCTCCCGATAATTTCGATTTCCCTGACTTAAGGATAGCAATCTCCTTCTCAAAATGCGCCAATTGCACAGAACAAACCCAGAAGGTGAGGGATTCCTGTCGTTCCTGTGGTGAGATAAACGGTGTCAGTCGTTTCTGTTGTGGGTGCCTAAAGTTAGAAACAGAACGCTTTATCCAAGCAGTAACACCCTAACAACTTGTCGAGGCGCATTCCACCTTCTCAAGAGCGAGTGTTCGTAGACCCGGCAAATTGGAAGTATTCAAAACTGGCGTTCGAGGCCAACCAATTTCTGGTCGACTCAACCATTCCGGACCCCACCACAGCGAATTACCTATCAAGCTAGGCGTCAAGCATCCGCGCGAGGCACAATCAGCGGGGTTGAGATCACCTGGCACGTGTCTCCAAACAAGCTTGGCTTCGGATTTTTGGATTTGGGAAACGCGATTAGCGACAAATACCTCCAAAGTGTGGACAGACGCCTTCAACTGACAAAGAACAATTTGGCTGTCTGTCCAGGCGTAGGTCCCATTAATACAAATGGTTTTACCCAAGGTACTAGACACGTGGTTCAATAAGCGTACAAGTAGGGCTGCTCCCGAGAGCTCCAATTTCGGGATGGTCAGAGATGTCCGAAGGGGTGCAATCTTGCTCTTCGCCATGATCAGGGAAACTCTCACCTGACCTGAGGCACTGACTGTGCGCAAGTACACCACGGCCGCGTGACCACGTTCCGAGGCATCACAAAACCCGTGAAGGGTGGCCTTCCCAGGAGGAAGGATGGGACGAGGCAAGGAGATCTCGTTGACGACAGGAAGTGAGGATACAAAAGAGGTCCATTCCTCAACAAGAGTGCCGTGTAGAGGTTCGTCCCAGGTCAATCCTGCTGTCCAAAGCTTCTACAAGAAGCATTTTGCCCAAAATATAACTGGACAAATCCAACCGTTTGGATCAAAGGTTCTGGCGACAGTAGACAATACGAGACGTTTAGTCCAAGAACAAGGCAATTTCAAGTCTACGTTATACGTAAATATGTCTTGGACTGGTCTGTACTGGACGCCGAGAACAGCCATCATGGCGGAGTTGTCAACAATCTCAAATAGATGTGGATCTTGCTGATGATCCTCTGGCAAGCCTTCCAAAAGCGCTGGTGTGTTGTTAATCCATTTGCGCAACTCATAACTAGCGGAGGCCAAAATACCTATCAATTCGTCCCGCAGGAGGATTGCCTCGTCCGCTGTGGAGGCGCCCGAGCAAATGTCATCGACGTAAATATCGTCTTTCAAGATGGCGGAGGCTCGTGGGAAACGTAAGCCTTCGCGGTCTGCGAGCGAGAAGAGAACGTATTGCCAAGTATGGGCTTGACCTTAACCCGTACGTATTAGTATTGAGCTCGTAGACGACCATGGGATCACGAGGAGACTCTCTCCAAAGGATCAGCTGGAAGCGACGGTCATCGGGGTGGATAATCGTGTGCCTGAACATCATTTTTATATCGGCTACACAGACAACCTGATGTCGTCGGAAGCTGGTAATGACGTCACAAAGGTCCTTGACCAACTTGGGACCAAAATGCAAGCATTGGTTCAAGGATACGCCCGTAAAAGTCTGCGCAGAACCATCAAACACCGTGCGCAGCTTGCCAGTTGATGGCTTCAATACCGCATGATGCGGGAGAAACTAGTGCTCCACCGAACGCCAATCCAAATGTGACACGGAAATGTGTCCCAACTGTTCATATTCTCTCTTGAACTCAATGTACTTCTGTCTGAGCTCCGGATCACGACCCATGCGGTGCTCCATAACCAACAATCTCTTTTTGGCTAAAGGTCGTGACTCACCAAGCGGAGGCCGAACAGACAGAAAAGGTAGCCTCGTAATGATCCAACCAGAATGCAGTCGACCAGTGTTGTTCTGGAAGAACAGCTCGCACTCCTCATGTTCTGGATTCAAATGGGCAGCTTGAGGGGGCTCTTCTACTTCCCATAACCTCTGAACCGCATCAGAGAGAGCGGAGCCTACAGCCAACAAATTATCAAGTTCGGGTGGAGGGGAGTCCCTAGGTACAGGTCCCATCAAAGCAAATCCAAATATTGTCGGGATGGTACCGAAACCGCCGGTGCTGTCAAAAGAACCATTTCTCTCAAAACTACTATTCTTACCAAAGCTACAATTTCTACCATAACTACCACTTGTAATATAATTAACGACAATAATACCTACTATGAACCGCTGTAATATGTTCCACATAAAAAACTACCATTTATGTCAACAATACAATTTCTACCAAAACTACTATTCCCGCCGAAAATACAATTCCTATCAAAATTACTATATGTACGAAAACTACTATTCGTACTAACACTATCATATCTACCACTTTTCTCAAAACTACCGTTTCTACCAAAAACGCCGGTGCTGTCAAAATAATTATTTCTCTCAAAACTACTATTCTTACCAAAGCTACAATTTCTACCATAACTACCACTTGTAATATAATTAATAACAATAGTACCTACTATGAACCGCAGTAATATGTTCCACATAAAAAAACTACCATATATGCCAACGATACAATTTCTACCAAAACTACTATTCCTACCGAAAATACAATTCCTATCAAAATTACTATATGTACCAAAACTACTATTCGTACTAACACTATCATATCAAGCACTTTTTCAAAACTACCATTTCTACCAAAACTGCCGGTGCTGTCAAAAGAACCATTTCTCTCAAAACTACCATTCTTACCAAAGCTACAATTCCTACCATAACTACCACTTGTAATATAATTAATGACAATAGTACCTACTATGAACCGCTGTAATATGTTCCACATAAAAAAACTACCATATATGCCAACAATACAATTTCTACCAAAACTACTATTCCTACCGAAAATACAATTCCTATCAAAATTACTAAATGTACCTAAACTACTATTCGTACTAACACTATCATATCTAACACTTTTTTCTAAACTACCATTTCTACCAAAACCGCCGGTGCTGTCAAAAGAACCATTTCTCTCAAAACTACCATTCTTACCAAAGCTACAATTCCTACTATAACTACCACTTGTAATATAATTAATAACAATAGTACCTACTATGAACCGCAGTAATATGTTCCACATAAAAAAACTACCATATATGCCAACGATACAATTTCTACCAAAACTACTATTCCTACCGAAAATACAATTCCTATCAAAATTACTATATGTACCAAAACTACTATTCGTACTAACACTATCATATCAAGCACTTTTTCAAAACTACCATTTCTACCAAAACTGCCGGTGCTGTCAAAAGAACCATTTCTCTCAAAACTACCATTCTTACCAAAGCTACAATTCCTACCATAACTACCACTTGTAATATAATTAATGACAATAGTACCTACTATGAACCGCTGTAATATGTTCCACATAAAAAAACTACCATATATGCCAACAATACAATTTCTACCAAAACTACTATTCCTACCGAAAATACAATTCCTATCAAAATTACTATATGTACCAAAACTACTATTCGTACTAACACTATCATATCTACCACTTTTTTCAAAACTACCATTTCTACCAAAACCGCCGGTGCTTTCAAAATAATTATTTCTCTCAAAACTACTTTTCTTACCAAAGTTACTATGTCTAGCATAACTACCACTTGTTATACAATTAATGACAATAGTACCTACTATGAACCACTGTAATATGTTCCACATAAAAAAAATACCTTTGTACAAGTAAAACATTTTATTCTAAACTAAACCTTAATTAGTAAGCAGTAAAGTTCATAATACATATTATCAACTTGGCGCCTACGCCAAGTTGATTAATATGTGAAGGGTGTCAGGTTTTTTTCGTTACGGAATTACTGGATTCGGTCGCCGCGCTCAAGCCCGCGATAAAAGCTATGCAATAGCTTAAAATCGTAGTAAAAAATCACAATTTGTTTTGTTCATATGAAGTTTAAGATCGCCACAACAAACCCAGACCAAATTCTGCCATTGTCCTTTTCCTGTATATCCTTTGAAAATACCAAAAACATAATAAAATAGACATCGTGGTAGCAATTAGGTAGTCTTAGCTAGTAAAATTAGATTTTTGCAACAAAAAAAGCTAAAATGAACTATTCATGAAAGAAGATGAATGCCATTATATTACGTTATAAAAGTTTGAGAACAGAATGTGAAAATATTTTTCATTTCTTCGTATTACCACTGCAAGTGATAAAGTTTAAAATTAAATTAGTTTTTGCCAGGAATGACTTAAGTTCTTCTCGGGATTACAATGGCGCGAAAAAATTTTCAGCAAAAGGCGACAAAAATGGTGTCAAAAACTATAGGCCAATAACAATCCTACCTTGCTTGTCTACGTTATTTGAGTCACTCATATACCCATCTGCTAGCCTTTACCTCGATAAATTTATTACAAACCATCAACATGGGTTCCGTAAGGGTCGTTCCGTTCAAAGCAATCTTTTAAGTTTCATATCCAGCCTTTCTTATGACATTGATCACGGGCAGCAAATTGATGCGATTTACACAGATTTCAGCAGTGCTTTTGACAAGGTCAGCCATTGTCTGCTTCTAAGGAAACTTGAATGGTATGGCATTCACGGCAGTCTATTGGCATGGTTTAACTCTTCCCTAATGAATCGGATCCAATCTGTTGTGGTAAAAGGTTATCAATCTGTTCAGTTCAGTGCAAGCTCAGGAGTACCTCAGGGTTCTCACTTGGGCCCGTTGTTTTTCATAACTTACATCAACGACATCACAGAACTTTGCTGATGATCTGAAAATTTATAGGAAAGTAACGGCTAACGCGGACACTGCACTCATTCAAAGCGATTTGAATATTATTTACACGTGGTGCAATGCTAACGGCATGGTATTGAATTCTCAAAATCCTATAGTATTAGACTTTCTAGTATATCTAGCAAAGAAGCATTTTTGAGAATTCAATACCATGTCATTATCATCGTACAATATATATGGTAACATCTTAACCGAAGTTGATGAAATTAGAGACTTGGGCGTAATTATTGCCAGACGATTAAAGTTCACATCTCACATTGAAAATGTGGCCACTAAATCTGCACAGATGTTGGGCTTCGTGGTGCGTAATTCAAAATTCTTTAAAGATGACACAAAAATAGTGCTTTACAATGCATTAGTACGTAGTCACCTTGAATATTGCAGCGTTGCTTGGAACCCTCAGTATGTCACTCATCCTCAACGGCTTGAAAACATTCAGCGAACCTTTACCAGACGTTTAGCATTCTCATCCAAAGGCATATTTTACTGATGTCCCTACCATCAACGCCTGTCATTCTATAGCATGAGATCTTTGCGCAAACGCTGCTGGATGCACGACCTGGTATTCCTCCATAAATGCTTGAATGGTGGAGTTAAATGTGAACATCTATTGGAACGCATCCCACTCTCGGGGCCTCATAGACCTCCTAGATACCCAATCAAGAACATTTTTCACACGAGCTTTAAATCAAATCTGGGCAAGCACTCGCCAGTCGTAAGATTGTGTACTCAATACAACGAACTGAATGCTAAGTATGCCCAAATAGACGTATTTTCTAACTCACTATACAAATTTAAGCAACACATAAGCTGCATATCTAAAAATAATTTATTATTTGTTTTCACTTGTTATTTTATTGTAATTATTGTTTCTGTTCGCTTTTAATTTTCGTTTTTAGTTAATATTCTTTTAGGTAATTATTATTTCTTTTCGCTTTAAATTTCAGTTTTTAGTTTATATTCTTGTAGGTAATTATTGTTTCTGTTCGCTTTTAATTTCAGTTTTTAGTTTATATTCTTGAAGGTACTTTTGTTTACATTTTAACATGAATGGTGTGTTTACCTATAATTGGCTCACATATATAAACATAACTTTTAACTAGTTTTAAGAAAAGTTTTATATGTATGCTGTTGGTGTACCTGACTTAAATAAATAAATAAATTATCTGGTAATAAGTCTGTCTTAGTCTGGTAATGAGTCAATTCTCAAGGAATTGCATATAAAAAGCGCCTCTCTACCATATGCCGGGAGAGAGTCCTTAAGTTTTTCGGACACACCGTCAGGAGAGACCCATATAGTCTCGAAAGACTCCTAATTACTGGCGCGGTGGAAAGGAAAAGAAGCAGAGGACGCTGGCTGACGAGATGGACGGATAGGAAGCCACCGGGACCACCCTGCAGTCAGCCGTCCAGTTGGCTCAGGATCGAGTGGCCTGGAGAACGATGGTGGCGAAATACACCAATAAATCTGTGAACAAACCTCATCAAAAGTAGTGTTCGGGCCTTTTATGAACTTGGTAATCTCGTTTGGTACTCACTCCGATCATTGATTAGAGAAGGTTTCCATCTGTGAACATCGAGTTCTTATTTCGTTCACTCGATATATCCACAACTTTACTACTTTTAACTGGGATATAAACTGCTGTAATAATTGCGAAGATTAGTTTCTACACCTTTTAGTTAAGATTGTTTTCTGTGTTTTCGGATTTAAGCGTTCGCCAAATCTGAGAACGTTGAAAGCTCGTTTGACATTTAAAAGGCAATCTAGAACGAAGATATCTTTCAAAGGGCCTCTATTTAGGCTGCTACTAATGCAGTAATTTTTGGCTTTGATGAATGAAAACTTTCTTGTAATTTACTCATTTCAGTGTCTTTAGTTTGTTTTTGAACAGTTGGCAGCACTAGTTTCTCAATAACGCTTTGACAGAATTTTGTGTTATATAAATTTATGGAAAATTTAAATTTGTTTACATTCGAGACTTGCACTGAGCTAAGTATTTGCGTTTTCTATAGACTATAGGACGATGGTGACTCATTTTAATTTAACCTAATGGAAGGAAAGAGGAACCCACCACGCACCCTCGAATTGACCACCCCAACTTTTGCAATAGAAAAAGGTTGACAATATCGAACTCCTCTAAAAGGATAAGGGATATAGGAATGGTATGGGTTCCAGGAAGATACCTGACTTGCAGCCAAGTAACGCCTGATTCAATCAACTATATCATTTTAATTTGTTGTCCTTATATAATTATTAAGTTTGATTAATGTTATTAGTAGTTTTATAAAGGTGCTGCTTGGCATATGATAGAAAAATCTCAAAAACTACTTGATAACATAAGTAATATTTGGCAATTAGTTCTATAGTAAGGTGGCGCCGCACTGTTGCCAAAATAAAAACAGCTAATCATAAAAATACTAACGGCTCTATAATACATGTATTACAATAGCTTTAACACGATACACATGTTACCAAATTACCATTAAGTATTAATGAATTGTGCATATTATCGGAAAATGGGTAGGATAAGAGAGTGGGTGTAATCCATTGCAGCCTGCGCTACCCAAGCCGCTCGGAGAAAACTTTCCTTATATTTTTTCCTACCTACATTTAGATAAGTATCGGTAGCCCAGTGGAGAGACCGACAGACCGCTACGCAGAGGGTTCGAATCCACGGCACGCACCAATGAGTTTTCGGAGTTATGTCACAGAATAAATAGTACTAACGTAGTTATGTGCGTATTAAATTTTTAATCATCGCTTGCTAAACGGTGAAGGAAAACATCGTGAGGAAACCTGCATGTCTGAGAGTTCTCCATAATGTTCTTGAAAGACATGTGAAGTCTGCCAACCCGCACTAGGCCAGCGTGGTGGACTATGGCCTTACCCTTCTAATAGTGAGAAGAGGCCCGTGCCCAGCAGTGGGACAGTTTATATACAGGGCTGATTATGATGACATTTAGATACATGTAATGGCGTAAGCTGTAGCGCGCGGTTATTGAACGCGATAGGACAGATAATAGAACTAGGTAGGGGAATACGGTCTTTTGGTGTGGTACAATTTAACTTCTACTACAACCAAAGATGAAGATATCACCATTGCTACGTCACCAATACAAATATGATTTGTAAATTTAAATCTACAACATGAAGTGCCTAGATAAATTAAATACTATGTTACTCAGGGATAGTCTAGCATTCTAATAGTGAAAGAATTTCGAACTTCGTTCTAGTACTTTTTGAGTTGATTCTTTACAAACATACAAATCTCTTTTTTAAAACCTCAATAGTATAAAATATACATATGTATACCAACAAGGTATCCAAATGTTTCTGGGATTACAATGTTACTCAAGTGCAACATTAATTAGAAAATTTTCATAAATTACGGCACTTGAGATGAATAAAGTAAACCCCACGTATAATAATTGATACTGGATCATTTTGATATCGTCTGTTTAATAAAGTTACTCGTTAGGAAAATACCTCAATCTAACATAAGATTGTAGTCGTAAGAAGAAAATCTTTACAACCAATACCCGATGTATTGCTCGAATACTGAGTGCTTACAATATATTAGTCAGGCAGTAAGTTGACGTATGTAATCCGGACCGAACCTGCTAATCGGACCATGTACGTACCCGCGTTAATTGACGTCGGGTTTATACAAGCTTTGCCTTAGTTTACCAATGTTGATCAAAACCTAGGATTATTCGGGCACTCCGAGCAGGCTTGCTTTGCGTTTTGAAATGAATAATCAGGTGCACTTATGACGTTAGTTTTCATACACACAAGTCTACCACATTTCTATGTATAGTAATATGTATGTATTTGCAAACAAAAGTATCTATGTTTGTTCATCCAATATCTTGTACCCATATTACAAGCTCTGCTTACTTTCGAACTAGATGATGTTGTGTTTATGTGATAGAATTGTATTATTATTGCGTAGTAATTCGTTGGTTCGGACAAAGTTAAGGAAGTAAGATCATACTACTTAAGAATCTAGTTTGTACGTAGTAGTATTCTTATCGTGAGCTAGGAAGCTGACAATAAAAATATTACTGCGTAAAAACTGCTTACTGAACTCCACAATCCGTGTACGCTGCCACAGTGATGGTTTTCATATTTGTTAATTTAAAAAAAATATACAGGTAATATTTTTCTGGTATTGTGAAAACATAGCGGTGTTAATAAATTAATAGATAGTTTTATTTTTTACTTTTTTAAATCCACCAATTTGTTGCTAACATTGATCTATTACTTACAACCAGATTAGCAAACAGTGCTGAGATGTGTTGCCGTTTATTATGGGTCTGTGGACCTAATACTGTTACAATGTTATTGTGTCAAATTTTCCGCACACGAAAATAATACGAACGTGAAATGGGCAAATGCGTTGTGAAATCTTGCAATTCTCGTAAGGAAAATAATTTGAAAAAGTACGGCATATCATTCCACATGTATTCATCTTTATTTTTCACGATATTTGGTTGAAAATGACCAAGAAAATTGCACATAATCGTTTTTATTTACAATGATACCAAGTAATAAAATTTTGGATCTCCCACTTTTGTGGAAGTTTTACTCCAGGATATTATGTGAAGTGGTAGAAATTAAGAAATATAACAATTTTAATCTGGAGGATGGATATAGATTATCGGCTACTTGGAATCCAGTCATCAGCAAATATGAACACCGCCACAGTGACAAAACTCAACAGTGTGTAGACGTCATTAGTGTAGTGTGTCGAAAGACTGACATTACGAACTTAAATAAAAACCAAGTGAGGGTAGGTACCCGCACTTCCACAAGATGGCGCTGAGCTGACATCAGTCTCTCGAAGAAACAATGATGTATTTATACCTTAAAGAAGAAGTTTGCACGGTTAAGACCCGCTTAATTATTTTGTATTAGGTACTGTTTATTTAATTAGAACAATGTTTTATGTTGCTTTTTCATTTTTCTTTTATTTTCTATGAAAATGTCTAAAACCCCTTTACAATAGAATACGTGCTATTGTATAGCCCAGAGTGCGAAAAATCCTAAGGCTTATATTGAATGGTAGAACTACGCTGATTACAGCTGGTCCAACTGGGGTAGTTGCACCCTCTCACAGAAAATATACGTAAAGTAACAATATTTATGCTTGGTAGCGCCATCTACCTTCCTATCTATAACTAATCGCATCAAGATCAATCGTTCCACGTACAAGTGTGAGCGATACCATATTTCCGTCTCCCTCTATCCCACTCCCTGGAAGAGGCACTGCCTTTCGCCGGATTCGTCGCCGCGATCGTCGACGCGAGTGACAGTCTAGAACATTCGGCTCGCTGAGAACGTGTCCGCTATATCGTACCGCGCCGCATCGTTGTATGTGATTTATTACCGCTTCCACCAAGGAAAACCCGCTCGCGAGTGAAGTGAAAACAAGCAGCTGCATCACGAAATCACCAGGAGACTGCCCTTCGGAAACGAAGAAGATTGACGTATAAGGTGAGTGCCCTCCATCCTTGAAATATCCTATACCCACTCACAATCACCTCTTCCTACATCCTCTTCCTTTAAATACAGTCCATTTTTTCCAAATCGCCTATAACCTACCTACGGTTTCGGTGTATCGCCGAACCATTTTTAGATCCATACGAGTCGGATTCATTTACGTTTTTATACGTTATATCGCTATACCTAGGCAGTTATAGCACCTAGCTATACTCCTAATATATTCACATAAACGTCACATGGTTATTTCCGCCCGCATCAGTAGGTAAACTTTTATGTAGCTACCTACTTATTAAATTATTAATTCTGGAACTATCATAGTTGTCTTATAATTCTCATATTTCAAGCAACTTTTAATTCCTCAGCTCTAAAGTGTTGCCTACTTAGCCTACTTAGGTAAAATAATAGATACATTAGATATTCTTATTTTGTTTCGTTCTCATTAGCTTACACTTACGTAAACATGTCACAACAAAAGAAGTCACGCGTGTCGGAAGACAAAGAGATGACAATCTTAGAAGCAAAACGCAATATTTTATTTGAGCGCATTCAAAACATCTATGAACGATCAAAAACCGCATCTATGTCTGACAGTAATAGCGAAGCATTTCTCAGTTATTGTATAACAGTAGATAGTATTCGAACAGATTTTCATAAGTTGTTAGACGATTATAACGCAAGATTACTTTCTATCAATCCTGATGAAAAACCGAACTATCAGGCGTATACCTCATTCGAAGATCTTTATTGTATTATTAAGCGTATACAATCGCAATTGGAGGGTAAATGTTCAGCAGAGCCCGTTGCCCGCAAACCGAGATTACCGCCAATCGAGATTATGTCGTTTGACGGAGATATACGAAATTGGCCGTTATTCTATGCGAGTTTTAAGTCTACAGTGCACGATAATGGTTCTCTGACAGATGCTGACAGGTTGTACTATTTAATAGGTAAACTGTCACCGAAAGCCCAGTCCGTATTTGCAGGTGTCACACCCAGTGCTGAAAATTATCAGGTCATATTTCAGTCACTACTTGACAGATATCAGGACACGCGCGTTCTAGCGTCTACTTACTTTGATCAAGCTTTAAATCTTAAATGGTCCGGTGCCGCGTCTGTTTCGAATTTCCAGCTGTTCATTGATAACTTCGTAACCGCGGTTAATTCTCTTAGGAATTTAAAATTGGAAGATCTTTCCGACTTTATGTTGCTTCAACTCGCTTTAAAAAAGTTTGACACTGATACAAACTGATACTGATCGCGCATTCGAGATGTCGGAACGCAATAATAAAATACCTACACTAGATAGTTTTATGTCGTTCATAAAAGATCAGTGTCGAATATTTCATAATACGCAGTCTGGTTCACCTGGCCCGTCTAACACTAACAGCAACAAACAAAGGTTGAATAAATCGCGAAATAGTAATAATAACTAGGTCCCTAATCCACAATCTTACGTAACATGTTCGGAATCTAATAGTAATAATTCACAGAAGTGTCTGTGCAGTAATATAGTGCACGACCACTTATACAAGTGTCCCGCCTTCGATAATCAGAATGCAACCGCTCGTTTTAAATGCGTAAAAGATAACAAAGCTTGCATTAATTGCTTAAGAATAAAACATAAAACGAGTAATTGTTCCAGTAGAACGAGAAGTCGCTCATGTAATCAAAAACATCATACACTGTTACATTTCGATAAAGGTAAACCGTTGTCAAGTCAAGCCGCTAACCTTGACACACTTACGCCGCAAGTGCAGAACACGGTAGCTGCGCCTTCCACGCCTCACAATGAGATATCGTTGTGTACGAAATCCATTGCGCGGGCGGCACGCACGCGCGGACGGCCTTCGCGCGCTTGTAGTGATCAGAGCAGTGCTAGGCCGCCATGTATGGCATCTAAGACTGTTCTGTTAGCGACAGCGCAAGTTATCATATATGATGTCAATGGGTCGCCGCACATGGTACGTTGTCTGCTAGATAGCGCATCTCAGACCAATTTAATAACGTTAGAATTGTTCAAACGCCTCGGATTATGGAATAACTTTAAAAATACGAACTCAATAATCCGAGGGATAGGCGGATCAGAAAAACATTGCAAGGGTTCCGTAGATATTAAAATACATTCGCGTTTTGATAGGAACATTAATTTTAACATTTCTTCGCTTATCGTGGAACGTATTACGGACACGTTGCCAAACGCTAATGTGGACGTGTCGCTCCTCACACATCTCGAGTCATTGCCACTAGCGGACTCGGAGTTTGCGAATCCGGCAGACATTGATGTTTTGATCGGAGCCGCAATATTCCCGCACTTGTTACTTACTAAAGTGGTACGTAGTGAGCAAAATAACTTACCGCCCGCTATTGAGACGGTATTTGGGTATGTGATTATGGGTACCGTACCTACATTACATACTTCTCAATACGTTACGTCTTGCTGTTGTTCTGTTCTTCAAGAAAACAATATTGACTCTCTTCTCAAGCGATTTTGGGAGCTTGAAGAGGTTACCGCACCGCCCTCGATGAGCCGTAAAGATCTCGAGTGTGAAGAGCATTTCCGCGCTACCACTGTTCGCGACGACAGTGGCAGATACGTTGTGGCGTTGCCATTCTGTGGTGACTCTTATTCGTTAGGCGACTCGTACGCTGCTGCACTCAGACGTTTCCATTGTTTGGAACGTAAACTTGATGCATCACCTAAGTTACGCAGCGCCTATAATGACGTCATTCGTGACTACATAGATAAAGGTTTTTTGAGTGTAGTTGTAAACAACGAGGGCAACTCTCTGCCCTCATATTATATCCCGCATCACGGCGTAGTTCGCGAAGATAAAACCTCTACTAAATTCCGTGTGGTTTTAGACGCTAGTTGTAAGACTACATCGGGTCAGTCGATTAATGACATTTTGCATGCCGGCCCCAATCTACAGGGTGATTTATTTAACATCATAATAAAGTTTCGTCTTTTCCAAATCGCTCTGTCAGCTGATTGCCGCCAAATGTTTCTCAGTATCGGCGTTCGCGAATCTGACCGTAGATTTCAACGGGTCTTTTATCGTTTTGACAAGAAAGAACCTTTATCTGTGTATCAGTTCAATCGTGTTTGTTTTGGACTCAAGTCTAGCCCATATCACGCGTTACGAGTTGTTCGCCAGTTGATCGCTGATGAAGGCGATCACTTTCCCGCCGCAGCGGCTGTTGCCACTTCCGCTTTGTACATGGATGACATTGCCTGTAGTGTCATATCCGCTCCGCTAGCAATTTCGCTTTGTGAAGAGCTTATTCAGCTTTTCAAGCGAGGCCAGTTTGATCTTGTCAAATGGACAAGCAACTCTAAGGAGGTTCTCGCACGCATACCAGATTCTCATAAGGCTTCTCCAGACATTGAGTTTGAGAAGTCTGTACCGCATAAGGTTCTCGGTTTACGCTGGGACAAATCCTGCGATAGTTTTCGGTTTGACGTCTCACCACCAGATGATAAGTGCACCAAACGCACTATGCTGTCCACAGTGGCTCGACTATGGGACATAATGGGTTTTGTGGCTCCCACAATTTTGTACGCCAAGCTCTTGATCAAAGAGCTTTGGCTATCAAAGTGTGAGTGGGATGATACACCCCCTGACCATATTGTCGCCGCTTGGGGCCAGTTTTGTATTGAGCTTACCGCGCTCAATCAAGTTACTATTCCGCGTCATCTTGGGTTGGTAGATGGATGTACCATCAACTTGATAGGTTTCGCTGACGCCGGAGAGAGCGTGACGTTGAGCGTGCTTACGGCGGAGTCGTATATCTGCAAGTCCGCATTGGTTCTAACTACTCGGTGCAGTTAGTTTGTGCCAAGTCTAAGGTCTCGCCTGTTAAAACCATTTCAGTTGCGAGACTGGAGTTGTGCGCGGCCCTTCTGCTGTCTCAGTTGCTCCGCAAGGTTCAAGACACAGTTTTGCCCCACTACCCCATTAATAAATTAAACGCATTTTCCGACTCCAAAGTAGTGCTCGCTTGGATTCATTCTTCTCCTCATCGCTGGCAGACTTTTGTCGCCAACCGCGTTAGCAAATTGATTGAACTGGTTCCTGCTTCTTGTTTCAATCACGTCGCGGGTATTGAAAACCCCGCAGATTGCCTGTCTCGTGGTGTCACTCCACTTAATCTTCTGCATCATCCATTGTGGCGTCGTGGACCTTCTTGGATCTCCCATGATCCGTCAGAATGGCCCATGCAACCCTTTGACCACAGTGCAGAAGACGAAGATGTACCCGAACGGAAGTCTGCTTCTTATCCCGTGATTGCTGAGGTTGCGGCGTCTCCCATCTATGCACTCGCACTACGCATGTCATCGTGGTCTAAGTTACTCCTCGCCATCGTTTATGTCTATAGGTTTCTTAGGCACCTACCTAATGAGACTTTTGTATCAAGTAGTGATATCAAATTCGCAGAATGTAAGTTACTACGAGCTGTACAAGCTGTTCATTTTAGTAACGACATTCAAAATTTAAAAGACAATGTACCTTGTTCTCCCGCTATCCTTAGACTCAAGCCGTTTCTCAATGAACACGGCGTCATACGCGTTGGGGGTCGTCTGTCAAATTCGGATGAACCTTATAACTACAAACATCCTTGTATTCTGCCGCGACATGATCATGTTGTCGACCTTCTTGTTGATTTTTATCACAAGAAGCACTTCCATGCCGGTCTGGAGTTGGTAACCCGGTTTGTAACATAACATGTTTAATGGCTTGACAATCAATCAACAAAGAAATATCGCATTTCAGTTTGGCAATAGGCTCGCCTACTATTAATAATAACAATAGTACCCCTCTGGGGCCCTCGTTATCTCACCATGAGACTAACGCTAACTCGGAGGGCAGAGTAATAGCTTTCAAACATCACCTTCATCTTGTGATATAAACAAAAAATGTATTACAAGAAGAAAAGAAAGCTTACAAACCACAGGGCAGCTTTGTGGCAAGCTGAATCTGTGTGGCGACACTGCGGCCCCGAATGCTTCAGAGGGTTGGTCAAAGCCTCGTCTCCAGCTTGCCTTTGTTGGGTGGTTGGAGTGGATTTCCAAGAGCGCCCGCAGGACTCTCAACTCTGGCTTGCCTTGGTCGGCCGGCCTGAGGGAAGCCGCAAGAGCTATTAGCTTGGGGGTGGAAGTGTCATAGTCAAGGGCGTAACTACGGGGAAACCCACTCTGGGTCTCCGTTGTTACAAGACCCGCGATGGCGAAACCAGTGCCGCAGTTTGCTTTGGGCGGCTGTTTAGAGAGGGCTCATCCAGTGAGTTGGCGAGTCACCACCTGTCACCGGACGGATGCCATAGGAGTATCACTGGCAGGTGCCGTTTGTTATCCATAGTACCATTATTTTCAGTCCATTAAACATCCAACCTCATAACCCATTTAAACTAGGCATCCATTGTGGCATCGTGGACCTTCTTGGATTTCAGAATGGCCCATGCAACCCTTTGACCACGGTGCAGAAGACGAAGATGTACCCGATCGGAAGTCTGTTTCTTATCCCGTGATTGCTGAGGTTGCGGAGTCTTCCATCTATGCACTCGCACTACGCATGTCATCGTGGTCTTAGTTACTCCGCGCCATCATTTATGTCTATAGGTTTCTTAGGCACCTACCTAATGAGACTTTTGTATCAAGTACTGATATCAAATTCGCAGAATGTAAGTTACTACGAGCTGTACAGGCTGTTCATTTTAGTAACGACATTCAAAATTTGAAAGACAATGTACCTTGTTCTCCCGCTATCCTTAGACTCAAGCCGTTTCTCGATGAACACGGCGTCATACGCGTTGGGGGTCGTCTGTCAAATTCGGATGAACCTTATAACTACAAACATCCTTGTATTCTGCCGCGACATGATCATGTTGTCGACCTTCTTGTTGATTTTTATCACAAGAAGCACTTCCATGCCGGTCTGGAGTTGGTAACCCGGTTTGTAACATAACATGTTTAATGGCTTGACAATCAATCAACAAAGAAATATCGCATTTCAGTTTGGCAATAGGCTCGCCTACTATTAATAATAACAATAGTACCCCTCTGGGGCCCTCGTTATCTCACCATGAGACTAACGCAATCTCAGAGGGCAGAGTAACAGCTTTCAAACATCACCTTCATCTTGTAATATAAACAAAAAATGTATTATAAGATGAAAAGAAAGCTTACAACCGCAGGGCAGCTTTGCGGCGAGCTGAATGTGTGTGCCGACACTGCGGTCCCGAATGCTTCAGAGAGTCGGTCAGGGCCTCGTCTCCGGCTTGCCTTTATTGGCTGACCGGAGTGGATTTCCAAGATTGCCCGCAGGACTCTCAACTCTGGCTTGCCTTGGTCGGCCGGCCAGAGGGAAGCCGCAAGAGCTATTAGCTCGGGGGTGGAAGTGTCATTGTCAAGGGCGTAACTAGGGGGAAACCCACTCCAGGCCTCCGTTATCACGAGGCCCGCGATGGTGAAACCGGTGCCGCACCCGCTCGACACCCCTAGCCACTCGCACCGGTGTTGCCCTCTGGCTGCCTTTATGGCAGAGTTTGTTTGCTTTGGGCGGCTGTTTAGAGAGGGTCCATCTAGTGAGATGGCGAGTCACCACCTGCCACGCGGACGGATGCTATAGGAGTATCACTGGCAGGTGCTGTTTATTATCCATAGTATCATTATTACCAGTCTATTTAACACCCATAAACCAGTAAACTAGACTGCACATCATCTCAATAGTCCTACATGTTCTGCGGCTAGTCCGTAGCTGTACTCAGTAGTGCAGTTGTGTAGGCTCTGCGGCATGTGTCCCATCCCATTTTAGATTTAAAATCTCTACAGGCCTCTGCACGTTGGATCCATATCCCCGTGTAAGCCTCCCAAAGGACCGGTTATTATATATAATAACCGTGATAAGAGAGAAACATAATAGAGAGTAACTGCCCTATGTAAAACTCAATTAATGCGCAAGCACCTAATAAAGGCATTGAATACTTACGCAATTCCTAATTTAACATATTCTTTTGGTTTAATAAAATGGACGAAAACTGATATACAGCAAATAGAGAGAATGACTCGTACTACACTCACCAAACATAATAATCTGCACCCTAAATCTGCTATAGAGAGGCTATCCATCAAACACCAAAACGGAGGGAGAGGCCTGACAGACATCCACGAACTTTGGCAAAAACAAATAAAAAGTTTAAAAACCTTTTTCCACGCAAAGTCTAATATGAGTGAAATGCACAACGCCTTAGTTACAAAGGATATCAACTACTCACCACTTAACTTGCACGATCAAACAGAGACACAACACACTAACATCCATGATACACAAAAGCGAAAACTAGAAGATTGGAAAAAGAAAGTGCTTCATGGCCGGCACCCTCATGATTTAGAGCAACCCCACATAGATACAATAGCATCACATAAATGGCTTGGGATAGGCAATTTATTTCCTGAAACAGAAGGCTTTATTATTGCAATTCAAAATCAGATTATAAACACAAAAAACTACAGAAAGTATATAATTAAAGATCCCAAAATCACTAATGACAAATGTCGTAAATGCCATAAACAATCAGAAACCATACAACACATAACTGGAGCATGCACACAACTCACACAGATAGATTACACTCATAGACACAACCAGGTAGCAAACATCATACATCAACAACTAGCACTCAAACATAAACTCATACAAGACACAAAAACTCCTTATTATAACAATTATTGTGTGCGCAATAATCTGTCGAGGTTTATTTTCCGTGTTTAGAAAGAGATGCACTGACTATCACCGACGCCGCATATTAGTATTAGTGTGCGTACCTAATGTGTATTACATGTAGAAACGCGTTCTGGAGCCGCCGAGCGCGAGCAAGTTACCGCCAATATGTATAGTAGGTATAAATTTATGTCCCGGATGATAACTGTAATAATGAATTACCGAAAATGTTTACCACAAAATTTACGATAGTAAACCTGTAATGGTGTTAACCAGCAATTTTGCTGAAATATTTTCCAGTACTATTACTTTACCGAAATGTAGCCGCAAAACTTAATTTGTAAAAATGTATTACGTTATTTTGCTAGTAAATAAAAAATTAAAAATTTCCAAAGAACAAAAGTGTTATAAGGAAAAGCGTTGAAAATTACAGCAGAAAAAAATGAAAAAAATTGCATGGTTGTATCCCGACCCCTAGATACCGTAAATGGTATAACAATAAGAAGTAAGTATTGGTATAATACAGGTTTATTCCTTGAGGGCGTCGAAAGATGCATTCCACTCTCAAGGTCTTGTGGTTTACCATGTGGCCATAACAAATTTAAATTAAATTGACACAAATACATGTCAATAAATAAGATATGCCAAGAAATTTGGATGCTTTTCCCGAGTGTAAAAGTAGGGGAAAATTTTCTCTTATAGGGAACAACACTATTTAGTGTCTACACTTAAGGCGCTGTTATACCTCAGAAGCCGTGAAACACCTTATTTTTCGTCGCGCACCTAGCCATGACGGTACATATTACAAACTAGCAAAAATTAGAGCTTAAAGTCAAAAGTCTGAACAAAAGACTTTTGAAAGAACTTTTCATGTACGTACAATAGAATCACGGTAAAAAAATCACAAAATCGAGGCAGAAAATAATCTTTCGTCTCACTGTTTGCAATATTTTGATCGTAAGCTGTCATATTTTTTTTTTGATAATATTGAAGGAAATCTAATGAACTAAAGAATTACCCTATTTATTTTCATATTATACGTGTATATTTTGTAAAATTAAATAAAATCTGCCAAACGTCTATGATTTTGACGCTCGGTAGATCCCATCAATATCAAACGCTTCAGCAATTTAAACCTTATTAGCATAAGCGGTGTACTGAGTGTCAGTTGCTAGTTTACGCCCCGCCCTGTGCCCTGTGAGAGATAGGTCATGTCGCTTGCGTCTCCGCTGCACGAAATTTTACGTAAACCTGTTTGTTATTATAATACGCCGATTTGAGTTCGTAATTTCATGTTTATGTTATAGACTGAATACTTTGAATCAAATAGGCTTTTCATGTAACTATGGGCACATATAATTAGGACCTAAGTTTATACTCTTGTCGCGTTTAATGTGTTATTATTTCTGTGCTTATAAATATATGATTAGAAGAATAAAATATGGACAATTAGAGAAATTAAGTTCTACGAAGGATTTGTACAAGAAAGCGTCGTAATAAAATAGAAATTCATCCATGGCCAAGTGATTTTGAAATATATGTAACATTTTTACACAAATTATTTTCATAAGAGTCTTTTATGACTAAATATGTTACTTATATATTATCGATTATGCATAATATAATTATATAAATTATTCTCACAATACATAGCTGCCACAGTTTTCAATTTTTGAAAGAGTAATAACATAAAATCGAATCATTTTATGTACCTATATTTCAAATTCATTAGCTTGTCAGAGCGCCTGGAGCGCTATGATGCCGCCACGGCGAACAATAATGACGACAGCGCTAATATGGCGCTCCGCAATCCGCACACAAGCGGTAACGAATGTTGTATTATTGTTTTGAACATAAACCTTTTTAGGTACATCGGGTAAAACTTTGATTATTCATAAACTATTAAGTATGTCTCAGTACATCTAATATCTTTTTAACCCTTCAACTCCCTCCTATCTTGAAGGACGATTCGAATTCCTACATGATACGCATAACCGTTATTTAAGGTCATCAGAAAACTTAAAGCTGAAGATTTAGGAGCTCATTGCACGGATTTTTATGATAAATCGTTTTGTGTTACTGCTGTTCGCCTATGGAATGCTCTCCCATTACATATCAGACAGGCTCAGACGTTAATTTCTAAAATCAATCATTTATAAGTAAGAAGGTAACTTCTCTGTTTGCTATAACACAAGATATAGTATTATTTTAATAATAAAGTACGTAACTAATTATCATTATTGTAATTACAGTGAAGTTAAAGATAACAGTTCTGCAACGTCTTACACACATTTGACTTCAGTCATTCCTAACACAATCTGTTCAAGAGCTGGCCAAGTAATGCCAAACAATTTTTTTAACAAATTTGACTCATATTCCGTAGTGATAAGCAAAAATTACAAGAGGGATAGCAGTGACTGGTTCGAATTGCGTAAGAATATGTTGACAGATTGAAATTTTTGTATAGTGGTAAAAAGAAGATATAACAGCAGTAAAGCCAACTTAGTAAAAAATATTTTGTACAAATAAAATATTTGCAATGTAAAATCAGTTGCGCCTGGAATCTAAAATGAACAACTGGCTTTGCAACAACTGGCGAAGCAAGAAAATGTAACAATCGAGCCTTGTGGATTATTCGATTATTGGTGCCACACCAGATGGATTAATAGGTCCAAACACGATTGTGGCAATTTAATGTTCTAAAGTTGCCTATAAGAATGGCCTGGAGAATAGTATAAGAGCAAATAAAATACAAATATGGAAACATGATAAAAAAGTGAACTGACTAGTCTAAACAAATACTATAATTGTTATTACCAAATTCAGTGGCAACGCCACGTTACACGCAAACAAAAGTATTTATTTGCTGTGTGGAGTGGCGAAAGTATACCACTAAAAATATAAATTATAGAAAGAGATGATGTTTTCTGGGAGAAGCTTGTGGTGTTTTATATGAATTGGCAGTTGCCTGAAATTGTTGATTCTCGTCAAGCTCAAGGGATGGCATTGCGAGATCACGGAGAGGAAAATTTTTCATCAGTGCTTGAAATTTCTAGAATACCAAGCCGTAAAAGGAAAGTAAATGAAACTGTGCCTCGTGAACAACAGCAAATAATAAGTATTGAAGCCTTATCACCTCACACACTGCCTTTAACATTCGATGAGAATAAAGAAAACCTGCCGGGTTGTAGCAGACAGCTAAATTTTGATGAGCTGTAAACTCTGTATTTCGTTAATAAATTATAAATGAATATAAATAAATATCTTTTAATATTTATTTTCTTTGAAACAACACATATTTGAAGCGAAAGATTTTTTTTATATTTTTCCATACAAACATGTATGACGAGAGCTAACGAAAAAGCAGTAACTCAAATTCTAATTCCATAATTTTCTAAGCGACATAGCAGTATCTCATGAATAAGGTATATCCATATATATTTTTGATGTTTCATCTATTTTGAAAAATAATAATGGGTTGGGTTTCGAAACGAGTCGCCTGAATTTGAGGGTATTGGTAGTGTAGGGGGCTTAAGGTAGTTCGTTTTAATCCCCTAAAAGTAATTTTGGCTGCCGGAGTTGCGTCTTAATATTTTTAAACAATTTTCAAAATTTCATAAATACTCCGGCAATTATGCAAAACTGAACATAGTTTTTATACTTTAGTACAGTTTTACAAATGTAATTTTTAGGTTTTATGTGAAAAACGTGAAACGAAACGCAAAACTGCCATCCTGGAATGATCATATTGACAGCTAATGTCAAATTTGTGCGTCATTGCTTTCGAGTGCCTTGGGTTAGGTGCGACTGTAATAAGTAAATAAATAAGCTATGTTAGTTAGTTCTCTTTTGACCCTTAATCCGAAAATAGGAGCCCTTCGCAGGGCTCCGACAACCTTAGTTTATTAAACTAGTGTGATGAATGTGGAAGTTGGCAGTGCCATACACACCGACGTTTGGAGATTTTTTTTTTCAGAGGAAACCAAGTATTTCCGGCAAGTGAAAATGGTGAGGGGGGTTTCAAGACCTCCCCTGCTCCCTCTCAAATCACTCACAACCCCTAAAAACGGCGACGTATTTCGAAACCTTTGCCATAATAATTATACCTATAATAACAATAAACATCCATAAATAAATAAAAGAAATCAACTTTTACTAAACTTCAATTATCTCGTAACTCGCTTTAGTTGAGATACGGCTTTTGCGCTTAGTAGAGCAGTATTGTGTTTTTTAGGGTACCGTAGCCAAAAATTGTAAAAACGGAACCCTTATAGATTCGTAATGTCTGTCTGTCTGTCCGCCCGTATGTCACAGCCAATTTATTGCAAAACAGATTTGAAAACTGGCAGGAATGGAATTAGATGTAGGTATTCTATGAACTGCTTCACTATTTTTATACAAAAACAAAACAAACATAATAATGGCCTCTCCATACTTGGAACTGACTTAATTATTTTTATCATCTTACGGCACGTAGGTATTTACCTACTTTCGTCAACATTTAATACTTATAACCAGTTTTGCTCATGGCTGCACTGAGAACAAAAATTGCGCTATGCCTATATTGTACAAACAGATTGATGTATGTAATATAAATTTTAATATCAGTATCTCAATTCAATATGCTAAAACGTTTTGCTTGCGATTTTGAAATATTGGAATACGGATGTCGCCAGAATACGGCCGCACGCGACGACAATGAAGGGGGGCGCCCCGCAGTAGACGGAGCTAAGCTCCCTTCACCTCCCCTGCTTCACCCCCTCATTTACCAAAACAGTCGCTTAGGACAGCGCCTTAATATATTTGTTTATACGCATCCTCTGTTGATACTTACGTTTTTAATTTTAACACAATTATGATATATTTTCCTACAGCCTATGATTATAGTTGTACGTGGAATGAAATAAAGAAAATAAACTTTTCATGAAAGCATTATCGAAAACAATAATCCAACCAATAATAATTGTTTGACCTAAAATCGGCCTTGTATAACTCGATACATAAAGGATCCTAACGGTTATTAGACTAAATTGTAGTTAATAGGAAGATTATTACACTCGATAATGGGACATTCATTGATACTGCCGTGGTATTAGGTTAAATTATTTAACTTGTATGACACACATTGCTGTTCAGTTATTGAAATTGTATTAATAAACGAGTAACTGTAAATTAAGGCGCTACCTCGAAAATGTATGCTCTTTTTGCTTACTGATTTTGAAGCAGTGGGGAACACTAGCAAAGTGAAAATTTTGTATATTATTTATCATATCTTTATCTAGTAAATCCTTAGACAGATACATGATTGGAAGATTTTCGCTCGATAGACTTTAATTTTGAATAACAGGAGGAGTGGTGAGGTTTGTAAGGTTAGAAGCAAGTGGCGTTCCGTTGTCTCTGCCTAACCCGCGGGAAAAAGACGTGAGTATATGTATGTATGTATGCTTTCTCTAAATATTATTATGGATATTTGAAAAAATACTTAACTTTTCACCTTGAAATTGTTACTTACCGAAAGAAGAGCTCGCTCTAAAACGATTATTATTTGAATTATGAACAAAATTAGATTTCAGACTGCTTCGGGCTGGCACGCAATGTCAAAAATCGTGCGATATTCAATTTTCATGACCTTCAAGGTAACCTCTTAAAGTTTTGAGTGACAAAAATAATTCATTTAGGTTAAAGAATTACTAAGTGAGATGAGAAATCAACAGAACAGCAAATTACAAACATTAATTTGAGTTACTGAAAATACAAAATGAGAAGCTTTATAATATTTGAGTGACCTAATATTTATTTGAGTGTCAAAGTTACGTCCTACATTTTTTTCAATATTTAGCTAATGATTTATTTATAATGAGCGGCATTTTATCTTAAATGAAGTGTTTCGGATAGGAAAATCACTTTGAAAAACTATAATCAGCAGAGTACTATGAGCTCAAATTTTTATGAAAATTTTCGTATGAAATAACTATTTGAAGAAACACTATTATCCAAGAAATTTTATTATTTGAGGGTAGGTAATAAAATGAATATACATTTACTTAAATGAAATCAACAAAAAACAAAATAAAATAAGACTCTTCAGTCTTTTAAGCTAAGTTGACGGAGCCCTGTTTCGCAGGGCTCCTATTTTTGAGTATAGGGTCACAATAAAACCTAACATAAACTATTAAGTCTCCCGAGTGAACGAGATTATTTTCATAAATAAATAGATCGAGATTTTCGAAATGAAAGCTGGCATCTGATTTGTCACCTTCGTCAGCTCTGACTCTGCTCTTCTGACTGCATCGATTTGTATTGTTTTTTTTTGCCGAACAAATTGACTCCATGCTGCCTGATGTTAAGCAGTCAGTGAAGTCCCATAGAGATGGCCATCATCCCAGCAGCCAGCATGGCATTATGGCATGATGGCCCTCACCTTGACGGCCTTGGGTAAAGCTTTTTCACGCCCCGCTTATATATTATCGGGATCATGAGTGGAGGGAAACACGTGGACTGGTAAAGAGTTCCACATCTTAATGGTACGGCAGAGATAAGAGGCGCCGAATGGTATCTGTTCTACCGTGTAAGAGTGGCACCTCAACCCAGCACGTGTCGTTCGGGATAGGAAAGGAGAGGGTGGGATTAGTTGAAAGAGCTCTTCGGAGCACTCACCGTGATAGATACGGTAGAAGACAGCCATTGAGGCCACGTTTCTGCGTAATTGCAGTGACTCAAGAGTCTTAGTGGCCTCTGGATCCCCGATGATACGGACAGCACGCCACTGCAACCTATCGAGGGCGTCCAATAAGTACTGAGCGGAGCCATTCCAAAGGTGAGAGCAGTATTCCACGCAGGAGCGAACCTGGGTCTTGTATATCATCGCACTGCCCCCATTCGAATCCGCGCGCACAAACAATCTGTAGTTTTCATTAAAAATCGAATCATATTAATAAACATAAGATCTTAAATGGAATTAAGTAACCAATTATCATTAATAAAGCAGCTTACAAAACCTTGTTTAAAGTATGGTACTGATGGCAGTTCGTTATGTAAAACCTCAATTGGAAAAATCGTCTAATTGAAGTTGCCCACTCTGTATTTTTTGTCGTTTACCTAGTAATTGAGTCGCACGGCTGGAATTTTAATATCTGGAATATATTAATCACAACCCGCGCTTAGTAAGCTCGTTCTACATTTTATTATTAATCAATATTCGTCGTTAGTTTAATTAATTTTTCGCTAACTCAAATTCATGCTGCTCAAGTTATTAAAACAGTATCATCAGTCGCTTAGTTTTTTTTTATTCGCTCGTTTTATAATTGCCCTTAGTAAAATAGAATATGAGCCAATTCATCAAATATTTGAGAAATAATAGCAAAATATTTCATTCAGTTATATGCAATATTAACGTAGACTACCTTCGTTCAAATTCTGTTATAGCTGTGAAGCTGTGTAGCGGTCCGCAAGCGATACTCGCTATTTCTATATAATATAAATTATAGACTTCCTCCGTGCTCCCGTGGATAGCGTACGCGACTGCTGATCGGAGGTCCCGGGTTCGATTCTCGGATTGGGCAAAAGGTGTTACTGGGTTCTTTTGAATTCTCAGTAGCAGCACGGCGTCTGGTGATGTGCCCGGTAACGGCAATAGGCTCGCCCCTTATTACGTGTGACCTAAAAACTCATGGCGAAATGGGGGTGTTACAATATTACAACTCTGCAGTAGGCAGAGGCCTTCAAGCATACAGGCGTGAGTCTATAAAAAAAATATAGTTACTTACCTACCACCGGTCTGCGGCATCAGTGTAAGTAGTCTGCTTTCAATTAGAAAAATTATATCGTCGTTGCACTTTATCAGGATTATTTTCAAACAACAATTCTAGTAGTTATACATACAGAAAGCTCTGCCTATATGCAATAGCATAACATCATCATGATCGCCCTAGCGTTATCCCGGTTGCATCCAATATTTGTACGGCTTGGAGCCCGAGGTCCGCTTACTGGTCTAACCAAATATGACAGAATATCAACTTTTCCACAGAGCGACTGCCGTCTGACTTCCGCAACCCAAAGGGATAGCGATATTCTATGGTTTAGACGAGTATCAGTTTATTTGAGGGTACTGAATCCCTGTAACGACTGTCAATGATCTTCATGACAGCCGGGACTTACGGTTTAACGTGCTCTCTGAGGCACGGGGCAAACGTTAATTGACAATTGGCTGCCTTATGCGATAGCATAATATGATACCATATAAATAATATTTTGCCCGCCCCAAAACAGATTTTACTTTGAGACGAAAACCCTAATATAATCCTTAATAGGATAGAGTGACCTGTCTTGCCGTTTGTAATATGTCAGCAAAGTTAAGCAACACTTGCACGGGATCGCCACTTGGATGGGTCATTGGCTCATTGCACGTGACCATTTACATAAGAGCGCTACCGCACTTAAATGGGCACATAAAGCTGTATTTCTCGGTTGTTGTTGTTGGAAATGAATAATTAGGCTATGTCGGAGACCTTGAGGCGGTCTGAAAACTGCAACACCAGGGCTGGCAACAACTTCCCACGAAAAAAAGAAATACACGATCTAAGTGAATTACATTTAAGAGTGCAAACATAAATGCGAGATAAGCATATAAACGTAAAAATAACAAATACCCAGATAATGCTGGATTAAACAAATTACATCTGATATACTTAGTCCTTACCGTTACATTTAGGTGAGTACCTACGATAAAATGCTCAGACAGTTTTATTCTGATAGGTTTGCGTTGACGACACATAATTGCTACACAAAAATGTTTTCTTCGTCGTAATAGTGTTCAAAATTAACAAAATGATGACAAGATAATTAGCAAAAAATATTGCATGTCTTCAGTCTTTGATATAAGTATAAGACAAATTTAGATATAAGTTTAAGCCATTATTTATTTATTTTATTTATTACTTGGTTTACACACAGTCATTATCTTACGCTCATTCAATAAGGCTCATCATCATTTACCAAATATATACATAAATATTATTTGGGAAACGCATTTCTACAATGTTCTTCACAATTGCTTCACAACAATAAAATAAAATTCACAGACTGGTATAACAGGTTTGACATGGTATAACAGGTTCAGTTTATGAACTGAACCTGTTATACCATGTCAAATAAATATAACACTATATGCTTCTAACAATGAGTACATACGTGTACCATTTTGCCCAATTTGCTAAAAAACGCACCGAAAATCGATGATTAACATCGTTAAAGTATCAAAGTATGAACATTATTATCATTAGAGAGTCACAAAGGTCGGAAGACGGAGGCTTTGACACGGATCGGGAGGCACTTGGCTTTGATTTCAAAAGTCGACCCGCGAAGATCACTCCAGTCTTGGCCAATATCTACGTACGTATTATAGCCTCCTCTTACAGTCCAAAAAATCGGTTGAGAGTGACATGGTGACATGACAAAAAATGTCAGAAGTACCAATGTTTTTACTTAGACTATTATGTTCCTTGATTTTTTTTAAATTTATGATGGCAAGCAATTACCGCCACCCATGGGCACAAGTAACACCACAGGAGTCACGAGTGCGTTGCCGCCCCTTAGGGTTAGGAAAACTGATAGGATGAGGAGTGAGATGAGGGAGAAGGAATAGGGGCCTCCGGCACACTCACTCACCGAACAAAACACAACAGTTTAGGTACTGTAACTTTACGGCGATTTTTTGTGAGTGGGCAGTACTTCCCCGGTCGAGCCGGCCCATTCATGCTGAAATCAGCAAGGCTCTACTACTGTACAAATTATTATATTATTATTATTATGTTAGTGAACTAATGTTTTTATTACATTAATTGGTGTGGCATATTATTATATGTAGAGGTTAATGTTAACGGAGAGGCCAAAAGTGTCTGGGTAACCTACGGCGGAAACCACAGATTTTTTTAAGTTTTATATGAAATAAATTGTTAATCATTGATAAATGGTGAACTAGACATCACAATCCTGCATGTTTGTGCATTCTCAGTTTGCATGTAAAGGCTGCTTTAATTATTTATTATTATTACTATTTATTTATGAACTGACTATTGATCATTATTTTTTGTTGGAGAAGAAATGCCTAATTTAAATAAGACAAAGAAAAGTGTTCCTGTTCAACACATATTGGCAACAATGGCTTTTTCGAATGCAAGAAATAAAATCATGACTCAGAGGACTTGTCGTTGTGGTGCAAGTTAAGTTAGTAAGAGACCTATGACTAGCAATGGACTGCAATAGGCTGATTGATTGACGAAATAAAATGACAGTCATTTTAATTCTTATACTACATAATTATTTAACTCGATTCATTCTCTGCCATTTATCTTTACTACGGCAGGAAGACATTATCTTTTTAACCCATGAGAAGGCGCGTCCTAAAAAGTTACACGAGCAGGCGCGCGTGAGCAAAACTCTCACGCTACTTCAAATGACGTTTTCTTTGAGATCAATTATATTTTTCATATAAATTTGCATGTTTTTATAATTTAAAAGTCTTTATTTATTTAAATAAAGTATTTTATTAATAGTTAATAACAAAAAAGGCAGTCATATGTGCAAACAAAAAAAAATTGCATTATTAATATTTGGCTAACTTTACATAAAAAATATACTGGATGCCACAAGACCCATCACCAAGCCGAAGTCTACTCGTTGTGGACATCATGCTAAGTCATACTAACCAAAAATAATACCTGGGAAACGATTTTTTTTTAAGTTTTCACTTTTTTTAAACCGCAATTAAAAGCGCGCGCGTGCAATGCTCGAAATACCTACTTATCCATGGGGTCATAGGGCATCTAAAAACATATTGGCTGGGTAAATGAATCGATTTTGTACCTAATTAGAAAAATTCCATACTAAATTTGAGCCTCAATATCTCCTGAACCAGTCATTTCCCAGGTGTGGTGCCGAAGTAAAAAATGCTTGTAGTGATTGGTACAGCATGGGATTTCAGTTTTCGTTAAGGGTCTTTTTACACCCTGTATAAAAAACAAAATAACAATAGAAATGGAATGATTTTATCTTACACTAGAGGAAGCCAGCAGCTACGCCTGCATTATTTTTAAATTAACCCGTTTTGGCCGATCCCGTGGGAATTTCGGGAAATCCCTTCTTAGTGCACTCTTACGGTCCCCAAGGAACATATATGCCAAATTTCAGCTTCCTGCACCCAATAGTTTCGGCTGTGGCGTGTCTGTCAGTCAGTCAGTAACGCAAGGATTTTATATATTAAGATGATATCTAGAGGTATGAGTCTTTCATAATACATATGGCACTTAAAAGTAACATGCTCAGGGCACACTGATATACTGCACAACATACATGCTTTTTTTGAACGCATGTTGCTAATGTGGCATATAGGAAGTGTGGGATTTTGCGAAAGTGGCATTTTGCGAATGTGGCATTGTACGCCTAATCCTACTGGTATCCACTAGTGATACAACAATTGGTTTGCCTAGCATATTCCTATGCATATTTTGATTCTCTAATGCTCTTTCTTAGGTATTCGCTCAGATAAGACCGCGCAAGTTTTATATTTTAAGCCACTATATCTTTTTCCCTGCACATGTTACAGAGTTACGCCCATACAAAAAGAAAATTCTCTTATTGAGATCTTTCATGAATATATAAAATTCTTGCGTTACTGACTGACTGACAGACAAGCTACAGCCAAAAATACGGGGCGCAAGAAGCTGAAATTTAACATGTATGTTTTTTGCTAACTATAGGGGTGTCCTAAGAAGGGATTTCCCGAAACTCCCACGGGATCCGGCAGAAACAGTTAATGTGCGAGCGTAGCTGCGAACACCCTCTAGACTAATATAGGTCTCAAGATGTTACAACATATGGGGCGAAACCACCCATTCTCCTTTGAGACGCTTGCCGATCACCCATTGTAGACCTTGTTTACTGTAAGAAACAAATAAAACATGTAAATAATATATCCACTAAGTCAATCAATAACTGTGCACAATAACTACGAAAAACAATCAAATCAATTTTGTTATTAAGAAAAAAATACTTACACGAACGAGGGCGCGATGAGCAAAATGCCGCGCTTCACGATGCACCTCACACAAATCCATCACCACGCAGTCATGGTGGCACTGAGCAGCACGGGATTTGCGTCAGGGGAGAGGGGCTGAAATTCTAAGAAGGTACTGAGAAGCTTGTAGTGACACAGTATAGCTAAAGTTGAAATTTACAGCAAATAATTTATGCGTGAGCAAAATGCTCATAGCGCGCCTTCTCACGGGTTAAGTATTTTATTGCTTTTATATCGATATATCTTATGTTAACATAATATAGATAAATATTGCTGACTGGCATGTGAAATAATTGATTGACGAAATAAAATGACAGTCATTTTAATTCTTATACTACATAATTATTTAACTCGATTCATTCTCTGCCATTTATCTTTACTACGGCAGGAAGACATTTTCTTCTTAAGTATTTTATTGCTTTTATACCGATTTATCTTATGTTAACATATAGATAAAAATTGCTGACTGGCATGGGAAATAATCACCTATTAGTCAATTTGGTTTTGTGTTTCGCCCACATGATATGATGTAGATTTATAAGCACTAAGACGACTTTAATGTCTAAGGTATCTTAATGTAAATCTTAATTAACAACTGTTGAGGCATTTTTCATAAAATACTAACAAATATCCAACTATCTTCGTACACATTTATGAGTTGGATAACAAATTATATTAATTATTAAATCATAGTTTCAACCCGTCGCTCGATCGCTGACTGCGTGAATTTGCAGATATAACAAAAACTTAGTCTGGCCATAAATACTGCAACCTATCCGTAGACTAGAGCTCCATATGACCATAGACTAAAATCGTGTTAAATAGCTAAATGGGATAAGGAATACAAACTCTACAAAACTGTGGTTTTAGAATTTTCGTATCTGATTTACTTTCGGAGATATAGAATCGAATAACGTTTCATCTGATATTTGTTCCGCGCAACAACGCACGACGTGTACATGGGACGGAACACGAGGAGTACGGGTGGCGCGAGCACCGCGATCGATCAGCAGTTCGGCCGATGTTCATTGGAAGAAGAAGAAAATTGAGGCGTTTTCGTGTTCTGTACTTAATTTACATTATATTTAAGAAAATTCAATTTATTCAGTATTTTAAATAAAAAGGGATACTTTTAAAGATATCAGGATCTCGCAAAATACTAAATATGATTCAAGTAGATGCAGAAGAGCCTGATCTTAGTTCGGCGTTTTCAAACTTACATACCGCGTTTCCAAATCAAGATTTCAATTCTGGTAAGTGACGATGTTTAACAAGTATAACTTCACTATGTACAACTTTAAGTTCCTAAATTTACACAGATTATATTATATTTATTAATTTTTAACTCAGTTCATAGTTAACAGCGATCGATGATTATTTGGAACGTTTTTCGATGGAGTTGTTCAGAAACGTAACTCTGGTGCAAAAACACGATTACCGTAATTAATATTTACAGAGTAATCGATTTTTATGTAATATTGAGCAACAAAAAGTAGAGGCCTTATGGAATATTTAGACGTTTTTTTACGAATATTATTGAAGTTTTTAGCGTCTGAGGTTAAAAAAGGACGGTTTTTGCCGGAGTCTGTGAAACAATTTGTGGGTTCAATGTTAAGATGGGACGTTGTTACTCAAAACGTTGAATCAATTAGGACGTTGTTCAATTGAAAAATCTCTAATTATTAAGATTTTTTAATATAAATTAGTTAAATTTATCGCAAAATGTATTGTTTCAAAGAACGCTTAAAAATAGTTTGTTAAAAATATTTGTGCAAAAGAATTTTTATACTTTAGTTACGAATGAAGGATAAACTGGCATGGATCGTCTTTGCTTAATGGTACAAAGGAACCAGTCGTGAATTTGATATAGGTATGGGAAGAAATTCTATTCAAACATGACGGGACAAAGAAAATAAAGGAATCTGTAATAGCTCAAAACCGAATATAATGTCTGTTTAGTCTATCGAAGGTGTCTACAGTAATCAACCTAGTTCATTTTCTTTAGAAATCCATTAAGTTTTGCAAATTCATCGTTAATACAGCTCAAACAGTTAGAAGTGTAAACACAGGTTACAGGTTACCCAGTTAGTTTCAGTACTAACTCCCATACTGTTTCCTACTAATAAACAATGATAAAAATACTCTACGACATGCACACAACATCATCTAGTTCCAAAATAAGCCGAATGTGTATTATGGTTACTAGAAATTTACTCTTTTTTGTAAATACATACATGTTCATTTGACATGCGATATAATATTAAGCTCTGATAATAGAAAACTAAGTCATACTTTTAATTAGTCTACCATTTACTACAAGCTCCCAGTGACAGGCACTGCGAGAAAATTGAAGTTGACTGTTTTAACTCCTTTTGAGATACATATTATTACATTATTATGTTGTTGATAGACTGCATGGATGAGATATGTATGTATGCATGGATGGGAGAGGATAAAAGTGTCATTTTAAAAGAAAGACAGGTGGACCCGGCTTGAAAGGCACAAGATCGTTATCGATGATGCAATGAAAACTGTGTTTCAAAAAATATATATAACCAGCAGCTACGCCTGCATTTTTTTTTTAATTTACCCATTTTGGCCGATCCCGTGGGAATTTAGTGCACCCCTACGGTCCCCAAGGAACATACATGCCAAATTTCAGCTTCCTGCGCCCAATAGTATCGGCTGTAGCGTGTCTATCAGTCAGTCAGATATATCGGTTATATATGAAGATATAAAGACCTAATGGACTTGTGCTGCTCACAAGTTATTCAGAGTAAGTACTGAAATATGTCATTATAATGATCTTAACGTTACTAGGGTCGCAGCCACAACTTTTTGTCTTAGAACCCAGGCTCTGCTTAGTAGTCTAATAAGAATTGACAGGACAGCCTAGTTAAGTACTGATATGAGTATGAATACTCGATTTTAAATTTTCTTAATGTTTTTTACTGTTATTTATAAATATTGTGTACTCATTTCTAGGTAAAAACGATGTAAGATTGTTGTTATTCTTATACGGGATATAAAAAGACCCTTAATGAAAGTTGAAATCCCATTTCACCATTACGAACATTCTTTACTTGCACTATACCTGAGAAATTACTGCTTTAGGAGATATCCAATTTATTCTGTATAATGTAATTATGTCCTATGCACCCATGGATAGTTAAGTATCTCGAGAATTGCACGCGCATACTTTTACATAGCGGCTTATAAAATGTGTCTACAAAATAATCGTTTCCCAGGTATTGTTTTGCTAAACATGACTTAGCATGATGTGTAGCTTAGCTTCGGCTTGGTGACGGGTCTTTTTACACCGTGTATAATATTATAAAGAAGAAGATATTTGGCTAAGATCGCAGGAAGCGGTGGAATTCAGGCGGCTCATCATTGGAGTTGTGTGGACAGCCTTTGGGGAGGCCAAGTCCAGCAGAGATGTCTTTAGGTTTAGGTGATGATACAGATCATGTAAAGATGAGTCATACATTTATTTTATATTAAGTAGGTCTTTACAAAATAAGTTTGTGACTTCTCGTGAAGCCCGAACCCCAGTGTAGAATGGTACGTAGTTGCAATTTTGTGATAAAATTTGTCATTTATGACTATTAATTGTTCTATATATACGTACAATTTGATTACTTTTAAATAAGTATATACGATTATACGTAAAGTTAAATAAATATAAGTACATACTTACACACACCGTTTATTTATTTTTAAATAAGTAAATATAATTACTCCGTATATTATACGACATGACTAGTTAGTAAAATTATAATTACTCATTAATGCTAGAAGTCTAATCGTTGCCCTCTAAGGTTCTAACAACTATTTTAAGACTTTTTAATAAAAAAATGACATTGTATTTAATTTTCTATTTTATATTATTCACAAAGGACTCTTAAAGGATGAAAAATTCCAACAAAAAACAACCTTTGTTAACATAGAACGTCTTTTAAATCGAACGATTCCGCAAAACAACGCACGATGTTTACCGCGGACCCTCGCTCTTCCGCCATAAAACGCCCTAAGTTGATATGTAACTCACTATCTCGTACAATAAAAGGAATAAAAATATACACTTTAGGGCATTTAATTAGGCTGGGCTGTTATAGTAATATGTTACTATAACAGCCCAGCCTAATTAAATGCCCTAAAGTGCCAAAAGATCATAATTTTAATTCTCTCGTTATAAGAGTTATAAGGAATTATTCAAGTCAAAAACTTCGACAGCCTCTACTGAAAATTGCGATCCATGCAGATCGGACTTTGTTCTGCGGATGAGTCGAATTGTTACAATAAAAAAAAATTACATTTGAATTTGGAATCTGTCATTTTTATACGCTTGTTTATTGTGTTTTCTCGTTTTTGCGCCAATATATTGTACAATATTTTGCGATAAAGAGTGGGTGATAAAGTGAACCGAAACACTGTGATTTATTACACATACATTACACAAAGTAGGTATGGAGCCAAAAGCAATTTTTTAAACTCTCCATACACTTGGTATTAGTCAAATGTTTGTGGACCGGGCTATTAATATGTACAATGAGACCTCCTCTGTTTTTGAAAGAAGAAGACCTGGCCGTCCACTTAGTGTTCGTACGAAAAAGGCGGTCAAAGCAGTAAGGGAAAAAATTCGAAGAAATCCTGTCCGAAAGCAAAAGATTTTATCTCGGGAGATGAAGATAGCACCTAGAACCATGTCACGTATTTTAAAAGATGACTTAGGACTTGCAACCTATAAGAGACGCACTGGTCATTTCTTAACTGATAATTTAAAAAAGAATAGGGTGGTAAAATCGAATCAACTACTGAAGTGGTACGCAAAGGGAGGTCGCAGAAAATTTTTGTTTACGGATGAAAACATTTTTACAATTTAGCAACATTTTAACAAACAAAATGACCGTATTTATGCTCAAAACTCTAGTGAAGTTTTTCTAATTAGTCGACAGAGTGCAACGTAGGCATTACCTGACTACAGTGATGGTTTGGTGGGGTGTTAGCTATGAAGGAGTGACTGAGCCATATTTTTGTGAAAAAAAGTATCAAAACAACGGCACAAGTGTATCAGAACACCATTCTTGAGAAGGTTGGCCGTCGTCTAGTCCCGATCTTAATCAGATGGATTATGATTTATGGTCAGTTTTAGAGAGTACGGCTTGCTCTAAACGCCATGATAATTTGGTTGGAATTTAATTAACCTAGTTCATAGTTTTGTAAATAGTTCATGAAATTTAACTAGTTACTGCATTAATGGGCGTATTGGATCGGAATAATAGCATTCTCTCATAGAATATCGCCAAAAGTAGCAATATAGGAATTTAAACTTTCGTGGTCACTCTAATTACTTTTTACTGTTCCTACGGAATATATACCACCTACCTTTGTTTTGAGTAACCGATATTTCGGCACTGTTGCAAGCGCCACGATCACGGATGTATTCAAAACAAAGGTACGTGGTATATATCCCGTAGGAACAGTAAAAAGTAGCAATGTGGACACTGTTACGCTTCGTTTGGTAAGTGGAACGCCGGATGGTCAATCATCAATTTCTCAAGGACTGTCCTGTTTTATCTGCCTGCTTGTAACGGCTTAGATGTATTGCCTTGTCTATCTATGTAATCGTTAGACACACTGCTATGTAGATTAAAGTGAAAATGTAATGTGCGAAATTTTCATGAAAGTAATTTACTGAAATCACGACGTTCAGTGATATTAGTAATTTGTGTAAGTAGTTACCTACTTACACAAATTACTAATATCACTGAACGTCGTGATTTCAGTAAATTACTTTCATGAAAATTATGTTTAGGTGAAATCATTGTGTTGTGCCTATAATTATAAAATACCTCTATGAAAATTCATCAAAAGTTCTTCTAACTTGAACTTAATTTAATTCCTAATAATCTCTAATACTTCTAAGTTGTTTTCTCAAGTTTACAAACATGAAATCTGAACATGGCAACAACAATTATTTTATAAAGAAAGTTCAATGTTAAATGTGATCAGAATACAGCTAAGATACCTATTTATAATACAAGGACACAATTTAAAAATAAGATCTAGGAAAAATATTAGCACCTCAATTATTTACCTAGCTAAAGTCATATCCTCATTTTAGGTGCTGCTTGTTTATTGTATAAAAATATAAAAATATTTTGACATACGTATGTCATGAACATTTACAAAAACAGTGAAGAAACTAGCTATATTCACTGATATAGGTATACTTCTTTTTTCGGCGGTACGTGTTAAAATGAACAAGACTTATAGAAATTCGAAAATAGTAAAAAAAATATGTTGACGAGTATCTAGATTGTTGGCCGATATAAACACTCAGAGTTCCTACTACGTGGGTGTAGCTGGGTTCTTGTGCATTGAACACACACTAACTAAAATACACTGACTACTTTAAAACACGAAAGGCACTATCTTATCTTAACAATTATAGTCTAACACTTTTCACTTGCAAGTCTTTTAACGAACCGAGGACAGATTCATGGTATACTGTCAACCAGGCGACCCGACTGAATGTCCCTCAGCCCGCCAGACAAGTCCACACGAAGACTGTCAGCGTCCCCGCCAATAAACCGCAATACGTCACAACCGGCCGGTAGCACTCTCGATTCGTTTAGAAACTATACTAATGACGTGATGCCGTTTCATGACATCTGCTATTCCCGTTCCGACGTGAAATAATAAAGAGGCGCTGGTAATGCGCCGTCACGGCCAGACTGACCTGCGACCGTCCTCGGGCGCTTCATTTTGCAATTTCGTATCAATCACACAATTATGCTTTGCCCAAGCTTGGGTTGGACCGCGCCTTTACATCAACTCACCACATACAGCCGTATACTAATTAGTATGTCCCTTAACTAACCTAACCTAATCACTCGGTTATAGCCGATATTGTCAACTGCATTACACTAAACTCACTGGACCGTCGAGTGCGTCACTTCGATCATCCTCCAAACAAGGCATGGACCGGACGGCACTGCGCCTTCGACCAGTCATCCAGTGCATCCCTTCAACCATCCTCCAAACAAGGCATGGACCGGACGGCACTGGCCCTACGACTAACTTAACTACATAACTCAGAACCCTGGACCGGACGAGTGCGTCCCTTTCGACCATCCTCCAAACAAGGCATGGACCGGACGGCACTGCCCCTTTGACCAGCATCCAGTGCGTCCCTTCAACCATCCTCCAAACAAAGCATAGACCGGACGGCACCAGCCCTACGACTTACTTAACTACATAACTCAGAAGCCTGGACCGGACGAATGTGTCTCTTCGACCTTCCTCCAAATAAGGCATGGAACGGACGGCACTGCCCCTTCGACCAGCATCCAGTGCGTCCCTTCGACCATCCTCCAAACAAGGCATGGAACGGACGGCACCGGCCCTACGAACTACTTAACTACATAACTCAGAAGCCTGGACCGGACGAGTGCGTCCCTTCGACCATCATCCAAACTAGGCATAGACCGGACGGCACTGCCCCTTCGACCAGTATCCAGTGCGTCCTTTCAACCATTCTCCAAACGAGGTATGGACCAGTCGGCACCGGCCCTACGACCTACTCAACTACATAACTCAAAAGCCTGGACCGGGCGAGTGCGTCCCTTCGACCATCCTCCAAACAAGGCATGGACCGGACGGCACTGGCCCTTTCGTCCAGCTTATCTATTTTTGATCTTTGCAACAGTTAAATTTAAATGTTATAATATGATCAAGCAAGTAATAATGTAGCATGGCGCAGGTGAGGTCAAACCTACGCCTAGCTAAACTAAACCTATGCTACGTCAAGCCTAACCTCACGTACATATCAGTTATGAACTGTCTTGTTCAGCATGAATTTGAACCTCATGGTCAATTGGCTCATGGTCTGAGTTGATGCAAAGGTTATAATAATATGATCCTGCTGTGATTGTATCAAATGCTACTGAAATAGTATAGGAGCCTGCCGATAGTGTAACGCATCTACCGAGTTTATTAGGATAATCCTCATCGAGTTCCACGTCAATCACAGCCGTCTCGGCCTTTTCTTCGTTCAATAAGCTGGTACTAATTTCGACTAACCCATCATGATGACCCTGTCATTTTAAAGAACATAGTCATGTCATCTCCATTTTCTGATCGATTGATCGTTAATCAATTTATGGTCCAGTCATCCTTCCATCATAAAACCATTTCACTCAACGACCTTTAACCAAACTCCCTTAATAAACTACCTTAAATTTCACTGCCAGAAAGTGATATAGGATGTAGCTATACCGATTACGAGGCACCTCAAAGCCGCGCACAGGATGCGCACCACTCACGGGCCGCGCGTCATACACGCGAACTTATCTACCAACTGAATTTTACAAAAATTCTTCGCATATGAGTGTGAGTTATACTGCTTTAATTTGTACGCCATGTACACCACATATGGTAAAACATAGTGAACCTGTTATTACTCATATAAGATCTATAATTGTACCTATGTTTTACAAAAAATAAAGTGTTTTCAGCTGGCAGTTACGTAACCGCAGCAGGTCAAACGAACAGCGTACATAACACTGAATTCTTGAACAGCCATCCCGTTGAGTGGCAGTCAGAATAATAAATTAAATTAATAAGAATATAATAGATCATGATTTTTATTGAATGAAAATACCGACTTCCGACTTCAAAAACTAAGTATTTTGTATAAGTTATATACTATGTATTAGCGTATGTAAAAATTATTTCGTACTTTTCAGTGGGTCGATTTTTTGAAGGCGGTTCTCTTTTTTTTTTAAAAAGAAACTAAATACCTAGTAAACATTTTTGGTGCGATTTTTAATTTTCCTTTTTGTTTTTTTCTTATTATTTTTTTGTATTACTTTAGACGCAGCGGAATCCAACCGCCGAGTGTTTAGAATTACGAGGCCTCTATGTGTAATTTATTGCTTTTAACAAATTTGGCAATTGTTAAGATTGAAGCAATGTTAAACTTATGCCTGTTAGTTATAAGTCTAGCAAAATATTTTCTTTATGTTTAGGATTCTTCATCTTTACAATAGTCTAACGACGGTTTTAACTATTGATTAAATATATGATTTTATTTAGCGCTTTTAATTAGAATAACATAGAAAATATTCTTATCTTATATTTTGATCAAAACAGAGGTGTTAAACCATAAATAACATAATGAACGCGGACTGCTTCTAAGTGCGAGTTCATTATTTTCTCGTTATTGTGTTATTATGACTGCTTTCTTATATTCTTTTATTGATCGTGGCTTGATAAATCAAAGTAGATAAGATAATTTAAATGCTATTAGTGTTACCGTAACTATCAGAAGTAAAGTCGTGTCCCACAAGTGTAATTTCCGTAAAAGTATCCTTGGATATTTTGGCAGACTGTACTTCAAAGTTGCATTTTGAAAAGAATTCTTGGCTTTGTGCCTTACGTCCACTAAACACTAATAGCATTTTTATCTTATCTACTTCGATATATAAAGCCATGACCAACCAAAATATATTTAAAAAAGCGAGTTAATTTGTCGTTGCTATTATGCTATATAATAGCAAGAACAAATTAACTTACACTTAAGGGCAGACAGCGTTCATCATTTAAAGCGATCAATGAAATCGTATGATTATACGTTCGTTGCTACAGTCGTAAGACAACTGTAAAGACGATGAATCCTAAACAGAAAAAAAACAATAAAGAAAATATCTTGCTAGATTAATAACTAACACGCACACGTACATTTCCTCATTCTTAACAATTGCCAAATTTGTTTAAAGCGTCGGCACATACATTATACGTAAAGGCCTCGAAGGCGTATTCCCAACATGGTGCGGTCGGATTCCGCTACGTCTAAAGTCATACAAATTGTATGCGAAATCCAAAGAATCTCGGCACGTGTGTTTGAATTGTAACTCCGCAGAAATAACAATAAACATATTATGAAAAGCTTTATTATTAGACGGTTCTGTTGTGAGAAACAAATACCAATTTTTGTATTATATTAAAACGTGGCCTCAACATTAGCGGCATGAGGAGTGCTTAAATTTAAACAAACATAACGGCTTCCCTATTTTAAATTCCACACGTGTTTATTGCCTAATTAATCACTCCGGTGTCATATTGTGACCTGGTGTCGTAATTCCATGGCAGTGTTGCTGTAGAAAATGTGCAGTAAAATGGATAATTGCATAATTATGGTAATGTTGACATTGCTGATATGATAAGGGTTAACAGTAGATATAGCGTCGCAGAATTAAATATTACAGCAACAAAAGGTCTTAACTTTTTAATTGTAAGATGAAAATATTTGTAATCGTTTGGTAAAGACCACCATTTTTTGTTATCTTATTTTAGGCATAATTTAGGCAGATCTTTTGGAATTGTTAATCAAGAGAATTGATTTTATATCAGTTATAAAATGTGTTTATAAATATGTATGTTTATCCCGTAATACTAGCTCTGCTTATTTTGGGACTTGATGATGTTGTGTGTATGTATGTGGTAAAATATTATATTATTATTTTTGTAGCATATTGTACGGTCAAAAACATTTCTTTTTACAATACTTCAGAATCATTATAATATAATTTAGCCTATTCCATGAAAAGTATACTGGCACAAAAAAGAAAATTGTTATTGACATACATGTCCACCAGTCTGTAAAGAAAATGTTCACAACATGTTATTGTTTTGTAAGCTGAACTACTACGGTATAAATATGACAAAATTTTCCACTTTTCATGGAAAATTAGAACCTCTCATAATACATGTTTACCCACATGGAATGACAATAGTTTTTCATAAGCGCTTTACCATTTGTATATGATGGTATAATTCTATTCCAATTTAAAGCTTCTGTCGCTAACTAAAATATTAGCTTAATACTTAGTCGCTTTAAATCCAGATTATCTTAGCCGCACTTTTCAAAACCCAAATCTAAATAAGGATAAGAATGTAGGCTGAATAATAACCGTATTATTTGGACAAAGCGTACGTCTAAAGTCTAGAATTATGTTAATGTTCGCATAAAAAATAAACTTTACAAGCGTAAAATGTTACTAAGCGATTTTTAGATGTTTTGTCTAGTAACAGTAGTGTGTGAGGTCTTGCTTTTTGCTTAATACAAGGCTTTATTATGTCTTGGGTGAAGAGACAAAATTTTTTTAAACGTTTTCTTTTCCAGAGCCCAAAAATTGCGCTTCATTATATATCGCACGATTCAAAAGGTAAGCGAAAACGTTACGATCGTTCCTATGATAAGGCACTAGAGCGATAGCATAAAGAATTACTTTTAGTATTTCGGAATCCAATTTAGGTTATTTTGTATTTCCAACAGACAAACCTGACAACAAAAGCATTTATTTTTTACAGCTGATATCATCTTTTTACGCGTTGTTAAGCTAATTGTTAGAATAAGTATGATTTCATAATATATAATGTTCTAGTGCTCTCGGTCAAATGTGTAGTAGACATTTTATATCGAAAACAATTCGCGTGGGAATAGCAAAGTCAGTTTGCTCTTATAGAAGGGCAAAGGCAAACCATGTTTTTGGGTTTTTAGAATTTTATATTTAGTTTCATTTTAGTTTTGATTTCTTTGAGTTTGGTGAATGATTTCAATATTGAATGTTCGTAAGTAATTGATGAACATTTCACTTATTCTAATACATTTAAAACTAAAATATATATTTTGATTTTGGTTTTGTGTAAGTTAACAGAATAAAAGTCAAAGATTTTCAAATAAAGCTTAAAATTGAATATCAGAATTATTTTACGTTTTCACAAATACTGCGATCTGAAGTAAAATGACGAATGAACACATACAAATTTTGTTGAAAGATAATACGCATTTTCACGTGAAGCTTTACATTCATATTCATAAACATCCTTGCAATATAATATCGGTATATTAATACAGAGCTTGCGTTTTGCAGGTGACGTCTGGTCTCGGGCCTTTGCGGGTCGAATGTTGGCCGGATCGAGCACGCCATACACAATAAGGCAAGCCGAGGAGTCCGAGTTGTTTATGGTAGTCGCATATTACCATTCCATGAGGCTTTGAACACAATTTTGAGTTAATCACAGCAATGAGTGGCAACAAACTATGTCTCCTCAAACTATAATTTGGTCTAGACTCGAACCCGAATCGATTCAATAAGTTTCTAAAATAGCTACGCAATTGACAACAAAATATCGTATCTAATACATATACACGTTCAACTTTATGAGTGTAACGACCCTTTTCGTCATATTTATCTATTCCAAGATATGCATATTTAATTGCACATATAAAATAGCAATCTGTAGACTTGTCATATAAAACACAAGAAGACAGGCGTGCTATCTCACTTTTATTGCAATATAAAATACTTTTGTGACAGCTTCTATGTAAATTGTCATTTTTATCAGAAACTTTAATATAACGCATGAAAGCTTTCGACTCTTTGAGCTTTTAGAACCTATATTTTTATATTTACTTTCGGTGGCAGACAGACTCCGGGACCATTCGAATTTAAGCAGTAAGTAATCATATTTTTTTTAATGGTTTCAAATAAGTGTATCCATATTTTATTACCGTAGTACTAAAACTAGTGTCACCAAAATCCTTCAGCTTGAAATACATAACATCCAATTATTCTATTGGCTGTAGGACCAACATCGATGCTTTTTTAAATTAGACCTCACAAACTGCATTATCAGTTTTTTATTATTCTGGTTATTAAATCTTCAATGGTTTGCAAACTTTGAAATAAATTATGTCATATAAATTAGTTTTCTTATTTTTTTTATAGACTCACGCCTGTAACCCCGAAGGGGTAGGCAGAGGTGTAATATAACACCCACATTTCGCCATGAATTTTTAGGTCCCACGTAATAGGGGGCGAGCCTATTGCCGTACCGGGCACATTACCAGACTCCGTGCTGTTACTGGGAACGGAAAACCCAACAACACTTTGCCCGACCCGGGAATCGAACCCGAGACCTCCCAATCCCACGCGCACATTTATTAATTTGTATGACTTGCTTTCTCTTTCCTTACGCAACTGTCATCTTTCTTAAGATTTTCAGAAGGGTACGTGTGGATAGATTGGATGTTCGGTTGGAATTATTGCTATCTACAGATAGCAATAATTCCAACCGAACATCCAATCTTTCATTCTTAGATGACGTATTATCTGTACATAATACGTATAAATACCAACGCGCAAGATCAACTGTCCATAATAATATTATTTTTTTCTCTAACATGGTGACCAATGAATAAAATTTTGTTCACTTTCCATATACTCGTGATTTTATTCTGTTAAAACGAATCCTTCCTCAGTCATGTCTTAATTGAAACAATTACGTTCTGTCCTTTACTAAATTACTGAAGCAGGTTAATGCGTAAGAAATACTTACTATCGTTCCATATATTACTCTGAGACACTAATGTGTATAAGTTTCTAGGTCCTAAACTTAATCTAAATTGGGAGTTTCTTATTACGGAACGTAAACCAGTTCTACAGCCTAGCGATAAATTATGGAGGTAGAAATTTCATTCTGTGAAAGGTCTGAAGGTGAAACCTATTTCGTAAGGTGGTAATACAGAAGACTGGAAGAAACAAAAGCTAAATACAAGATGTGTGTTTATATTTCTAACTCAATAATGCAAAACTACAGGATGGATATGGAAGAACACAGAGATAGAATACCGCACATATATTATCTGGATTAGTTTAATTAATTACATAATGTTATTTTATCTATCTACTACACGATTAGAGCAACCTATGCGTACTTTGCAATATTATAAATACAAAAGTGTACTTATATGAATATACGTGGGAGAAGATAAAGTTATTATGGAAAAACAATATTTGTTAATTAGTCAAGCTTACACATACGAGTATATAAAGCATCCCATATTTTTCATATTTGATATAATATTAACTTTCATCCGTGGGCAAAAGTTAGTACTCTGTAATGACCCTAGAATATATGGATTTAAATAGATTTCGGTACAAAGGTTGTGATAGAAATTAGCACAAAACAGGTGCCTATGTTTCCCTAGTATATTAGTCAGTAGTTACGTTATATCAACAGTTTGCTTGATAATATTTTATTATAATAACTTGAGATGCTCGCAGCTACGCTAGCACTTTATTTTAATTTATCTGTTTATATCTAATCCCGCGAGATTTAGAAAACTCCTTAGTGCACTCTTTCAACCACCAATGATTATACATGCCAAATTTCAGCGTCTTGCGCCTAATAATTTCAGCCGCGCGTTGTCTCTTAGTCAGTCAGTAACGCAAAAGAAATATATGTATAGATTTCACTATTGCCAGGCATGGTCAGATCAAAGAGGCAAAGCCTTATGAATATTTTAAAACCTTTTTGAACTCATTAACTTTTTAATTTCGATCTAAGTTACACGAGGGGACGAAAATAAATTCGACCAATCGTCCAGGGATGCATCGTTTCTTCGGGTAGTTGTCGAATGGGAGATAATTCTCTCGGTCGGCAGTTAATGGACCAGTTAAATTTCAGTGTCCAATACGGGACTGAATAAAACACTTCGCGATAACCAAGGGTCATGTTGGCGCAGCCGCGAGTGATGTCTAGTTATAGAATTAAATATGAAAAGCCTGTACAGAAAGCGTTCATCGTATGACGTTCAAGCCTGACAGCGCTTTGCTGTCAACTACCCATTAAAAATATTGACTGTCGGAATCTTAGATTATATAACTCCATATTCCCAGGTTGGAATCGCCTCTAACCTCACTTAACGGGAATTGAAGTCACGCTATGAACTTTAGATATTTTATTCCGCAGACGTAATTTTGAATTGGCACAGCTTTATAAAGTGAGACGAAGATGAGTAAATCCCGTTAAAATTATTTGCATATCTATTTGCCCATTTTATTGTAAACAGCTACAATGAACAAAAAAGTTAGATAAAATATTTTACTTCAGTATAATTATATACAGAAACAATATTAATTTATAACGCCCAAATTTTTGTCCAAAGGCATATTGTAGACAAGGCCACGGACGGTAGTGCTAATATAAAGCCAAAATAATACGACCATTTCTATTGTCTCTATGGCAGCTTCAATAAGCCTGAATTTTCAATACCTTTCGCTTTTATTCGCGTAACAAGGTCAGGTTATATTGTTTCTTTGGCGTTTGAGCATTCCTCAATAATACCTTCTAACAATATACGTGGAGCTAAATTCGGAACTACAGCGTTGTTATTAGCTGTCAACTTGTCTACTAAGTGGACATTTTGGTCCTAATAAATGTGTTGAATTTCCGTCGGCATGACTTGAAACTTTGGTTTTAATGCGTTCATAGATGTGAATATTGTTCTCAAAAGTATTATATTCTTTATGATCATCATATATGATTTGGAGTTAGGTATGTGGTATGGTGGCAATAATAACATTATAGATATTATCATGAAGGTAGATATCATATCATCGGACATACAGGAAGAGGCACTCTGGTGCATGCTATTTACCGACGACATCGTCCTGGTAGCAGAAATAATTTTAACGGGATTTACTCATCTTCGTCTCACTTTATAAAGCTGTGCCAATTCAAAATTACGTCTGCGGAATAAAATATCTAAAGTTCATAGCGTGACTTAAATTCCCGTTAAGTAAGGTTAGAGACGATTCCAACCTGAGAATATGGAGTTATATAATCTAAGATGCCGACAGTCAATATTTTTAATAGGTAGTTGACAGCAAAGCGCTGTCAGGCTTTGAACATCATACGATGAACGCTTTTTGTACAGTCTTTTCATATTTAATTCTATAACTAGACATCACTCGCGGCTGCGCCAACATGGCCCTCGGTTATCGCGAAGTGTTTTATTCAGTCCCGTATTGGACACTGAAATTTAACTGGTCCATTAACTGCCGACCGAGAGAATTATCTCCCATTCGACAACTACCCGAAGAAACGATGCATCCCTGGACGATTGGTCGAATTTATTTTCGTCCCCTCGTGTAACTTAGATCGAAATTAAAAAGTTAATGAGTTCAAAAAGTTTTTAAAATATTTATAAGGCTTTGCCTCTTTGATCTGACCATGCCTGGCAACAGTGAAATCAACACATATATTTTTTTTGCGTTACCGACTGACTAAGAGACAACGCGCGGCTGAAATTATTAGGCGCAAGACGCTAAAATTTAGCATGTATAATCATTGGGGGTTGAAAGAGTATACTAAGGATTTTTCTAAATCTCGCGGGATCGGATATAAACAGATAAATTAAAATAAAGTGCTAGCGTAGCTGCGAGCATCTCAAGTTATTGTAATAAAATATTATCAAGCAAACTGTTGATATAACGTAACTACTGACTAATATACTAGGGAAACATAGGCACCTGTTTTGTGCTAATTTCTATCACAACCTTTCTACCGAAATCTATTTAAATCCATATGTTCCAGGGTCATTACAGAATACTAACTTCTGCCCACGGATAAAAGTTAATATTATATCAAATATGAAAAATATGGGATGCTTTATATACTCGTATCTGTAAGCTTGACTAAATAACAAATATTGTTTCTCCATAATAACTTTATCTTCTCCCACGTATATTCATATAAGTACACTTTTGTATTTATAATATTGCAAAGTACGCAAAGGTTGCTCTAATCGTGTAGTAGATAGATAAAATAACATTATGTAATTAATTAAACTAATCCAGATAATATATGTGCGGTATTCTATCTCTGTGTTCTTCCATATCCATCCTGTAGTTTTGCATTATTGAGTTAGAAATATAAACACACGTCTTGTATTTAGCCTTTGTTTCTTCCAGTCTTTTGAATTACCACCACACGAAATAGGTTTCACCTTCAGACCTTTCACAGAATGAAATTTCTACCTCCATAATTTATCGCTAGGCTGTAGAACTGGATTACGTTTCGTAATAAGAAACTCCCAATTTAGATTAAGTTTAGGACCTAGAAACTTATACGCATTAGTGTCTCAGAGTAATATATGGAACGATAGTAAGTATTTCTTACGCATTAACCTGCTTAAGTAATTTAGTAAAGGATAGAACGTAATTGTTTCAATTAAGACATGACTGAGGAAGGATTCGTTTTAACAGAATAAAATCACGAGTATATGGAAAGTGAACAAAATTTTATTCATTGGTCACCATGTTAGAGAAAAATAATATTATTATGGACAATTGATCTTGCGCGTTGGTATTTATACGAATTATGCACAGACTAGCTGTCCCGGCGAACTCCGTATCGCCTTTTTAATGTATTTACATTTCATATTAATTTTTAACTCTTTTCCAACTTATTCAGAACAAAGTTACCAAGAACATCAGTGTTTAATCTCTAAATTGCCAGGCAAAGTTGTTTTGCCATATAAATTATTTCTAGGGTAGAAAAACTAACTTGTTGTAAGGAGATGAGAACGTGGTATATGAGTGATATGGTTGGATCACTGATCTAGTGATATGATAAAATTACTAATACTATTAAATACTATGGCTATCAAATAATTAAATCAAGTGCAAGTCTGACTCGCCCATGAAGGGTTCCGTAGGAGAGGTATCCACTGAACATAGCCATTATCTGCATCGAACATCAAATACCACTACCACTTTTTCACCACCAATAATAACTTTTTTTATATCATTATATTTCCCATCCGCCATCTTTGATCACGAAATAGATGTTGTATTTGGATTCACCATCCCTTAAATCATCAGAGACGATACCTACATTGATTTTTAAAAATTATCCCATCCGCCATATTTGATTTCCCATCCGCCATCTTGTATCACGAAATAGATGTTGTATTTGGATTCCCCATCCCTTTAAACATCGGAGACGATACCCATATTGATTTAAAAAAAAAATCCCAACCGCCATCTTTGATCACGAAATATATGTTGTATTCGGATTCTCCATCCCTTAAAATATCGGAGACGATACCCATATTGTTTTTTTTTCCCATCCGCCATCTTTGATTTCCCATCCACCATCTTGAATCACGAAACAGATGTTGTTTTTGCATTCCTCATCCCTTTTAACATCGCAGACGATACTGATATTGATTTTTTTAAACTTTCTCATCCGCCATCTTTGATTTCCCATCCGCCATCTTGAATCATGAAATAGATGTTGTATTTGGATTCCCCATCCCTTTAAACATCGGAGACGATACACATATTGATTTTTTAATTTTTTCCCATCCGCCATCTTGAATCACGAAATAGATGTTGTATTTGGATTCCCCATCCCTTTAAACATCGGAGACGATACCCATATTGATTAAAAAAAAACCCATCCGCCATCTTTGATCACGAAATAGATTTTGTATTTCTATTCTCCACCCCTTAAAATATTGGAGACGATAGCCATATTGATTTTTAATTTTTTCCCATCTGCCATCTTTGATTTCCCATCCACCATCTTGAATCACGAAACAGATATTGTATTTGCATTCCCCATCCCTTTTAACATCGCAGACGATACCAATATTGATTTTTTAAATTATTCCCATCCGCCATCTTGAATCACTAAATAGATGTTGTATTTGGATTCCCCATCCCTTAAAATATCGAAGGCGATACCCATATTGATTTTTAAAATTTTCCCATCCGCCATCTTTGATTTCTCGTCCGCCATCTTGGATCACTAAATAAAAGTCATATTATTAATCAGCGTCCCGAAAATGCCGAAAACGATACCCATATAGATTGTATCCTATTCATTTAGCCTTTTTTTGCCTTTGACCCAACCCTCCCGCTTCTCGTCTGACCATCTTATTATTTTTGTCTGGCCCCTAAAAGTTGTGGCGTAATTTTATATAGCCTATAGCCTTTCGGAATAATTGGGCTATCATAGGCAATAACAATTTTTGAAATCCGACTGCTAGTTGCTGAGATTAGCCGACATTATCTTTTAGCCTTTTTAGCCTTTTGCCCGGCCCCAAAGGGTCGAAGCGTTATGTTATATAGCCTATAGCCTTCCGGAATAACTGGGCTATCGTATACAAAAAGAATTTTTCAGATCCGACCGGTAGTTCTTGAGATTAGCGCGTTCAAACAAACAAACAAACTCTTCCGCTTTATTATATTAGTATAGATAATACGTCATCTAAGAATGAAAGATTGGATGTTCGGTTGGAATTATTGCTATCTGTAGATAGCAATAATTCCAACCGAACATCCAATCTATCCACACGTACCCATTCTGAAAATCCTAAGAAAGATGACAGTTTCGTAAAGAAAAAGAAAGCAAGTCATACAAATTAATAAATGTGCGCGTGGGATTGGGAGGTCTCGGGTTCGATTCCCGGGTCGGGCAAATTATTGTTGGGTTTTCCGTTACGAAATTCCCAGTAACAGCACGGAGTCTGGTAATGTGCCCGGTACGGCAATAGGCTCGCCCCCTATTACGTGGAACCTAAAAATTCATGGAGAAATGTGATTGTAATATTACACCTCTGCCTACCCCTTCGGGGATACAGGCGTGAGTCTATAAAAAAAATATAGAAAACAAATTAATATGACATAATTTATTTCAAAATTCGCAAACCATTGAAGATATAATAACCAGAATAATAAAAAACTGATAATGCAGTTTGTGAGATCTAATTTAAAAAAGCATCGATGTTGGTCCTATAGCCAATAGAATAATTGGATGTTATGTATTTCAAGCTGAAGGATTTTGGTGACACTAGTTTTAGTACTACGGTAGTAAAATATGAATACACTTATTTGAAACCATTTCAAAACATATGATTACTTACTGCTTGAATTCGAATGGTCCAGGAGTCTTCTGCCACCGAAAGTTAATATAAAAATATAGGTTCAAAAAGCTCAAAGAGTCGAAAGCTTTCATGCGTTATATTAAAGTTTCTGATAAAAATGACAATTTACATAGAAGCTGTCACAAAAGTATTTTATATTGCAATAAAAGTAAGATAAAACGCCTGTCTTCTTGTGTTTTATATGACAAGTCTACAGATTGCTATTTTATATGTGCAATTAAATATGCATATCTTGGAATTGATAAATATGACGAAAAGGGTCGTTACACTCATAAAGTTGAACGTGTATATCTGCCGTCCGTTAACTAAAACCACGTTAAGCCCAAAAAGTGATTTTGGAGAAAAACGTAAAAAACGCGGGAATCGTTGTTTCTAGAAAACTATTATAGGTATATCAGTGATTGTTAAATATTATTTAAACAAATATTTGCCAGCGTCATTTAGGATATTTCCTGCTCAGAAATGTACTTAAAATTATATAAGAAAACGGCATTTTTTGGTTTAGTTAAGCAATACACATTTTTTTTGACATTGATTGCCGCACTAAAGCCTCTTTAACCTACACTTAGAGATTTTTAGTTAAGCATTTTCTTTAAATTTATGAGGTTTCTTATTTTCAATAAATTTAGCCTAAAATGCTGAACTATAAACGCGCTATGACCGTTAACTGTTTTGTAGCTTTGTTGTTGTAGACTTTTCTTAATATTTATACATAAGTACCTTACGTATGAAGAGGCTAAAGGACCTATGACTCTTTTAAGCTAAGTTTAAGCGAAAAATAAAAAAGGTATGAAAAAATATATGCTTGCTTACTAAGCTGAAAACAGGTATTTCTTACTTCAATTGTTACTAACGTCTTTATAGCTAAGCATCACATATAAAAAAACTTGATGATTAAATAAAATGCAGTATGAAAATTGAATCAATAAATTAAAAAGTTTTAACTAAATACATTTCCTTATCATCAACATATATATTTCACTTATCATCAATATATACAGCAATTTGTAAAAAAACATATGCACAGCCTTGATTATTTTTCTAATCTTATTAAGCAATTAATAGCCATATAAATATATTTTAAGGCACTATTTTCATAGTGGCAATTTAATATTTTAATATATTATATTTGGGTATAATAGACAGTAATTTTATTTTCAATCACATAGTCATCATCATGTCAGCCTCCACACAGACTCGATTTCGATCTGCCTACATCCTACTGCTTCCCGCAATCTTATCCAGATCGTCGGCCCACCTTGTGGGAGGCCTACCTCTACTGCATCGTTCGGTGCGCGGTCGCCACTCCAAAACCCTCCTGTCCCAACGGCAAACGGTTCTTCGAGCTATGTGCTCTGCCCATTGCCACTTTAGCCTGGCTGTTCGGAGAGCTATGTCGGTGGTTTTGGTTCTCCTGCGGATCTCATCATTTCTTATTCGATCTCGCTAGGAAACACCGAGAATAGCTCTTTCCATTGCCCACTGAGTGACCCTGACCTTCCGGATAAGGCCCATAGTAAGTGACCACGTCTCGGCTCCATAGATCATTACTTGCAACATACACTGGTCAAGGACTTTCGTCTTGGGACACTGCGGGATATCAGACGTGAAGATATGCTGTGACTTCCCGAATGCCGCCCAACCGTATTAGATTCGACGAATGACCTCTTTCTCAAAGTTGGACCTACCCAATCGGATCATATTCCCAGTTTTACGTACTTGTCGACAACTTCGAGTGTAGAGTTCCCAACCTGAATAGGAGCAGCCATTTTCGTCTTGTCCATGATCATTTTAAGACCTACTTGTTGGGAGACTCTACGGAAGCCATCGAGCATTGTGCTGAGGTCTTCCATGTTCTCAGCCATGACTACGATATAATCAGCAAATAGAAGGTGTACGTACTCGCCGTTTATTTGATGCCGAGTCCTTCACAGTCCAGAACCTTGAAAACGTCTTCCAGCGCAGCGGTGAATGTTTCCGAAATATAACATCTCTCTGCCTCACCCCTCGCTATAGTTGAACAGGTTTTAAAATCTGGTCGTGGAGGCAGACTGGCATAGTAGCGGTTTCGAACAAACACTTCAGCACTTCGACGTATCGATAGTCGTCGATGGCACAGTTGGCGGGACAGCAGTACCGCCCAGGTTTCGATCAAATCGAAGGCTTGCTCATAGTCCACAAACGCCAAGTATAGAGGCTGGTTATACTCCTCAGACTTAACCTGCCGCAGCGTATGTATGTGGTCTATAATACTATAGCCTTTACGGAAATCTGCTTGTTCGGGAGGCTGGAAGTCGTCTAGCTTGGTCTCGAGATGATTCGTGACGACCCCTGAAAACGACTTATAGACGTGACTCAGGACTGAGATGCGTCTGTAGTTCTTCAAAAGGGTTTTATCGCCTTTCTTGATGAAAAGCTCCACCATACTCCTGAGCCATGGCTGTGGTGTTTTGCCCTCGACTATGACATAATTTAATAGCTCTCGAATCTCTTTAATTTTCCACGGCAGGTGCGCCGACAGCTTTCAAAAGCTCTGAAGTAATTCCGTCATCACCCGGTGTCTTGTTGGTTTTGAGTTGATTTAGGGCCACACTAATCCCGTGCTTGGTGACGGGATGTCATGTCCGGGATATCTTCGGAATAGTGTCGGGTCAATCCAGCTCTAGGGTCAGTGACTGGAGTAGTAACAGGTGGTCGTGTAATCGTGTATAGCTGTCCAAAGAACAGTTCGATCTCTTCCAGGAGCTGAGGTCTGGACGAGATAATTCTGTCACCATTCGTCTTCAGCCTTGTCAGCTGACCTGCCCGATCTGTTTTTTGGTGGCACCATCTGGACTTATCCAGGTTCACTTGCGGCATTCTCGCTTTTTGAAAAAGAAATGCATCATGAAGAGATCTTTCTTCTCCATAAAGCTAGCCAGCAAGTGGCCCCGCGAGTTCCGATATCCATATCTAAATTGCTCCACCATCAGCTCATCACCGTTCGTTTGCCTAGTTTCGCGTTAAAATCTTCCATGACAACGATGTAATGGGTTTCGAAGCTATGTATAGCCCGAGATTCGTCCTCATACATAGCTTCTTCTTCCTCATCGGAGTGTGACGAGGTCGGAGCGTATACCTGGATGATCTTCAATGAATATTGCGACGAATCTCTGCTGGAGATTTATCGCACCCCTTGCCCGCCGTTACCATGGCCGCTATCTGAGTCAGAAATAGCGAGGCCGCCGGGGCATAGAGACCGTTTTTTTCGTGTGTGGCTCATTTTTGGGCGATTTTGCTTTGGTCGCCCCGCTTGGCAGACGGATTGGCGATTGTAGTGGCGGAAGTCTTTGATACTTAATGCTGCTGCCTATATAGTGCCTTTTACTTTCGCCTTACTTTGGGTGGTTTGACCGCCATCTTCCGGTTCATCATCAACCTTAAACAGTCCACTGCTGGACTAGGCCTCTCCTTTGAAAGGAGGAATTGGCCTACTATACCACGCTGGCCAAACGGGTTGGTATAGGGTTTGTATCAAGTTTTCCTTCTCTTACAGTGCTGTTCTCTGCATAATATGCTCCCTCTGTCGGCTCTTACGACACCCATGGGATGATATGGGGTGGTGACATTCCGTATTCTTAATCCGTCACCACACGGACATCTTCCGGTTGACTGACTGCAATGGTGGATCCGAGGCTTGTCTCATCCAGTTCCTGCTCGTCAAGGGTAGTCACTCCACGTAGCCTGAGGGATAATAGCAAACCAACAAGGCAGTCATAATATTTATACAAATATGACTAATTCGTTGGCCTGCTATTTTTTCCTCAAACTCGGTGGAGATATTAAGGAAGATAATGTTAATTATTACACAAAAAATTTCAAATTTTACCTCTTAATGTTCCCCGACATATTTGAGTTTTTGAGGGAACACGATGCGATGACGCACGCTTGCACGCTATAAGCTCTCCGAGCGGAATGGCAAACCTCCCTGTGCGCATATCCCATCCTCGCGCACATATGGCTTTCCCGCACACTCTCGGAATTAATGAAGCGCGAGAAACGGATAACGTGTTTCTAGTTAGGGAACGTGGGATATCCGTTATTAAGTTAAGAATGACTAATATTGGGTCCATAGGGTTCCCACCAAGAACTAAGGGACCCAAGCCAACCTCACCTGCGAGTGGTGCACCTGCCGATCAACGGACGAGGCTCTGGCAAGCAAAATATCCCGATAAGCGGCAATAGGCTCGCCACCTATTACGTGGGATCAAAACACTGGCGAAAAGTTGGCGTTTAATATGCCTCTGCCAACCCCTTCGGGGAAACAGGCGTGAGTCTATGTATGTATGTATGTATGACTAATATTTTTTTGAACAAATTCCATGTTAGAAGTAAATAAGACTTTTTTTACGAATTGTTTTGAGCAAATCGCAATATTTATTACTTGGCAAAAATACCGTTATGGTCGTCTAACCAGAATTAAGATAAGGTTTTCATCATAAATAGTTAATAGCATTGTTTTTATTCCAGTTTTATCAAAATTGATCCTTAACTATAAACAAGTTATACGCTCTTAGTGTATTTGTAGTCAAGAATATTCAATTAACGTAGTTTAAGCTTATATATTTTTTTTAATTTTTAGGCGAATTTCGAAACTAAGGTAACGGGCATTAACCTAAAAAGCGTGGTATAGTCGCTTTTTAGTCAAGCATTAGTAGCATTATTTGTCATTTAACGGTAAATCATGTTTTAATATCTCTATAATCGGGAATTCACTGGTTTTGAGATGCCTCGGAACGTGGTCACGCGGCCGTGGTGTACTTGCGCACAGTCAGTGCCTCAGGTCAGATCATGGTGATGAGCAAGGTTGCACCCCTTCGTACATCTTTGACCATCCCAAAGGAGCTCTCGGGAGCAGCCCTACTTGTACGGTTATTGAACCACGTGTCCAGTACTTTGGGCAAAAGCATTTGTATTTATGGGACTTACGCCTGGACAGACAGCCAAATTGTTCTTTGTTGGTTGAAGGCTTCTGTCCACACCTTGGAGGTATTTGTCGCTAATCGCGTCTCCCAAATCCAAAAATCTGAAGTCAAGCTTGTTTGGAGACACGTGCCAGGTGAGTTCAACCCCGCTGATTGTGCCTCGCGCGGATGCTTGACGCCTAGTTTGATAGGTCATTCGCTGTGGTGGGGTCCGGAATGGTTGAGTCGACCAGAAATTGATTGGCCTTGAACGCCAGTTTTGAATACTTCCAATTTGCCGGGTCTACAAACACTCGCTCTTGAGAAGGTGGAATGCGCCTTCGACCCCGATTTCCTGTTGAATTACTACAGCTCCCTTGACAAGTTGTTAGGTGTAACCGCTTGGATAAAGCGTTGTTTTTTAATTTTAGGCACCCACAACAGAAACGATTGACACCGTTTCTCTCACCACAGGAACGACAGGAGTCTCTTACCTTTTGGGTTCGTTCTGTGCAATTGGCGCATTTTGAGAAGGAGATTGCTATTCTTAAGTCAGGGAGATCGAAATTATCGGGAGCTGTATCTAAATTGAGCCCCTTTTTGGACGATATGGGGTCTCTTGCGCATTGGAAGGCGTCTCAAGAACGCCAACCTCCCTTACGGGGCACGTCACCCCCTTTTGTTACCCAAGGACGGTCATTTGGTACGCTTGTTGGTAACCTGACCGTCACCTTAAAAATTCGCATGCTGGTTGTAATGCGCTGTTGGCCATTTTGCAACGCGAGGTTTGGATTTTGTCTGCCCGAAGAATTATTCGGAGTGTAGTCTTTCGCTGCATCCCTTGCTACAAGCTCAAGGCTTCTACCATGCAGCCCTTGATGGAAGAGTTACCGGCAGATCGCGTAACTGAGAGCAGGACGTTTGACGGTGTTGGCACGGACTTCGCTGGTCGTTTTTGGTGAAAACGTCGACACTTCGAAATAGCAAGACCGTTAAGGCCTACTTGTGCGTTTTTGTTTGTCTTTCCACAAAGGCCGTTCATTTGGAACTGGTCTCCTCGCTTACGACCGAGGCGTTTGTAGCCACATTTCGGTCGTCTCTCGCGTTTTGATTAGTAACGCCAGATTACTCAGAGATTTTGGAAACGCTGGAATTTGGAAAATTTGCATACTCCAGCAACGCGTTAAGTGGACCGACGAGACCGATCCACCCAAGATTGGTGACCTCGTTTTGACCAAGGAGGCTAACCTTCCGCCACTCAGCTGGCGCAGGGGGCGCATTCTTCGTTGGTAACTGGGGCTGATGGAGTTCCCCGATTTGCTGAGGTCTTGGTGGACGGTTCGATTCTGAGGAGAGCGGGTTTGCAACATTGTCACGTCTACCAACCGATTAGTGGACCGGTAGGCAGGTCCGGGGCGGGTGGATGTTTGAAATAGAAATAGTTTTATGATAAGTCAAGTCGATTAATATCGATTTAGTAACGTTTAGTTTAGTCTATTGTGAATTTTGACTATGGTCACACTGAACTGTCAACTTCCGCTTGCCTTGAAAAATTAACACGCCGTCTTGGTCTGTCTCGCGAGATTTGTAATTGATATAAATTGATCGCCTTTTGGAAAGCTCGTCCTTGTAGCTTCGCGAATTGTTTGCCGCTTCCTTGGTCATTAACCGGCATCAGTGTATTTGTGATAAAAATAGTATCTTAATGAACTTTGTAAAACACGTGTGTGAATTCCTGTTAGTGCCCGAGGAGTAGGACTTCGCCGAATTGGACACTGTGGTATTTATTCGATTTTCTTGTTATTTTGGCCAAAATTATGAGTTAATCTTATAGGTCCACTCAAGAGCGACACCAGGAGATATAAAGTAAAATTTTTCATGTATCTACTTAATACTTGTATTCACTGTGCAACGCAGTACATTTGTGTCTGAGATTTGTTGTGGCTGACAAGGGCTGATGAATAGAATCACGCTTCCACAAATCTGCTGCAATTAATCCCAGCTCCTTCTAGCCAAACTCTAGACATAATTTTTGGTTGCAGAGCTGTAGTTGAAACTTAGCCGTTGATTGTATCTGAACTCAGATTGGTGTTGTATGAGCTATATATCTCATTTGTAAACAGAGTTATAGTGTTCTCAGGTCAGTATTGTCTAAAATACATAATATTTAATTGTATCAGTTGACCTAGATAATTTGAAACACATTGTCATACATAACCTCAATAAGTAATTGTTTGACTTGTATTGTTGAAATCTAGCAATAACCTGTTGTTGTTAGCATTAATAAGTCAGTTTGTTTGGATACATAACAGCTGTATGTATCAATAAATTTAGTACATTTAGTTAATTGCATTGACATATACTCTAACGATAGACAGAGCATTCCCTACAAATATTTTGTTCAAATTGTCTAACGTATGACGTCTAATCGTACTAGCGCAACACGTAGGCGCAAGCAGCGCCAATAATTTACAGTGTCTAGTTATTATTATAGCCAATCAACAACAACCAGTCCTGGCATCTTACCAATGAGTATCTAATAGTTCTCTAACGTTACTGGCTGCTTATTGCCATTTGCAAAGACTATTTACATCACAGAAGAGATGTTTTCTGCCTACAATATTTCATCAACATAATAAGAACAGTTTATTTATGAAAATAAAGGAAATTAATTGCTGGGGGTTTATTTAAGCAAAAAAATTGAATCTATAAAAAATATTCAGATGTTTTTATTACAAAATAGAAAAATGTATTCGTGGGCGTAAGTTCAAGACTTGCCTTAGTTGCCTCACGAATAATTCTAATTTTTAAGCTTTATATTTATCTTACTATGAGAATTGCTTAATCATATCCTAATAATATAAGGCAGGATTGTTTGTCATTCTGTAAAGATGCCCTTGCCGACCACAGAGTTCTAAACCTACACATGTGGCAGATGGCACTATGTGCTACCATAAGGAAACCAACTATTAAAAAAAAAACTATGACGAAGTGGCCTGAGTAGCTTAGTCGGTACGGTAATGTGTTCATTTCGTCATTTTACTTCTGATCGCAGTATTTGTGAAAACGTAAAATAATTCTGATATTCAATTTTAAGCTTTATTTGAAAACCTTTGACTTTTATTCTGTTAACTAACACAAAACCAAAATCAAAATATATATTTTAGTTTTAAATGTATTGGAATAAGTGAATGTTCATCAATTACTTACGAACATTCAATATTGAAATCAATCACCAAACTCAAAGAAATCAAAACTAAAATGAAACTAAATATAAAATTCTAAAAACCTAAAAACAACATGGTTTGCCTTTGCCCTTCTATAAGAGAAAAGTGACTTTGCTATTCCCACGCGAATTGTTTTTGATATAAAATTTCTACTACGCATTTGAGCAAGAGCACTAGAACATTATATATTATGAACTCATACTTATTGGAACAATTAGCTTAACAACGCTTAAAAAGATGATATCAGCTGTAAAAAATATATGCTTTTGTTGTCAGGTTTGTCTGTTGGAAATACAAAATAACCTAAATTGGATTCCGAAATATTAAAAGTAATTATTTATGCTATCGCTCTAATGTCTTATCATAGGAACGATCGTAACGTGTTCGCTTACCTTTTGAATCGTGCGATATATAATGAAGCGCGATTTTTGGGCTCTGGAAAAGAAAACATTAAAAAATTTTGTCTCTTCACCCAAGACCTCACACATTATTGTTACAAGACAAAACATCTAAAAATCACTTAGTAACATTTTACGCTTGTAAAGTTTATTTTTTATGCGAACATTAACATAATTCTAGACTTTAGACGTACGCTTTGTCCAAATAATACGGTTATTATTCAGCCTACATTCTTATCCTTATTTAGATTGGGGTTTTGAAATTCAGATTATCTTAGCCGCACGCTAAGATAATCTGAATTTAAAGTGACTAAGTATTAAGCTAATATTTTAGTTAAGCGAAATCCAAAGAATCTCGGCACGTGTGTTAGAATTGTAACTCCGTAGAAATAACAATAAACATATTATGTAAAGCTTTATTGTTAGACGGTTCTGTTGTGTGAAACAAAACCCAGATTCTGTATTATTTTAAAACGTGGCCTCAACTTTAGCAGCATGAGGAGTGCTTACATTTAGAAATATAACGGCTTTCCTATTTTAAATTCCACATGTGTTTATTGCCTAATTAATCACTTCCGTGGCATATGTGTCTATATTACTCGCGTTCCCACTTTGTAATCCGATTCTCACAAGTCTATTATAATGGCACTTAACAACCGCTATTGCAAGGAGGAGTTCGTCGCAGCCACACGAAAACTAGGAGGGTTAAAAATAAAAAAAACGGATTCAAGGTGTACCGGAGATGGCAAAGTGTTTATCAACGATCACCTTACCCTACACAATAAAGCACTTCTTAAGAAAGTGAAGGATTTGGACTTTGAAAAGAAGTTCAAGTACGTGTGGGTGCGACATTGCAAGATTCCGGTGAGGAAATCGGACACTTCGCCCATATTTCGTATTCAGTCCGATAAAGACATACTTAAGGTTTTTTCATAATATCATATCTATTCTTTAATATTTTCTATACTTCTATTTTTAATATTGCTGCTATAATGTGTTTAACAAAAGTGTTCATGTATTCATGTCTAGAGTTTGGCTAGAAGGAGCTGGGATTAATTGCAGCAGATTTGTGGAAGCGTGATTCTATTCATCAGCCCTTGTCAGCCACAACAAATCTCAGACACAAATGTACTGCGTTGCACAGTGAATACAAGTATTAAGTAGATACATGAAAATTTTACTTTATATCTCCTGGTGTCGCTCTTGAGTGGACCTATAAGATTAACTCATAATTTTGGCCAAAATAACAAGAAAATCGAATAAATACCACAGTGTCCAATTCGGCGAAGTCCTACTCCTCGGGCACCTAACAGGAATTCACACACGTGTTTTACAAAGTTCATTAAGATACTATTTTTATCACAAATACACTGATGCCGGTTATTGACCAAGGAAGCGGCAAACAATTCGCGAAGCTACAAGGACGAGCTTTCCAAAAGGCGATCAATTTATATCAATTACAAATCTCGCGAGACAGACCAAGACGGCGTGTTAATTTTTCAAGGCAAGCGGAAGTTGACAGTTCAGTGTGACCATAGTCAAAATTCACAATAGACTAAACTAAACGTTACTAAATCGATATAATCGACTTGACTTATCATAAAACTATTTCTATTTCAAACATCCACCCGCCCCGGACCGGCCTACCGGTCCACTAATCGGTTGGTAGACGTGACAATGTTGCAACCGCTCTCCTCAGAATCGAACCGTCCACCAAGACCTCAGCAAATCGGGGAACTCCATCAGCCCCAGTTACCAAACGAAGAATGCGCCCCCTGCGCCAGCTGAGTGGCGGAAGGTTAGCCTCCTTGGTCAAAACGAGGTCACCAATCTTGGGTGGATCGGTCTCGTCGGTCCACTTAACGCGTTGCTGGAGTATGCAAATTTTCCAAATTCCAGCGTTTCCAAAATCTCTGAGTAATCTGGCGTACTAATTCAAAACGCGAGAGACGACCGAAATGTGGCTACAAACGCCTCGGTCGTAAGCGAGGAGACCAGTTCCAAATGAACGGCCTTTGTGGAAAGACAAACAAAAACGCACAAGTAGGCCTTAACGGTCTTGCTATTTCGAAGTGTCGACGTTTTCACCAAAAACGGACCAGCGAAGTCCGTGCCAACACCGTCAAACGTCCTGCTCTCAGTTACGCGATCTGCCGGTAACTCTTCCATCAAGGGCTGCATGGTAGAAGCCTTGAGCTTGTAGCAAGGGATGCAGCGAAAGACTACACTCCGAATAATTCTTCGGGCAGACAAAATCCAAACCTCGCGTTGCAAAATGGCCAACAGCGCATTACAACCAGCATGCGAATTTTTAAGGTGACGGTCAGTTACCAACAAGCGTACCAAATGACCGTCCTTGGGTAACAAAAGGGGGTGACGTGCCCCGTAAGGGAGGTTGGCGTTCTTGAGACGCCCTCCAATGCGCAAGAGATCCGTATCGTCCAAAAAGGGGCTCAATTTAGATACAGCTCCCGATAATTTCGATCTCCCTGACTTAAGAATAGCAATCTCCTTCTCAAAATGCGCCAATTGCACAGAACGAACCCAAAAGGTAAGAGACTCCTGTCGTTCCTGTGGTGAGAGAAACGGTGTCAATCGTTTCTGTTGTGGGTGCCTAAAATTAAAAAACAACGCTTTATCCAAGCGGTTACACCTAACAACTTGTCAAGGGAGCTGTAGTAATTCAACAGGAAATCGGGGTCGAAGGCGCATTCCACCTTCTCAAGAGCGAGTGTTTGTAGACCCGGCAAATTGGAAGTATTCAAAACTGGCGTTCAAGGCCAATCAATTTCTGGTCGACTCAACCATTCCGGACCCCACCACAGCGAATGACCTATCAAACTAGGCGTCAAGCATCCGCGCGAGGCACAATCAGCGGGGTTGAACTCACCTGGCACGTGTCTCCAAACAAGCTTGACTTCAGATTTTTGGATTTGGGAGACGCGATTAGCGACAAATACCTCCAAGGTGTGGACAGAAGCCTTCAACCAACAAAGAACAATTTGGCTGTCTGTCCAGGCGTAAGTCCCATAAATACAAATGCTTTTGCCCAAAGTACTGGACACGTGGTTCAATAACCGTACAAGTAGGGCTGCTCCCGAGAGCTCCAATTTTGGGATGGTCAAAGATGTACGAAGGGGTGCAACCTTGCTCATCACCATGATCTGACCTGAGGCACTGACTGTGCGCAAGTACACCACGGCCGCGTGACCACGTTCCGAGGCATCACAAAACCAGTGAATTCCCGATTATAGAGATATTAAAACATGATTTACCGTTAAATGACAAAAAATGCTACTAATGCTTGACTAAAAAGCGACTATACCACGCTTCTTAGGTTAATGCCCGTTACCTTAGTTTCGAAATTCGCCAAAAATTAAAAAAAATATATAAGCTTAAACTACGTTAATTGAATATTCTTGACTACAAATACACTAAGAGCGTATAACTTGTTTATAGTTAAGGATCAATTTTGATAAAACTGGAATAAAAACAATGCTATTAACTATTTATGATGAAAACCTTATCTTAATTCTGGTTAGACGACCATAACGGTATTTTTGCCAAGTAATAAATATTGCGATTTGCTCAAAACAATTCGTAAAAAAAGTCTTATTTACTTCTAACATGGAATTTGTTCAAAAAAATATTAGTCATACATACATACATACATAGACTCACGCCTGTTTCCCCGAAGGGGTTGGCAGAGGCATATTAAACGCCAACTTTTCGCCAGTGTTTTGATCCCACGTAATAGGTGGCGAGCCTATTGCCGCTTATCGGGATATTTTGCTTGCCAGAGCCTCGTCCGTTGATCGGCAGGTGCACCACTCGCAGGTGAGGTTGGCTTGGGTCCCTTAGTTCTTGGTGGGAACCCTATGGACCCAATATTAGTCATTCTTAACTTAATAACGGATAGCCCACGTTCCCTAACTAGAAACACGTTATCCGTTTCTCGCGCTTCATTAATTCCGAGAGTGTGCGGGGAAGCCATATGTGCGCGAGGATGGGATATGCGCACAGGGAGGTTTGCCATTCCGCTCGGAGAGCTTATAGCGTGCAAGCGTGCGTCATCGCATCGTGTTCCCGCAAAAACTCAAATATGTCGGGGAACATTAAGAGGTAAAATTTGAAATTTTTTGTGTAATAATTAACATTATCTTCCTTAATATCTCCACCGAGTTTGAGGAAAAAATAGCAGGCTAACGAATTAGTCATATTTGTATAAATATTATGACTGCCTTGTTGGTTTGCTATTATCCCTCAGGCTACGTGGAGTGACTACCCTTGACGAGCAGGAACTGGATGAGACAAGCCTCGGATCCACCATTGCAGTCAGTCAACCGGAAGATGTCCGTGTGGTGACGGATTAAGAATACGGAATGTCACCACCCCATATCATCCCAATATAGGAATTTAAACTTTCGTGGTCACTCTAATTACTTTTTACTGTTCCTACGGAATATATACCACCTACCTTTGTTTTGAGTAACCGATATTTCGGCACTGTTGCAAGCGCCATGATCACGGATGTAATCAAAACAAAGGTACGTGGTATATATCCCGTAGGAACAGTAAAAAGTAGCAATGTGGACACTGTTACGCTTCGTTTGGTAAGTGGAACGCCGGATGGTCAATCATCAATTTCTCAAGGACTGTCCTGTTTTATCTGCCTGCCTGTAACGGCTTAGATGTATTGCCTTGTCTATCTATGTAATCGTTAGACACACTGCTGTGTAGATTAAAGTGAAAATGTAATGTGCGAAATTTTCATGAAAGTAATTTACTGAAATCACGACGTTCAGTGATATTAGTAATTTGTGTAAGTAGGTAATGTATAATTATAAAAGTTATGTTTAGGTGAAATCATTTTGTGTTGTGCATATAATTATAAAATACCTCTATGAAAATTCATCAAAAGTTCTTCTAACTTGAACTTAATTCAATTCCTAATTATCTCTAATACTTCTTAGTTGTTTTCTCAAGTTTACAAACATGAAATCTGAACATGGCAACAACAATTATTTTATAAAGAAAGTTCAAAGTTAAGTGTGATCAGAATACAGCTAAGATACCTATTTATAATACAACGACACAATTTAAAAATAAGATCTAGAAAAATATTAGCACCTCAATTATTGACCTAGCTAATTAGTAAAGTCATATCCTCATTTTAGGTGCTGCTTGTTTATTGTATAAAAATATAAAAATATTTTGAGATACGTATGCCATGAATATTTACAAAAACAGTGAAGAAACTAGCTATATTCACTGATGACTATACTTCTTTTTTCGGCGGTAGGTGTTAAAAACGACAAGACTTACCGAAATTCGAAAATAGTAAAAAAAATATGTAGACGAGTATCTAGATTGTTGGCCGATATAAACACTCATAGTTCCTAATACGTGGGCGTAGCTGGGTTCTTGTGCATTGAATATACACTAACTAAAATACACTGACTACTTTAAAACACGAAAGGCACTATCTTATCTTAACAATTGAGGAGCAGGCGAACAAAACCGGACTTGTCCACGTATCACATTTTTTTTTCTTTTTTTATATACCTCTGAAAGTAAACATCTATGCATTACCAAAAGATTTTCAATCAATTCCAGCTCTTTCATATTCAAAATAAAGATGTAAATTTGCCTTTTCATACACAAACGGACTTGTCCTCTTAAAAGTAGGCTAACATTTTACTTTATTTAGATTTTCAATCAAAACGTGTTATGTTTGGTGGCAATTGAATACATAGATATTAAAATATATTTTTGAGCACTTCTTGCTAGAGTAAATGTAACTGCAATTTAAAATATTTTTTTTAGGCAGGACTTCAACCCGACCACGACAAACCGTGTCGATACCGTACCGACTAAGCTACTCAGGCCACTTCGTCATAGTTTTTTTTTTAATAGTTGGTTTCCTTATGGTAGCACATAGTGCCATCTGCCACATGTGTAGGTTTAGAACTCTGTGGTCGGCAAGGGCATCTTTACAGAATGACAAACAATCTTGCCTTATATTATTAGGATATGATTAAGCAATTCTCATAGTAAGATAAATATAAAGCTTAAAAATTAGAATTATTCGTGAGGCAACTAAGGCAAGTCTTGAACTTACGCCCACGAATACATTTTTCTATTTTGTAATAAAAACATCTGAATATTTTTTATAGATTCAATTTTTTTGCTTAAATAAACCCCCAGCAATTAATTTCCTTTATTTTCATAAATAAACTGTTCTTATTATGTTGATGAAATATTGTAGGCAGAAAACATCTCTTCTGTGATGTAAATAGTCTTTGCAAATGGCAATAAGCAGCCAGTAACGTTAGAGAACTATTAGATACTCATTGGTAAGATGCCAGGACTGGTTGTTGTTGATTGGCTATAATAATAACTAGACACTGTAAATTATTGGCGCTGCTTGCGCCTACGTGTTGCGCTAGTACGATTAGACGTCATACGTTAGACAATTTGAACAAAATATTTGTAGGGAATGCTCTGTCTATCGTTAGAGTATATGTCAATGCAATTAACTAAATGTACTAAATTTATTGATACATACAGCTGTTATGTATCCAAACAAACTGACTTATTAATGCTAACAACAACAGGTTATTGCTAGATTTCAACAATACAAGTCAAACAATTACTTATTGAGGTTATGTATGACAATGTGTTTCAAATTATCTAGGTCAACTGATACAATTAAATATTATGTATTTTAGACAATACTGACCTGAGAACACTATAACTCTGTTTACAAATGAGATATATAGCTCATACAACACCAATCTGAGTTCAGATACAATCAACGGCTAAGTTTCAACTACAGCTCTGCAACCAAAAATTATGTCTAGAGTTTGGCTAAAAGGAGCTGGGATTAATTGCAGCAGATTTGTGGAAGCGTGATTCTATTCATCAGCCCTTGTCAGCCACAACAAATCTCAGACACAAATGTACTGCGTTGCACAGTGAATACAAGTATTAAGTAGGTACATGAAAATTTTACTTTATATCTCCTGGTGTCGCTCTTGAGTGGACCTATAAGATTAACTCATAATTTTGGCCAAAATAACAAGAAAATCGAATAAATACCACAGTGTCCAATTCGGCGAAGTCCTACTCCTCGGGCACCTAACAGGAATTCACACACGTGTTTTACAAAGTTCATTAAGATACTATTTTTATCACAAATACACTGATGCCGGTTATTGACCAAGGAAGCGGCAAACAATTCGCGAAGCTACAAGGACGAGCTTTCCAAAAGGCGATCAATTTATATCAATTACAAATCTCGCGAGACAGACCAAGACGGCGTGTTAATTTTTCAAGGCAAGCGGAAGTTGACAGTTCAGTGTGACCATAGTCAAAATTCACAATAGACTAAACTAAACGTTACTAAATCGATATAATCGACTTGACTTATCATAAAACTATTTCTATTTCAAACAATTCACATTCGACAAATTTTTATGTAGCTTAATCATTTTGATATTATATCAATAACTTAATCTTGGCTAATAGACAGTATCAGTGACCAAGAGCTTTTTAACGACCGATATATAGTGTATAGGCGCGAGCGGGACTATGAAAGTACATCACAACATTACGGCGGAGGAGTTATATTAGCAGTGAGCCGCAGGTTCGCTGCTATTGAGCAACTAACCTGGCGCTCCTCAGCGGAGGACATATGGGTCCAATTAACGCTGCGCTCCAATGGTAAACTTATTAAAATGCATGTGTGTACAGTATACTTATGTAACCAAAGAGGGGGTTACTCGATAAATGCACAGTTAATTAATTTCTCGGATAGACTCGGTGATCACTTTACTCGTAATTCCAATGACATATATTTGATTTTGGGGGATTTTAATTTGCCTAATATTGTATGGTCTACAACGCATGGTGGCTGTACAGAGCCGACGGGTGTTTTCAATGACTGCCAGGGACGTCTTTTGGATGTCTTAGCGGAATGCGATTTCGAACAGTGTAATAGCGTGAGAAATATTAATGACAGGCTTTTGGGTCTTGTATTATGCAATAGTAGCGTGCAAGTGTACCCCTGTGACCGTCCTCTGGTGTTAGAGGATCAACATCACCCATCTATATGTATAGAAATATCGTTGTGTACTCAGAGTTTGTTACCGCAAAATAAAACATGTTACTTTGTCAATAGGGATGGTAAATATGACGATGTGAATCGTTATTTATTGTATATTGATTGGCACAAAATTTTATCGGTTGACACAATTGACGAAGCTGTTAATGTTTTTTATCAAAATTTATTGTCTCTTCAAGACAAATATATACCTCAAAAATTAAAATACAATAATAATTACCCCATCTAGTACAATTCTTGCTTGGAAAAAGTATTTAAAGAAAAAATTAAACATTATAGAAAATACAAGAAATATGGCAAGAACTATAATTATATAACCTACTCAATGCTTAGAGAACGGGTGGTAAAATTGGAGAAGGAGTGTTATTTGGAGTACAAAAAACATGTCGAAGATTCTATGGTTAAGAATCCTCATGCATTCTGGGCATATACAAAATCTTTAAATAAGGCGTCGCACGCACTCCTGCAGCAGTCATGAATCTGGATAATATTTCCGCTGATACTGGAGATTCTATTACCAATTTGTTTGCAGAATACTTTCAGTCATCTTTTCTACCAGTCGGACGGAGCGGCATTCCTCAAATGCCTGTACCTGACTATGGCCAGTCCCCTAACAGTTTTAGCATAGGTACTATTAATATTAATCCAGACGAGATTAAAAGCCTTTTAAAATCTGTAAACCAAAATAAGGGTACCGGGCCAGACAATATTCCACCCTTCTTTATTAAACAATGTGCAAATAATCTAGTATTACCTTTATATTTAATATTCTCGCGATCTATTAAAGAAGGTACTGTCCCGTCTATCTGGAAATCCGCCTTTGTGACACCAGTCCATAAAAGCGGGGATCGATCTAATATAAAAATTACAGGCCAATTTCGAAACTCTGCATTTTTGCAAAGATTTTTGAACGAATTGTTTATCGTCAAGTGTACGCCTCGTTACAAAGCTCTTTTATATTGGAACAACACGTATTTCTGAATCGTAAGTCTACTGTATCAAACTTATTAGTATTTAATGATTTCGTAACTTCACATATGGACGTTGGAGGCCAAGTGCATGCCGTGTATACTGACTTCAGCAAGGCATTTGATCGTATAGATCATTTGCTGCTGATGGAGAAGTTAAATAAAGCTGGTATACACGGTAACTTATTACGGTGATTTTCTTCCTACATTGCAAACAGGTCTCAAATGGTTGCAGTTAATGGTTTTACTTCCTTATCAATGCATATCCCTTCAGGACTCCCACAGGGTTCTTTATTAGGCCCATTACTTTTGTCTTAACGACATTGGTTCATGTTTTAAACATGCCTACTTTTTATAAAATACTTTTTATTAAATACTCTATTGTACTTTGGTACGCAGTACCCTGGAATACGCAACGGTGGTTTGGAATCCGCATTACAATATGTATATTGAAGCTATTAAAAAGAAGTTTTTAAGGTTTTTACAGTATTAGAATGGATGTATAGATCATGGATATGAAGCAAGATGTAAGAGATATCACTTTATAATTAATTTAAGTATTCCTTTCAGTCATCTTTTCTACCAGTCGGACGGAGCGGCATTCCTCAAATGCCTGTACCTGACTATGGCCAGTCCCCTAACAGTTTTAGCATAGGTACTATTAATATTAATCCAGACGAGATTAAAAGCCTTTTAAAATCTGTAAACCAAAATAAGGGTACCGGGCCAGACAATATTCCACCCTTCTTTATTAAACAATGTGCAAATAATCTAGTATTACCTTTATATTTAATATTCTCGCGATCTATTAAAGAAGGTACTGTCCCGTCTATCTGGAAATCCGCCTTTGTGACACCAGTCCATAAAAGCGGGGATCGATCTAATATAAAAATTACAGGCCAATTTCGAAACTCTGCATTTTTGCAAAGATTTTTGAACGAATTGTTTATCGTCAAGTGTACGCCTCGTTACAAAGCTCTTTTATATTGGAACAACACGTATTTCTGAATCGTAAGTCTACTGTATCAAACTTATTAGTATTTAATGATTTCGTAACTTCACATATGGACGTTGGAGGCCAAGTGCATGCCGTGTATACTGACTTCAGCAAGGCATTTGATCGTATAGATCATTTGCTGCTGATGGAGAAGTTAAATAAAGCTGGTATACACGGTAACTTATTACGGTGATTTTCTTCCTACATTGCAAACAGGTCTCAAATGGTTGCAGTTAATGGTTTTACTTCCTTATCAATGCATATCCCTTCAGGACTCCCACAGGGTTCTTTATTAGGCCCATTACTTTTGTCTTAACGACATTGGTTCATGTTTTAAACATGCCTACTTTTTATAAAATACTTTTTATTAAATACTCTATTGTACTTTGGTACGCAGTACCCTGGAATACGCAACGGTGGTTTGGAATCCGCATTACAATATGTATATTGAAGCTATTAAAAAGAAGTTTTTAAGGTTTTTACAGTATTAGAATGGATGTATAGATCATGGATATGAAGCAAGATGTAAGAGATATCACTTTATGACTTAAAAAGATAGGCGTACTGATATCCTAACATTGGTGAAAATTGTCAGCGGGGCAATTGATTGCTCTGCCCTTCTTGAAAAAATTAATATAAGGGTACCACGTAAATTGCCGTCTCGGCACTATCAACCGTTAGTTTTATCACGGGCTAATACCAATTATCGCCAAAACTCATTTATGTACAGAGCCAGTAAATCCGTCAATATCATCTCTAATAAAAATAGCGAGTGAGAGATATTTAATTCAAAGCTAGCACAAGTGAAAAAAAAAATCAGTTTAGATTTCTTCGGCCCTGAACCAGGCGGTGCAACAAATTCATAGGTTTATATAGTCATTCTTCGGTTCTAACATGCCTAATCCCCTTATTACAGTTTAGACACATCAATTTGTATCTATTTGCGAATAACTATTAATGGCTACGCACTTTTTTTTTATTCGTTTTTAACATTTGTATTTCAAGCTGTTGGTATTCCGAAAATAATAAAATAAAATAAAATATTGTGCCCTGGTGTCGTAAACATTAAAGTACAGTCAGCCGTACCGTGAATTGTCCGGAAAAATTGGATAAAATATGAAATCGACATGCAGCATCTTTAAATGCTTTACAAATGTATTTTTGATGGTGTCAGAAGTATTTCTACCTACTTTACATAGCAATGTTAATTGAATATATACGTAGCTGTCTATGCATGCATAGATAACCTATCAATGCACTGGTGTAGTGGTTAGTGGTGCAAAGTTAATAATTCGCAGGGAAATAGTCACAGAGCGATTTTTTTGTACCAGTGGTACTTTAATCGGCTTTATCCTTTTCGGTACCAATCCTTTAATAAATAGCGATATGATAGCTCTTAATGACAGGGAAGTAAATTTACTCACAGCGAAATCTGCCAACACGTACACTGTGTTGTATGTTATATATTAACTATTTCACTCTTATCTACAACTTGTATAGAGATATTCAAGTAGCTGACGTGCACTTAAAACATAATCTAGTCTTAGTCCACATTATATGAAACTATCAACTTAGCACTTACGCATGTAACATTACCTCATTCAATACAAATCATGATCTATTATATTCTTATTAATTTAGTTTATTATTCTGACTGCCACTCAACGGGATGGCTGTTCAAGAATTCAGTGTTATGTACGCTGTTCGTTTGACCTGCTGCGGTTACGTAACTGCCAGCTGAAAACCCTTTTTTTTTGTAAAACAAAGGTACAATTATAGATCTTATATGAGTAATAGCAGGTTCACTATGTTTTACTATATGTGGTATACATGGTGTACAAATTAAAGCAATATAACTCACACTCACATGCGAAGAATTCTTGTAAAATTCAGTTGGTAGATAAGTTCGCGTGTGTGACGCGCATCCTGTGCGCGGCTTTGAGGTGCCTCGTCATCGGTATAGCTACAGCCTATATAACTTTCTGGCAATGAAATTTAAGATACCTAGTTTATTAAGGGAGTTTGGTTAAAGGTTGTTGAGTGAAATGGTTTTTATGATGGAAAGGATGACTGGACCATAAATTGATTAACGATCAATCGATCAGAAAATAGAGATGACATCAGTATGTTCTTTAAAATGACAGGGTCATGATGGGTTAGTCGAAATTAGTACCAGCGTATTGAACGAAGAGAAGGCCGAGACGGCGTTGATTGATGTAGAACTCGATGAAGATTATCCTCATAGACTCGGTAGATGCGTAACACTATCGGCAGGCTCCTATACTATTTCAGTAGCATTTGATACAATCACAGCAGGATCATATTATTATAACCTTTGCATCAACTCAGACCATGAGCCAATTGACCATGAAGTTCAAATTCACACTGAACAAGACAGTTCATAACTGGTTTAGTTTAGCTAGGCGTAGGTTTTACCTCACCTGCGGCATGCTACATTATTACTTGCTTGATCATATTATAACATTTAAATTTAACTGTTGCAAAGATCTTAAAATAGATAAACTGGACGAAAGGGTCAGTGCCGTCCGGTCCATGCCTTGTTTGGAGGATGGTCGAAGGGACGCACTCACCCGGTCCAGGCTTTTGAGCTATGTAGTTGAGTAGGTCGTAGGGCCGGTGCCGACTGGTCCTTTCCTCGTTTGGAGGATGGTTGAAGGGACGCACTGGATGCTGGTCGAAGGGACGCACTGGATGCTTGTCGAAGGGGCAGTGCCATCCGTTCCATGCCTTGTTTGGAGGATGGTCGAAAGGGACGCACTCCTCCGGTCCAGGGTTCTGAGTTATGTAGTTAAGTAAGTCGTAGGGCCGGTGCCGTCCGGTCCATGTCTTGTTTGGAGGATGGTTGAAGGGACGCACTGGATGACTGGTCGAAGGGGCAGTGTCGCTCGGTCCATGCCTTGTTTGGAGGATGGTCGAAGGGACGCACTCGTCTGGTCTAGTGAGTTTAGCGAAATGCAGATGACAATATCGGCTATAACCGAGTGGTTAGGTTAGGTTAGGTTAGCTTAGGGACATACTAATTAGTATACGGCTGTATGTGGTGAGTTGATGTAAAGCGCGGTCCAACCCAAGCTTGGTCAAAGCACAGCATCGATTATTGTATCATTAAGTTATCATCATTGCCCTGGGGTTGTCCCGGTTGCGTCCGGGACTTGTCGTCTTGGAGCCCCGTGTCTGTCTGCAGGTCTGGCCAGGTTTGACAGTATAATAAGCTTGATATTCTACTTCACTTTTCATTGTCTAAAGATAGTACTAACGAGTAAGAATTCGTGTATTCAGTTATAGAGGTGTAAGGTTGGACGAGCGGATTGCTTGTCCAGATTAGCTATAGATAATTGTGTGATTGATACGAAATTGCAAAATGAAGCGCCCGAGGACGGTCGCAGGTCAGTCTAGCCGTGACGGCGCATTACTGGCGCCTCTTTATTATTTCACGTCGGAACGGGAATAGCAGATATCATGAAACGTCATCATGTCATTAGTATAGTTTCTAAACGAATCGAGACTGCTACCAGCCGGTTGTGACGTATTGCGGTTTATTGGCGGGGGACGCTGACAGTCTGCGTGTGGACTTGTCTAGCGGGCTGAGGGACATTTAGTTGGTTCGCCTGGTTGACAGTATACCATGAATCTGTCCTCGATTCGTTAAAAGACTTGCAAGTGAAAAGTGTTAGACTATAATTGAGGAGCAGGCGAACAAAACCGGACCTGTCCAATAAACGATTTTTTACAGGAGAGCGAAAAATTTGAATGAAGCAAACATAGTTTAGTCAGAGTTCTGATTTTTAGTACATGCAAACTACACACAAGTACAAACACATACCCGTTTAAAGTTGATCAAAAAAATTACCCGTCGCTTTATTTTTATTATTAACCGACTTCAAAAAAAGGAGGAGGTTTACAATTCGTCGGAATCTTTTTTTTTATGTATGTTCCCCGATTTCTCTAAGATGCCTGGACCGATTTCGACAATTCTTGTTTTGATTGAAAGAGTATACCTCCTAGTTGGTCCCATGATCATCAGGTCAGGATCTGATCATGGAAGCCTGAGAAATCGAAGGAACTCTTCAAATTTTATAAGCACACTTGAAGCGATTTGACCGTTACGGTCAAATCGCTTCAAGTGTGCTTATAAAATTTAAAACCCAATAACGTCAAGTTTGGGCTCCGTTGAGTCGTCTTTTACATGGACTTTGATGCTAGATGATTTCCATGGTCTGATGATAGAGTTGGAAGGTAACCATGAGATTTTTGTGATACAATAACCCGGTCTCATCGAGTTTAAGGTCGTTTGATTCGTCTTTACATGGACTTTGGTACTGGATGTTTTGCAGGGTCTGATGATGGAGCAGGAAGGTGGCCATGGGATGTTTGTAATACAAAGACGCAATCCCATTGAGCTTGGGCTCGTTTGATTCGTCTTTACATGGACATTAGTGCTGAATGTTTTCCAAACTCTGGTGATGGAGTAGGAAGGTAGCTATGGGATATTTGTAATTCAATTACTCAATCACATTGAGTTTAGGCTCGTTTGTTTTGTCTTGGCAGACACTTTGGTACTGGATGATTTCTGGGATCTGATGATGGATCTGAAAGGAACGTGTTTAGGCTAGTTAGTTGAAAACAAAAAAAAACTTGAAATTGCCAGAAATATATAGGTCTACATTTCAGAATTGCGATTTCTCAGCCGTTGCATCTCTGTTAATGCTCGTTGGTCGTGGGGTTTAGATAACAGTTTAGAGGGTTGTAAATCCGAAAGGGTTATCCCTTCTAAACTCATGACTCTGCTGAGAGGTACATATACTTGTCCCTTCGCAAAGTTCTTCCTTCCTAAATCTGTTACAGCTCTATCACGTGTAGTACCCTGTAGTTTATACCATGGTTACAGCCCGGCATAAAATCAGAGGTAACATTCGACGCTCAACGTTACCAATATATTTATATGTACGTATAGAATACAAAGACGTATATATTTCTTTAAATATATATTTCTTAAAATTGAATATGAAGGCAATCAGAATGTAATACAAGGAAACTAGAAATTTGTTACCATACACAGGTATGTATAGAATACAAAGACGCAATCCCATTGAGTTTGGGCTCATTTGATTCGTCTTTACATGGACTTTAGTGCTGAATATTTTCGAAAGTCTGATGATAGAGCAGGAAGGTGGCCATGGGATCTTTGTAATACAACAACGCAATCTCATCGAGTTTAGGCTCGTTTGTTTTATCTTGGCAGACACTTTGGTACTGGATGATTTCGGGATCTGATGAGGGAACTGAAACTAACGTGTTTAAAAAAAAATACTTGAAATTGCCAGAAAGGTACAGGTCTATATATCAGAATTGAGATATCTCAGCCGTTGTATCTCTGTTAATGCTCGTTCGTCGTGGGGTTTAGATAGCAGTTTAGAGGGATCTAAATCAGATAGTGCTATCCCTTCTAAACTCTTGACTCTGCTGAGAGCTACATATACTTATCCCTTCGCAAAGTTCTTCCTTCCTAAATCTATTACAGCTCTATCAAGTGTAGTACCCTGTAGTTTATGCACGGTTACAGCCCAGCATAAAATCAGAGGTAACATTCGACGCTCAACATTACCATAGCCTATATTTGCTTGGAACGTAGCACACATTGGCGAAATGGAAACGAAACTATTTGCGTCTTTTAATCTGCTACCTATTGTTTTTGACAGGTGGCTGTGTGTTTGTGTATTTGTACATTTTCAACCAAACTGCATATTAATAGATCGTTAGGGTTTAAAGAGCATGATACATTTTTTTCTATTGCTGCTATGCCTTCAGTAGTAAAAAAATCTGGAACTCCGTCACACCACAACAGCATATGTAAATGCGGACTTCCCCTATTCTGGAATTCTATCCGATACCAATAGTCCTGAACAGGACCTCCCAAGCAGGTGTTATTTTTAACCGACTTCAAAAAAAGGAGGAGGTTCTCAATTCGTCGGAATCTTTTTTTTATGTATGTTCCCCGATTTCTCTTAGACGCCTGGACCGATTTCAAAAACTCTTGTTTGTATTGAAAGAGTATACCTCCCAGTTGGTCTCATGATCATCAGGTCAGGATCTGATCTTAGAATCCTGAAAAAATCGAAGGAACTCTTCAAATTTTATAAGCACACTTGAAGCGATTTGACGATAACAACCCAATGCCGTCGAGTTTGGGCTCGTTTGAGTCGTCTTTACATAGACTTTGATGCTGGATGATTTCCATGGTCTGATGATGGAGCTGGAAGGTAACCATGAGAGGTTTGTGATACAACAACGCAATCTTATCGAGTTTAGGGTCGTTTGATTCGTCTTTACATGGACTTTGGTACTGGATGTTTTTCAGGGTCTGATGATGGAGCAGGAAGGTGGCCATGGGATTCTTAACATAACATAACATAACTTCACGCCTTTTATCCCCGAAGGGGTTGGCAGAGGTGTATACATACCCACATTTCGCCTGATATGTTTAGGTCCCAATGTAATAGGGGGCGAGCCTATTGCCATCTACCGGGCACATGGGATCTTTGTAATACAAAGATGCAATCCCATTGAGCTTGGTCTCGTTTGATTCGTCTTTACATGCACTTTAGTGCTGAATGTTTACCAAACTCTGATGATGGAGCAGGATGGTAGCCATGGGATATTTGTAATACAACTACGTAATCCCATTGAGTTTGGACTCGTTCGATTTGTCTTTACACGGACTTTAGTGCTGAATGTTTTCCAAAGTCTGATGATAGAGTAGGAAGGTGGCCATGGGATCTTTGTAATACAATAACGCAATCTCATCCAGTTTAGGCTCGTTTGCTTTGTCTTGGCAAACACTTTGGTACTGGATGATTTTCGGGATCTGATGATGGAACTGAAACGAACGTGTTTAAGCTAGTTGAAAACAAAAAAAATACTTGAAATTGCCAGAAAGTTACAGGTCTACATTTCAGAATTGAGGCAAGTAAGGCAGGCCTACCCATCATGTACCACCTACACTATCCTATGTACCTACTTACCACCTATTACTATTTTTTTATTAGTATACCACTAAAAAGCAAAAAATAAAATTATTTTTAAATAAAAAAGAACCGACTTCAAAAACACTAAAGAACTAAAAAGCAAAAAATAATTGGTTATGGAGCAAAACTTTTTGGAGTCGGTGCAAAGCCCTTACGCAAAATGTTACTAAATTACAAACTACCTATTCTATTAACAACGAAAGTTATATAAAAAAGTGTAGAGGTTTTATAGTCAGATCAGAAATACTTGGCTTGGCACCGACTCCAAAAAGTTTTGCTCCATAACCAATTATTTTTTGCTTTTTAGTTCTTTAGTGTTTTTGAAGTCGGTTCTTTTTTATTTAAAAATAATTTTATTTTTGTAAAGTACTAGTCTGGTTGTGTTCGAAAGTTTGGACAACTCCGGTTTTGACTGAAAAGTTGCTGGACAAGTCTGTATTTGAAATGAAAATCTTGTAGATCGGGCTCACAACAATCGCATTCTTCAACATCGGCTTCAGCATCGTCATCATTTAATTAATTTTGTGTTACTACAGCAGTTGATGTATGACTGGAAATTATGGTATAAAATTTGAATGGTTCACCATTCAAATTCAGGATTTTCTGACCATTGTTCTCCAAACTGCTTAGCCAAGATTAGCACCACATCTTTCCTGCTGCTTAATCTCATTCACAGCTGGAAGTCTTCGAAGAAGTGATGGGTAGTTCTGTGATAATTTAATAAAGATACCGTGCCGAGTTCGTTTTCAGGAGTGTTGTAAAAATTTTACACTTTTATGCCGCAGTGTAAACCTAAGGAAAAATAGACTCAGCTCGGCTCACATTTCTTTCTTTAAAACCTCTGCCTCTCCCACGACGTTGATGAGATCGCCCCCATGTCGTTGACGAGATTGGTGCGGTACCATATAAAAATATTCTTAAATTTATTGGACAAGTTACAATTTGTTTGAAAATCCATCAACATGTAAATATTTCTATTGTTTTAGTCACGTTTTGATTGAAAATCTAAATAAAGTAAAATGTTAGCCTACTTTTAAGAGGACAAGTCCGTTTGTGTATGAAAAGGCAAATTTACATCTTTATTTTGAATATGAAAGAGCTGGAATTGATTGAAAATCTTTTGGTTATGCATAGATGTTTACTTTCAGAGGTATATAAAAAAAGAAAAAAAAATGTGATACGTGGACAAGTCCGGTTTTGTTCGCCTGCTCCTCAATTGTTAAGATAAGATAGTGCCTTTCGTGTTTTAAAGTAGTCAGTGTATTTTAGTTAGTGTATATTCAATGCACAAGAACCCAGCTACGCCCACGTATTAGGAACTATGAGTGTTTATATCGGCCAACAATCTAGATACTCGTCTACATATTTTTTTTACTATTTTCGAATTTCGGTAAGTCTTGTCGTTTTTAACACCTACCGCCGAAAAAAGAAGTATAGTCATCAGTGAATATAGCTAGTTTCTTCACTGTTTTTGTAAATATTCATGGCATACGTATCTCAAAATATTTTTATATTTTTATACAATAAACAAGCAGCACCTAAAATGAGGATATGACTTTACTAATTAGCTAGGTCAATAATTGAGGTGCTAATATTTTTCTAGATCTTATTTTTAAATTGTGTCGTTGTATTATAAATAGGTATCTTAGCTGTATTCTGATCACACTTAACTTTGAACTTTCTTTATAAAATAATTGTTGTTGCCATGTTCAGATTTCATGTTTGTAAACTTGAGAAAACAACTAAGAAGTATTAGAGATAATTAGGAATTGAATTAAGTTCAAGTTAGAAGAACTTTTGATGAATTTTCATAGAGGTATTTTATAATTATATGCACAACACAAAATGATTTCACCTAAACATAACTTTTATAATTATACATTACCTACTTACACAAATTACTAATATCACTGAACGTCGTGATTTCAGTAAATTACTTTCATGAAAATTTCGCACATTACATTTTCACTTTAATCTACACAGCAGTGTGTCTAACGATTACATAGATAGACAAGGCAATACATCTAAGCCGTTACAGGCAGGCAGATAAAACAGGACAGTCCTTGAGAAATTGATGATTGACCATCCGGCGTTCCACTTACCAAACGAAGCGTAACAGTGTCCACATTGCTACTTTTTACTGTTCCTACGGGATATATACCACGTACCTTTGTTTTGATTACATCCGTGATCATGGCGCTTGCAACAGTGCCGAAATATCGGTTACTCAAAACAAAGGTAGGTGGTATATATTCCGTAGGAACAGTAAAAAGTAATTAGAGTGACCACGAAAGTTTAAATTCCTATATTGCTACTTTAGGCGATATTTTATGAGAGAGTGCTATTATTTCGATCCAATACGCCCATTAATGCAATAACTAGTTAAATTTCATGAACTGTTTAGAAGTAATGTCCAGTCCCTTTCCCAATTAATGAGCTTTTTGAAGACTGAGACGTTCCATCTATCGCCCATCAACTTCAAAATTCACATTTTTTGCGAACATTTACGCTTGTTACCAGGTACTTTTTTCCCTCTTACGCCATCTGTCAACTATTTATAGAAACACGCAAATAATGGTATGGTGAGTTCACACTTGAGGAATTCCATGTAATCTAACATCCTTACGCATGGTAACATAAAGGAAATATATATACAGGGTTTAAAAAGACCCTTAACGAAAACTGAAACCTCATATTATGCCAATCATTACGAACATTTTTTACATGGGCACCATACCTGGGAAATTACTGGTTCAGAAGATATTGAGGCTCAAAGTTAGTATGGAATTTTTATAATTAGGTACAAAATCGATGCAATTACCATGCCAACCTGTTCTATGGATGTCCCATGCACCCATGGATAAGTAGGTATTTCGAAAATTCTACGCGCACAAATTTAATTGCGACTTAAAAAATGTGATCATTTGAAAAAAAAATAATTTCCCAAGTTTTATTTTTGCATAGTATGACTTGGCATGATGGCCAAAACGAGTAGACTTCGGCTTGGTGATGGGTCTTGTGACACACCTGTATATACAGGTGTGTCACATGTGGTTTTTGGACATCATGCCAAGTCATACTATCCAAATATAATACCTGGGAAACGAAATTTTTCTTTGACTTTTATAATTTTTATACCGCATTCAATAGGGCGCGCGTGCAATGCTCGAAATACATACTTATCCATGGTGTTTTAAGGCATCTAAAGAACATATCGGCGGGGAAGATGCATCGGTTTTGTACCTAATTAGAAAAATTCCATACTAACTTTGAGCCTCAATATAGCCTGAACCAGTAATTTCCCAGGTATGGTGCCGAAGTAAAATAAGTTCATAGTGATTGGTACACCATGGGATTTCAGTTTTCGTTAAGGGTCGTTTTACACCCTGTATATGTACAACATACACATGCATACATAAAATTATGGTTGTGACTTATTATTGGCTACAGTTGCCGATTCAGCCAACAAGTAATAATAATAATAATAATTCGTTTATTTCTCTCTTTCACAAAGGAAAACTTAAATTTTAGATAGCACAATAGAGATAGTTACAACAATAAATTGTTAGGTACTCCTTTGTGAGAGACTGGTATCTATAGTAGGTAAAACCTGTGTTACAGATCACCACCTCTTAGACACATGAACGTTGTAATTTAAACATTTGCTTTAGACTCCTTAATCTAACATGTGATTTCCAGAAATAAAGTACGTAACAAAGATTTTTTAATTTGTTATTAAGCCAACAAGTATTCCCTCACTTTGGATTTGAAAGTGAATTTGGTCTTAGCCATTCTGATCTCAAGAGGGAGAGCATTCCATAGAAGGATGGACTGAATTGTGAAAGAAGCGTGCAGAAAATTAGTTCTGTGAGTAGGTACCATGAGTTGCAAATTATTGGAAGAGCGAAGGTTTCGCTCATGGTTTGCGCATAAATACCGAAAGTATTTAGTCATATATTTAGGGATAGAAGGAGATGTAAGAATAGAGTATTAAGTAGTAAGAGCACGCAAACTTCGGCGTTGACGTGTAGGAAGCAGCTTTATTTAGGAACGATAAGTAGACACATGGTCACACTTACGAAGATTAAATATGAATGGAATGCAGTTATTCTGAAGACGTTCAAGTTTATTAAGGAATTCTGCATTCAGGTCAAAGTTACATACATCGCCATAGTCGATTAAAGGAAGGATTAAATATTTCACAAGCATAGTTTTAGTCTCGGTTAGAAGCAAGTATTTCAGGCGGTAGAGAGCACGCAGGGTACCAGTGACTTTCTGACTTAGATACCTCTTTTACTTGAGCTTCTCAATTCAGCTTTGTATCTATGTATATGTAGCCCAAGTTTTTGACAGAGGGATACAAGTCGACATAAGTCACGTTAAAAGTTATAGCTGGCAGTGATGTGAAATCCAGTCTTTTTAGCATCGGCTGGCTGCCCATTATTGTGGGTAGCCTGCCACTTGAGTCTTACACGGATTTAGTAAGTATGGCTTCCAAATCCTTAGGTCTTAGCTACGCGTTCAACATTAACATGTGAGTAAATCTACAAGTCATCGGCATACAAATGGTAAGCACATTGAAGATGTTGAGTTAGGCAATTTATAAAAATAGAGAATAATAGAGGAGAAAGAATACCATCTTGAGGAACGCCAGATGTAATGTCGAACCAGCCCGAGAATGACCCATCGAGGCGGGCAGACTGTTATTGACTTTATATGGAAATCGCAAGCTAATCAAAACAAAGCTTAGCTGAACCCGGATGGATGCTAAATTGGATATCAAACGCAACCACAGCCATGTAGCACAGGACATGTCAGGTGGAAAATCTCCCTGATTCAGTATTTTTACTAATTCTATTAAAGGAGATGTACAATTTGGCCATACATTATGGGCCTGGCATGGACAAACACGACACCATGTGTGTTTTGGAGATAAATGACTACTCTATTAACCTGTATAATTTTTTTTACATAACTTTTGGTGCAAATAAGTTACGAGATATTTGAAATGGAAATTATTCCACAACTAAATATACCTCAAAATTGAATTTTAACATAACTATAATACCTAGATGTAAATAAAGGTATGTGTTTGTGTCATAAAGAACAATAAAAAATTGGGCAAGTGCGAGTCGGACTCGCGCACAAAGGGTTCCGTACCATCATCTATAAAAGAAAATCACGTTCGTTGTATGTATACTTAAATACTTTATAAGTTTCTACCTGTTTATTAAGATAGAGTAACAAATTGCTTAAAAATTCCGTTTGTTGTATGGGAGCCCCTCTTTATTATTTACTTTTTTTAATTTAATTATTTATTTTGAAAGGTAATATGCTACATATTCTGTGAAAATTTAAAGCGTCTACCTGTTACAGTTAGTAATTTTGAGCAAAAAATACGAAAAATAAAACGTTTTTTGTATGGGACCCCCCTTTACCCCTCTCCCCCTCCTCCTCCCCTTTTGTCCGTCTGTCCGTCTGTCTGTCACCAGGCTGTATCTCATAAACCATGATAGCTAGAAAGCTGAAATGTTCACAAATTATGTATTTTGGTTGCCGCTATAACAACAAATACTAAAAATAAAAAAAATGAAAATATTAAGGGGGGTCCCATACAAAAAACGTGTTTTTTTCGTATTTTTTGCTCAAAGTTACTAACTGTAACAGGTAGACGCTTTAAATTTTCACAGAATATGTAGTTTTATATTACCTTTCAAAATAAATAATTAAATTTAAAAAAAGTAAATAATAAAGGGGGCTCCCATACAACAAACGTAATTTTTAAGCAATTTGTTACTCGATCTTAATAAACAGGTAGAAATTTATAAAGTATTTAAGTATACATACAACGAACGTAATTTTCTTTTATAGATGATGGTACGGAACTCTTTGAGCGCGAGTCCGATTCGCACTTGCCCAATTTTTGTAAAATACTTAATGCTATGACGCATGACGCTGCGTTTGATTTATGGTTCACTGCAAGCATGGTTTTATTTTATCTCGCTTAAAACGTCAGGACTAGTATATCAAGACAAAGTTCAAACAAGTCATCATGCGCGGTTTTTGAATTTTTGTTTGTGAAAGGGCGACACGAGAGTTCCTCTTTGTTCTGTTACAGTAAAATTCTTAAGTGTGCACTTGTCTTTATGTTTCAAGGAATTTAATTTCGTGTCGTGGTTTCCATAAATATTTTAACACTTCCAGAGGACTGCAATCTAATTATTCTAAGAGAGGCAATACATTATTGAAAGTAGTTGGTAGCAACAAATTCATACTCACAAATTCATACGTAGCTTTTTAAATAAATTTTAAATATGATCATATTATAATAACAATTCTAAGGATCATCATCATCATGTCAGCCTAGAGACGTCACTGCTGGACATAGGCCTTCCCCAAGGAATAAGGATATTGTGACAAATACTTCGCCTGTTTTTAACTTTGATAAACACCGTTTAAATTATTCTATAAAGCCTAGGTTAAAAGTAGTTCAGAACCTGCTAAGAAATTGCCTTAAATAGATTGGGTACCCGACTCATAGGCCGTGTTCTCTTTGTATGCGTACCTATACTATGAAATTCCGTTCACGCGTACGTTGGATGCGAACATGATTATAAGTATTCGTACGAATATGTACGTCAAGTTTGGTCATGCAATGTTGGGTTAGTCTGAAAATCGTTACAAACCGGTCAAAGAGTAAAAATATACGCCATTTTTAAACGACGGATATAATATGATACAAAGATATCTAAAAAGGACACGCTTGTCGTTGTGCTTGTTAATTGAATACGAGTATTGCATGGTTATGTGTCTGCGGTGTACAAGGCGTTTCATAGCTACCAAAACTGTGTAGTCTTAGTTCGCAAAATCTGCTAGTTGTGCCAATTAATAATTTACAACTTCTTCATAGCGCTTTTCAGATTGGGAGACATGATCGATGGTACTTGACTCGGATCTAGCGTGAGTACTCCGATAGCGCTTAAAGGATCGCGCTTCTATGCATTATTTTAGCAATAGATAGACGAACTAGAGGCTCACCTTAGATGGTAAGTGTAATCTACGACTCATATACATAGCTGTGTGCGAAAAGATAACCAAGCCGCTACCTATTGTGAGATTGGGAAAATGAATAGGAGAAAGCACAGGACGTGGGAGAAAAAATAGAAACGGGGTTACATTTACACATCATGAGTTCATGTGTAATTGTTAACAAGCATGGCAGAATTTTCAAAAAATTGCGAGCCATATGTGCGCTGCCTTAGCCTAGAAAGTGGACAAGAAAAGTTGCATCATAAAAGTTTATACATATGTACTTTTATATGCTTCAAAAACTGTCAAAGTGTTTGATGTTGTACGGTTTAGGTATCATAGAGTACTTACATTAAATAACGCCCTTATAGGAGTGATAGTATCTAGTTTATCACTGAATTCTTCAGACGATAGAAATTACTGTGGGTCGGTTATTTATTGAATAGCGGCGACATTTTCGGAGTAATAGAGTAAAAACAAGCACTCGCTGTAGTGGGTACCACTACAGCGAGTGCTTGTTTTTACTCTATTCAAAACAAGTGCCTGTTTATTTTGTTTATGATCATGAGAGTTCTTATTTTGGAACCTAGCTTTTACCACCTTTTACTTCGATATTATTTAGTGCCAGTATACATGGAGAAATATAAAGAGGTGATGTTAGGCGGTTATATATCATAAAGAATGATATATGAAACACATGGATTGACTATAGTTATTTATAAATGCAGGTGTGCTGCTAATATGTAATTTATCAGATAGCTTTGTACTCGCAACGCACCTGAGATATACATACATACCTATAACAATGTACAGTAATTATAGATTAATATTTCGCAATTTTTTCTTGGATTAAAAAATATACTCGCCAGTTATAACTAAGTAAACATATTTTATATTGGTGTTAAACTATACACCATGTACTTTAAGTCAGTGTTTTCCCAAAAAGTATGTACTCAGCCCGTGATATAGAAGCTACATATAACATTTATTTTACAAAATTTGTAACAAAAATAAATTCGAATATTTTTTTCGCCAAAATTAATATTTCATAGCAAAACAATGTGACGGTCGATGCGTAAGGTCAATGTACTTTATTTATAATAAAAAAATAGCTTAATCTTCGTTCACAACACATTTAAGTACTATGAAATGCTGATTTTAAATATTTATTTTAATGGAAAATAATATTTTCTTAGTATATTTTGTAAAATAAATATTATAGGTAGCTTCTATATCATGGGCTAAGTAGACATTTTTCAGGAAAACACTGACTTAAAAAGTACATGATTTATTCCCATATATTCTGTACTAGCTTTCGCCCGCGGCTTCGCCCGCATGAAATTTTAATAAAGAGTAGCCTTTGTACTTCCCCAGGTTTCAGACTATCCATATCAAATTTCATTACAAACGGATCTGCACATTAGTATATTATAAACAGATAATACTTAAAATTACTTTTGTTTTTATAGTCGTCAAACTTCAGGTAAAGATTAGTATGTAGTGTATATTATTAAATTTATTGACGAGCTTATATACCTACTGAATAGAATTGCAGCAAAAATAGAACTGAAAGCATTACCACAAAGTACAAAATCAGACCGCCCCTCTTCCCCACTGCGCTTCAGCGCGCCAACTCATACTCTCACGCTTTTAATAACGCTGCGCTTAGGTCAATTATATCGTAAGCTCTATTCTGCCACTCAAACCCTTTCATTTGATACCCATATTGGGGTATTTGTGGAAAATATGTCATCCGCCATTTTATGGCGGCAGCCATCTTAGATTTTTCATAGTGAGCTACAGTCTACCAATCAAACCCTTTCATTAGGTACCCATATTGAGGTATTTGTGGAAATATGTAATCCGCAAGTTTGTGGCGGCAGCCATCTTGGATTTTTCATAGTGAGCCCTATTCTACCAATGAAGCCCTTTCATTAGATACCCATATTGAGGTATTTGTGGAAAATATGTAATCCGCCATTTTGCGGCGACAGCCATCTTGGATTTTTCATAGTGAGCTCTATTCTACAAATCAAGCCCTTTAATTTGATACCCAAATTGAGGTATTATTGGAAAATAAATAATCCGCCATTTTCTGGCAGCGGCCATCTTGGATTTTTCATAGTGAGTTCCATTCTACCTATCAAACCCTTTCATTCGATACCCATATTGGGGTATTTGTGGAAAATATGTCATCCGCCATTTTATGGCGGCAGCCATCTTAGATTTTCATAGTGCGCCCTATTCTACCAATCAAGCCCTATTCATTCGATACCCATATTGAGTTATTTGTGGAAAAATGTAATACGCCATTTTGCGGCGACAGCCATCTTAGATTTTTCATAGTGAGCTCTATTCTACAAATCAAGCCCTTTCATTAAATACCCATATTGAGGTATTTGTGGAAAATAAGTAATTCGCCATTTTGTGGCAGCGGCCATCTTGGATTTTTCATAGTGAGCTCCAGTCTACCAATCAAACCCTTTCATTAGATACCCATATTGAGGTATTTGTGGAAAATATGTAATACGCCATTTTGCGGCGACAGCCATCTTGGATTTTTCATAGTGAGCTCTTATCTACGAATCAAGCCCTTTCATTTGATACCCATATTGAGGTATTTGTGGAAAATAAATAAGACGCCATTTTGTGGCAGCGGCCATCTTAGATTTTTATAGTGAGCTCCATTCTACCAATCAAACCCTTTCATATGATACCCATATTGAGGTTGTTGTGAAGTAATATGTGATTCGCCATTTTGTATCGGTGGCCATCTTGGATTTACAATCATTTAAATATTATCTTTTAATCTCGATGGCAATATGAGTGTATACCAAATATCAGATTAATCATCAGGAAGGGGGTAAAATTCTAATTACTAAATTTGACCCAAGCAAACAAATAAAGATAATACAGGATTTTTGCCGACTTAGTTGATACTTTTCCTTATAGTAAGGCAACATTATACAATTTTTTAATAAATTGTAGCCTATGTGTTATTCTGATGTATAAACTATATTACTGTAAAGTTTCATCCAAATCCGTTCCGTAGTTTTTGCGTGAAAGAGTAACAAACATCCATCCATCCATCCGTACATCCATCCATCTATCCATCTATACATACATCTTCACAAACTTTCACATTTATAATATTAGTAGGATAGGATTACACTCGTACAAAACACACGTATGACATTACTTGAGTTATTTGTGCTTTTACAGCCTTCAGTACAGCTCACTAATGGACAACCGAAATGCAGAGAAAATCACGAAAATCACCAACAAAATCTGTTTACTTCACCCAAATATATTCAGAAATAAAATTGCCATTATGCATATTTATGATTAATACAAGTTATTGCAAATAACCTTCATATAAAAAGCAGACTTCAATATAGCACTTTTATAGAATGTAACAATTCAGGCTCCGTAAATTTTAACACGATCCATGGAGGTAAGTACGGCAATAAAAAGTTACGCAAGCCAGTAAAAAGGGGAAATTGGATGCGTCGTATCATAAGTATTTACTAACATAAAAAGCCCAGTAAATATTTCAAAGGCAAAGTTAGTACGCCACCTATCTGCGGTGTCAATCCTCAATACCGGAAAAGTTCACAACACTCAATAACCATCTGAATATAAAGTGAGTCGTCTGAATCGATTGAAAAAACTTTCATAGCAGCATACGCCGCGGACAATATATACCAAAAGTTATGGAACAACTATCGCTACTGATTTGTAGAGAAATAAATAAAAGATTGAAATTCTTGAGTAATTGCTTTTGTACCGTTGTTTTCTATAACATATTAGTTTGCAAACTTCAAATCGTACTTTGAATTGCAACTATAAGATTTTTCCTAATATAAAACACTTTCAAAGTACATTTTCTCCGGGCGGGCGAGTTGTAATTGACACATACAAATAACTTCTGCATACTGCGCAATACTGCGATTCAACCGACGATCACCAAATCTCGGACAGAAAACTTATGTCCCCAAGCACCAGCAAAACTCTTGTAAATTATAAAAAAAAGACAATACAAAATTGTGTCGTGTATGCTGGAAACTAAACAAATATGAGATCATCATGGGAGTAAACAACAAAAAGCCAACGAACAGTTCTGTCGATATAGAGATTTTTGTGATGCCGTTCTTTCAAACCAATTCCATAATCGATAGTTTCATATTAATTCAGGTAAAACGAGACGTTAACTTTTCTAACAAACCCGTTAGTTTTTCCTGTACTTGTGAAAAACCTGAGCTTTCCATATAATAATTATAAATAATACCATGTAATCCGCTTATTTGATCTGGATGTTCCACAATGATTCCTGTGGCATAACCTGGCGTTTAATATACAATTGCGAAACCACCGGCGCTTTTTAGTTGCTGAAATAAAGCTCACTAATGTATGCAAGTATTCTCCGCAACAAACACAAAACAATAAAACTAAGTAGCTATATCCTTTGAATAGTTCCTACTAGATCGTGGGAATTCAGCTTTAGTAGGTACTCAAAGAAAGAACTAGAAACATTTGTAGAAAAGGTATGTACTAAACCGCACATTTTATTTTAGTTCGAGATGTTTAACTAGAGTGGCTACACAACAAACAAGTGCTACAAAAGTAAGTACATGACAGAGTTTATTACCTAAAGGTGGATTATTTTTATATTATTAATTATATCACTTTACCTAGTTCAATGAGAATCCACAAATTTATATCAAAAGTACTATTGTAATAAATAAATATATTTTTTTTAGGTTTATAACAATGTTCGACACAAATTAATGTTGTAATGAATAAATTATTAAATAAATAAATAAATGTAGTGCTATGTATATGAGACTAGAGGTACTTGTTTGCTTAATATAAAATAATCATTTTGCTAGAAATAATTTTTGTACCACCAAGGTGTTGTTTCCTACAAACACAAAGCAGTATAATTATAATAATAATAATAAATGTAACCCAAAACTTTAGTAAGTCTATCAATATGGAGTTCGGTGTGGATAAATGTGCTGTCATTCATGTGAAGCAGGGCAGGATGGTGGAATCTGAGGGGCTCCAACTCGCAGATTCCATTTACCTAAGATCGCTTCTCTTAACCGATACCTATAAGTACTTGGGTATGTCACAGGCTTTAAGTATCAATGAAGCTGACATGAAGCAATCGTTGCAGGAGCGTTTCTTTGGCCGCCTGAAAAAAGTATTAAAAAGCCTTTTATCAGGTGGCAACAAGGTTCGTGCTTGCAACGGTTGGGTCATGCCACTTCTTGTATACTCCTTTGGCATACTCAAGTGGACTCAGTCTGAATTGGATGCCCTGGACAGAAGAGTCCGCACATTGTTGACGGCATATCGTATGCATCATCCACGTTCATCCGTGATGAGGTTGTACATCCCACGGAAGTGTGGGGGTCGTGGCTTTCTGAATGTCAAGACCCTACACAACCGCGAGGTGTGCAATCTCAGAGAATATTTTCTCCGGGCGAACGTGGACATGCATCGAGATGTTGTCACAGTGGACAATGGACTCACCCCGCTCAAGTTGGCTAAGGAGAACTGGCGCATACCTGTAGTACTCAGTACTGATGATCGCAAGCGTGTATGGCAGAGCAAGGAGCTTCATGGCAGGTTCCATCGGGCCCTGTATGGACCCGATGTAGACCTATTAGCCTCGGTGAACTGGCTACGCTTCGGTGACCTCTTTGGGGAAACCGAAGGGTTTGTTTGTGCAATTGCTGACGAAGTTATCAAGACGAATAACTACCGGAAATATATCCTGAGGGATGGCACTACCGATATTTGCCGTGCGTGTCACCAGCCCGGTGAATCTCTCAGGCATATTGTTTCCGGTTGTTCACGTCTTGCTAACGGCGAGTACTTGCACAGACATAACCAAGTAGCTAGAATCATTCACCAGCAACTTGCTCTGAAATACAAACTTGTAGACATCGAGGTACCGTACTACAGGTATGTGGCAGAGCCAGTTCTCGAAAATGGTCATGCCACATTGTACTGGGATCGATCTATCGTCACAGACAGGACTGTTGTAGCCAACAAACCTGATATTGTGGTGATAGATCGATCAGAGCGCCTCGCAATAATTGTTGATGTCATCATTCCTCATGACGAGAATCTCGTGAAAGCCGAGAAAGACAAACAGATTAAATATCTGGACTTGGCTCACGAGATTGTCGACATGTGGGATGTGGACTCGGCAATTATTGTGCCGATAGTTGTAACGGTTAATGGCTTAATAGCCAAGAGCCTCGATCGTCACCTTAAGAGGCTCGCGGTGGGTGCTTGGGTCAAGGGTCTGATGCAAAAGGCAGTACTTCTCGACACGGCATGTATTGTGAGGAAGTTCCTGTCTCTGGAGCCCTAACCACCGGCAGCTTGGACCCTGTGCCCATTGCTGGTGGGATCCCACGGTTTTTTTATATTTTTAAATGTATTTAATTTTTTTGTGATATATTTAAAAATGTAATTTAAATTTGATTAATAAGAAATAAATGAATAATAATAATAAGTATTTATTTCAGATATAGATCCACAAAATTGTTACAAATTCCATTACAAAAAATTTTCATATCTATAAAGCAACAATTATTCAATGTCATGTCAAAAATAAACAGTTGGCCAATGTCAATAAAAATGTCAAAAGAAATGGCATCAAAATATGTCACACAATGTCAAAAAAAATCAATAATGAGAAATAAAATCAATAATATGTCAAAAACAATGTCAATAAAAATGTCAAGAAAATGAATCAAATATGCTAATCAGCTATGTCACAAAATCAATGTCAATATAAATATCAAAAGAAATAGAAACAAATACCTAATATGTCACAAAATATATCTCAATAAATGGCAAAAGAATAAAATCAAATTCACAATATTATCCCGAACAAGCCGGTTTCCGTAAAGGCTATAGTACCATAGACCACATACATACGCTGCGGCAGGTTATACAGAAGTCCGAGGAGTATAACCAGCCCTTATGCTTGGCGTAAAAAAGCGTAGCCGAAAGAAAAGCCGAAAAATTCTTGGCCAAAGGTCAAAAGGTCTATTGCGCATCCGTGGATTTGGAAAAGGCTTACGATAAAGTGGTGAGGAATGAAATGTGGTCGGTACTGTCGATGTATGGGGTGAACAGCAGCCTCATACGAGCTCTGAAATCCCTTTATGAAGATTCTAGAGCTTGTGTGAGAATAAATGGGTCTTACACGGATTGGTTTACCATCGAAACAGGTGTTTGACAGGGATGTGTAGCGTCGCCGTGGCTGTTCAACCTCTTCATGGACAGTTGTTTGCAAGATTTGAAAAATAGTAAAATATAGTATCTTCTTGGGTTTACGCGAATGTTACACATTGAAATTAAACTACAGTTTACGGATTTTATCGCGATGTATTGGTTTCACTGAGTTATTACATTTGAAACTAATGATCTAGAAACTACATTTTTAATTTATTACTAGCCGACGTTTCGAATTATTTACAGGATTCATGTTCACGGCAGACTGAGGTGATATTTGTCTTTGTCTTGAATTTCAAAGTTATCTCAAAGTACCCGAACATTTTTCAACTATTGGTGTTACTATCTACGCAGAATGTGCTCACTGTGTCTTGATGTCTTCTGGTGACTTTGTCCTTCTTGGGTTTTATTAGCCTGATAACAGGGTCCCAAGCTGGAGGAACATTCCAACCATCTTCCCTATTGAAATTAGGATGTTTTTTAATTTCAATAGCTTCACGTATCATTCTTGGAATAAAGCGATGTTCTTTTGCGAGTATCTGTGGTTTATCAAATCGCAGGTAATGGTTGGTTCCTTGTTCTACATGTTCACACACAGCAGACTTCGTCGAGCGTTTGTGTTTAATGTCAGCTATATGTTCCTTTAGTCGAATGCCTATGCTTCTCTTGGTTTGTCCAATGTATGAGAGCCCACACTCACAGTCTATCTTGTAAACCCCGGCCTCTTGTAAGGGTAACTGACTCTTGACAGATGGTAATAATTGGCTTATCTTCGTTGGCGGCTTGTAGAAAGTTTTGATCGAAGCTCGCTTCAAGATATAACCAATCTTGTCGGTCACGCCCTTGATGTATGGGAGGACAGCAGGTTGTCTCTCTACTGTGGCTGGCTTGTTCTTCGGGGATCTGTGACGTTGGCGCGGCGGTCGGAGCTTGTTGTCTTGCAGAACTTGCTTGACATGTTGAAGCTCGGCGTCCAGGTGTTTCTTGTCACAGATCCCCCGGGCTCTCTGAAACAAAGACATTCCTACGGTAGCTAACTGTTTAGGATGGTGGTGAGATTCACCGTTTAAGTACCTATTTGTATGTGTCTTTTTCCTATACACAGTGTGGCTCAAAGAGTTGTTTTTGTTCCTGATAACAAGTACATCTAAGAAAGCTAAAGAATTGTTTGCCTCTAATTCCATTGTAAATTTTATGTGGTTATGAATAGAATTAAGATGGTCTAGGAATACATTAACACTATCTGTTGGTAAAATTGTAAAAGTGTCATCTACATACCGCTTGTAGAACCTCGGTGTGATGGTGGCAGTCTGCAGGGCTCGCGCCTCGAAGTCCTCCATGAAGATGTCAGCAACAACAGGCGATACTGGAGAGCCCATTGCTACACCGTCTACTTGTATGTAGTATTTCTCATCCCATAACAGATAGCCAGTTGTTAAGCAGTGTTTAAATATTTCTGCATATTCCTCAGGCATGTTGTTCTCTATTAGCTTCCTTCTAGTTATTTCAATACAGTCATGTGCCGGTAAGCATGTGAATAATGACTGTACATCAAAACTAACCATAGTTTCCTTGTCAGAGAGATGTAGGTGTTTTATTTCACTGACAAAATGGTAGGAATCCTTTACATGCGCTCTCGTCTTGCCTCTGAGTGGCGAGAGAATCTTCGCAATGTGTTGAGCCAATCTGTAGGTTGGTGCCCCTATTTGACTGACTATAGGGCGCAGTGGAGCATTTTCCTTGTGTATTTTTGGTAGACCATACAATTGAGGAGGTTTTGCACACGATGGTATTAAGTATTTCACGTCCAGATTCAGTTGTTCGGAGTATTTTTTCACAATGTCACTCGTTTGCTTGAGTATTTTGTTGGTAGGGTCCGTCTTAACCAATTTATATGTACTTTCATCCGACAAAAGATTTTCCATTTTTTGTTTATAATCGGACGTGTCCATCACTAACCGTTGCATTTCCTTTATCTGCTCGGAGTACTGTTAGTTCAGGTCTAGCTTGTAAGTTCTTCAGTGCAAAATACTCGGGTTTTGGTAGATTCCTTCTCGGCACTTTCGACTGGCGCAATACAGCAGAAAAATAAATAGAAATGTTGAGAATTTGTCTAACGAAATTTACAGATGATTAATCCATTTGATTTTGAACAATGCATCAATGCAAT